>CM045987.1:11832160-13032160 GCA_025175895.1 Wurfbainia villosa
CTTGGACTTCTCATGCCAAGACTCAAGCTTGGACTTTCCCTTGCCAACCCATGTTGGACTTTTACATTTCCAAGACCCATGCTTGGACTTTTCCCTTGCCAACCCATGTTGGACTTCTCAAATGCCAAGACCATGCTTGGACTTTCCCTTGCCAACCCATGTTGGACTTTTACATTGCCAAGACCCATGCTTGGACTTTTACATTGCCAAGACCCATGCTTGGACTTTTCATGCCAAGTACTCAAGACTTGGACTTTACCAAATGCCAAGTGTTCCACTTGGACTTTCCATGCCAAGTACACAAGACTTGGACTTTCCCATGACAATTACATTGCCATATGTTTTTGTCGAAACATCAAAACATCACTCGAGTCAAACTCGAGTCCTGGTCAATCGTGACCTGGGCCGATTGCACCAACAATCTCCCCCTTTTTGATGTTTGACAAAAACCAAACAAAACATTTGAGTTAGACCACTAACTCAAATCCCTTACCAATTATCCCAAATTGGTAAATACTTTCCAAATGTTCTCCCCCTTTTTGACTAACATCAAAAAGGTTTTCTCTCCAAGAAGGTCAATGTCTCATGTCCCAATGAGATCTTACAATCTCCCTCTTGATCCAAAAATAAATACCTAGGATACCTACCATCTTCCTAGTGATAATTCACATATCACTAAAGAGAGGCAATCCTATACTCTCTCCCAATTTCCAAATTGGGTATCAAAAACCCATCAATTTCCCAATTGATGATACTCTCCCAATAACTTCTCCTCTTCAAGGAGAAAAACACATCCATCATCCCAAGATGGATACCTCCCCCTAAAGGCTTGCTTCCCTTTGAGCATTGCACCAACAATGTCCTTGAGAAGCCCCTAAGCCAATAGGAACTCTAAACCATCAAAATTAAGGTTCTATGTTCAACATAGAACTTTCACTCACCCTAAATTTGATACTTTGACCTAACACAGCTCATAATCCATATCCAATGGATTTTCACCCTTTATAATGCTTCCTAAAACATATCCTAGGGTTAGGAGTGATTAGGAACCTTTTCCATAGCTGAACATGGGCTAAACAAACCTTGTTAACCCGAAATCAGACCTGCGATCGACTCGACGATGTCGATCACACACCCATATCGATCATTGCCACCAAGAGCGATCGATGATAAAAATTTCAATTTCAAATTTATCGAATCGAGATTTAGAAAAGCATAAGTAATTTTACGTAATTTGAAAAATCATAAAATTTTATACATATATTACTTATAGTCATTACAATGGGTGAAAAATATTTGAAAATTATTTTACCCATAAAATAGTGAGTTTGATACAAAACTCAAAACCATTGAAGTTTTCAATGTTTTGGCCCTATTTTGTATCAACTTCATCAATGGTGATTGCTATCAAAAGATAGACTTCACCAAGGTTTTTCAAAATGATTTTAAAATGTTTTCAAAACCTTATTTTGGATCATATTCCTTGGGCTCTATGTACATGACTTGTACACATGCTCTCCCAATGATCCACTAATTGAAATTAGATGAGTTTTAGTTCATCTAGATGCAAAAACTATGCACCTTGAACTTAACTCATATCCTAGCATCTCACATGTATCTAGGGTGTATAAATACACATACATGTCAATTGGATGTGAGATGTGGGTTTTGGTTCATTTAAAACTAGGGTTTCATGCATCTTCTAAGGCAACCCTACTTGATTTCCTTATAAATGGGACTTCAAGTCATGCCATAGTCTTTAATTCAATTTCAACCAAATTGTCTTAAATGCATGAATGATTATGGCATTAGAAATAATATAAATAAGCATATGCTCATAATCATAATGTCATGGCATAAGATGAAATCTAAAAACACATGACATTTAAAACCTTAATCCTAAAACATGAACATGACATATAAAATGATTAAAAGTAAGCATGATGTCATGGCATGTTATATGACAAACAAAGCATGACATATAAAACATATAGGTATAATAATACCTAAATTTTAATATTAATTGCCATTTGTTGGGATTAATCATATTTTTCCATATTAACCTAATCTCCCTAGTGTGACAAAAACCCAAAATGGCACACTAACTTCTAAACCTAAATTGTGAAAACCCAAAATGGCACACTAACTTCTAAACCTAAATTGTGCCAATTTAATTGATTTTTCTTAATTTCAAAAGTGCATTGGCACATCCTAAAATATTTTAGGATATTGATTCAAATCTATTTCCAAGGTAACCATAACCTTGAAAATATCCTAAAGTGTCACCTTTACCATGGTTGAGTTAACTACCCATCCAATCAAGGTTGGCACACCCTAAACCCATCTTAGCGTGAATCAATCACGCTCTTAGGAATCCAAAACCGATTTGAGCTCCTAGGGTTAATTAGGTATTCCTTAGGGATAACCTCCCTAGATACCTTCCTAATGACCCTCCTAGGCTTGTTGGCCTTGGTCATTTGGGTCTTACCTAGGTTGACTCTAGGGGTAACTCCCCTTGCAACCTTCTTAGTGGCCACCCTAGTTTTCCTAGAAACCCTAGCCACTAGGCACAACCTTTGGTCAACCTTAGGGATGACTTCCCTATTGACCTTGGTCTTCCTAGACCTAGTTTGTGTTCCATAATCAAATGGAACACTATGGTAAGCCACCTTAGGCTTAGGTTTGTGACCCAAACCTTGCTTTCCCTTGGTTGACTTTTGTCTTTAAGCTCCTAGGTGTTGACTTTGAGTCCTAGACCTTTGACTTTGACTTTTGAACCCTTGCATTTGATTTTGCATAATTTTGAGGGTCTTTTCTAATTTCTCAAGCCTTGATCTCAAGGCTTGGTTCTCTAATTCTAGTTGCCCAATTTTAGAATTTTGATTAAGTTTTTGGGCATTACCATTTTCTTTAGGCATATGCCTAGTCCATTTAGGATTGAAACCTAGGTGCTCTTGCACCTTTCTAATTGTCTCCCTAGGTAAAATTGATCTTGAGTTATTTGACCTAGGTTTGTCCTTAGGTAAATTGTTTTTAGGGACATTAGTCCCAAATTTCTCCCTATTATCTAAGTAGACATTCTTAGCTCTTAAGCAAAAATACTTGTTCCTATTAGCATGCTTTTCATAAATTGCAAGTGAATTGAAATCCCTAGCATGCTTTTGCTTGTAAATTGAAGAAGGAGCAAAATTAGAAGTTACCCTAGGGTTTGCCTTAGCTCCCCCTACATATGATGCTCCATTTTGAGTCTTCTTGTCCCCCTTCTTGCATTGACTCCGGAAATGTCCCGATTGTCGGCACTTGAAGCAAATTACTTGTTCTTTGCTCTTTTGCGTTGAGGAACCGGCATCCTTGACCTTTGGAGCCGGTGGAGCTTTCTTATTCTTCTTTGGACACTTGCTTTTATAGTGCCCGGTTTCCCTACACTCAAAACATATTATATGCATTTTATTATTAACACATATGTTTGAGTTACCTAGGTTAATGGAGACCGGAATTGGACTTTGGGCTTCTTCATCTTGACCGGATGTCGAAGCTTCTTCTTGATGTTCCGGTGTGGAAGTTATCTCCTCCCCCTCAATCCTTGAGGTGGATGCTTCTTCCACTTCCTTCACCTCCTTGGAGATTGATGGCCTCTCAACCTCCAATTCTTCACACTCTCCTCTTGCCCCGGATGTTGACTCTTCTTCAACTTCCGAATCCTCACTTGCTTGTGAGGAGGAGCTTGCTTCTTCGGCCTCTTCCGATTGAACCGATGAGCATTCTATATCTTCTTCTTCTTCTTGGACCAGTTGAGGGTTTTCATGGAGCTTGGCCAAATCGCTCCATAGCTCCTTGGCATCCACATAGTCACCTAGACTACATAAGAGGTCATTAGGAATTAAATCAAAAATGAATTTGATTACCTTCTTGTTTTTCTCGAAGGCTTGGAGTTGATCTTCACTCCACTTCTTCTTCTTGAGGAACCCTCCCTTTGGTCCTGTTGGATAGCTAAAACCCTCCATCAAGATAGACCATTCTTCGAAGTCCCTCATCATTAGGAAGTCTTCAATTCTTGACTTCCATTGCTTAAACCCTTCTTGTCCATAGAAGGTATAGGGGATAGGTGTGTTGATATCCCATCCCAAATGTCCTTGGATTTCCATCTTTTCCTCTAGCGTCTTGACTCCGGGTTGTTAATCCGTAGAAGAGCCCCGGTCTCTGATACCACTTGTTGGGAATTTGACGCCGCAAGAGGGGGGTGAATAGCGTTTGACCGTTCGTAGATGGAATTCGATCGTGTGTTCGTGTCTACAAGTTTCGTTAGCACAGCGGAATATATATATGATAACAATAACGAAACACAATCACAAACACAATAACACGAAGATTTAACGTGGTTCGGAACCACACGGTTCCTACTCCACAGATCGAGCTCTAGCGATGCCAATGCAATCACTAATCAATAAACTCCTTCTCGACAACAAGTCGGAGGCGGAGAAACCTCGTACAAATGTTTACAACAATAAACGAAAGAAATACAAGCAAATACAAGTGAAAATGTAAAGAACACTTTACAAACTAGGGTTTTGAGTGCTTGCTTGTCGGTTGCTTGGATGAGCTTGAAGGACCCTGAAATGCACCTGCAAATCGCCTCACCAAAGCCCCCAAAGAACTGATGATGAAATCCTCCACGAGCTCCCCTTTTTATCTTGCGTCGGATTTGCCTGCTCGATCGCCATAAGTCCCGATCAGCGATGCCTTGTGTGAGACAACAGCTCAATCCACGTTGGACAAGTTCCAGCGGGACTCTTGCGATCGGCGCCAATATTGGCTCATTGCCCGGTCGTAGCCGTAGCGATCGGCTCTGGTGTCTATGCTCGACATTGGGTAGCGATCATTGCGGCCCTTAGCGATCGGCGCCATCGACACCGATCGATTGCTCGATAAGCGATCATTGCGCCAGAGCATTTCCAGCTCTAAACTGGCAGTCAAACTCAAGTCGACTCACGGCAGTCGAACCGGCCATAATGCCAGTCGACTGCCAACCTCAAAAATGAGGTTTTAACCCAAGTATGGTGCCCCCATACTTGCTAGACCACCCTTAGCCTAGACCTAAGCCTTCTAGCCACCTCCATCAGCCTCACGCCTCTCGGATCCCTCCAAGCCATCCATGACTTGTTCATCCATCGCGCTAGCCTCTAGGTGCTTCCGTCGGCTATGTCATGCTAACAATGTCTACACCGCCAAGGCATATTGGACTTACGCCGCCAAGACTCCGCTTGGACTTTACGCCGCCAACCATTGGACTTATGCTGCCAAGACTCCCGCTTGGACTTTATGCAGCCAATATCAAACCCCTTGGACTTCTCATGCCAAGACTCAAGCTTGGACTTTCCCTTGCCAACCCATGTTGGACTTTTACATTGCCAAGACCCATGCTTGGACTTTTCCCTTGCCAACCCATGTTGGACTTCTCAAATGCCAAGACCATGCTTGGACTTTCCCTTGCCAACCCATGTTGGACTTTTACATTGCCAAGACCCATGCTTGGACTTTTCATGCCAAGTACTCAAGACTTGGACTTTACCAAATGCCAAGTGTTCCACTTGGACTTTGCATGCCAAGTACACAAGACTTGGACTTTCCCATGACAATTACATTGTCATATGTTTTTGCCGAAACATCAAAACATCACTCGAGTCAAACTCGAGTCCTGGTCAATCGTGACCTGGGCCGATTGCACCAACAAAGTCCAAGTCATGGGTACTTGGAATGGAAAGTCCAAGTGGAACACTTGGCATTTGGTAAAGTCCAAGTCTTGAGTACTTGACATGAAAAGTCCAAGTGGGACACTTGGCACATGAAAAGTCCAAGCATGGGTCTTGGCAATTTAAAAGTCCAACATGGGTTGGCAAGGGAAAGTCCAAGCATGGCCTTGGCATTTGAGAAGTCCAACATGGGTTGGCAAGGGAAAGTCCAAGCTTGAGTCTTGGCATGAGAAGTCCAAGGGGTTTGATATTGGCGGCGTAAAGTCCAAGCGGAGTCTTGGTGGCGTAAGTCCAATGTGCCTTGACGGTGTAGACACCGTTAGCATGACATAGCCGATGGAAGCACCTGAAGGCTAGCGCGATGGATGAACAAGTCAAGGATGACTTGGAGGGATCCGAGAGGCGTGAGGCTGATGAAGGTGGCTAGAAGGCTTAGGTCTAGGCTAAGGGTGGTCTAGAAAGTATGGGGGCACCATACGTGGGTTAAAACCTCATGTTTGAGGTGTGCTAGTCGACTGGTGTCATGTGGCAGTCGACTGGCATAGTCAACTAGGGTTTGACTACAGGGAATGACCAAACAGTTGATTGCCGGAGCTTGGCACTCGACTGATCGGCCGAGCAGTCGACTGATCATGGGATCAGTCGACTGATGCTCAGGTTTTTGTTCATAGAATGGAGTCTCACTCAACTGCTGGGACGAGCAGTCGAGTGATGGCTCATCAGTCGACTGATGCTCATGATCAGTCGACTGATGTCCTAGCCGTTGGATTTTTCCAGCATGGATTACACCGTTGTCTCACAGTAACAGTGTGATCAGTCGACTGATGGTCCCGAGCAGTCGACTGATAGACTTTTTCCAGCACAGGTTGAAGCTATATAAGGAGCTCGTGATGGAGAAAAAGATAGTGATTTTCTTGGGCAAATTTGAAGGGGGAAGTTGGTGCTTTCCAGTCCTTCAAAGCTAGTTCAAGGCAATCAAAGATCAAGCAATCCAAAGCTCTTGTAAAGTGTTTTTCCTTTACTTGCATTTGTATTTCATTATATTTTCTTGTATCTATTTGATTATTGTTGTAATCATTATTGTACGAGGTTTCTCCGCCTCCGAATTGTTCCGAGAAGGAGTGTTATTATAGTGGTGTATGATTGACATCGCTAGGGTTCGTGCGAACTCGATCCGTGGAGTCGGAACCATTCGGTTCCGAACCACGTTAAATATTTGTGTTATTGTGTTGTGATTGTGTTTCGTTATTGTTATTATATATATATTCCGCTGTGCTAACGAAACTTGTAGACACAATCTCGATCGAATTCTATCAACGAACAAACACGTGCTATTCACCCCCCTCTAGCCATTACAAAGATCCCAATAATGTACTCGTCCTGATGTCTCGTATGCTTTGAGCATGACGAGTAGCTACCAGTCAGATCCAGGTGAGCGTCACTGGATAGCAGTCAAGAATATTCTTAAGTACTTAAGAAGGACTAAAGAATATTTCTTGATATTTGGAGGCGATGAGAGCTAGCTGTAAAGGGTTACAGTGATGCCAGCTTCCAAACTGATTAGGATGATTATAGATCGCAGTCAGGGTTCATATTTTTCTTGAATGGTGGCACTGTGAGCTGGAAGAATTCGAAGCAGGACACAGTTGCTGATTCTACAACTGAGGCCGAGTATATTGCTGCATCAGAGGCAGCAAAGGAGACAGTTTGGATCCGCAAGTTCATTAATGAGCTTGAGGTGGTTCCTAGCATAGCAGATCCTATAAATCTCTATTGTGACAACAATGGAGCTATTGCGCAGGCTAAGGAACCTCGCTCACACCAGCGGACCAAACACATACTACGATACTTCCATCTCATTCGAGAGATTATCGATAGAGGATATGTGAATATTTGCAGAGTACCTACAGAGGCTAATGTCACAGATCCCTTGACCAAGGCTTTAGCACAAAAAAAATATGATGGTCACACTAGGTCATTGGGTATTAGATACTACAATGATTGACACTAGTGCTAGTGGGAGATTGTTAGTGAAAGCCCTAGAGTCAATCATGTGATGATTTTTGTATAGACTTTGTTGTATCATATTCCTATTTATAAAGTATTTCTTTATGGTTATTATACTTACTTGTATTGGTGCCAAATAACTAAGTATAATAACGTCCTTGAGTAGAAGGTTCTTATCTGTATCAATCGATTGGTTGAATCGATAATGAGATGATATAGAGAACACTACTCTTAATCATTCCTAGTCAAGTATTAATATTCAGCGACAATGTTAATACGAAGAGACTAGCATGTAGGTCAACTCGATGACTTAATCTCATAAGTCATGGATATGAGATATCAAGTTGACACATGGGTATGCATTGGAGAATGTATACTGAATAACCCGTCATGAGAAAGTATCATGGATCGTTACATGAGTGTCATATATTTTCTCATGTGACTATTAGTATGACTATTAGTCTTTGGACCTGAAGTCACCATGGTTCCCTACATAAGGAATTACATACTTTGACTTCGTCAAATGTCACCCGTAAATGGGTAGACTATAAAGGCGATTACTGGGTATGTAACAAATTATGCAGAGGGATGTAAGTGATGTAGATGGGATATATCCCTCCTATATGACGGGAGTGACATTATGATTCTTGATAGAGTGAGACCACTAAGTGCATGACTTTGCCCAAATGAGTCAATATGAGATATTGAGCTCATTTGATTAGAGTGAGTCTACTTGGAGTTCAAGATATAGATTGTATAGAGGATGACACAGTTTATGCCTCAATTGGTCAATCTAGATGTCAAGGATATTGGGACATTGTCACATATTGTGAGAGTCACAATTAGTAGTCACAAAGGTGATGTTGGATCCCAACATTCTTGTAACTTGGGTAGCAATGATGTGTTGCTAGATACCGCTCATTGTTTATGTTTCTAAATCGGTTTAGGAGCATCGCCAATGTTACAAGAACCTATAGGGTCACACACAAAGGGCAATTAGTTGGAGATTAGGTTCATATAATGGACCATGAGGATTAGGTTCATGTGATGAACCAAATTGGATTAAGAGTAATACAAATTAGACTAATTGAGTTGGACTCAATTTGATTCAAGTGTTGAATGAGTCTAATTTAGATTTGATTCATCGAGTCAATTTAAAATAATGAATAGATATTCATTGAATTAAATTGACTTGAATCAAATGGCTGGATTTGATCAACCATGGGAGATAAGAGGTCAAATTTGACTTGACTTGAGAGGGAAGATGAATGGTCAAGTTTGACACCAAATGTCATGTCATGATGACTTGGTATGGGCCGACCAATAATGATGTTCCACATCATCATGGACACATCATGGGGTGCCACCTCATGAGGGAGACCAAGAGACATGGCTCTTGGTATTACATGCATGTATATAACTTCCATGAAGTGGTCGACCAACATTAGATGTACATTAGTGGAAGTGAGTGGGAATTGATTAGATCTTCTTCTTCCTCCCTTCCTCTCCTCTCAAGCTCTATCTCCCTCTTCCTTTCTTGCTGTGGGTTTCAAGGAGTTCTAGCACACTCTAAGTTGCCTTCTCCACCTATTGTTCATGTGGATACTTGTAGAGGAGTGTACGCTTGACACTCGAGTTTCGACAAGCCGTTTGGACGAGCGGGATAAGCGAAGGGCGTCACATCAAGGGTAAAACTCTTCACATGTAGATCTAAAGTAGATCTAAGGTTTTAAATGCGTACATGTATATTTTTGTTTATGTTCGCATGGATCCGTGGTCGACTTCCGAGGTTTTCGCAACGCAAAAAAGGCGGTTTTTGTGGCTCGGACAGTCCAACAGACTTTATGCCGCCAACCATTGGACTTATACTGCCAAGACTCTACCCTTGGACTTTACGCCGCCAATATTACCCCTTGGACTTCCCTATCCAACCCGTGTTGGACTTTCCATTTGCCAAGACTCAAGCTTGGATTTTCCATGTCAAGTACTCAAGACTTGGACTTCTCCATCATATGGTCAACCTCATGTTAACCATATAGTCAAACAATGGTTAAACCATCGTCAAACATCAAAATATCCCTCGAGACAAACTCGAGTCTGGTCAATCATGACCTGGGTCGATTGCACTAACAATCTCCCCAAACTATTGTCAAACATTACTCGAGTCCAACATGAGTCTGGTCAATCATAACCTGGGTCGATTGCACCAACATAGAATCCTCCTTGAGAATAATTACAAACCTTCCATTGATCATCAAAGAAGGGAGAATCCCAATATAAAAGTAGTTAAAACAGAAGTTTTAAAACTATTAGATGCACAAAATAATATACCCTATCTCTGATAGTGAATGCGTAAGCCCAGTCCAAGTAGTACCAAAGAAAGGGGGGATGATCGTAATAAAAAATTTAAAAGATGAACTAATTCCCACTAGATTAACTACAGGTTCGCGAATGTGCATAGATTATAGACAATTAAATAAAGAAACTAGGAAAGACCATTTTTCCCTTCCATTTATTGATCAAATGTTAGAAAGACTAGCTAAACATTCATATTTTTGCTACCTAGATGGATATTCTGGATTTTTCCAAATACCTATACATCCTAGTGACCAAGAAAAAACTACTTTTACATGTCCTTATAGTACCTTTGCCTATCGTAGAATGTCTTTCAGTCTTTGCAATGCCCCAACCACTTTTCAACATTGCATGACAATGATTTTTTCCGATATGATTAAAAATATCTTGGAAGTTTTTATGGATGATTTCTCTGTATATGACACTAACTTTGAGACATGCTTGTCTAACTTAGCTAAGGTCTTGCAAAGATGTGAGGAAATAAACCTAGTATAAAATTGGGAAATGTGTCATTTTATGGTAAGGGAAGGTATAGTACTTGGTCATTTGATCTCTGAGCGAGGGATAGAAGTTGACAAAGCAAAAATTGAAGTGATTGAGAAATTACCTCCACCTTCGAATATAAAAAAAATACGAAGTTTTCTAGGACACGCTGAATTTTATAGGCAGTTTATAAAGGTTTTCTCAAGGATCTCCAAACCACTAAAAAATCTACTTTCCAAGGAAGTTATATTTGATTTTGATCAGACTTGTATGGATGTTTTTTACAAACTTAAAGAAGTATTAATCTCTGCCCCAATCATGCAAATACTTGATTGGAACTTACCTTTTAAGATAATGTGTGATGCCAGTGACTATGCCTATGCAGTAGGAGCAGTACTAGGGCAAAGAAAGGATCGAAAAGTACATGTCATCTATTACGCTAGTAAGACCTTAAATGATGCCTAGATAAATTACGCAACTACTGAGAAGGAACTCTTAGCTATAGTGTTTGCATTTGATAATTTAGATCATACCTCGTAGGATCTAAGGTAATTGTCTACATGGATCATGCAGCTATAAAATACTTGTTAACAAAAAAGGAAGCAAAGCTCGACTTATCCATTGGATCCTTCTACTACAAGAATTTGATTTAGAAAAAAGGGATAAACAAGGAACTGAAAACGTAGTTGCAAATCATCTCTTAAGACTCCACCATGATACACCTATCAACGATGATGAAATACTAATAGATGATTACTTCCCAAATGAACATTTATTAGCACTAGAAAAAAATGATGCCCCATGGTATGTAGATTTTGAAAACTATCTCGCTAGTAGAATTTTCTCTCTTAATATTAATTATCATCAAAGAAAGAAATTCTTTGCAGACCTGAAGAATTATGTTTGGGGCGGGCCCTTTCTCTTTAAAAAAATGTGCTGACACCATTTATAAAAGGTGCATACATGAGGAGGAAAAAAGAAGTATAATTTATCATTGCCACTCTTCTTCCTACAGAGGCCATGCAAGCACCTCGAAGACAGTTGCAAAAATTCTACAAGCAGGATTTTACTGACCCCACATATTTAAAGATACTCGAGAATTTATATTGACTTGTGATCGATGCTAAAGAATAGGGAACATATCAAGAAGACATGAAATGAACCTAAACCCTATTTTAGAAATCGAACCTTTTGATATATGGAGAATTGACTACATGGGACTGTTTCCACCCTCTAATAAAAACATATATATCTTAGTAGCAGTAGACTACGTCTCTAAATGGGTAGAAGTAGTACCATCGCCAACTAATGATACAAAAATAGTAATAAAGCTTTTTTAAGAAAATTATATTCCCAAGATTCAGAGTACCTCGAGCAGTGATCGGTGATGGAGGATCACATTTATTAAAAAACAATTCAAAAATCTTCTCAGCAAATATAGAGTGACCCATAAAATGTTTCCCCATACCATCCTTAGACCAGTATTCAAGTGGAAATTTCCAATAGAGAAATTAAGAATAATTAGAAAAGATAGTATCAAGATCAAGAAAAGATTAGTCTTTGAAATTAGATGATACCTTATGGGCATACCGAATAGCCTACAAAACATCCATCAATATGACCCCATTCCGATTAATTTATGGGAAACCATGCCACCTCCCAATAGGATTAGAACATAAAGCATTTTGGGTCATTCAATTGTTAAATTTTTTACTTAAAGAAAGCTTGAGAGAAGAGAAAGCTACAACTTAATGAACTTGAAGAATTAAGGTTGGATGCCTACGAACATGCCAAATCATACAAGGAAAAAAACAAACATTGGCATGATCAACATATCATATGTAGAGAATTCCATGAAGGAGATCTTGTGCTCCTTTTTGACTATAGATTAAAACTTTTCCTTGGAAAACTCAAATCAAGATGGACTGGCCCATACCAAATCCAAAAAGTATACCCTTTTGAAGCAGTGGATATACAGGATGAAAATTTGAGAACTTACAAAGTAAATGAACAAAGGTTAAAAAAATGTTTTATAAACCAAGTCAAGGAACAAGAAGAGGAGTGAGATCTCCTTAAACCGGGGTAAAATAAACAACAAAGGGTCTAGCTTACGACCTAAAACAAGAGCTTCTTGGAAGGCATCCCAAGTATATATTTTCTGTTTACAACTCTCTTTTATTAGATCACAGGATTCAGTCTTCCTTAGATTCCATCCACATAGACCTAAGAGAACAATGGGCTGAATTCAATGCTCAGAGGTAGATGATCGATGTCATATATCATTGGCACCTTTTGCAAGGTCATTTCTATCCACCTCCACCTCCTGAGTAATTTATTTCATTTACCATTACCCTTCCATGCATTGAGAACAATGCATATTTTAAGTTTTTTTTGGGGGGGGGGGGGGGTAGCTTTGCATATTTTTTCTATTGAGCATAATTAATTTTTCCTGTTTACCATAATTTTATAATACTTCCTGTGCATATTTTCTTAAATTGATAACCTGTTGTTCCTCTATCCAAGGTAGTATAACTAAACTTATTTAGATCGATAAAGGTCCTTATGACCTACTTGATAAGAACCTTGTTTTACTCTTTACACGACTTATGAGGTAGAGACATCCAACAAGAGTTTGTCCCCATATCGGATTAGAACTCAAATTTCCATGGGGACTTTCATAATACTTAGTTACTAGAGAAACATTCATTTCAAGAGTTTATTTAAAAAAAAGTGAGTAGAGAAAAAAAAAGTCTGAAAAAAAAGAGAGAAAAAAAGTGAGAAAAAAATCATAATAAAAAGAAAAGATGAATTATCATTAAAGTACACCTTTGAGACCAAGTAGTTATTGGAAAAATATCCATATAGGTGCCCCTTTGAGGCTAACTAGTTACTAGGGAAATACTTGATGTTTATTTCTTACTTTTCTTCTCCTTGACTTTGAATGCTCCTTTGAGACTAAGTATGATAGTGAGAGGATGATCCAAGCACATTAGCAAGTAAGTGTCTTTATGTTAGGTATGCGAGGAACATGATAGAAGGAATATAAACTTAGATTGGTATCCAAAACCTTAAAGGTCAAAACTCACATGCACTACACAAGGATCTTTCAAGCTAATCACCGGGAATGAATCGATAAGACTAAGTATTTTATACCTTCGGAAGGATTTCTAACAAGTTATCATGATTCTCACTCATAGTTTCTTTTTTTTTTACTTGAAGACAAGCAAAAGTTTAAGTTTGGGGGTGTGATGAGTGTGAATCATACACATTTTTTAAGGTTTATTTACCATATTTTTCAAGTGTTTCATTCACATATCATGTATAAAACCTTGCATTTATTTTTCTTTTATCTTTTTAAATCAGATAATTGCATTTTCTATGTTTTCACTCTCAGGAGAAACAAAATAAGGCATAATAGAGCCATGGAAGAAAACCATGATGAAACGGAGAGCAAACGGAGCCACAACGCCCATTTTCTGGACTTCCCAGTGTCCAACATGCATAGGCGTGTCAGGGGCACACTCGTTCCCAGTTCTTTTTAGCACGCCTAATTTTGAGGCGTGTCAGGTCCCCACAGCACTTGACATGCCCAGGCCATGCCAAATGGCACACTCGTGCCTTGGGATAACCGAAATCCCAACTTTCCTCAGGCTGTTTCGAATTTCTAGCAACTAACTTCCCGATTTTCTCTCCAGAAAAGTCTATAAAAAGACCCTAGAGCCAAGGAGAAAAGCATTCTGAATTCTAGATATCCTAGATATTCCAGAGGAGGCTAGAGACTCGGGATACAATCAAGGCATGAGTTGGGGAGCCGTGGAGAAAGAGCCTCAAGTCGAAGGAAGTCTTCAACCGACATCGATAAACTCATTTTTCCTTCTTTCTCTTCTTTAGTTTTGTCAAATGTCTTACTGTACTTCGTTTCTATCTTCCTTCCTAACCATGGAGTAGTTCTCCTCGATCTTATTAGGATGAGGGAGTAGCTTTTGTTTATTCGTCTTGGATTGTTACAATACTTTTATTTATCGATTGTGAACTTCTTGAATTAGCTTTACGATACATATGGTTTACCATGTGAGTTTGTTGATCACCTATTCGCATGTTTCTTCTAATTCTGGTTTTGTAAAACTAATCGTTAGGAGCTATAACGATTGAAGGTTTTCACCTAGATTGATTTGTCAGGGTGCTCATCACAAGTACCCATGTTGCGAACAACAACTACACGTGAATACCTCAAAAGCTATTAGAACCTCTCGAGGATCTAAACTAATCATGAGAAATTATGGCAACTAAAGGTTTTCACTTAGATTGATCTTGCTAGGGTATTCGTGACAAATGCTCATGTTGCAAACAAGGTCAACTACACGTGAATACCTCGAAACCTATTAAGACCTCTCGAGGGTTCCATAAACTTATCCTAGAACAAAACAATTTATCTAACCTTGATTCCTATGAGTAATAAGTGATAGTTCTCGAATGGATCCACTGGGGTTCGTGACAAGTGCCCATATTGCGAACAAGTTCCTTCTAAGAGCTAATACTGTGAAAGTAGAAATCAAGTTAGGTGAATACATCGGGTTAATCTCAGAAGAGACATCCAATAGCCTTAGATAAATTTCCTTCAAGAATACACATCAATATAATAGAGAACTGCCAAGATAATAGACATTGTAGCAAAACTAAAGTCCTAAGATTGCTTCGTAATTTCATCTTATAATCATTTCTTGATCGCTTACTTCCCTTCCTTATCCAACTACCATTTAAATACCTATTCTTCTAGATAATCTTTTTTTTGCACTCATTCAGTACTTGACCAATCTCTGTGAGATCAATATTTTTATTACTTGACGATGACTGTGCGCTTGCGGATCGACCACATAAGAAGGCTTGTGCTCGGACCACCTGACCATGCCTGGGATGGATTACTCCCAAGAGTTCTCGAGTGGGGAGTAGATTGGATAAGTGTTCGGGAAAACCTATAATGGCCCGAAAAGTCAATAGTGCTTGGAAATGTTAATAATGCTTAACAAAGATGATAGTGTTCGGGAACCGATCAGTAAGATTGGGAGCACTCAGGAGAACTAAAAGTGCTTGAGAACTGATCGGTAAGGATGGGAGCCTTGGATAGCGTAGTGTTTAATTGTACTTGGAAAAATCAATTGGATTGGGGAGAGTCATTAGTATTGAGGATCTTACGGAGGCTAGAGGGGTGTGAATAGCCTTTCTTTGACTCTACAACTTGTTAGCGGAAGCAAGTATAAAATGAAAGCTAAAATGAAAACAATGAAAGAAATGCTAACTCAATGATGTAATATGGTTCGGAGATCCATTCCTACTCCACGGCAATTCTTAAGATGGGTCACTCCTTATAGGCCTTCACTATTTCTCCTTCGGATAAACCCAAGGCGAAGAAACCATTTCTTACAATAAGAATCTCTTCTCCTTACAAGATTTGAAAGAAAAGTTTAGGAAGAAGAGATTTAGTGAATGAAGACTTAGAAAAACTTGGAGAGCTTTAAGATGAAAATTTAAAGGAAGAGCACTTGCCTCTCCAAGCCCCAAAACCTCTCTTATATAGATTTTTAGGATTTTTTCCTATTGAGCCTTATGCCAGTCAACTACTACTACTAACAGTCGACTGGTGCGACTATTGAGCGAATCCAATGACTTGTGACTTTACCGTGATTCGCGATCTCTCGATCGTCACCACTCAACAGACATTTCACCAGTTGACTGATTGTTACTTCTTCTTCAGCTATCGACTAAACAGTTGACTAAGAAGTCTTCTGTGATGTGCTACAGTAACATCAGTCGACTAGCTTAACACTACAATCGACTGTTGTGCCGAGCACCTCGACTGCTCATCCCATAGCAGTCGACTGCTTCTCATAGCAGTCGACTGCTTGAGCCTGAGTGTCGAGTGCTGCTCAAACTTCTCGAGTCTCAACCACCTAAGACGAGTCGACTGCATCCCATAGCAATCGATTGCCTGAGCTTAAGTACTGCTCGGACTTCCCGAGTGCCAAGCACCCGAGGCCAATTGACTGCATTCCATAGTAGTCGACTGCCCATGCCTAAGTACTGATTGGACTTCCTGAGTACCGATCACCCGAGACCAGTCGACTGCATCTATAGCAGTCGACTGCCCAATATCGAGTATTGCTCGGACTTCCCGAGTGCTGAGTACTCGAGACCAGTTGACTGCATTCCATAACAATCGACTGCCTGAGCCCAAGTACTACTCAGACTCCCGAGTGTCGAGCACCCAAGACCAGTCGACTGTGTTGGTGCAATCGACCTTGAGTCAAGATTGAATAAGCTCGAGTGAGACTCAAGTAGTGTTTTGATGTTTTACAATACCTTTGACTATATGCATGATCATATGACTAGTTCATGGTTTAGGACATCCAAGGTCATGTGAGGGAAATTGTTAGGAGGAGATGGTTAGAGCAATCAGCCTCAAGTCAAAATTGACCAAGCTCGAGTAAGACTCGAGTGGGAAAAGTCCAAGTATGGATACTTGGCAATGAAGAAGTCCAAGAATGGATTCATGGCAATGGATAAGTTCAAGTTTAGAGACTTGGCAATGGAAATGTCTAAGGGTGTAGTCTTGGTTGTGTAAGTTCAAGTGTGTAGTCTTAATGACAGAAGTCCAAGTATGGATACTTGAAAAAGGAAAGGCCAAGGGTATAGTCTTGGTTGTGTAAGCCCAAGGGTGGAGTCATGGCAGATACCTATTAGCATGACAAAATTGATGGAAGTACTTGAAGGCTAGCACAAAAGTTGAAGAAGTCGTAGAGGACTCAGATGGACCTTGAGGGCATGAGATTTATGGAAGTGACTTGAAGGTTTAGATCTAGACTAAGAGTGAGTGTAAGTATGAGAGGATCATACTTAGGGTTAAACCTCAATTTTGAGGTTTACTAGTTGACTGACATTATAGACTAGTCGACTGGTCGAGTGCTCGCACTCGGAGGGCTCAGAAGACTCGAGCAGTTGATTGGGGTTATGACTCAGTCAACTAGTCGAGTAGTTGATTACGGCTCAACTGCTGACTATTGCTCTGACAGTCGACTGGTGGGTAAGGCCAGTCGATTGACCACTTGCAGTCGACTTCTAGGGATGAGCAGTCGACTGGCCTTAAGTGGATAGGGCACAGAATATTTTATAGTCAACTGTTGGCTCATGACAGTCAATTGATGGTGTAGGGATCTGAATGCGAAAAACAACATACACACAATGGAAAAATCAGATCCCTTGCCAATGATCCATGCGAAAGTTCGTAGAAAATTTTATAAAGTTAGATCTAATGTTCTAACTTATAGGTATACCTTTGTGGCATGCCCTTAGCTTATCCCGCTCGTCCAAGATTCGCCGAATCTCTTGCACATTCAAGTGTTCGTGCCTTTATGCGTATCCACACTGCCACTTACTCCAAGGAGAATCTATGGTTGTGCTAGCAACCCTTTTAGCAAAATTCGGCCAAGCCACCAACAGCAAGAAGATGAACAACCAAAAAACCATCCATAAGTCTCATGGAAGAAGAAAACCTTTATACTCAAGCCATGAATACCAAAGGTTCTTAGGCTTTTGGTATTCCCTCATCAATGCATGATTAATCCTTATTAATCATGCATGATGCATTTAGGCTCTTGGTATCCCTCATCAATGCATGATTAATCCTTATTAATCATGCATGATGCATTTAACTTCATTCATCCACTTGGTTTAATTTGAGCCTAACTCAAATTCAACCAACTTGAGTCTAACTCAAATCTCGACCATCCAATATGCTTAATTGTTCCTTTAGTCAAACTAAAATGAACCCATCTCTAAATTTCCAAAATAGAATGTCATTTGTGTGTGACTCAATAGGTTCTTGTAATGTTGGCAATGCCTCTAAACCACTTTAGACACATAAGCAATGAACGACATCTAGCAATGCATCATTGCTAACCAAGTTACGAGTAGTCTAGATCCGACCTAACCTTTCCATGACTACTATAATGTATGATCTTGTCCTTCTATCCTCGATATCTAAATTGATCAATGAGGCATAGATCGTGTCATCCTTTAATCAATCTTTATGTTTCTTGATCCCCAAGTAGACTCACTCAAACAAATGGGTTCAATATCTCATATTGACTCATTTGAGCATGACCATGCATTTCGTGGTCATACTCTATCAAGAGGCCTAAATATATCACTCCCATCATATGGGAGGGATAGATCCCATCTATATCACTCACATCCCTCGGCATAATTTGTTACATACCTAGTAATCGCCTTTATAGTCTATCCTGTTACGGGTGACGTTTTGACGATACTAAAGTACATAACTTCTTATGTAGAAAACCATAGTGATTTTAGGTCTAAGGACTATTCATACTAATAGTCATATGAAAAAGTTTATAACATTCACATAACGATCCATAAAACTTTCTCATGGCGGGTCAATTCAATATATATTCTCTAATATACACCCATGTGTCAACATGAAATCACATATCCATGACCTGTGAGATCAAGTCATCAATTACCTATATGCTAGTCTCAGCTGATTTCTCAGCTTTACACTCCGATATGTCAGCTGATTTCTTATCTTTCTTAGGTATTATCTTACCTTGGCGATGTCTCGGTTTGACATTGTCTTGGCTCGACAGTATAAGCTATTACATTCCAATGTCTCAGTCGATTTCTTCGGTTCGTTAAGGAAGATTATCTTGACAAGTCAGGCATTCCAACTTATCAGAAAATAAGAAATAGGAATACCTACTGCAGGAACACACGCCTGTATGATCTCCATTGATGGGACATAGCTTCCTCATTAATGAGGTCATGCCTCCATGGATTTCTGGTACGACTGTGTCGTCCCCATTAATAAGGTTATGCCTCCCTAGATTTCTGGTATGTTTGCGCCATCTTCTTTCATGGGACCATGCTATGATATCTTTCGTGCCCCCTCGCCGTACCAACTCGTCGTATTAATGGAACCTTGTCTCCCATCTCTCCTCTTTCAATTCTCGGGGTCAGCACGTTAGCCTCACCAATGATACCCAGTGCTATGCCCACATGCTGTCTCCGGAGAAACTTTTGTCGACCTCGTCTTCAATATAAAGGTAACCGGAGGAGGTAAGACCAGGTTCAAGGCCCCTTAACTTTGTTCTCATCTATATTTTTTCTCCATCCAGTCCTGACTTGAGCATTGGAGGGGCATGGCTGAGACACATCTCGATGCCCTCTCTCACTTGTTTGCAAATCTTTCTCAGATTAGTACCCCGGTGTCTCTGACAATTACCCTTCAACATCTTCTTTAAGCTCATCCATCATGGCGCAAGACAAGGCCCCAGTGATCGTTGATCCACCGTGCCGACTCACTGAGGACTCCTCCCTCAGCGTTGAGGACCCCTCACTCAGCGTTCATCCAACCCTTGTCGCTTCGGCCTTGCCCATCTCGCCATGTCATCACCTCTGCCGACCTGTCTCTCATCTCTCTACCTCAGACCGGAACATTTTCCAAGGCATTTTTCATGAACATATATTCCATCGGACTGGTTTGCTTCCTCCAATGCAATGAGTTTTCCATCTTTGTAGCAATACATAGGTCCGGAATCCTGCAAATGTCAATTTGTAAAGAAAATATTGTTTCTCAAAGGATCAGAATAACGCCATGACTTAACTAAAGTTTGAATTCAGTACCAGGTGAAAGAACAATACTTCACATATACATCACCTCCATAATTCGGAAAGAATGGCAAAATGCGCATTCATCACCAACAAAATTCTACTACCATATATGATAATCTGGACTAGCATTATTCCAGGTATTTGCATTCTTGCTTTCTTGAAATTCTTGAGTCGCAGAGCAACATTTTTCATTCAAGGAGGTTCTCTGTCATAGAAGATTGTTTGTTCTCAGAATTTGTTGCTTAACAAGTTAGTAATATGCAGTAAGCCAAGTCATTGTATGAAGTTGTATATTTAAGTTAGTGCAAATTACTGCCACAGGGTATAGGTTCACATATCCTAACTTGGAAAAGTGAGAAAAAAAATCAAATCAGATCATGCCCTTCTCTCTGAAAAAACAGTAAGATGTAGGATCAAAATTGATTCAATAGTTTTCTATCTTTTCATGAAGAAGAAACAATGTATTTACGAGGAGTGAACTTTGTTTGGTTCTAGTTATTTAATTTAGGACACAGCACAATTTTACCAACTATCATTCAGAAGAGGCTAATTATGAATAGTGTTAGAGAGAAGATATTAAGTATACACAAACTCTTGTTTGCAGACAGAAAATCAGGATTCCACGTACTATAAACTATGGTTACTAGAACCTTCCAAGCCATGGATTATTCTAAAGGAGATGCTGATGCAAACTCCCATATCAAGGATCAGTTAATGGTCACTCAAAATATCACATCTGATCATGCATTTTGCACTTGTCCTCCTTACACACAAGTTCAAATCTATCAGATGGGCAGGGAGGTTAACATAAATCTACTATAAATGCACAGCGAGTATCAATTTGATTGACTCTAAGACTATGCAACCAATAGAACTTCTGGAAGAAAACCATGTTAATCATAAAGTGGTGCAAACAAGCAGCAACTTGTTCAGGATAACTATCATGTTCGTGCAATTTAGAATCACTATTTTCACCAAATAATCGGAAATAAATGGACTCCTTCAGGTTCGAAGGTTCTTTTATGTCGGCCACTTCTTCATAATTCGTGCTTCTATTTGGCATAGCTTTATAGTTTCCTTCGTCCACTCTACTTTTTGAAGTCCTGTAATTGGCGGATGGAAAACCATGTGAACCTGAATGCCCAATTTATCTTGTGCATTGTGTACTCCTCGCGGAGCTAGGAATTATAATGTACCCGGACTAAAAAAATTTTTAACGAAAGATAAAATAATATACAACAATTAAAATTATAAATAAGATACTTTTTCATTGTTTACTGTAATCTCAAAAAGCTTCTCAATTAATAAAATTTTCAATATTTTTGCTATAGAACTCATGAAATTTAAAAACTTCCGATAAAATTTTTGGCATGTAATCTTTTATATCTTCATTATTTTACAAGAAATTAATGATAAAATGAATATCTCTAAAATTAAACATTCAATATTAAAGATCAAATTAAACATTTATTAATGAAAAGATAAAAAATGATCAGTATAAGCATACATATATTATTGAAGTCGTGATTTACGATTCTTAAAATTATAATATTCATCAATTATAAAATTTGAGTCAATACTTAAAATAAACTCTCTCTCAATATAGATAACCATAGAATTTGTTGAAAGTCTTTTCCCATTCTATTACAAAGAACTATATTAATATGCTTCATAGTCGAAAATAAACGCTCTATAATTGCTGTGAAAATAGGAAAAGTTGAAAATAAACGAATCAACCTGTTTCAAATAACTCTCGGTACAATTCTGAAAATAGTAGACATTTTCTAAAAATTCTCATGACAAACTACATCGATCTCATAATATTATAGTTGATACCTCAAATGATGGAGTTCCTATTTAGTAAATAATAATTCTTAATAAGAGTACACATTTTGTCAATATTAAACCATTTAAAATTAACTTTTGGATCTAAATCAAAAATAAATATAAGAAATTCTACTATCTCATCACTAAATCTAGAGTTTAACTCTTCCAATTGAATATATATTATAATATTAAATATATTATGTAAGACGTGGAGCGGTTACTGCGCGTTGCGCACAGTAACCATGCATGCGTCCGCGCACACACTCAAAGGAGTGTGTGCAGTTTCTCCACGATGAAGAGCGTCCAAACTCCTATTTAAAGGAGGGAGCGTCCAAGGTCTTTGGTGTTGGACGAATTGAGAGGTGTGACTGTGAGAAAGGCAAAGTGCTGTCGACGTGAGAAGCTATCGGAGAGAACAGTGAGAGTCAAGAACACCAAGGCGTGGCTGGATCTTGGCTCATGGAGAAAGAGGATCTTTCCGGCGTGATTGACCCTCAGACGACAATCAAAATCATCATCCTTACATCCCTACAGAGGTAGGATGTGAGAAGAATTTGACGATCGCTGTAAGTTTCATTTTTCAGTCTGTATTTCATTTCATTTTTTTTTGCATTTAAATTAATTTAAATAGACGCATCTAGACCAACATTGGTATCAGAGCATTGTTGGTAAGAATCTGTTCGAATATTTACCTGCAAAATCACTGTTCATCGCGAAAATGAGTCGCGAGAACAAAGAACAGTGATTTTGTCGAGCATTTTCCGAAAAGGACCCTGGGAAAACTGCTCTTCTTCGTGAGCAATTTTAGACTGGTCTGATCAACAGTCCGGTTGTGAAATGGGAACAGTTCCCTGGGAAACTGCTCTACTTGTCGAGCTGTTTTCGTGACGGCTCGTTATCGATCGATTATGATCTGGGAACAGCTTCGGAATAGCTTCCTCGAAACTACTCTGTTTCCCGAGCGATTTTCAAACCGATTTGGTTATCAGACCGGTTGCCCCTGACAGGAATAGTTCCTTGGGTAAACTGCTCGGGAGAGAAGTTCCTCGATAGGAACAGTTCCCTGGGGACAATTGCTTCCCGAAAGGCTTTATGGTGGGAATAGCCTTAGCGAATCGCCGAGAGAATAGCCTTCGATGGGAATAGCCCTAGTGGGAATAGCCTAGAGATAGCCAAACAAGTTTAGTTTTCCGAACAATTCCTTAGAGGATAGTTCCGAAAACGATTCTCGAGCAATTCCCGGGAGTGCTCGGGATTTCATAATGGTCTGGAGGACAGACTAGTTTGGATTGAAAATTGCCCGGGATATAAGACTGGTCTGCCAAACAGACCGGTTGAAATTTCAGACCAGTCTGACTTACAGATCGGTTAAAATTTCAGACCGGTCTGGATTACAGACCAGTTCAGAAGTTCCAAGAAACTCCTTAAGATTTCAGACCGGTCTGAACATTAGACCGGTCTAGATTTCGAAAAACCAGTCTGGATATCATCATACCGGTCTGAATTTTGAAAACCAGTCTGGAAATTCGACAGACTGGTCTGGATTTCAAAAACCAATCATGAAATTCGAGAGATCAATCTGGAATTTCAGAAACCAGTCTGAAATTCATCAAACCGGTCTAGATTGACGTCAAACCGGTTTGGAATTTCGGAAACTAGTATGAAATTCATCAAACCGGTCTGGATTGATGTCAAACCGGTTTGGAATTTTAGAAACTAGTCCGAAATTAGTCTAACCGGTCTGATTTGATGACAAACTGGTCTGGCCAGAGGGCTAAGTCTACTATTGGTCAATGTCAGTTGACTAAGTTGACTTTGGTCAACTTAACTCATAACTTGATTGTCGAGTATTTGTTTGGAACAAATAGAACTTGACTTAAACAACTTATAGATAGGTTAATAAGAACTAAAGTTGATGGTTAGGGACGATGTGAAAATAAATTACCATTCAAGTTACTCTAGTGTCTAGGGTACTCGGAGAAAATTGGACGGTGTTTAAGTTTTCACATATTAATGGTCTTGTCAAGTCAAAATAGTTTAAAACAATTGGACTTAGATGATAGTTGATTGATAAAAGTATCAGTCGACTGGTCTAAGCATTTCAGTCGATTTTTCTCTAGAGAATCAAAGAAATTTATCCTTGATTGATTGTGTTCATTCTATGCCTACATATAAATTGAATTAAGCCGGTATATGTACTGGTTTGTCGGTTTTGTACTGACTTAATTAATTTCAATTTTTTAAGATGACACAGATGATTACCACGATGACTAGACGCGATGTATTGCGTAACCAGATAAGGGAGGTTATCCAGGGGATAGAATATGACTCAGCACATGGAGTCGGGTGGCACATGTTGGGGATCGTTGGAATGCTAGAGGGATGAATAGCATCGTGCTATACATTGATGAATAGCGTCGTGCTATACATCGATGGAACTCTTTCGCATGTTTGTCTACAAACTTCGTTAGCGCAGCTGAATATAGATAATAATAACAATAACGAAATAGACAATCACACGAACACAAGTATATAACGTGGTTCGGAACCTCAAGGTTCCTACTCCACGGTTGAGCTCAACGAGCTCTAGTGATGCACATGCAACCACTAATAAACACTCCTTCTCGGAACAATCCGGAGGCGGAGAAACCTCGTACAAACTATTCTTACAACAATAAGAAATGGATACAAGCAATTACAATATTGAAATACAATGCAAGTAAAGAAAACTATTTTACAATTGCTCTTTGAATGCTTGATCGCTTGGTTGCTTGAAATCAACTTGGAGACCTTGATTTACAGCAGCAAATCGCCCCAAAAGCCCTCAAGAAACCATGGTTTTTTCCTCCTTCACGAGCTCCATTTAAAACTTCAACCTGTGCTGGAAAATGCTGATCAGTCGACTACTCGGGACCATCAGTCGACTGATGCCACTATTGTCGTGAGACAATGACCAGATCCACGCTGGAAAAATCCAATGGATCCATCATCAGTCAACTGATTATGACCATCAGTCGACTGGTCAAGCCATCACTCAACTGCTGACTGCAGCGGTTGAGTGAGACTCCATTCTGTGCTCCAAAACTCGAGCACCGATCGGTGATCACGATCGATCAAGCGCTAAACGATCGATCATTGCCCACCTCAGCGATCACTAGGCCAATTCCTACTGATCGAAACTTTAGTTGACTCGATCGATTGGTCACATGGTACGATTGGTGACACACCTCAAACATGAGGTTTTAGCCCAAGTATGGTTCTCCCATACTTGCTAGACCACTCTTAGCCTAGACCTAAGCCTTCTAGCCACCTCCATCAGCCTCACGCCTCTTGGATCCCTCCAAGTCATCCATGACTTGTTCATCCATCGCGCTAGCCTTTGTTGGTGCAACAATGCTCCAAGCATTTATATGTTTTGATGTTTGGCTAATCATCTAAGTTAGGCAATATCTTGTGATCTAATTAAGCATGTGTTTAAGTGACAGGAAAATCCAAGGATGAAGACTTGGTAAAAGGAAGTCCAAGTATGATCTTGGCAAAGGAAGTCCAAGGGATGGACTTGGCGGCATAAGACCAAGCTTGTAGTCTTGGCAGCATAAAGTCCAAGTGAACCTTGGCAAAGGAAGTCCAAAGTAAAGTCTTGGCAGCATAAGTCCAAGCTTGTAGTCTTGGCGGCGTAAAGTCCAAGCATTTGGCAACCCAAGACATGACGAAACCGAAGGAAGCTCTTGGAAGCAAAGCGCAAAGGATGAACAAGTCGCGGACTCGGAGGGATCCTGAAGGTGCAAGGCTTATTGAGGAGCTAGAAGGTTGAGTCTAGGTCTAGGGTATAAAATCAAGTATGAATTGCTCATACTTGATGAGTATCACCGATCGATACGATGTATCGATCGGCCGATCGTCGACGCTCGACCGAGTCGATGAAACCTCGACCATCACGATCGCCTTGGTCGAGCAATGATCGATTTCATCGATCGACGACTGCCAAGTGCATCAGTCGACTGATCAAGGGAAATGTCGCCCCCTCTAGCCATTCCAAGGGTCCTAACAAGTGGTATTAGAGCCCGGATAGCTTGGAAGATCTCACCATCAACCAAGACATCAATGGCTCTTCAAAAGGGATATAGCATCGCCAAGCCACCGCTCTTCGATGGGAGTCACTTTGCGTATTGGAAAGGTAGGATGAAGTACTATCTTATGAGTAATATTGAAATTTGGCATAGTGTTGTAGATGGCTTCGAGGAACCGGTGGATGAACATGGACATCCTATTCCAAGCAAGGATTGGACAAGAGAAATAAACAAGAAATTTGAATCAAATGCAAAGGTCGTCCTCACCATCCAATGCGGCGTCACAATGGAGCAACTCAACAAGGTGGGGCCTTTTGAATCCGCCAAGGAGCTATGGGAAAAGCTCATTGAGCTAAATGAAGGTTCCAAGGAGTCAAAGAGGGCCAAGAAGGACCTATTAATTGGACAACTTCAAGCCTTCCAAATGAAGATGCATGAAACCGTAAGTCAAATGCATGGAAGGTTCAAGGAAATTGTAAACGGACTCCATATCATAGGTGAGCGAGTTGACAATCGGGATTTGGTAAGGTATATCTTACAAGCATTTCCTAGAAATTCTTTATGGACTTCTATAGTTGATGCCATTAAGGTAACTAGGGATTTATCTCAAATTAAAATTGATGAATTATTTTGTGAGTTTGAATTACATGAGCAAACTAACATGTCCTCTAAGGAAAAGGGGTTAGCTCTATTTGTTGAAAAGAAGGACAAGAAAGAAAAGAAGAAGAAGGAAAGGAAAGAAGCATCATCATCATCCGAGTCGGAGGATGAGTCAAGTAGCGATGGGGACTCATCTAGTGAAATGACAAATTTCGTCAAGAAGCTTTATAGAAAGTCAAGAGAGTTCAAGAATAGAGAAGCAAGGAAGGGGTCTCATTCCTCAAAAGGTAAATTTAATGGTAATTCAAGTTTTAGCAATAATGTGATTTGCCATGCTTGCAACAAGAAGGGGCATATAAAGCCGAATTGCCCGGAGCTAAAGAAGAAGGAAGAAAAGGAAAAGAAAAAGAAGGACAAGAAGGAAAAGAAGAAGAAGGAGGCCATGGTGGCTCAAACCACATGGGACACACCAAGTGTTGAAGACTCTTCATCCGATGATGAGCTTTGCCATATCACGCCATGTGGCACTCATGGCATTAGAAGATGATTCTCGCACATCAAGTCAAGAAGATTCTTCAAGTGATGAATCGTCATCTAGTGATGAGGTAATGAATTCTCCCAAGGTTATGCTTCTCTATAAATCAATTGCATATCTTAAAGAAGCTCTAGATAAGTCAAAATCTAAGGTTAAGAGCATGAAGGTAGAACTAAAGGCTATTAAAAATGAAAAACCTTCACATGTTGATTCTTGCATGCTTAAGGAAGAAAATGACAAACTTAAGGATGAGGTTAGTGAATTAAAAGCATGTTTAGAAAAATTTTCATATGACTCAAAGTGTCTTGATATGATTCTTAGTAGACAAAGAGCGGTTTATAACAAGGCCGGTTTAGGTTATAAGCCAAAAGAAAAAGAAGTTGCTTATATTTCATTAATAAATAGGAAAGCAACTATTAAGGGTAAGGTTAAGAAAACTTGGGTACCTAAGAAGTTTTTACTTAATGTTACCGGTCCAAATGTTTGGGTACCAAAAGCTTGTGTTTTTCATGTGATTTAGGTAGGAGAGCGAGGTATGTGGATTGTGGATAGCGGTTTCTCAACACATATGATCGGGGATGTGAGCAAGTTCTCCACAATTAAATATGTGAAGAAGGGAGCGGTGTCCTTTGGGAATAGTGGAAAATTCAAGATATTAGGTAGAGGAACAATTGAGGTATCCCCCAAAATTGTTATTCACAAAGTCTTGCTAGTTGAAAATATGAAATTTAATTTATTAAGTGTTAGTCAACTTTGTGATGCAAACTATCATGTCTCTTTTGAATCCTCTAAATGCATGATTAGACACAAGGAATTAAATGATTGCATATTAGTTGGATATAGGAAATCAAATATCTATTATGTTGATCTTTCATATGCCTCTAACATTTCTACTAAGTGTTTTGTTGCAAAAGAAGAGGAAAGTTGGCTATGACATAGAAGATTGGGGCATATTAACATGAAAAACATAGCCAAGGTAGCCAAGATGGAGTTGGTCAAAGGGCTACCAAAGATCAAGTATGTCAAGAACAAATTGTGTGATGCATGCCAAGAAGGAAAACAAACAAAGGCATCACACAAAGGTAAAACCCTAACCAGTACTTCTTTACCATTAGAGTTATTGCATCTTGACTTATTTGATTGCCATAGTACTCCATCTTTAAATGGTAATAAATATTGTTTGGTTATAGTAGATGATTTTTCTAGGTATACTTGGGTCTATTTTATGAAACATAAGGATGATACCTTAGAAATAATCATAGGATTTAGTAAAAGGGTTGAAAATGAAAAGAGTCTCAAGATCAACCGGATCCGTAGTGATCATGGTGGTGAATTTGAAAATCTAAAATTTTCACAATTTTGTTTAGAGCAAGGGTACAAGCATGAGTTCTCTTGTCCTAGAACACCCCAACAAAATGGGGTGGTGGAAAGGAGAAATCGTGCCCTACAAGAGGCGGCTAGAACTATGCTTAATGCATATTCTCTACCTAGTTACTTGTGGGCGGAAGCGGTTAATACCGCTTGCTATATCCAAAATAGGGTTCAAATCCATAGGTTTTTAGGAAAAACACCATTTGAATTATGG
Organism: Wurfbainia villosa; assembly: GCA_025175895.1. Classification (NCBI taxonomy): domain Eukaryota; kingdom Viridiplantae; phylum Streptophyta; class Magnoliopsida; order Zingiberales; family Zingiberaceae; genus Wurfbainia; species Wurfbainia villosa. The sequence goes on from CM045987.1 coordinate 11,861,057, forward strand.
AATGGGACTATACCCACAATTCATTATTTCAAAGTTTTTGGATGTAAAGTTTATATTCTAAACACCAAAGATAACTTAGGAAAATTTGAATCAAAAGCGGATGAGGGAATCCTAGTTGGATACTCATCCACAAGTAGAGGGTATAGAGTCTACAATAAGAGAACCAAAGGGATTGAGGAGTCTTCCAATGTTCAATTTGATGAAACTACTAGTACTTACCCTAGAAAGTCTTCCATTGATAAGGATATTAATGACAATAATCAAGACATTACCCAAAAACTTCAAAATTTGACCATTAGGGGTAATGATCAAGGGGGAGGAAGAGGAGACTCCGATGATGAAAGAAGGATGGAAGATAACAATAATCAAATTGAAACCCCTTCTAGAAACCTAAGAATTCATCAAGATCATCCACTTGACCAAGTAGTAGGAGATCTATCTCAAGGAGTAAGAACTAGGTCATTTCATAGACCTCCTACTAGTCAAGTGGCTCTTATCTCACAAATTGAGCCCAAGTTGATCAATGATGCATTACATGATCCGGATTGGATTTTGGCAATGCAAGATGAATTGGCTCAATTTGAGAGAAGCCAAGTGTGGGAATTAGTGCCTAGACCCAATGATAGCACCATAATTACTACAAGATGGGTCTTTAGAAATAAGCTAGATGATCAAGGAAATATCACTAGAAATAAGGCTAGGTTGGTTGCTAGGGGATTCAATCAAGTTGAGGGGCTTGACTATGATGAGACTTATGCCCCGGTTGCAAGGTTAGAATCTATTAGGATACTCTTAGGGTATGCTTCCTTCATGGGATTTAAACTTTACCAAATGGATGTTAAATCGGCATTCTTAAATGGTTTTATTAAGGAGGAAGTATATGTAGAGCAACCACCGGTTGAGAACATAGATTATCCAAATCATGTATGTAAGCTTAGGAAAGCATTATATGGGTTAAAACAAGCTCCCCGAGCATGGTATGAAAGATTGTCATCCTTCTTAATTTCTAAGGATTTTAGAAGAGGCCAAGTAGATCAAACTTTGTTTATAAAATCAACATTAAAAGATATATTCATAGCCCAAGTATATGTTGATGATATCATCTTTGGGTCAACAAATGATGATCTTCTTCAAGACTTTATAAAAAAATATGGAAAATGAATTTGAAATGAGTTTGGTTGGAGAGCTTACCTTTTTCCTAGGCTTACAAGTCAAACAAACCAATGAGGGTATTCATATTTATCAAACCAAATATGCAAATGAAATGATCAAGAAATTTGGTTTGGAAAATGCCAAAATTGTAACCACTCCTATGGCCACTAGTACTAGAATAGATAGTGATCATGAAGGTAAATCAATTGATCTTAAATTGTATAGGAGTATGATTGGTAGCTTACTATACTTAACCGCTAGTAGACCCGACATTTTATTTGCGGTAGGTATGTGTGCAAGATACCAATCTTGTGCCAAAGAATCACATTTGGTAGTCGTCAAAAGAATATTAAGATATATTAAGGGCACCCTAAATGTAGGACTTTGGTATCCTAGGACTAAGTCATTTGAATTGCTTGGTTATACCGATTCCGATTATGCCGGGTGCAAATTGGATAGGAAGAGTACTAGTGGTGGATGCCAATTTCTTGGGTCCTCCCTAGTTAGTTGGAGTAGTAGGAAGCAACATTGTGTTGCTTTATCAACCACCGAAGCCGAATATGTGGCTATGGGTGGTTGTGTAGCTCAATTACTTTGGATGAGGCATACTCTTGTGGACTATGAGCTACACTACTCTAACATTAAAGTTTATTGTGATAATGTAAGTACTATCAACTTAACCAAAAATCCGATACATCACTCTAGGACCAAGCACATTGAAGTGAAACATCACTTCATAAGAGATCATGTGGCAAGAGGGGACATTGAACTTAATTATGTAGAATCTAAGTCCAACCTTGCCGATATCTTCACCAAAGCTCTTCCCGAAAATGAATTTTCATCTTTAAGGAGAGAGCTTGGTATGTGCTTTGTAGAGTAAAATTCTAGATTTGCATGATCCCATGTTTACATGTTATCTTTATACCTTGATACATCTCACAAAAAGCCTTAAGAAACCTTGATTTTTGTATTGAGACACTTAGAACCATGTGAGATGATAGGAAGGTGTACTTGGCTCATCATGCTTGTTATGATGCATTACTATGAGCCAATGACACACCTAGAGACATAAATACCTTATGGACCAACCATTGGGAAGGCTTGTATTCAAGTAATGAGTACATAGCTCTAAGAACATGGTTGGAAATTCCAAATCATATATATTTTAAACTATGTTTATTATATTTTGGAAAACAGTTTTCAAGTGAATCACAAAAGTGATACAAAGTTTGAAAATTCTTTAGAACTTTTGTAAGTTTCCAAATTTGTATCAATCTTGAAATCTGGAAAACATATATTTTTCAAATTATTTTTCCTTAATAAAGCATGATTTCAGAAATGTGTACACAAAATTTTGTGATTTTTCGAGATTTCTGAAATTTCTACCGCATTTAAAATAATAAAAGGTTTAAAATTTCGATTTCAGCATAGCGATCGTTGAAACCAGTCGACTGATACACTGGGTTTTCTGATAATAAGCTCCATTTTCTGATATTTGGTGTATTGTTTGATGTTCTAACATTCTAATATGATAATATTGCGTTTTAGGACCGATTAATATAGTGGTTTAGGGGGAGTTTCAATCAATTCTATCTTTTTATCCCCAAAACCATTGTTGGTGCAAAGTTAGGATTTAACCTTTAAACTTTAGATTATGCTTTGCTTCAAATATAATTTACATCGTATCTTGGATTAAGGGGGAGCTTAATTTCAATCAAATACCTTAGTTCAAGATCCAACATTCTTAATTCTCTCATCCTTCTCTTTTTGATGTATGTCAAAGGGGGAGAAGGAATGCTTAAGTTAGATGATTATGATAATTCATGTATCTTTAAAGACCTAACTTAAATGATTGTCAAACATTAAAAAGGGGGAGATTGTTGGTGCAACAATGCTCCAAGCATTTATATGTTTTGATGTTTGGCTAATCATCTAAGTTAGACAATATCTTGTGATCTAATTAAGCATGTGTTTAAGTGACAGGAAAATCCAAGGATGAAGACTTGGTAAAAGGAAGTCCAAGTATGATCTTGGCAAAGGAAGTCCAAGGGATGGACTTGGCGGCATAAGACCAAGCTTGTAGTCTTGGCAGCATAAAGTCCAAGTGAACCTTGGCAAAGGAAGTCCAAAGTAAAGTCTTGGCAGTATAAGTCCAAGCTTGTAGTCTTGGCGGCGTAAAGTCCAAGCATTTGGCAACCCAAGACATGACGAAACCGAAGAAAGCTCTTGGAAGTAAAGCGCAAAGGATGAACAAGTCACGGACTCGGAGGGATCCTGAAGGCACAAGGCTTATTGAGGAGCTAGAAGGTTGAGTCTAGGTCTAGGGTATAAAATCAAGTATGAATTGCTCATACTTGAGGAGTATCCCGATCACGATGTATCGATCGGCCGACGTCGACGCTCGGCCGAAGTCGAGGATGAAACCTCGACCATCACCGATTGCCTTGGTCGAGCGATCGATCGATTCGCGATCGATCGCCAAGTACATCACCGACCGATCAAGGGAAATGTCACCACGAATGCGCCTCACTCGATCGCGCTTGATCACTGATCGATCATCCCATCACGATCGTGATGGAGGGATCAGTTGACTGATCACCTGGCCGTTGGAAATTGCGGCTACGAATCTCCGCGGAGATCGCGTTTCAGAAGCCGTTAGCTTCGGCGGCAGTCGACTGATGGCATGCATCAATCGACTGATCGACGCCCAACGGGGAAAACAACCCCTCTTCTATAAAAAGAGGCCATGGGGAGCTTGGTGAAGCTAGTGCTCTTGCTCCTAACTATACTCTCGTGCTCACCAAGCCTTCCAAGTGTTTTTAGTGATTTAAATCCTCCTCTTCTCTTGTTCTTGATCATCCATCATTGTAAAGAAGAGGAGAGCTTTGTAAGAAAGGTTTCTCCACCTTGGTTCATCCAAAGGAGGTTCTAGTGAAGGTTGATTAGGGCTAATCCACCTTACGGATTGCCGTGGAGTAGGAGCGTCATCTCCGAACCACGTTACATCGGGTGTTAGCCTTGTTTCTTGTTTTTGTTTGTGCTTATATTTGTATTGCTTCCGCTAACATTTTTGTAGAAAGAGAGAAAGGCTAATCACCCCCCTCTAGCCATTCCAAGGGTCCTAACAGCCTTCAAGTGCTTCCATTGGCTATGTCATGCTAACGGTGTCTACACCGCCAAGGCACATTGGACTTACGCCGCCAAGACTTCGCTTGGACTTTACGCCGCCAACCATTGGACTTATGCTGCCAAGACTCCCGCTTGGACTTTACGCCGCCAATACTAAACCCCTTGGACTTCTCATGCCAAGACCCATGCTTGGACTTTACATGCCAAGTACTCATGACTTGGACTTTCCATTGCCAAGTACTCAAGACTTGGACTTTCCCAAATGCCAAGTGTCCCACTTGGACTTTCCATGCCAAATACCCATGACTTAGGCTTTCCATGATAATCACATTGTCATATGTTTTTGTCGAACATCAAAACATCACTTGAGTCAAACTCGAGTCCTGGTCAATCGTGACCTGGGCCGATTGCACCAACAATCTCCCTCTTTTTGATGTTTGACAAAACCAAACAAACCATTGAGTTAGAACATCAAAATTATAGGGGATCGATTGGACGCTAGAGGGGGGGGGTGAATAGCGCATGCTAGTACCGATGATGGAATTCAATCGTGATCGCGTCTACAAATCGTGTTAGCGCAGCGGAATAATAATAATAAAAGCAATAACACGAAACACAATCACAAACACAAGATGTTTAACGTGGTTCGGAACCGAACGGTTCCAACTCCACGGATCGAGCTCTAACGACGCCAATGCAATCACTAATCACAAATACTCCTTCTCGACACAAGTCGGAGGCGGAGAAACCTCTTACAATAGTTTACAACAATAAACTAAATACAATATGAAATACAACAAGAGAAGTATAGAACACTTTACAAAAACTCTTTGGAAGTTTGCTTGTTGATTGCCTTCGACTAGCACTTGAAGGCCCTGATTTGCAGCAGCAAATCACTTCAAAATGTCCAAGAAAATCGATGCTTTTTCCTCCATCACGAGCTCCTTATAAAGCTTCAACCTGTGCTGAAAAATGCCGCTCAGTCGACTGATGCCACTATTGTCATGAGACAACGACTAGATCCATGCTGAATAAGTCCAACGGATCCATCATCAGTCGACTGATCAAGTCATCACTCGACTACTGACCGCAGCGGTCGAGTGAGACTCCATTCTGTGCTCGATTTCTCGAGCACCAGTCGACTGATCACACGATCAGTCGACTGCTCGACCAATTAGTCGACTGCCCACCTATGACAATCGACTGCTAGGGCAATTCCCACAGTTAAACCCTAGTTGACTCAGGCCAGTCGACTGCCACATGGCACCAGTCGACTGGCACACCTCAAACATGAGGTTTTAGCTCAAGTATGGTTCCCCCATACTTGCTAGACCACCCTTAGCCTAGACCTAAGCCTTCTAGCCACCTCCATCAGCCTCACGCCTCTCGGATCCCTCCAAGTCATCCATTGCGCTAGCCTTCAGGTGCTTCCATCGACTATGTCACGCTAACGGTGTCTACACCGCCAAGGTACATTGGACTTACATCGCCAAGACTCCGCTTGGATTTTACGCTGCCAACCATTGAACTTATGCTACCAAGACTTCACCCTTGGACTTTACGCCGCCAATATTTCTTTTGGACTTCTCAAATGCTAAGACTCAAGCTTGGACTTTCCCTTGCCAACTCATGTTGGACTTTCCATGCCAAGTGCTCAAGACTTGGACTTTACCTTGCCAAGACCCATGCTTGAACTTTACATTGCCAAGATCCATGCTTGGACTTTCCCAAATGCCAAGTGTCCCACTTGAACTTTCCATGTCAAGTACCCATGACTTGGACTTTCCCATGACAATTACATCGTCATATGTTTTTGTCAAACATCAAAACATCACTCGAGTCAAACTCGAGTCTGGTCAATTGTGACCTGGGCCGATTGCACCAACAAAAATCCCATTTGATGTCATTCTCTCAATAAGTTCTCCCCAAAACATTCTTCCCCTTTTTGACTAACATCAAAAAGGTTATCTCTCCAAGGAGGTCAAAGTCTCATGTCCCAATGAGATCTTACAATCTCCCCATTGGTCCAAAAAAACCTAGGATGTCTACCATCTTTCCAGTGATAAATCCTATATCACTCAAGAGAGACAATCCTATACACTCTCCCAATTTCCAAATTGGGTGTCTCAAAATCCCAATTTTACTTCCCATGAGGAAAAATACCATCCATCATCCCATGATGGATACCTCCCCCTAAAGGCTTGCTCCCCCTTGACCATTGCACCAATAATGTCCTTGGAAAGTCTCTAAACCAATAGGAACTCTAAACCATCAAAAATAAGGTTCAAAGTTCAAACATGAACTCTCTACACCTTAAATTTGATACAAAACCTAAACAACTCTCTTAATCCATATCCAATGGATTTTCACCCTTTAAAATGCTTTCCAAAGCATATCCTAGGGTTAGGAGTGGTTAGGGACCTTTACCATGGCTGAAAATGGGCTAACAAACTTTATTTTCTCGAAATCAGCATTGACAGTCGACACTCTTAGCTAATAAATGATCACACTCATCATCGATCGCCACTGTATAATCGATCGATAATAAATATCAGAATTTTAGTTATCAGAAACGAAATTTGGAAAATCATAAGTAATTCTACGTATATCAAAAAATTATGAAAATTCATACATATATTACTTATAGTCAATACAATGGGTGAAAAATATTTGAAAAATTATTTTACCCATAAAATATCGAAATTGATACAAAATCTAAAAGTGAATAAAAACTTCAAAGTTTTATCTCACTTTGTATCAATCTCATCAATGGTGATTGCTATCAAAAGATAGACTTCACCAAGGTTTTTCAAAAAGATTTTAAAATGTTTTCAAAACCTTATTTTGGATCATATTCCTTGGGCTCAATGTACATGATTTGTACACAAGCTTTCCCAATGATCCACAATTAAGATAAGATAAGTTTTAGTTCATATAGATGTAAAAACTATGCACCTTGAACTTAACTCATATCCTAACATCTTACATGTATCTAGGGTGTATAAAATACACATACATGTCAATTTAGATGCGAGATGTGAGTTTTGGTTATCCTAATCTAAGGTCTCATGCATTTTTCTAAGACAACCCTACTTGATTCCCTTATAAATGAGACTTCAAGTCATGCCAAAGTCCTTAAATCAATTTTCATTAAATTAAATGCATGAAGTATGATCATGGCATAAATGATAGCATAATAAAACATGGCCAATGATCATGATATCATGACATATAATATAATCTAAAAACACATGACATTAATCCTTAATCCTAAATATGATCATGACATATAAAAGATAAAAATAAACATGATGTCATGACATGACATATGACAATCAAGGCATGGAAAATAAAAGATATAGGTATAGGAATACCTAAATTTTAATATTAGTTGCCATTTGATATAATTAATTATATTTTTCCATATTGTCAATTATTCTCCCAATTGTGTCAAAAAATCAAAATAACCCACAACACCTCTAATCCTAAATTGTGTCAATTTAATTGATTTTTCATAATTCCAAAAATGTATTGGCACATCCTAAAATCTTTTAGGATCATAAATCAACTCTATTTCCAAGGTATCCATAACCTTGAAAATTACCTAAAGTGTCACCTTTGCCATGGTTGAGTTAACTATCCATCCAATCAAGGTTGGCACACCCTAAACCTATCTATCGTGAATCAATCACGCTCTTAGGAACCCAAAACCTATTTGAGCTCCTAGGGTTAACTAGGTATTCCTTAGGGATGACCTCCCTAGATACCCTCCTAATGACCCTTCTAGGCTTGTTAGCCTTGGTCATTGTGGTCTTACCTAGGTTGACTCTAGGGGTGACTCCCCTTGCAACCTTCTTAGTGGCTACCCTAGGTTTCCTTGAAACCCTAGCCACTAGGCAAACACCTTGGTCAACTCTAGGGATGACTTCCCTATTGACCTTGGTCTTCCTAGTCCTAATTTGTGTTCCATAATCAAATGGAACATTATGATAAGCCATCTTAGACTTAGGTTTGTGACCCCAACCCTTCTTGCCCTTGGTTGACTTTTCTCTCTTAGGCCCTAGGTGTTGACTTTGAGTTCTAGACCTAGAAGTTTGACCATTTGACCCTTTAAATTGATTTTGCATATTTGCAAGGGTCTTTTCCAATTTCTCAAGCCTTGACCTCAAGGCTTGATTTTCTAATTCTAATTGCCCGATTTTTGAATTTTGATTTGGTCTTTGGGCATTTTCCTTTCTAGGCATATGCCTAGTCCATTTAGGGTTTAAGCCTAGATGTTCTCCTATTTTCTTGATAGATTCCCTAGGTAAAATATTTTTAGGGACATTAGTCTCAAATTTCTCCTTATTCCTAAGGTTTACACTCTTATGTCCTAGACAAAAATATTTGTTATTGCTCCTAGCATGCTTTTCATGATAAATAGCAAGTGAATTGAAATTCCTAGCATGCTTTTGTCTATTAACTAAAGTAGGAGCATTATTAAAATGATATACCTTAGAGTTTGCCTTAGTGGCTCCCCCTACTTGTGATACTCCATTTTGCCTCTTCTTTTCCCCCTTCAGGCATTGATTTCGGTAATGTCCCGATTGCCGGCATTTGAAGCAAGTCACTTGCTCCTTGCTCTTGATTTTCGGGGAACCGACATCCTTTGATTTTTCTTGAGGTTTTGGTGCCGGAGGAATCTTCTTGACTTTCTTTGAGCACTTACTCTTATAGTTCCCAAATTCTCTACACTCAAAATACATAATATTATTTTTATTTTGAATTACGGTGTTTGAGTTACCTAGGGCCGTGATGGAAGCTTGAGCTTGCTCTTCTTCTTGACCGGAAGTAGAAGCTTATTCTTGACTTTGCTCTTGCTCCAAAGTGGATGGTCTAACTTCCTCCCCCTCAATCCTAGATGTGGATGTTTTTTCCACTTCTTCCACTTCTTCCATCGATTCGGAGGTTGACTCCCTATCAACTTCCGAATCCTCACTTGCTTGTGAGGATGAGCTCTCTTCCTCCTCTTCCTTTTCTTCTTGAATTGAGTGAAGCTCTTCATGGAATTTTGCCAATTTTTCCCATAGCTCCTTGGCGTCTAGATATTAACCTAGCCTAGACAAAACATCATTAGGTATCAAATCTTCTAAAAGTTTTGTTACCTTGGCTTCAGTCTTGAATTTTAGCCTTTTCTCTTGGGTCCATTTCTTTAACTTGGGGACTTCTCCTTTCTTGTCCCTAGGAGGTTCAAAGCCTTCTACGAGGATGAACCAATCCTTTATATCCATCATCAAGAATGTCTCCATTCTTGCTCTCCACGCCGAAAAATCTTCTCGGTCGTATGGTGGTGGAGTGTTGATGTCCCATCCAAGCTTGTCTTAGAATTCCATCTTGACCCTCTAGCGTGCTCCCTTAGTTGTTAAACCTTGAAGAGCGACCTCGCTCTGATACCACTTGTTGGGGATCGTTGGAACGCTAAAGGGGGGGGGGGGTGAATAGCATCGTGCTATACGTCGATGGAACTCTTTCGCATGTTCGTCTACAAACTTCGTTAGCACAGTGGAATATAGATAATAATAACAATAACGAAATAGACAATCACACGAACACAAGTATATAACGTGGTTCGGAACCTCAAGGTTCCTACTCCACGGTTGAGCTCAATGAGCTCTAGTGATGCACACGCAACCATTAATAAACACTCATTCTCGGAACAATCCGGAGGCGGAGAAACCTCGTACAAACTATTCTTACAACAATAAGAAATGGATACAAGTAATTACAATATTGAAATACAATGCAAGTAAAGAAAACTACTTTACAATTGCTCTTTGAATGCTTGATCGCTTGGTTGCTTGAAATCAACTTAGAGACCCTGATTTGCAGCAACAAATCACCCCAAAAGCCCTCAAGAAACCATGGCTTTTTCCTCCTTCACGAGCTTCATTTAAAGCTTCAACCTGTGCTGGAAAACGTCGATCAATCGACTGCTCGGGACCATCAGTCGACTGATGCCACTATTGTCGTGAGACAATGACCAGATCCACGCTGGAAAAATCCAATGGATCCATCATCAGTCGACTGATTATGACCATCAGTCGACTGGTCAAGCCATCACTCGACTGCTGACCGCAGCGGTCGAGTGAGACTCCATTCTGTGCTCCAAAACCCGAGCACCAGTCGACTGATCACACAATTAGTTGACTGCCCACCTCTGGAAGTCGACTGCTAGGCTAATTCTCGTAGTTAAACCCTAATTGACTCAGCTAGTCGACTGCCACATGGCACCAGTCGACTGGCACACCTCAAACATGAAGTTTTAGCCCAAGTATGGTTCCCCCATACTTACTAAACCACCCTTAGCCTAGACCTAAGGCTTCTAGCCACCTCCATCAGCCTCACGCCTCTTGGATCCCTCCAAGTCATCCATGACTTGTTCATCCATCGCGCTAGCCTTCAGGTGCTTCCATCGGCTATGTCATGCTAATGATGTCTACACCGCCAAGGCACATTGGACTTACGCCGCCAAGACTCCACTTGGATTTTACACCGCCAACCATTGGACTTATGCTGTCAAGACTCCCGCTTGAACTTTACGCCGCCAATATCAAACCCCTTAGACTTCTCATGCTAAGACCCATGCTTGGACTTTACATGCCAAGTACTCATGACTTAGACTTTCCCTTATCAAGTACTCAAGACTTGGACTTTCCCAAATGCCAAGTGTCCCACTTGGACTTTCCATGCTAAGTACCTATGACTTGGACTTTCCATGACAATCACATTGTCATATGTTTTTGTCGAACATCAAAACATCACTCGAGTCAAACTCGAGTCCTGGTCAATCGTGACCTGGGCTGATTACACCAACAACACATTGGGAGACTTGACAGACTGTTTTGGAGACTCGAGATGTAGGAGTTTTCAATTTTGGATAACTACAGGATCTGGACTCTGGTCTGTTCGCTACTTGAGCACCTTAGTGATGTCGCGCATCAGATCTGGGGACGCTATGAGGGGTGCATTATATATACCCAGTTGTGTGCTGGGTTACTTCACTACGAGGATTGTAAAGTGCATTGTGAAGAGGATCCAGTAGAAGATCCAGAGGAAGATCCGGAAGAGGACCCTGAAGAGATTTTTCCTATGGGATCTCTTCAAATGTGTCCTTCACAGGATTCTGCGTCCTAGCATCATCTGGAGAGCATCTGAGCAGAAGGTGTTCTAGTTTAGCCTAAGAAGAGTGGGCTTGTTAGGATTATTACTGCGCTAGTGCTTGTACTAGTGGGAGTAATAATCACCTATCTAGTTTGTTAGAGTTATTTTTCTGTTTATCAGTTATGAGTCAGAAGAATGTTATGTGTAACATTTTTAGTAGAGTTTTCTTTGTTACATGTTAACAATGTACAACATGTTTAGTTAAAGATATGATTCATTTTATGCTGTTTACTCTACATGATGCATGATATTTATTTACTCTTTGATTTATTCATAATGAGTACAATTTTAAATGATAAGTTCATTTAATGTGTAATATCATGTTTGGATAATCATTAAGTTCATTAGATGGGATGTATGTAATATAATTGATCAAAGTCGATTAGATTGGAACATACAAATGATGAGTGGAAATTTAATTGTCACTTTATTTTGTAAACTAAATCAAATTTACATTGAGTCAATTTAGAGATTACATACATAAAGACATACACTGAATAACTAAATAATGTGTTTATTTATGTTAGGTTATGACAACCAAAAACATCATAGCTGAACTCAATAAGGGTGAGAAACTGAATGGGGATAACTACAAAATCTGGCACCTCAGGATACAATATATCCTAGAGGAACAAGAAGTTCTAGAGGCTATGAATCAGATCATGGTAGAACCTATAGATGGTCCAACTGTAGAAAACAGGCGAGATCTTGATGCCTATAAGGCATGGAAGAAAAAGGACTCCATTGCTAAGGGCATTTTGATTAGTTCAATGGTGGATGACCTAGCATTTGAGTATGAGTCATATTCTTCAGCTCATGTTGTCTGGGTGGCTCTTAAGAAGAAGTACAGTGGAGTTAGTCTGAGCAAGCTTCGACAGCTGACGATCAAGTTCAACAGCTATAAAAAAGCGCCCGAATGTCATGATGTCTCAACATCTCAAGGAGATGTCGAATATGATTCGGAAGCTTAAAACTGTTGGTCATGAGTTGATAGATGAACAACAGGTTCAGGTAGTCATTCGTTCCCTTCTAGATTCTTAGGAGACCATGAAGCAGACCCTTACTCATAGTGAGAGCATTAAGACTTTCACTGACGTCTCACGCCATATTGAACTGGAGCCAGAGAGAGTAGAATCTGCAAGGATTTTTGGCCAAGCCTATTTAGCTGTCGGTTATGCTGGATCATCTAGATCCAAGAAAAATAGATGGTTTAAGAAGGGGAAGGGAAAGAAGAAAGAAGCTGCTGTTGTAGGTGGGGCAAACCCAATTAAGAAGAAGAACAAGAACAAGAACAAGAAGACAAGAAAGAAACCTAAAAGCAAGGTGACTTGCTTTAATTGTGACAAAAAGAGTCACTACGCTTGGGAGTGCACTGAGCCAAGAAAGATAACTTCAAGTCTATCTTCTGAGCATTTTGTTGCTAGTTCTATGTTGTTGGTTGATTCTTATCCTTTGTGGATTATAGATTCGGGAGCAACCAACCATGTAGCTCGGGAGCGGGTTACATATGTGGAGTACCACATGGTACCAGCTGGAAACAAATGGATATATATAGGAAACAATGCAAGAGTCGAAATCAAAAGAGTCGACACTTGCAAACTTAATCTTTGGGGTGGAAGTACTTGTTTCTATATGATGTCTTGTATGCTCCTGAGATTCGAAGGAATCTTATTTCTGCTACTTGTCTTTTCGATTTGGGGTATTGTATTAACTTTTACAGTCGATGTGTGGAACTTAAGATTGACTCTGTGTCAATCGGATATGGTTTTTTAATGAATAGTTTTATGGTTCTTGATGTGGAACCAAATGTCAATTGTATGATTGATAGTTGTTTTTCAAACATTGCTCTTACTAGTGATGCAGACATAACTGATGTTGTTTGACATGCTAGATTAGGACATATAGGATAAGATCACATGAATCAGTTAGCTAAGGAGGGCTTATTGGGCTCTCGTGCTAAGATTAGCTTGTCTATATGTGAGCATTGTCTTGCTGAAAAAGCAACTAGAAAACCATTTGGTAAGGCTATTAGGGTAGAGTCATCATTGCAATTAATTCATTCGGATATTTGTGGTCTAATGAATGTGAAGGCTAGACATGGAGCTTCCTATTTCATTACATTTATTGATGATTTCTCTCGTTTCGGTCATGTGTATTTGATTTCTCATAAATCTGAAGCATTGGATTGCTTCATTCATTATATGAATGAAGTTGAGAATCAAACGGAACGTAAGGTTAAGACTTTACGCACAGACTGTGGAAGAGAATATTTGTCTGATATGTTCAAGACAAATGTAATGATAAGAGGATTATTAGACAGCTGGCAATCCCTGGAACTCCATAGCAAAATGGAGTTGCTGAGAGAAGAAATAGGACTTTTCTCGAAATGGTTAGGTCTATGATGACGCAGGCTAATTTGTCGATCTCCTATTAGGGAGATGCATTATTAGCTGTGACCTATATACTTAACAAAGTGCCTTCAAAGTCAGTTCCATCTACCCTATATGAACATTGGGCATGTAAAATACCACCAATAAATGGCTAAAGGGTAATATTATGAGTGGGTTAATTAAAAATTTTGGGAGATAGTTAGGAGTTAATTACATCTAACCTAGCTTAAGAAATTTTAATAGTTTAATTAACCTAGATTTAATTGAACCTGGGTTAAGTTGAATCAAGTGGACCCGACCCGTTAATGGAGTGATCGCTTCATTTTAGTAACGCCCAACCACTTCTCGCCATCACCCTTAATTCGCGATGCATTTCTTTTCTTTCCCCCAGCCGGGATTCCATTTCACCGCACGAGTCCTCTTCCTCGCCAAACACTCCTCTTCATCGCGAGATCTTCTTCTTCCTCTCGAAGTCTACCTTGCGACAGGAAGCATCTATAGCCTCAACGACCTTAACAGGCGAGCGAGAGTAGTGGGTGAGCTAGGGGCCGAAGAGATTTGCGTCGGCAGCGGTTCGATTGGACGCTGCAATCTCTGCCAGTTGTGAGTATTGCTTTGCCAGAGATCGTTGGAACTAGGTAAGGGTTGACTTCTCCTTGTCTGATTCCCTACTGTGAGTTGCATTGGTTGAATGTGTTCCTTCATGTTGGGCAGTGATCTTGAGCATGGAGTTCTCCGAGGAACGCGGGATAGGAGGAAGGGGATTGCCAGTGAAGTTTCTAGGGCTGGTAAGCGTGACTTATGTTTCTCTTCAATTATTGTTGTTGATTTTGTTGTCTGCCAAGGGTTCTGGGTTATGATGTTTTGTTTGGAATTTTCACCTGTGAGTTGGATATAGATGATTTAGAGGTTGTAGTGGACAAGATGCGTGTTTGAAGCGATGATCTGGTCAATTCATCTTTGAGTGTGTGCATCCTTTTTATGGCTGCCCGGACTGCAAGTTTCCCGGTGATGACTACCCACTGATTTGTGGTGCTTGTAACCGTGCTTTCTCTCTCCATTGCATACTCAAGTGGGTCAACTCACATATGCCTCAACCGCATTGCCCAATGTGTTGCAGGGAATGGTTGTTTAAAGCTTAAACTTTTACCATATTTACTGTTTGTGGGTTGAGGGGTTGTGAATGGGTTAAAGTTAAAGGTTGAAGGTTTGATGGGGAGCTTGGTTATGGTAAATCGACCATGGGTAATTGGGGGGGGGTTCCAAATTCATATTCTATAAAAGGGATACGAATATAGGAATGATATAGTAGTGAATTTATATATTTATCGTGTACTTGGACTTAATTGTAATTGATGATACTTGCAGGACGTAGATATGAGACAGGCTCGTAGACGTGAAGATTTCAGTGTTACGAGCGTTATAGCAGGTGGATAATTTCCTACCCTGATCAGGTAGTTGTTGATGCATGCAGATTTAGATATATGATCATATTACCTTGACTCCACTCTTATTTATTTTTGTGCTTGATACTTTATCTTTGGCCTTATATGCTCTATTGTTGTTATCACATTTTCCTTCATCAGGATTAGGAGTTACAAATGTGATGTAAGTAAACCTATAAATGCTTAGTTATGTGTAAATAGTGGAGTACGGATGATGACCTGATTTGTAAATTGGGTAAAAAGGTCATCTGTGGGTAAGTAAGGTCTTAAACGTAGGATTGATTCCAGTACCCTTATGTTGCATATTTACTACCGATCATGTGTTGTGTAAATGGTCAGGTGAATTATGAATAGTGTGTCGCTACGGACCGGTGGTCCTAGCTTGTTATGATCAGTTGAGTACGACTCTTTGTAGGATAGAAAGTGCATTGATCATATTGGTATGACTCTCTACAGGATAGAGAGTGTTATATTCAGTTAAGTATGACTCTCTGTAAGATAGAGAGTGCGTTGATCAGATTGGTATGACTCTCTGTAGAATAGAGAGTCTATGGTGGATGTCTATATGTGTGACTATGCATTCATGTCATTTACATGCATGCTGGCGACATGGTCTCTCTTATGGTTGAGAGGGTCGTTAGTCATCCTGCCTCCCAGGTTACTCATGGAGGAGTAACTGGTGTGAGTGCAGAGCATTTGTCGTGTCGCACACTACCACTATAGACGGTGGTAGTTAGAGTTGCGTGCAATTGTCCTGGGTGTGTGACACTCGACCACTTATGGGTAGTGTCAATTAGAGTGGCCAGCAGTAGAGACCCCCCTTGTGTAGCTAGCTCTTTACGCTTATATGCTACTTGTTCATACTACCCACTCGGCCACTCAAGAGTAGTGGTTGGTGTTGGGTTGGAACAGTTGTCATGTTGAGCCACCGAGGCCACACTGGGGTCGTGGTAGATTTAGGGTGAGCCGGCATGACCATGCATACTGCATTGTCGTGTCTTATGGCGTCTTGCATATATATATATATATATGGATGATTGTGATTAGTATATATATAGATGCAGTCTATATGTATGCTTACTATGATGTTGCATTTGTTTGTACATATTCATACATGCTATTGCATTTTCTATATGGTTGGGTGTCGGATATCTGTATACTTGTTGGTCGGTCTATTTGATACCTTTGACCTGTATCATGATATAGTATGAGGTAGTATTACTCTTCATGTTGTATATTGTGGATATATGCTTAGGTTGGATATATGTAGCATAGCAGACTTTCAGGTATGTCTACACTTTACGCTATTTATTTTGTTTAGGGAGTATACGCATGTATTTATATACTATACTGGTGTATACCTGATGTACCTATAGGCTATATTATTGAATTACATGTGATATTTGATATATACATGTTCTCTCATATTACCGCTGAGTTATACTCACCACCACAGACCCTGGGTTTTTCTGTCGCTCAGGTAATAGGTAGAAGTCTTTGTGATGGCTTAGAGCATCGCTGGTTGGCATCGTCTCATCTCAACTCTGAGGGTCCGAGCTTTTGGGTTTATCGTAGGTGTTTCGTTATGGATTTGGTTTTATATGATGATTTTTAGTGTCGGACACTGTTGTTGTTGTACCATTCTTTTTGGTTTTGTTACGGCGTTTTTCTTAATTTGGTATTAGTCATACCGGTATACAAAGTGTGTGGTTTGTATTGTAGTTGTGTTAGTTCCGCTATGCTTTGTTATGTTGTTATGTTTACATTTGTATAGGTTATTGTTGTTGTGGTTGAAAGGCTTGTATAAACAGGATATGTTGCCATGTACAGGGGAGATGTCGTCCGTTTGCTTTTCAGCTCGGCATACTCTCGGGGCGAGATAGGACAGGCAGAAAACCATATTTGAGCAATCTGAGACCCTGGGGGTCAACTGCCTATGTTCATGATAGTTCTCACAAGCATGGAAAACTGGGACCCAGAGGTAAGAAATGTATCTTTATAAGATATTCTGATACCTCTAAGAGTTATGTTTTCATAGGTGAGCAACAAGATGGAACAATCTCCGAATTGGGTTTGAGAGATGCTATTTTTCTCGAAATTGAGTTCCCAGCTAGAGGTGAGGTTGATAAGAAAGTTCCTCTGTTTGAGGAGGATGAGTCGTTATCAACAAGATAGGTGTCTAGTGGGATATCTGAACCTAGTCAACCAATGGGAGTAATTTGCCTAGTCACCGGGTGACTTCTCATGAGCCCAACTTACGAAAAAGTATTCGTAAGATCAAACCTAGGAAGAGTTTTGATATTGAGAATGAGGCAATGATGACACTCCCTGTTAACGATGAAGAACCTATTAGGGAAATTAACCCGTGATATGGTTTTGATGTGTGTGACAAAGGGTTTAAGTTAGGATGATTGGATTTGATATGTGCGTTGGAGTCTTGCATGACTTAGTAATTCGCACATGGAGCATTTGCGAGTTTCACCTATCATGACTCGGTCCTTGAGTCGGTGAAGGATAGAATTGCGGAAGCTGTGCACTTGGAGCATCCGAGGGACCGCCGGACGAGGAGCATTGGAGTGAAGCCAGAGGAAGTAGACTTCAGGGCGAGATGCAAAGGATGACATGTTGGGTTTTTGGATTAGGGCTTAATTATCCATTAATCCCTCTTTTATAGAGAACTAATTCTCTTAATGGTTATTGGATCATAACCATTAGGCCCGTTAACCCGCTCCATTAAGATAAGTTAAAATAAACCAAACCATGATGGTTTATTTTAAGTTAAAACGAACCGAACCAACTTTTGGTTCATTCGCTTAAAATAAACCAAACCCTTTGGTTTATTCTCCTCCATTGGATTAGAACCAAACCATTTTGGTTCATCCATTATGTCTTCATAAGACACGGCCCATCCACGCTTCCATTGCGACTGAAACGATTTCATGCTCGCTTTATGTTTGGTCCAACCAAACCTAGTTTCTCTTGGTCTGAGAATCCCATTCTCAAGCTCGTTTTAAATCCTTTGGATTACGCTCGTTGTGCGTGTGACCAAATAGGTTCTCGGTTTATGTTGGCCGTCTATAATTAACCATTAATTATAGAACGATCATGAGTGACACCTAGTAGTACATCATGATCCCCAATTAACCGAAAAGATCAACGGTTGATCCAGAACTATTTCTGAAACCCTTCAGTAGCTCGAATGATTCGTGCCCCATTCCCTTCACTCATCTTATACCCACTTGGTTCAGGACATGGTCTATTGTGTCAGTCCCCACTAGGCTGACTACGTCACACCTAGCCCAAGTATTATTTCCTCGTCCTACGGATTCTAGTTACTCCACATGTGTCGAAGAGTACCTTACTCTAAACATGTAATGCTTTGGCCAAAGACTTTAGTAACAATCCGACGAGAGGCCATGGGTATACATCTCCTCGCAAGGAGTGGTGAATCCTTTATAGGCTATTCAAACACCTTCGATCACTTCGACTTATACCCAATCATCCCGGGTCCACATCTCCTTAGAGATGTTTGCTTAAGATGTCAAAGCATAAGTCTCCATGATCAAGATGACTTGAATACCGCAAGTCAAAGGAACATCGCACTTAAGCCACAGTAAGAACTTCATTGACATATCTTTATATGCAGAGAACCATATGAAGTCTTACGGATGGTCACTCCAATGAACTAGTTACCATAACTAGCATCCATGATTAACTCCGGACATCACAATGTCTCCCAAAGGTGAGAATCACCGCTTGGATACACCAAGGAGTATACCTCGTGCTAGTCTCGACAGAATTGATGGTGTCCAAATCCATCAATTCATCGACTAGGGATAATTCTGATACATCACAATTACACATGTAGAGATACTCACTAGTTGTGATCCAATCACAAATTCTCTCATGCTGTGAATCGCATCGTGGACATTCAGTAAATGAGTTTAAGATCCAATCAAATACATGAAACATGTATACTCAAATAGTGAATCTTCATTTATCATATAAATGGTTCATAAATAAGGCGATTGCCTTAGGACATCTCTCATATATTACTAACAGACTCCCACTTGGCCTAATGCCAATCGCTACGGTATCCAATACCATAAGCTCGAACATGACCCTCAAACTTATTTTGAGGTAATGCCTTAGTCAAGGGATCCGCTAAGTTCCTTTCAATGGGGAATTTTCTCGATTTGTATTTCGTTCCTACCGATGATCTCTCGATAAGATGATAGCGCGTGCACATGTTTGATCGTTGATGAGACCTTGGCTCTTCGCTGCGTAATTGCTCCATTGTTTCGCAGAGACCGGGTATTGCTTCAACAATGGCTCGAATCACACCAAGTTCATGAACGAACTTTTGATCCAAACCGCCTTCGCCGCTTCCGAAGCCGCAATGTATTCTCGCCTCGTGGTAGAATCCGCATCTCTTGTTTGGAACTTTTCCAACTCACTGCGCCCCCATTCAAGGTGAACACGTATCCAGACTGAGACCTGGAATCATCCTTGTCTGTCTGGAAGCTGGCATCCGTATACCCGCGTGTCACCATGTCCCCTTCTCCATATATTAGGAACACATCCTTAGTTCTTCTCAAGTACTTAAGGATGCCCAATGATCCATTCCTAGATCGGATCGAGTATCGCCGTGACACTCGAGCATATGATACATCAGGCCTCGTACATAACATAGCATACATGATAGATCCTATTGCGGATGCATAGGGAATCTTACTCATGCAAATCCTCTCGTCTTCTGTGCGCGGACACATAGACTTCGAAAGGTGTACCCCATGCCTGATGGGTAGGAAACCTTTCTTGGATTCTGACATGCTAAACCTCTTTAGCACTCGGTCTATATATGTAGACTGCGAAAGACCAAGCAACCGTTTCGATCTATCTCTATAGATCTTAATTTCGAGGATGTAGGTTGCTTCTCCCAGGTCTTTCATGGAGAATGTCTTGGATAACCAAACCTTCATCGATCGTAAGATTGAAACATCGCTTCCTATAAGTAGTATGTCATCGACATACAATACTAGGAATACGATCGCACTACTAACCTTCTTGTACACACAAGGTTCGTCTGGATTTTGTGAGAAATCAAACTTTTTGATTGTCTCATCAAAACGGATATTCCAGCTCCTGGATGCTTGCTTCAATCCATATATGGATCGTCGCAATTTGCATACCTTGGTTTTATCAACCGATGTGAAACCCTCAGGCTGTATCATATACACGTCCTCGAGCAGGTTTCCATTAAGGAAAGCTGTTTTCACATCCATATGCTATATCTCATAATCATAATGAGCCGCTATGGCCAGGAGCATCCGAATGGATTTAATAGCTACAAAAGTAATAGGTTTCGTCATAATCAACACCTTGTTTTTGACGATATCCTTTCGCCACCAATCTAGCCTTATAGGTAATCACATTACCATCCATGTCGGTTTTCTTCTTGAAAACTCACTTGCACCCTATAGGCTTTATCCCTTCAGGTGGGTCAACCAAGTTCCAAACTTGGTTTTCATACATGGAATCCATTTCCGACTTCATGGCACCAAGCCACTTATCCCTTTCTGAACTTGTCAGCACTTCTTCATAACTGGTAGGCTCCTCATCATCAATGAGTAACACGTCGTTCGATTCGCTTACGAGAAATCCATATCTCTCACGAATATTGCGTGTTCTACCAGATCTACGAAGATGTGGTGTTACAATAGGTCCAACCAATTGCTCATCACTATGAGTTGTCGACTGTTGTGCTTCACCAGGTATCTCATCAATGTCTATTTGAGTCTCTCGAGCCTCCTCAAGCTCGATGACACTCCCACTGTTTTCTTGCAAGAGAAACTCTTTCTCTAGAAACACAAAGATGCCTTGAAACAAACACCTTTTGTTCCACAGATGATAGAATTGGTAACCCCTTGTTTCCTTAGGGTATCCAATAAATAGACATTTATCAGACTTAGCATCCAATTTGTCTGATACAGTCCGCTTCACATAAGCAGGACAACCCCATATCTTCAAGTAAGATACATGAAGTTTCTTACTATTCCATATCTCATATGGAGTAGTTGAGACTACCTTGGTAGGCATTCTGTTTAACAAGTAAACAGCTGTCTGAAGTGCATAGCCCCAAAAGGACTTGGGAAGAGTTGCATGATTCATCATTGACCTGACCATGTCCAACAAGGTCCGATTACGCCTCTCAGATACACCATTATGCTGTGGTGTATAGGGCGGAGTCCATTGAGACAATATGCCATTGTCTCTTAGATAATCAAGAAACTCTTGACTTAAGTATTCACCACCTCGATCCGATCGAAGTATTTTAATACTCTTGTCATGTTGTTTCTCTACTTCATTTCTGAATTCTTTGAACCTTTCAAAGGCTTCAGACTTGTGTTTCATCAAGAACACATACCCAAACCGTGAGTGATCATCATGAAGGTAATGAAGTAGCTATAGCCTCCTAATGCTTGAGTTGACATAGGTCCACATACATCAGTATGTATTAGACCTAGTAACTCTCCCACTCGTTCACCTTTTCCAGTAAAAGGTAACTTAGTCATCTTGCCTTTTAAGCATGATTCGCATGTATCGTATGAATCCAATTCAAACGATTCCACATCGGTGTAATTCGGACATGCGTTTCTTGCTTATATGGCCAAGACGACAATGCCACATATAGGAGTCTATTTGATTATCCTTTCGAGCACGCGTGTTGCTCGCTTCGATATTGAAAATGTCACTGGATACGTCCAACGTATAAATGCCATTACTCAAGGTTCCAGTTCCATAAAGTACGCCATTTAAAGTTATATAACAACAATTGTTACTAAACGTCAAATGGAAACCATTTCTATTTAAACAGGAAATAGAAACAATGTTCTTTATTAGAGAAGGAACATAATAGCAATTGTCCAGTTCCAAGACTAGTCCACTAGGGAGCTTCAAAGAATAAGTTTCGATGGCGCATCAAGAAGAACCTTTGCTCCATTGCCAACTCGCAAATTTGACTCCTCCGACAAGTCTTCTTCTATTCCTTAGCCCCTGTATGTCATTACATATATGTGAGCCACACCCAGTATCCAATACCCAAGTGTCTAAGGAAATAGAATGACAATCAATAACGAAGAGACCTGAAGAGGATGGGGCATCGGATGCCTTCTTCTTCTTCATGGACTCAAGATAAATCTTGCAGTTTCTTCGCCAGTGGCCTTCCTTGCCACAGTGATGGCAAGTGCCCTTTTGCGCTGGTTCCGCCTTCTTTGCCTTTTTGTTCTTTCCTTTCTTCTGTTCTTTTGCTTTCCTCTTAGAACCCTTCTTTGAGGAATCAACTAACAGAACCACCTTCTCCTCATGCTTCACAGAAGGCTCCACAGTCTTCAGCATATTGAGGAGCTCGGGAATGGTGGATTCCAATTTGTTCATCCGATAGTTCATCACAAATTGCGAGAAACTCTTGGGCAAACAATGCAGAATTAAGTCAATACTTAACTCATGATCCATCACAAAACCGAGGGTAGCTAGCCGCTCGATGTACCCATTCATCTTTAGCACAAACTGCACTACAGATGAACCTTCTTGCATCTTCGTGGTGAAGAGGAGCCTAGAGACCTCGAACCTTTCGGATCTCGCTTGCTCATCGAACAACTCATGAAGATGGAAGACCATAGTATTAGCATCCATATGCTCATGCTGCTTTGCACTCGTACCATCGCCGCTAGCATGATGCAACTCGCCACCGACCGCCACATGCTTCGATAGACCAACATTTGGTCCGGAGTTGCATCGCCCTTAGACCGTGAAGAGGCTCTTCAAGGACATATGCAAGCTTTTCCGCCTTGAGAACAATTCTCGTGTTTCTAAGCCACCCAGAAGTTAGGCCCACTTTGTTCAATCCAAAAAATAGTGCGCAAATTCAAAGACGCTATGATCAATTTATCGACCTAGAAATACAAAACGAGCATATATGAGAAAATGATTTTAAAATGCATCAATATACATTTATAAATCCCATTCATTTTTCGAATTTCAAAACCCCAAAATCACTTCGGGAGATCGTAGGTCCATCTCCGAATGGGTTGATATCCATCATAGATATGAACAACCTTGGAGAGAGTCCAACAAGCCATTCATAACTACGACGGTAGGTATCAATTATACCGATTGCATATCACGATATGCAACTATCACAATGTGCTATCAACTAATTGAATGTTCACACATACATCGGGTTGTTAACACATTAACAAGTATGCATCATATGCATAGCACCCAACTTCACCTCCCTTTACATCGACCTTGAGAGAGTCCAACAAGCCGATGCTCGTTAAAGCCAACCCATTAATCGGAAATAGTTTTAATATGGTTAGAGATTCAACCAATTAGCCCAGCTTGGAGAGAGTCCAACAACCAAAGCTAACGATTGACCTCGACTCTTACCATATTAGTATTAAACTATTCCATGGTTTGAACATGTTCGGTTCGAGCCTGCTTGAGAGAGTCCAACAACCCAAACAAGAAACTAACTCTGGTTCTAACCATATTAATGGAAGGTGTAGGCTTTAATATTGAGTTAGGGTTTTTATGTCTCATCCTCTTTGCATGCAAATAACTATTATCTACATGGCATGGCATACATGTCATACATCTACATGTCAAGACACGCATGGCATAATGTTATGCATCTAATGCAATTACATGGCATACAATTATGTCATGTATATAATTTCCTTATATGTCATAACTATTTATGGAAATAAAATATGTTTAAGATTTGATTCTCCAAATCAAATCATAATTAAATTAGGAAACAAATTTCCAAATCTAATCACATATTTTATTCATGGAATTATTTGATTAATGAAAATATATTTAGGAAACCAATTTACTAAATCATTAAAACTACTTATGGAAATAAAATATTTTAAGATTTGATTTCCCAAATCAAATCATTATTAAATTAGGAAACAAATTTCCAGAATCTAATCAAATATTTTATTTATGGAAAATATCAATTTCCATAAATACTTCCAACTTTCCAAAAGTGGAAGATTTCCATAAATACTTCTAGACTTTCCAAAATTGAAAATTTCCATAAATACTTCTAAATTTCCAAAATTAGAAAATTTCCAGAAATACATTATGACTATCGCAAACCATTTTTACGATTATGTTTAAACACAATCGGCTCGATACCACTTAATTGCTATTCGCTGGTTGCAGGTGGATTAGGCTTAATTATCCATTAAGCCCTCTTTATAGAGAACTAATTCTCTTAATGGTTATTGGATCATAACCATTAGGCCCGTAACCCGCTCCATTAAGATAAGTTAAAATAAACCAAACCATGATGGTTTATTTTAAGTTAAAACGAACTAACCAACTTTTGGTTCATTCGCTTAAAATAAACCAAACCCTTTGGTTTATTCTCCTCCATTGGATTAGAACCAAACCATTTTGGTTCATCCATTATGTCTTCATAAGACACGGCCCATCCACGCTTCCATTGCGATCAAACGATTTCATGCTCGCTTATATTTGGTCCAACCAAACCTAGTTTCTCTGGCCGAGAATCCCATTCTCAAGCTCGCTTTAAATCCTTTCGATTACGCTTGTCGCGTGTGACCAAATAGGTTCTCGGTTTATGTTGGCCGCCTATAATTAACCATTAATTATAGAACGATCATGAGTGGCACCTAGTAGTACATCATGATCCCCAATTAACCTAAAAGATCAACGGTTGATCCGTAACTATTTCAAACCCTTCAAGATGCTTCGAATGATTCGTGCCCCATTCCCTTCACTCATCTTATACCCACTTGGTTCAGGACATGGTCTATTGTGTCACTCCCACTAGGCCGACACGCCACACCTAGCCCAAGTATTATTTCCTCGTCCCTACGGATTCTAGTTACTCCACATGTATCGAAGAGTACCTTACTCTAAACATGTAATGCTTTGGCCAAAGACTTTAGTAACAATCCGACGAGAGGCCATGGGTATACATCTCCTCGCAAGGAGTGGTGAATCTTTATAGGCTATTCAAACACCTTCGATCACTTCGACTTATACCCTAATCATCCCGGTCCACATCTCCTTAGAGATGTTTGCTTAAGATGTCAAAGCATAAGTCTCCATGATCAAGATGACTTGAATACCGCAAGTCAAAGGAACATCGCACTTAAGCCACAGTAAGAACTTCATTGACATATCTTTATATGCAGAGAACCATATGAAGTCTTACGGCTGGTCACTCCAATGAACTAGTTACCATAACTAGCATCCACGATTAACTCCGGACATCACTATGTCTCATATGTTCCAAGCCGAGAATCAAATGCTTGGATACACCAAGGAGAATCTTCATACCTCAAGCGTGCTAGTCTTTGATTTAATTGATGGTGTCCAAATCATCAATTCATCGACTAGGGATAATTCCGATACAACACAATTACACATGTAGAGATACTCACTAGTTGTGATCCAATCACAAATTCTCTCATGCTGTGAATCGTATCGTGGACATTCAGTAAATGAGTTTAAGATCCAATCAAATACATGAAACATGTATACTCAAATAGTGAATCTTCATTTATCATATAAATGGTTCATACATAAGGCGATTGCCTTAGGACATCTCTCATATATTACTAACATGACATTGCAGAGCCGTGCGCTTGGCACATCCGAGGGACGTGGTCGGACGAAGACAACTTCAAAGGCGAGGGAATTCAAGGAATGAGAGTGAGCGAATTTAACCCGGGAAGGGGTAGTGCACTTAGGTGAAACCTGACCAATTGGCTAAGTGTCGGATGGGATTTCGACATCGATCATTGCCATGTCATGGCGATCGGTAACTAACATGTTGAGTCTAGTTCATGTGCCATCGATCATTGCCATGGATTGGCGATCGGCCACCTGATCAGTGATGAGCATCGATTGGTAGTCATGACGTTCGAGCATAGAATAGTGAGCGTCAGTGATCACTTCGGCGTTCGGATGTAGAATCCAACATGGAAGAAGCCGTTATTGAATGACTACATGATCGGCATTAATCAGGATGAAATCCTCTTCCTCTATAAAGAGAAGGGGTGAGGGTCTTTGGTAGGAAAATTCTTAAACTCCTAATGCCTCCCAAAGTGCCCTAAACATTTTCCACTCTTCTACTTGTGTTAATCTTCATTCTATTATAAGAAGAGTGATTCTTGTTTAAAAGGTTACCTCAACCTAGCTTGGTGCAAAGGAGAGAATAGTGGAAAGCTTGAGGCGTGATTCACCTTGGATGAATCAAACCGTGGATTACCGGCGAGGCCGTGAACCGCATTACATTATGGTGTTACCGTTTGTGCTTTCTATTCTTTACTTTGCCTTGTATTAATTGTTTATATTAGTATATTCCGCTTGCTCTAATTAAGTTTGTAGACGAGCAATCAACGAACGACTTCCATCTACGTACACAAAAGACTATTCACCCCCTCTAGTCGGCCAACAACGATCCTACAAGTGGTATCAGAGCCAAGGAAGCTTGTCGAGGACTAACCGCCGCAACAAGCACAATAAAGGATGGTCGGCTCCAACATTAACCCACCAAAGTTTGAGGGGGAATTCGCTTGGTGGAAGAAGCAAATGGAGGTATTTTTCGAAACCAATTTTGAAATTCTATTAATAATGGAAAACTATTTTGAGATACCTAGGGATGAAGAAGGGGAGCCATTGGAGAAATCAAGGTGGAGTAAGAGGCAAAGGAAAGAGTACTTGGCGAACTCAAAGGCAAAGCACCATCTCTACAACGTACTCCCCCAACAAGAAGTGAATCGGATAGGGAAATGTGCAAGTGCCAAAGAGATGTGGGAGAAACTCATAGAGATTCATGAAGGCACATCCGAGGCCAAACTAGCAAGGAGAGATGTCCTACACTCCCAATCAAGCAACATTAAACTCGAAAAGGGAGAGAAGGTAAAATCTCTACATTCTAGGTTTAAAGAAATTTTAACCGGTTTGACAAATGTAGGGGAGAAGCTTTCCAACCGGGATATGGTAATAAAGGCTATAGATGCTTTTCCCCGGTCCTCAAGATGGAGCTCAATGGTGGATTCTTTCTACATCTTCAAGAACCTAGAAGTCAGCACCTTGGAGGAATTCTTCTCCACCATGGAGCTACACGAAACAAGGCTTGAAGGAGTAGTAGAAGAGCCAAGACTTCAACCATCAAGAGGAGTAGCCTTAATAGCCAACAAGGGGAAGAAGAAGTTGGAGACTCCCTCCTCATCCGATGAAGCCTCCTCCTCCTCCATGGATAGCACGGAAGAAGCATACATGATAAAGAAGGTAAGACGTGCTTTGAAGAATTTTAAATTTAATAAATCTAATGATAGGAGAAGAAGACCAAGGGGGAAGATAATTTACTATAATTTCCAAGGAGAGGGACACATAAGGGATAATTATCCCCTCTTGAACAAGAGCAAAGAAGAAAGGAG
Source organism: Wurfbainia villosa (assembly GCA_025175895.1). Lineage (NCBI taxonomy): Eukaryota > Viridiplantae > Streptophyta > Magnoliopsida > Zingiberales > Zingiberaceae > Wurfbainia > Wurfbainia villosa. Next base: position 11,888,861 of record CM045987.1, read on the forward strand.
GAGAAAAGAAGAAAAGAAGAAAATAAAAAGGGGAGCAAGAAGAAGAAGGAAGAAGAGAAGAAGGCCAAAGAAAAAGGGAAGGCCAAAGCACTCAAAGCAAGGACTTGAGATGACCCTTCCTCCTCCTCATCATCATCGGAGGAAGAAAATGCCTTTGTCACAAATTTGGCTCTAATGACATTTGATGATCTAGACTCCTTCTCCTCCGAGCAAGAAGAAAGAAGCACAAGTGAGGAGAGCTCTAGTGAAGGGGGAGGCTCATCATCATCCTCCTCATCCGAAGAAGAAGACATGAAGACTATGGTAACGAATCTCTCACCCAATAAAATAGTTTCCATGATTTCTAGCCTTACTAAGGATTTATTTAGGGCTAAGAAAAAGAACAAATGCATGCTTGACAAAATTAAGGATCTAGAAAATAAATTAGAACAAGCATGTTTACATGTTAATGATGATGATGCATGCTCACATGATAACTATATGTCATTTGATGTTAATGATGCTTGCATTGAGAAAAATAGGACTTTAAGGGAAAAGGTAGATCATTTGACCAAAGCCCTAGAAAAATTCACCATTGGCTCCAACACCCTTAATATGATTATAGGGAGCCAAAGGGCAAGCTTCAATAGGAAAGGCCTAGGATATAAGGGAAAGACTAATGAAAAGGCCTATAAATGCTTAATTGCTAGGGGTCAAAGCAAAAATAAGACAATTGCTAGAAAATGGATCCCTAAAGAATATTTAGTGAACCCTATAGGAAAGAACTTGTATTGGGTTCCTAAATCCATCCTTAAGGGTTAGGAAAACCCTAGGATAGTCAACCATGTGGACTTTAACTATATCATATTATTTGGTTGACTTAGGATGATAGGACTTAATTTTTGAAATAGTGTGGGGTGATGATAATGCACCCATAAATAGTTTAAATCATGCTCAACACTTAGTGTTATATATGTTGACACTCATGACCTATAAATTTTTAGCATAGTATTGGGTGATAATAATGTGCCCATAAATTGATAATAATGCTTAAATCATGATAGTTAATGTAATTGTTTTATATGTTTGCAATCATAATTTATGATCCTAACATTTGATATATAACCATGGGCAATAAGGTTTTAAATCATGGCTTGGGTAATACTTGACTTATTATCATGATTTTATACCTAATGCATGATTACAAATTGATTGATACATGAGTTTCATGATCATAATATGAAATCAATACATATATGTCTTTATGATCATGTGGGTTTTTAGGATGATACTTAACCATGGGTAGAAATGCATGAAAATTATGGTTAAGCATATACAAATACCTTTAGGAACATCTCACACTCACTATAGGCTACCTTGATTGAAAACATAACATGAGTGAGATGTTAGAATGATACTAATGGTCCACTAATGCCTATGACATTTAGATGGTCATTTAAAGTATCAAAATAGCAATAATAGACCAATCATGGAGAAGACTTATGTTTAACTCATAGACATATTGCCCAAAGATTATGGTTGGATATTTCAAATGTTTTGAAAAATATTTCTTGTTTCATACACTGAATGTTCATGTTTTGAAAAGCTTCAAGGCAAAACTAGGCTTTAAAATTGATACAAAACTTTAGATATTTTTCAACTTTTGAGATTTTGCTTAATTTTCGAAAATATAATGATTTTTTATGGAAAACTATTTTTCATTGATAAAGGCACTTACAAGAAATGTGTTCCCCAAAATTTCATGATTTTTCGAATTTTATAGAATTTTTAATGCATTTCTGAAATTTGGTCCGAAAATCAGAAAATCCTGAAATTCAAGTGCCAGTCTACTGATCGACTGAAAACATGCCCAGTAAGCCTCTTTATCAGATTTTAAGGCATGTTTTGGTATTTTTTTCTCTCTTCCTAGACTTGATGCTATGTTTGAATACTTAGTTTAATCTTTTTGATGGTGTCAAAGGGGGAGAAATATGTATGTTTTAAGTGAGTTATAGTAAGGGAGAGAATTGTATTTAGGGGGAGTTTCATGTATTAAGGGGGAGAGTTAATAATCATGTGTATTTACATGCTTTCTTACCTTAATATTTTTAATCAAATGTTTACCTAACTTAAACAGATTGTCACACATCAAAAAGGGGGAGATTGTTAGGGCAATGAACCTGTGATATGGTTTTGATGTGTGTAACAAAGGGTTTAAGTTAGGATGATTGGATTTGATATGTGCGTTGGAGTCTTGCAAGACTTAGTAATTCGCACATAGAGCATTGGCGAGTTTCACCCCTCATGACTCGGTCCTTGAGTCGATGAAGGATAGCTTTGCGGAAGTCGTGCGCTTGGAGCATCCGAGGGATCGCCGGACGAGGAGCATTGGAGTGAAGCCGAAGGAAGTAGACTTCAGAGCGAGACGCGAAGGATGACACTGCAGAGCCGTGCGCTTGGCACATCCGAGGGACGTGGCCGGACGAAGACAACTTCAAAGGCGAGGGACTTCAATGAATGAGAGTGAGCGAATGTAATCCGGGAAGGGGTAGTGCGCTTAGGTGAAACCTGGCCAATTGGCTAAATATCGGATGGGATTTCCCAACATCAGTCGACTGCCATGTCATGGTAGTCGACTACTCTAAGTCGACTGTGACTCGACTAGTGTTCGAGTCTAGTTCATGTGCCATCAGTCGACTGCCATGGATTGGCAGTCGACTGCCGAGACCACCAGTGGACTGATGAAAGCATCAGTCGATTGGTTGCAAGGGTTTCAAGCACAGAATGGTGAGCAGTCAAGTGATCGCTTCTGGCACTTGACTGTCAGCTTCATCAGTCGACTGATGGGAATATCAGTCGACTGATGTGGGAGCCGTTGGTTGGAATCGAACGTGGAAGAAGCCGTTATTGGGCAATGACTATAGGGTCAGTCGACTGATCGGGTGTTAAATACGGGAAATTTAAAATACTAAATTTAATGGCCAGAATTTAGGAAAACAATCCTAGGAATTATTTTGGGATTTTTGGGGAATTTTTAGGAAGTTTTCCAGAATTTTTCTGGAAAGAAACGGGGTATGTACGAAAGTTACAGGGATAATTAAATTACTGGGGGCTTTAATAGAAACCAAACCTAGGTTTTTCTATTTCTTCTTTTTCTTTTCCCGACGTGCCACTCGATCGGTTTCTCCCTCGCGATAACTTCTCTCCCCGCAACTACGCCCAACTTCTTTTTCTCGCGATTTCCCCCACCCCGACCCAGCACCGTCTCCTCCTCTTCACTCGCGAGCCCCATTGTTGTCACTTTTCCTCTACACCGTCGCCGCTCGAGCGTCGACCGCTCCTCTCCTTCCAACTGTTCACCTCACCCCATCGCCGTCACCATATCAGTCGCCGTCGCCTCATCGCCGCTGTGGTTGTTCTGTGGTCACCAGCCCTGCCCCGCACGCATGCGACTCCGGCAACACCCCTGGCTGCCGACCCTCTTGACGCCCTTTCTCCTGGCGATCTTCCCCTCGATCAAGCAAGGGCGGCGAGCTTGCGCTGGTGGCGAGCGAGCACGTGGTCGGAAGTTAGGTCAGAGGAGTCGCCACTGCGTATTGATTTGCGGCGGAGGTCTCTGCCGGAACAAGGGGTTTTCTTCCGGTTCTGTGGATTGCGTTGCCTGGTGGGGTTTTCTGCAGATTGTCACCGGAGTTTGGTAAGATCTGATCACCTCTTTACTTTGGACGAAGATCAAAGTTCTAGCGGTGGTGTCCTTCTTTTGGTTTAAGTTTGTGATTTTGGGCAGTGGTCTTGAATAGGGGAACAAGGGATTGGGATAAGGAATGACTGCCGGTGGAGTTGGTATATCTCGTTTGTTTGTTTTCTTTAATTGTTGTGTTTGATTTTGGTTATGGTCGCTGCAAATTGGATTGTAAAGGGGCGTGAAGAGTAGTTCTGGTCTAGGTTGTGATTTGGCTGTGAATAGGGTGACTCTTGACCATGAAGGGGTTGTGAGTGCGTTGTGTGAGGTGTTGTGGGTTGTTCCGGTGAACAGAGAAAACTATTATAGACTGATGGGTGGCCGGGTCAGCTGGGAAGGAGCTGTGATGATAGTGGTTGTGGTGGAATTGTGAGGGTGGTTTTAAAAGGTTAGAGAGTTGTATTGGGTTGTTATGGTGAGGAGATGCTCGGGTTTTTGCCTTGCATTGGAGCAGAGGGTGATTTTGATAATGGTTAGAGCCCTAAATGGGTGTATTGAGGTGTTGTGCTCGTATTCAATTTGTCGGTGAATTGCATATTGTGCTTAACAATAGTTATCTTTGTATCACGAGTTTTGATCCGAGGCGAGTTCACGATGCGTGACGATTTGGTTCTTTTGCGGACATTTTATCAGGCGAGTATTTTGACTTATCTTTTAGATATAGTCAAGTTGATATGCTAGTTAGGATAGCTTGCAATAATTTTCATGATTATATGCCTAGTATGTTTTTGGTGCCTACTTGATACATGCATGTGATAGGTTATGATTATACATTCCCTGTTTTATTTGGATCATAGTTACTTGGATTATGGATATGTACATATTGATTGTGCATATTATTCGGATAGGTGTATTTAGTTGGATTTACATGATTTAGTATCATGCACCATCTTGCATGATTGCATGCTGGCTGGACGGGGTTCCTTTATAGTTGAGCCCGCATCCAGTTACATGGCCTGCACATGCTGCCACTCATGGGTTAGTGGTACATCAGGAGGGTGTGTGCAGTTGCTCTGTCAGGCTCCGCTGGTCCGCTCATGGGTAGCGATGAGGCGTGTGTAATGTGCGAGGATCCCTCCTCTGGTCTATGACACCGGGAGATGAGAGCTTAGCTCCCCCACTATGTTTGGGGCAGGAGGATAGGTGTACTCCGACAGCATCCTGTCCACTCGGTCACTCAGGAGCAGTGATGGAAGAGTGCACAGTTGTCATAGCCATACCCACTCGGCTTCACCATCGCGTGTGAGGCGGCTGACTGGCGTCAGGGGTGACCATGTCATATGCACGACATGCATTTTTGCATGGATCACATTTGTATTGTGTTTGTTGCATTTTATTGATGCCTTGGATGTTGAATATGATTGGCATGCATACATGATTCATATTTGTATATGGTGATGACTTTATCTCTTATAGTAGGGCACATGCTCCTATATCAGGGTAGGAGATTCAGGTGAGTACAGTCCTTTTGCATTTATTTCTTGCTTACCATTTATATGAGACTGTACTGGCATGATTAGTATTGTTAGCTATATCTTGCTATTCATATCGACTATTATCCGCTAAGTTCTTTGAACTTACCCTGTGGTTTTATATTTATCCAGTTGCCAATCCCCCTCGTCGAAGTGGATAGGTTTTATTGGTATTATGGTTTTGGTTATTAGTTTTATGGATTGGGATTTTATTAGAGGATATGTTTAGGATTTATGTGTGGATTGTAAACCGGTGGATGTTTTGGTTATATTTGTTATGTCCTTGTGGACTTATATTCGGTTCGTTTTGGTTGTATGTTCCTGCTCAGATAGCAGAAGGGGTAGGTCTTGATGTTTTAGATCTTTTACTTATTTTGGTTGATGGCCTGAGACCGCATATTATGTATATTGTGTTGTGGTATATTTCAGTCATGTTGACCGATGTATAGTGGCCGTGTAGGCCTTGTATTAAAAATTGGTATTGTCACCCGTACAGGGGAGATGCTGTCGGATTTTCATCTGACGGAGACTCCCTCGGGGCGTGACATCGGGGCATCAGTCGACTGCTGCTGTGTTAACGGGATGAAATCCTCTTCCTCTATAAAGAGAAGGGGTGAGGGTCTTTGGTAGGAAAATGCTTAAACTCCTAACAACTCCCAAAGTGACCTAAACATTTTCCACTCTTCTACTTGTGCTAATATTCATTCTATTGTAAGAAGAGTGATTCTTGTGTAAAAGGTTACCTCCACCTAGCTTGGTGCAAAGGAGGGAATAGTGGAAAGCTTGAGGCATGATTCACCTTGGACGAATTGGACCGTGGATTAGTGGCGAGGTCGTGAACCACATTACATTGTGGTGTTAGCATTTGTGTTTTCTATTCTTTACTTTGCCTTGTATTAATTGTTTATATTAGTATATTCCACTTGCGCTAATTAAGTTTGTAGACGAGCAATCAACGAACGACTTCCATCTACGTACACGAAAGGCTATTCACCCCCCTCTAGCCGACCAACAATGATCCTACAGAACCTCAATCATTTAAGGAAGCTCTGGGCTCAAGAGTTGGAGAAAAGTGGAGAGATACAATGGTTGAAGAAATTGAGTCAATGATTAAGAATCATATTTAGGAGTTAGTCGATCTTCCTCCTGGCCAAAGGGCTATTGAAAATAAATGGATTCTCAAAATAAAGAGGAAATCAGATGGATCGATTAACTGATACAAAGCTCATTTGGTTGCGAAAGGATTTATCCAATTAGAGGGTATAGAATTTGAAGAGACATTTTCTCTTGTAGTGAAGTTTGTGTCAATCCGAGTTATTTTGGCTTTAGTGGCGCATTATGACTTGAAATTACATCAAATGGATGTAAAAACCATTTTCCTTAATGGTGAGCTTGATGAGGAAATCTACATGGTTCAGCTAGAAGGTTTCATTGCTGAAGGCCAAGAAGATAAAGTATATAGATTGAAGAAATCTATATATGGGCTAAAGCAAGCATCAAGACAGTGGAACATAAGATTTAATGAAATGGTTTTATCTTATAGTTTCGAAATGATCAATGAGGATCATTGCGTTTTTCTGAAGAAGGACAAAGGAAAGTATGACATTTTATCATTATATATTGATGATATACTGATAGCAAGAAATGACATAGGTTTTGTGATAGAAGTCAAAAAGTGGCTTTCATCACAGTTTGACATAATAGATATGGGAGAAGTTGAATACATCTTAAGAGTAAAGATCATCAAGGATCGATCTAAAAGACTTTTGAGTTTATCTCAAGAGTCATATATAAATAAGATGTTACAACATTTCAGTATGTCTAATTGCAACAGTGAACAAACACCTATTGTGAAAGGTACTGTTCTGAGCAAGAGTATGAGTCCCAAAACTCCTGAAGAAATAGTCGAGATGAATAAAAAACCATATGCCAATATTGTTGGTTCTTTGATGTACACTATGTTGTGTACTCATCCCGATATCAGCTATGTTGTTGGCTTAGTCAATCGGTTCCAGTCAAACCCAGGATCGAGACACTGGAAGGCAGTAAAAAGGATATTCAGATATTTGAAAGCGACGATAGGATATAGTCTATGTTATCAAAGATCAGATATAAGCATGAAGGGCTATTCAAATGCAAATTGGGTTGCGGACCTAGATGATAGAAAATCCATATCAGGCTATGCGTTCTTATTGAATGGTGGCGCCATCTCTTGTAACTACAAGAAATAGACCTGTGTGGCCTTATCAACTATGGAAGATGAATATGTGGCATGTTCAGCAGCTGTACAAGAAGAAGTCTGGTTAAGGAGGTTTCTAAAGCATCTGAAAATTGCTGAAGACAATGGGAGTCCAATAATCGTCTACTGTGACAGTCAAGCTGCAATAGCTTTTTTCAAGGATCCCAAATATCACAGCAAGGGCAAGCGTATAGCTATAAAGTATAACTTTATCAGAAATATTATTGCTAAGAAGAAGGTGATTCTTGAGTATATCCCTACACGAGCTATGCTTGCATATCCTTTTACTAAGTCGATGACTAGAGAGTCATTCAATGAGTATGTAAAGTCTATGGGACTTCGTAGAATGTAACGATTTTGTAATGACAATCGGATATTGTAATTTGATTGTTTCAAATGTTAGCCATAATTTATTTAGTTTATGTGATGTTACATTCTAATAAGACCTTGGTGAGCATGTTAACAGGTAGTAATTGGTCCTCTCACATGGACAATCATCTCTATTTGTTATGTACGAATAGGGATAAGACTATTACTTATAAGATAGCTTTGGAAGCTATATGTATAGAGATATATACCTATAAGCTGGGGGGTCATCTTGATATGTGTATCAAGATAAGATCATTTAAGAAAAGTGATCGAAGTAAATGTTCCCACCATTTACTATACCTGTTTATGAGCCATATTAGAATTCATTGTTAGGGCAATCTCTTGCCGTAATATGGTTTTGATGGTGTGGCAAAGGGTTTAAGTTAGTTTGATATGTTGATGTGATATGTGCGTTGAAGTCGTACAGGACTTAGTAATTCGCACATGGAGCCATGGCGAGTTTCACATCTCATGACTCGTGCCTTGAGTCGGTGAAGGATAGCTTTGCGGAAGCCGTGCGCTTGGAGCATCCGAGGGACCGCCGGACGAGAAGCTTGGAGTGAAGCCGGAAGAAGTAGACTTCGAGGCAAGAGACGCGAAGGAGCATTGCAGAGCCGTGTGCGATCTTGCGAGGGCGTGGCGAGAAGCGAAGAGAACCGAGGCGAGGACTCAGAAATGAGTGGCGATTGTAACCGGGAAGGGTAGCTCTTAGGTGAAACTTGGCCATTTGGCCGAGTGTCGGATGGGTTTTCGACACGGTCATTGCCATGTCATGGCGATCGGCCATTGCTCAATCAGTGAGTTCATTGGGTATCTGTTGGCCCGGATTGTGGCGTGATCGGCGCCCTCGTCGATGCGATCGGTCATTGCCAAGACCATCGATCATTCTTGCTAGCGGCCGATCGGCCCAGTCGATAAGGGTTCGACCACGAACCGTTCGTGGCCGGCCCGGGCGTCGACTACGGAGGCGCGATCGGGATGAGGTCCATCGGTCAGATCCTTGGACTGGCGGTCGGGATCAGCGTGTTCGGAGGCCGTTGTAGTTCGGCGCCAAGAAGGCGTGATCGGTGATGGCGATAAGCAGGAAGAAGTTAGCCCTCTCTATAAAGAGAGGTGTGAGCCTTTGAGAGGCTAATGCTCATACTCAAGCGATCTTCCTAGTGCCCCACAAGCTCTAAACTCTTCTTACTTGTCTTTACTTCAATCCTATTGTAAGAAGAGTGATCTTGGTTGTAAAGGTTACCTCCACCTAGCTTGGTGCAAAGGAGAGACCATTTAGTGGATTGGTTTAGCGGGTGATTCACCGAGGATGAATCGGGGACCGTGGATTAGCGGCGTGTAGTGAACCACGTTATACCATCGTGTTAGCATTTGTTTTATTGTATGTCTTTTGCTTTGTATTTGTATATTCGCTTGCGCTAATCTTTTGTAGGCGAGCAATTTACGACGTCCAAGCGTCACGAGGGCTATTCACCCCCTCTGGCGGCCATATCGATCCCTACAAGTGGTATCGAGGCCGAGAAAGCTTATCGAGGACTAACCGCCACAACAAGCAACTTTCAAAATGGCGGCTCAACATCCATCCTCCGAGTTTGAAGGAGAATTCGCTTTGTGGAAGAAGCGAATGGAGGTATTTTTCGAAACGGATTTTGATATAATGATTACAATGGAATCCGGTTTCGTTTTGCCTAGGGATGAAGAAGGGAAACCAATCGAAAAATCACGATGGACTAAGAAGCAAAGAGAGGAGCACCTTGCGAACTCAAAGGCAAAACATCATCTTTTCAATGTGCTCCCCCAACAAGAAATCAACCGAATAGGAGAATGCCTAAGCGCCAAGGAGATGTGGGAGAAGCTAATTGAGCTTCATGAAGGCACATCCGAGGCAAAGCTAGCAGAAGAGACCTCCTCCGCTCCCAATTATCCAACATCAAATTAGAAAAGGGAGAAAAGGTAATTTCTTTGCATTCTAGATTCAAAGAAATTTTAAATGGACTAACAAGTGTAGGTGAGAAGCTATCAAACCGGGACATGCTCATGAAGGCTATAGATGCCTTTCCCCGGTCCTCAAAGTGGAGCTCCATGGTGGACTCATTCTATATCTCAAAGAATTTAGAAGTGAGCACCTTGGAGGAGTTCTTCTCAACAATGGAACTCCACGAAACTAGGCTTGAAGGAATACAAGAGGAGCCTAGAATTCAACCTTCAAGAGGAGTAGCATTGTTGGCAAATAAGGGGAAGAAGAAGATGGAAATCCCTTCCTCCTCCGATGATGAAGCATCTTCCTCCTCCTCCATGGATAGCACCGAAGAAGCCTATATGGTAAGGAGGGTAAGACGTGCATTTAAGAATTTTAGATTTGATAAATCTAATGATAGGAATAGAAGACCAAGGGGGAAGGTCATATGCTACAATTGCCAAGGAGAAGGGCACATAAGGGACAATTGTCCTCTCCTAAACAAGAGCAAGGAAGAAAGGAAAAAGAAAGAAGAAAAGAAGAAGAAAAAGGGGAGCAAGAAAAAGAAGGAAGAGGAGAAGAAAACAAAGGAGAAGGGAAAGGCTAAGGCTCTCAAGGCAAGGACTTGGGATGATCCATCCTCATCCTCCTCCTCATCATCGGATGAGGAGAATGCCTTTGTCACCAATTTGGCCTTGATGGCCTTTGATGACTTGGATTGCTCTTCCTCCGAAAATGAAGGATCAAGCTCAAATGGGGAGAGCTCAAATGAAGGGGGAGCTTCCACATCCTCCTCATCCGAAGAAGAGGACATGGAAACTATGGTAACAAATCTAACCCCTAAGAAAATAGTTTCCATGGTTTCTAGCTTAACTAAGGATTTATTTAGAGCTAAGAAGAAGAACAAAAGCATGCTAGATCAAATTAAGGACCTAGAACAAAAATTAGAAAAAGCATGCTTAAATGAAAATGAAAATATTTCTTCTAGCTTAGATGATGCATGCTCACATGATTATATGCCTTTAAATGTTAATGATGCATGCATAGAGGAAAATAGGGCATTAAGGGAAAAGGTAGATTACTTAACCAAAGCCCTAGAAAAATTCACAATTGGCTCCAACACCTTAAATATGATCTTAGGGAGCCAAAGAGCTAGTTTCAACAAAAAGGGCCTAGGCTACAAGGAAAAGAAAAATGAAAAGGCCTACAAATGCCTTATAGCTAGGGGACAAGATAAAAAGAAGGTAATTGCTAGGAAATGGATCCCCAAGGAATATTTAGTGAACCCAATAGGAAAGAATTTATTTTGGGTTCCAAAATCCATCCTTAAGGGTTAGAACAACCCTAGGGTAGTCAACCATATGAACTTGACCTATATCATATTTTGGTTGACTTAGGATGACGGGACAACATTTTTTAGATAGTGTTGGGTGATGATAACGTGCCCATAAATAGGTAATAATGCTTAAATCATGATGATTGATGTAATTCCTATGTATATTTACAATCATGATTTATGTTTTTGATATTTGGCATGTTATCATGAGAAATAGGTTTAAATCATGCTTTAGGTGATAATTTGTTTATTATCATCGTATAATACCTAATGCATGACTATTATTTGATGGATACATGTATTTCATGATCATAATGTAGAATTGATTGATATATGTCATTATGATCATGTAGAATGTTAGGTTGATACTTAACCATGATAGAATTACATGAATATATGGGTTAAGTATATACAAATACCCCCTAGGATACATCTCACACTCACTATAGGCTACCTTGATTGCAAACTTAGCATGGGTGAGATATTAGGATGATACAAATGTCCACTAATGCCTATGGCATTTAGATGGTCATTTAAAGTATCAAAATAGCAATAATAGACCAATCATGGGGAAGGCTTATGTTTAATTCATAGACATATTGCCCAAAGATCATGGTTGGATATTTCATATGTTTTCAAAACAATTTCTTACCTTAAAATACATGTATTCATGTTTTGAAACAATTGGATGCAAAACTAGGTAGCTAACTTGATACTAGAATAATCAAAAACTAGTGGTTTTTCAAGTGTTTGGATTTTTGGCAAAAACAAAAAAATATAATGAGTTTTCATGAAAAACTATTTTTCATTGATAGATATACTTAAAAGAAATATGTTCCCCAAATTTCATGATTTTTCAAATTTTTTGGAATTTATAATGCATTTCTGAAATTCGTCCAGAAAATCAAAAATTTGGATTCCTTTGTGCCAGTCGACTGCCATACTGATAGCAGTCGACTGGTGGCCTGTAAATCAGAACATTGAAGGCCGAATTCAGTTTGTAAACCTACAACAAGTGGTAGAAATATACTTGATGCCATCAACAAGTGGTACCCAATTTTAAATCAACTTGTCATATTTTCCCTCCATTATACTTGATGCCATGAGCTTATAACTTAGTGTTAATCTTTTTGATAGTGTCAAAGGGGGAGAAATAAGTATGTTTAAGTTAATCACTTTAGGGGGAGAAATATATTTTAGGGGGAGAAATATATGATAAGGGGGAATTGCATGTTGTTATATCAGGTTTATCTTTACATGCTTTCTTACCTTAGAATTTATATCAAATGTTTTTACCTAACTTAAACGAATTGCCACACATCAAAAAGGGGGAGATTGTTAGGGAAATCTCTTGCCGTAATATGGTTTTGATGGTGTGGCAAAGGGTTTAAGTTAGTTTGATATGTTGATGTGATATGTGCGTTGAAGTCGTGCAGGACTTAGTAATTCGCACATGGAGCCGTGGCGAGTTTCACATCTCATGACTCGTGCCTTGAGTCGGTGAAGGATAGCTTTGCGGAAGCCGTGCGCTTGGAGCATCAGAGGGACCACCGGACGAGGAGCTTGGAGTGAAGCCGGAGGAAGTAGACTTGAGGCAAGAGGCGCGAAGGAGCATTGCAGGCCGTCGTCGATCTCTTAGAGGATGTGGCGAAGAAGAGAACTTGAGGCGAGGACTCAGAAATAGAGTGGCGATTGTAACCCGGGAAGGGTAGCTCTTAGGTGAAACAGCCATTTGGCCAAGTGTCGGATGGGTTTTCGACACGGTCATTGCCATGTCATGGCGATCGGGCTCTAAGTCAGTGAGTTCTGGTATCGATTGGGGATTGTGGCGGTGATCGGCGCCATCGTGGGCGATCGATTGCCAAAACCATCGATCGGCTGAAGCGGCGATCGGTAGTCAATAAGGGTTCGACCCGCAGAACCGTTCGTAGCCGGCCCAGGCGATCGACTACGGAAGCGGTGATCGTAATGAGGTCCATCGATCATTGCCAAGAGTTCCGTTGGACTACAGCGGTCGGGATCCGGCGTGTTCGGAGGCCGTTGTAGTGGCATCATTGCCAGGCGGCGATCGGTGATGGCGGCAAGCAGGAAGAAGTTAGCCCTCTCTATAAAGAGAGGTGTGAGCCTTTGAATGCTCATACTCCAAGCGATCTTCCTAGTGCCCCACAAGCTCTAAACTCTTCTTACTTGTCTTTACTTCAATCCTATTGTAAGAAGAGTGATCTTGGTTGTAAAGGTTACCTCCACCTAGCTTGGTGCAAAGGAGAGACCATTTAGTGGATTGGTTTAACGGAGTGATTCACCGAGGACGAATCAGGGACCGTGGATTAGCGGCGTAGCCGTGAACCACGTTATACCATCGTGTTAGCGTTTGTTTTATTGTTTGTCTTTTGCTTTGTATTTGTATATTCCGCTTGCGCTAATCTTTTGTAGACGAGCAATTTACGACGTCCAACGTACGAGGGCTATTCACCCCCCTCTAGCCGGCCATATCGATCCCCTACATTCATATGTTGAATTCAGAATTGGACATTTGGAATGTCTGGATCAAGATCTATACGATGTTGAGGAAAACATGCGCTCTTTGTTGAAAAAGAGAATAACATCGTAGCATGTGATTCATACCGCATGTGCTAAGGCGACAATAAGAGTAGTAGGAGAATGGATCTCTGCTTCTCTACTATGTGAGTCATTTGAGATTATATGTTAATCTCAACATTTGCCCTTTGTGACTATTTAGGTGTCTGCTTGAAGTTTTAATTAGGGTCTGCTGCTTTAGCATGTAAACCTATTGACTATGGATGATTCGGTCTATGGAACATGACTAGGAAAGCAATTGATTAAAATGAATAGATTCACGCTAAAAATGAAGGTTAAATAGATTTACATCTTTTGAGAATTATTCACTAGCTGACCCATTTCTGTTATGTATGGAAATAATTATGAATATTAAGAATATGAAACATTCTCTTGACTTGATGGTCATTATGAGGGATTAGAGATGTTCATATTGATGTAAATGGAGAGTATTTAATTTGGGTAAATAGCAAGATATTATATCCAGGAAAAAAGTTATGTACCACCAGGAGAATGGTTTTGTACCACCTAGAAAATGACTGTGTGCCACTTGGAGGATGGCTATGGGCCATCAGGTGAATGACTATGTGTCATTCAGAGAATGGTTATATACCATTTGAAGAGCGGCTAAGTTAGGTGTAACAACTTTTCCTAGCATGAATCGCTCTATGAGCAGCTATATAAGGTGTAACAACTTTCTTAGCATTGGATTTCTCAGTGTACTTGCTGTCACACGAACCATTTTCCTATGTATGAATTGATTATTCTAATAGTCTTTGTGACTATTAATCTCTATTCTATTAGTCTTTTGGGACTATGGTCTCTGACTCTATTTTGATCTATGTGACTGGATACTTCTATTAGCCTTTTGGGACTATTGACTCCAACTCTATTTAGTTTATGTGACTACCTCTTATTGGTCTATGTGACTATTTGTCTATGTGACATACTTTGAACGAGTGGGAGATGTAAGATGTGAAGCGGTTACTGCGCACTACGCACAGTAATCGTACACGCATTCGTGCACACACTCAAAGGAGTGCGTGCAGTTTCTCCATGATGAGGAGTGTCCAGACTCCTATTTAAAGGAGGGAGCATCCAAGGTCTTTGGTGTTGGAAGAACTGAGAGGTGTGGCTGTGAGAAAGGCGAAGTGTTGCCGAAGTGAGAAGCTTTCGGAGAGAACAGTGAGAGTCGAGAACACCAAGTCGTGGTTGGATCTTGGCTCATGGAGGAAAAGGATCTTTCCAGCGTGATCGACCCTCAGACGACAATCAGAATCATCATCCCTACATCCCTACAAAGCTAGGACGCGAGAAGAATTTGATGATCGTTGTAAGTTTCATTTTTCAGTCTGTATTTCATTTCTTTTTCTTTTTTCTACATTTAAATTAGTTTAAACAGAAACATTTAGACCAACATATTATAATGAAAGTGATGCTCAACTATAATGGTATCCTTTTGGTGGCATGAATGACTAGAATGTTTATATCAAGTACTCATCTATGTTATATCAATATCCAATTTTGTGCAAAATAATTTAACACACAAAAGAAAAATATTAAAATTATTATTTCTCAATGTCAGGAGAAATGCTTTAGTTATAGAGATCAAATTCATTACATTTATGATATCAAAAGATTTTTGTTGCAAGACACGACAAAATAAATTTATGATTCCCATAATTTTATGCATCAAATGTAAAATAAAAATGAAATCAAAAGATTTCATTACTATTAAGGAACCACCAGCTTCCCCACACATCAAAGTAGAAGAAACATTGGGATCATGTTTTCAAGGACATTAATAATTGCACTATAGATATCTATTAAGTTGCAAATAGAATCAAAATGAGAGCTCCAACGAGTAATCCCTGCTCGAAGCAAAGTACTAATCTGATTAGCTCCTTGCCCAATCTGACATTCACCGTCAACAACAGAATATGCAATTTCATTAACTTGAGTAGAATATAACTTGGTATTGCATTTGAAAGAAGATGTAATAAGATTGACAAAAGTCATCATATTCGAAAAGAAAAGTCATATAAAGATCTCATTTCGAGTAGCTGCAACTAATGCTAGTTGGAGTAAGTGGACATGCATTTTAAGAAATAAAGCTTGCAATCAATTAAAAATATTATACACATTGCTAGCATCATAATATCCTTGACCTCATATATTATTCATTTTTAGGTTATATCTAGTGAGGGCATCACATATCTCTTTCTTAAGTGTTGCAAGTATGGTGTCAGAAACATTCACAATTTGAAAAAAAAAATCTCACAAAAAACCATGGACATCAATAAATCTTAAAATTATAGTCATTTGTTCTTTGTTATATATATTCTTCACTTCATCCACCAAAATACAAAACTTAGACTTTTCAATTTCATCACGGATTTTATTTCTGACTTTATTACCAATAATATATAAGATTTCTTTTTAAACTTCTAGTGTGATATACTTTACATTTCTTGGAGCTGTATGTAAAATAACATCGCCAGCATTAGCATTCCATTTTCCTGAAAGTTTTAGCATCTCAACGAAATTATCATGATTTTGGGAATCTAAAGATTTATCGTGACCTATCAATTCACATGCTTACCAAGTAAGCCAACGAACGCTCTCAATTGTTTCTGTAAGTCTTAATCGATTCTTTTGAATCTGTTAAAAAAAATTTTGGTTCATAACTTCCTCTGTATGTCGAGTTTGATTCATCAAATCAACAATAAATTTTACAGATTTATTGTGCATCGAATTAGAACTTTCCATGGGAGACAAAGACACACCTACTCCATCATTAACAAATTTCCAACTTCTAAACCTATAACTTCATCTGTATGTCGACTTAGATTCATCAAATCAACGATAAATTTTACAGATTTATTGTGCATCAAATTAGAACTTCCCATGTAAGACAAAAGACACACTTGACTCCATCATTAACATATTTCCAACTTCTAAACCCTCTTCATTCCCAAGGGAAACTAAGAATCAGTTATATAATTGAGTGTAAATTATACATCATATATGTTGTAGCAATGTAAATGAAACAGTAAATTAATAATTAATTAAATTCACCAAATTAATGACAGATTTTGCAGATTTATTGTGTATCTAATTAGAACTTCACATGACACACTTGACTCCATCATTAATATGTCTCTAACTTCTAAACACTTTTGGAGAATTTTTCATTTTTTACTTTCTATTTTTTTTTCCAAAAAATAGAAAACGATTTTTTTTTATATTTTTCAGTTTTCTAAAAAATACTCTTTTATTTTTCGAAAAACGAAAATAGAAACAAAAAATGATTTTTTTATGTTTTTCAGTTTTCTAAAAAATACTCTTTTATTTTCTGAAAAATAGAGATGGAAAACGCTAACAAAATGTATTTTTTCATTTTTTTTAAAAATAAAAACGAAAAATAAAAAAATTTCTGTCTATCAAACGCCCCTTAGCTTTTCATTTCTAGGGCAAACTAAGAATCAGTTATATAATTGAGGGTAGATTATACATCATATATGCTGGTTAAGTATAATTAGCTAAATGTAAATGAAACAGTAAATTAATAATTAAAATTTATTAATTAGTTTATTTGTCAGTATTTCATTTTATTTTCTTATTAATGGCCAAGAGCAACTATTCAGGTTGGTTAAATCTTGTAGTAAACAAATCCAAGCTTATAATATGATGTAACTACGTAAGTTTAATATTAAATTGCTAGCTATTCTCTTCAAACTTCTTCGTTTTCCCTCATTTATTGTAGCAGCAATCTTAAACCATAGAGATTAAGGAATAATGGCCTGGGTCTTCCACCATAACACCATTTCTCCAGACTACTGAAATATAAGTGGAGAAAAGTTTCACAGGAGGGGGAAATCTCCCTTGGACATTATTCTTTGAAATTTCAACTTGAACTTGCTCCTTGAGCTTCCAAATATGAGCTTCAATTGGAGGAATTTGGATCAAACTATAAGTCACTCACCCTTTGCTCCCATCGCACTCCTCTAATTTATTCTGATGGATGGTACCCATGGAATAGAATTGATACATTCTCAAAAATAATCGGGTCAAAGATCTGGACATCTAAAAAAAACTTAAACTATACAAGTACATACTCATGAGATCACTTTCAAAAACAAACCAAAGAGAAAAAAATGGAGGAAAAATTGCTATAAGCACGACACAACCTGATTCTGCAAAAGAAAATAGGACTTGAAAATTTAACGAACACCAGCTCACACTGCTCATGGCCATAGAAATTAGTTCTCTTGTGCTTCTTCCCTTAAGTTCTTCCAGTTGTAATTTCTTCAGTTCTTACATTTGGTGCATGCTACTATACTTTCCTACAGCATCTGAGCCACAACTGAATTGTTCTAGTAGGCAGTTGAGATACTCTACATGCGTTGCACGGGATACAACGCATGCCCACTATCTCCCGGCATGGGCACTTTGGGTGCGCACAACGACGTCGGAGATTAACTGTCTCATGCATTATGAGCATCCAAGCAAGAAGGGTGGTAGTGGAAGAGTACCATCAGACTGTCGGAGAGAATTGCTGAAGGAGATCACAGTAGAAGTGCTATCGGATGAACAACCAAGGCATCGAATCTTGGTTTGTAGAAGAGTGGAGGAAGTTCGTTCGTAATCGTTCTTCTAACGGTGAGCAAGAGATCTTCCTGGAGGACTTGCTTCATCCACCGACGACAACTCAAAGAAATGACAAGAAACTCGCTGTAAAATTTTATTTAAAGCATTTAAATTCACAAAAAGGTTACCTAGGATCTACAGTGATATTAAGCACCAAGTTGGTAACCTAATTGCTCAATTTTCCTTTAAAATTGGTTGATTTCCATTTTGATTACTGATCATCGAAGAAGACGATGAACAGTGCCATTGTCGTGATTTCTCCCAAACACAACACAAGTTTCTCCTACTGTGCTCGGAATTGCCTAGCGGTGGTTGACTAGCACATATAGTGCTCCGGCAGACTTTATGGTGGTCGGAAAATATATATGGTGCTCAGCAACACATATGGTGGTCGGCCAGAGCACTAGGTGCTCGAAAAATGTATATGGTGCTCAGTAGCACATATGGTTGTCAGTCAGAGCACTAAGTGATCGAAAATTCTATATGGTGGTCAGCCAGAGCACTAGATGTTTGAAAATTCCATATGGTGCTCGGCCAGAGCACTAGGTGTTCAAAAATTCCATATGGTGCTCGGAAATTCCATATGGTGCTCGATCAGAGCACTACGTGGTCGTAAATTCCATATGGTGCTCGGTCAAAGCACTAGGTGGTTGAAAAGTATATATGGTGCTCGACTAGCACAAGTGGTGCTCAGCCAGAACACTGGGTGCTCAACCAGAACACTAGGTGCTCGGTCAACATATATATGTGCTCATTTAGAGCATATAAGTGTTCATATAGAGCACATAGGTGTTCATACGGAGCACTAGGTGTTCATACTGAGCACAAGGCACTCAGGCTATGTTTTTGGTGCTTGTGTTATATGCTCTGTACTCGAGATAAGTGAACACAATGTTGATACTCGACTGAGGAGAGCTGGGCTCGATACTCGACTGAGTGAGCACAATACTAGTAGTCGGCATTAGCTGACTTGCTTAAGTTGACAATGGTCAACTAAACTCATAACTTAATTGTTGAGTAGTTTTTTGGAACAACTTGTACTCGAAAAATAATTTGAAATAGGTTTAGTGACTAGGGTTGTCAGCTAGGGATATTAAGAAGACAGAACACCACGCATGGTGCTAGGGCACCTAGGGTGCTCGGAGCAAATCATTTAGTGTTCAGATTCTTACAAATCACTACCATGTCGAGTCTTCATGGTATTAGTCAACTGAACTGTGATGACAATCAATTAGTAAAAAGTGTTGATCGACTGGTCAATAGATCAGTCATTGAAGCTCCTGAAAATCAAGAAGATTAGTTTTTCTTGATTAATTGTGTTTATTTTATGCCTGTATAAATTGAATTAAATCGATTTTTATACTGGTAAGTCGGTTTAGTACTGACTTAATTAATTTTAATTTTTCAGATGACACAAATGATTACCACGATGACTCATTGCGATGTATTACAAAATAAGTTGAGGAAAGTTATCCAAGGGATAGAGTACAACCCTGTTTATGGAGTCGGTGGACACATGGGGAGGCTTGATCAACTATTCTGGAGACTCGAGATACAGGAGTTTTCGATTCTAGATAACTACAAGATTTGAGCTTTGGTTTGTTCATTATCGGAAAACCTAAGTGACATTGCACATCAGATATGGGGGTGCTACGAGGGGTGCATCACATATATACAATTGTGCATAGAGTTGTTTTACTACGCAGAGCATGAAGAAGATCCAGAAGAACCTAAAGAGAACTTTTCTATGGGTTCTTTATATGTAGGTTCTTTATAAGATTCTATGACTTTGTATCATGTGCATCCTGAGAGTGTCCTAGCCGAGAGTGCCCTAGTTGAGCCTAAAAAGATAGGGCATGTTTGGATTACTACTGTATTACTACTTGTCTTAGTGGGAGTAATAATTGTCTATCTAGTTTATTAGAGTTGTTTAAGTTATGAGTAGTAAGAATGTTATATGTTTATTATGTGTTAACAATGTACAACATGTTTATGTTAATGATATCTTCATTCAAATGATATCTTTATTTTATGCTGTTTACTTTACATAATACATGATATTTATTTATTATAATATACTCTTTGATAATTTCATTCTGAGTATAATTATAAATGATCAGTTCATTTAATGATAAATATCATGATTGTATAATGATTAAGTTCATCAGATAAGATATATGTAATAGAATATATCAATGTAAGTCAGATTGACACATACAAATGATGAGTGCGAATGTAGTTATCACTTGATTTAACCAATTCAGATTTACATTGAGTCAATCAGAGATTACATACATAAGACATACAATGAATAACTAAATAATCCATTTATTTATGGTAGATTATCGCAATAAAGAACATCATAACTGAATTGAATAAGGGTGAGAAACTTAATGAGAAAAATTACAAGATCTGGCACCTCAAGATTTAGTATGTTCTTGAGGGACAAGAAGTTCTAAAGGTTGTACATCGGGTTATAGTAGAACCTATTGAGGGTTCCATTGTATAGTGCAGACGAGACCTTAATGCCTACAAGGCATGGAAAAAAGAAGGATTTCACTGTTATGAGTATATTGATAAGTTCAATGGTTGATGATATAGTTTTTTAGTATGAGTCGTATTCTTCGGCTCATGCAGTTTGGGTAACCCTTAGGGAAAGATACAGTGGAATGAGTCTGAGCAAGCTTCGACAACTGACGATCAGGTTTAACAGCTACAAGCGCCCGAATGTCACTATAGTTCAACACCTCAGGGAGATGTCGCACATAATTTGGGAGCTTAAAACTATTAGTCATGAGTTGACAGATGAACAATATGCTCAGGTAGTTATTCGTTCCCTTCTAGATTCTTAGAACACCATGAAGTAGACCCTGACTCACGGTGAGAGCATCAAGACTTTCACTGATGTCTCATGTCATATGAAACTAGAGGCAGAGAGAGTCGAATCCGCTAGGATTTATGGACAAGCTTATGTGGCTGTCGATTTTGTTGGATCATTTGGATCCAAGGAAATGAAATGGTTCAAGAAGGGAAAGGGAAAGAAGAAGGAAGATGCCGCTATAGAAGTGGGACAAAGCCCAATCAAGAAGAAGGGAAAGAAAACTTGGAAGAAACCTAAAAGCAATATGACTTGCTTTAACTGTGGCAAGATGGGCCACTTTGCTCGGGAGTGTACTGAATCAAAAAAGGTAATTCCGAGTTTGTCTTCTTTTCCTGAGTATTTTGTTTCTAGTTCAGTGTTGTTGACTGATTTTTATCCTTTGTGGATTATAGATTCGGGAGCCACCAACTATGTAGCTCGAGTGCGAGTTATATTCGTGGAGTACCATCGGGTACTAGATCACAACAAATGGATCTATATAGGAAACAATGCAAGAGTTGAAGTTAAAGAAGTCGACACTTGCAAATTCAACCTTCATGGTGGCAATACTTTGTTTCTACATAATGTTCTGTATGCTCTCGAGATTTGAAGGAATCTTATTTCTGTAACTTATCTTCATAATTTATGGTACTATATTAATTTTTACAACCAGTGTAGAACTTAAGATTGACTCCGTGTCAATCGGATATGATTTTTTAATGAATAGTTTTATGGTTTTGGATGTTGAACCAAATGTCAATTGTGCGATTGATAGTTGTTTTTCAAACATTGCTCTTACTAGTGATGTAGATATAATTGAGGTTTGGCATACTAGATTAGGACATATATGATAAGATCGCATGAATCAGTTAGTTTGTTGGGCTCTCGGGCTAAGATTAACTTGTCTATATGTGGACATTGTCTTGTTGAAAAAGCAACTAGGAAACCATTCGATAAGGTTATTAGGGTTGATTCTCCATTGCAATTAATTCATTCAGATATTTGTAGTCCAATGAATGTGAAGGTTAGACATGGAGTTTTCTATTTGATTACATTTATTAATGATTTCTCTCGTTTAATTCATATGTATTTGATTTCTCATAAATCTGAAGCATTGAATTTCTTCATTCGTTATATAAACGAAGTTGAGAATCAAATGGAACATAATATTAAGACTTTACGCACTGATCGTGGGAGAGAATATTTATCTAATATGTTCAAGATAATATGTAATGATTATAGGGATTATTAGAAGACTAACGATCCCAAGAACTCTACAACTGTCACGCCTCGAGAGTATGTCGAGCCGAAAAACAGACAGTATCTCCCCTGTACATGATACAATATCCTGTTGATACAAGACCTTTCGGCCATAACAACATAATATATATATGTATATAACCATAAATCACAGCGGAAATACCCCAACAAATAATAAAGATACAACGACTCAACTATGCACTCTGGAGTGACTTTGACACAACAAACATCATAATAAAGACCAAATACAAATATCACGTCCGTATGCCACAAATGCGAAACAATATAGGATAAAATTCCAAAATCAACAATCCAACATAATACAACAAAACGGAATAAACATCCAACCATTCGGTGTGAGATGAGATCAGTTGGCGGAGCTCTGAACATCCAAAGAATCTTCTATCTGTGACCTGGGCGCACATTCACTACCCATGAGCAGACAAATCGCAGCACCTTTGTCGACAGCTCGCTGCCACGGCAGCAACGTCGCCAATCTGCCCATGCGAGGGATCGCTGAGATCTCGAAAGGGAGTGGCACAATGGTGAGATCAACGACTTGAACAGAGAGTCGACCAATTGATGCTCGCAGTGGAGATCAACGACGATGAGCTAGCTTGGAATGTCGGCGATGGACGACGACACAGATCAGTAGTGTCGATCGAAGAGCAAGGGAAAAATAGGAGAGTGATGGCGGTGGCGATCGAGCAGTGAGGCTAGCGATGATCAAGTGTGGTTGCTGCCGTCGTTTGTCGGAGCTTGCCACCGCTTCAGCAACTCTCAAGGTGAAGAGGAGAGGCGACAAGTGAGAAGAAGAAGAGAATCGCGATCGGGAATGAGGGATCGCGACTAGGAAATTAGGATCGGGATTTAAAAGAGGCGATGGAAGTTGGTTCGACTAGCTTAGGTTTAGCTTAAATCAAACCTATGATTAATAGGGACTTGGATTAGATCATTAACCCCTTGATAAACCACCCATTAATCTAATGATAACTCATTTAAGCCTATTAATAAATTTTAATTTTTTTTTTGGTATCTTACATTCTCTGCCACTAATAAAAATTTGGACCCCAAATTTTTGACTTATGTACGAGTATGAGATGTCACAATAATCATCTCAAGTATCTGGAGAAAAGTCACACACCTCGAATACTAAGTGGGGTACTGATATCCTCTGAAATCTATCACGCATGCCATCAACAGTCGTTCTAAAGTATGAACAGTAATTTCATATTAATCATCTATAAAAAGGTAAATAATCGTACCATAGTGGAGCTCTATATCTATGACCAGTTGGCGACTTTGCCAGAATCATAAGATGAATCATGAATCACTATCAGAAATGATACTCAAGGATACTCCATGGATATAATTCTGTCAAACAATCCAATGAAATCCATCTTACGGCTCGGAAGAAAATGAGCGGACCTAGCTAATCGATCACTAATTACCCTAATCGCATCAAATCATTTCTGAATTCTAGATAATCTCCCAACCGTCTATCGTACTAGACTACCACTTCCATCTCGGTACATAACCCTACTGGTCACAAATATTCCACCTTTATGTGTTGGTACTCCCAACATCAAACTACGAAATCAACTATCGTCTAGGCCCTGAAACCTAGTTCCACAAGCTTCTGACCAAGTTATTCCCATCACCTTCTTGGTCCAACAAGTCAGTGGTATAATAACGCTAGAGCATCCTACCCACATCTATGGTAAATACCAAATCAATCTAGGGAAACCACATGTCATGCCCCGAGAGTATGCTGAACCAAAAATCAAACGGACAACATCTCCCTTGTACGTGGCAACATATCCTGTTTATACAAGGCCCTTGGGCCCACAACAACCATAACATATACAAATATAAACATAACAACATAACAAAACATAGTGGAACTAACACAACTATAATACAAACCACACACTATGTATATCGGTATGACTAACACCAAACTAAGAAAATGCCATAACAAAACTAGAAAGAACGGTACAACAACAACAGTGTCCAACACTACAAATCATCACATAAAATCAAAGACATATCGAAACACAAATGATAAATCCCGAAAGCTCAGATCCTCAGAGTTGAGATGAGACGATGCTAGCCAGTGATGCTCCAAGCCGTCACGAAGACTTCTACCTGTTACGTGGGTGACAAAAAAACCCAAGGTCTATGGTGGTGAGTATAAGTCATCGGTAATATGAGAGAACATGTATATATCAAATATCACATGTAATTCAACAATATAACCTAGAGGTACAACAGGTATACCAGTATAATAAACATATACATATATATACCATCTAACCAAACAAAACGTAAAATGCAGACATACCTGAAAGTCCGCTACGCTACTCTGATCCAACCTGAGCATATATCCATAATATATAACATGAAGAGTAATACTATCTCATACTATAATCATGATAATGGTCAAAGGTATCTAATGGTCCGACCAACAAGTATACAGGTATCCGACACAACCATATAACAAATGCGAGTAGCATGTATGAAGATGATGTACAATCAAATGCAGCAAGCATAGTACAAACAAATACAACATCATAATAAGCATACATATAGACTGCATCTATATATACACTAATCACAATCATCCATATATATATATATATATATATATATATATATATATATATATATAGCAATATGCAAAATGTCATATGACACAGCAATGCAGCATGAATGGTCATGTCGGCTCACCCTAAAGCTACCATGGCCCCAGTGTGGCCTCGGTGGCTCGACATGACAACTGTCCCAACTCAACACCAACCACTACTCTCGAGTGCCCGAGTGGACAATATGATCGAGTAGCATATAAGCGTACTCAACTGATCATAAAAGTTAGGACCATCGGTCCGTAGAGACACACTAATCACAATTTACCTGACCATTTACACAACACATGATCAATAGTAAACAAGCAACATAAGGGTATTGATATCAATCCTACGTTTAAGACATTACCTACTTACGAATGACCTTTTACCCAATTTACAAATCAGGTCATCATCTGTACTCCACTATTTACACATAACTAAGCATTTATAGATTTACCTATATCACATTTGTAACTCCTAATCATGATGAAGGAAATGTGATAACAACAATAGAGCATATAGGCAAAAGACAAAGTATCAAGTATAAGAATAAATAAGAGTGGGGTCAAGGCAATATGAACATATAATATGATCATATATATATATCTAAATCTGTATGCAACAACAACTACCTGACCAGGGTAGGAAATTACCCACCTGATATATGTATAGCTCGTGTTAGTAGCTTGCGCATCTGCGAATCCGCTTTGAATCAAAGTCCTACACATAACATATAATAGAACTAAATTCTATTCATACATCCAATGACCAAATCAAATCATGATCGATTCTTAATACCTCAATTAATCTACTCTTGATGTGAACAAAACATATAGGGTTTTAGGAAGAGTTTTCGCTCACATCTCATTGTATTTTGTGTTAGTTTCATGCATATGTTACTCTATTTTTGCACGCATTTCCAATTTTCTAGTTCGGAGGTCTGCTCGTTGTACTTTTGTGTGCAGGTTAGCTTTTCGAGTGAAAAAGACACATTTTCGAAGCAAAAGAAGGACATTTCGCAGCTAGACGCAGAGTGGGACACGGCCAGGGCATGTGGATTCACACGGCCATGTCCAATGGACGAGATCAGCACCCTAGTGTTGCACATATCCTGTCCGTGTGGAAACACACGGCCGTGTGGCGGCACGACGGATTTGTGCGACTAGGGTTTTTTCCAGATTTTACAGCGGTCCGAGGCATGTCTATATAAGGATGGTTCCACCCAAACACTAGGGAGGAGGCACGACGGCTAGGACGGCACGCCGAAGCCCTAAAAAGCTTCGGTAACTCGCAACGAGGAGGAGGAACGTCGCCAGAGGTCCACACCTTGCAATTCAACCTCGGAGAGAAGATCACGGAAGCATTGTATATCTCTATTTCTGCATTTCATTCCTTATGTATTCAATCTTAGACATGCTTTGTGATTCTTCCTTCGTATACATGGAGTAGCACTTTCGATTCTAGGATTAGGGAGTAGCTTGTGTACATAAATAATGTTGGTTCATGTTAAATTCTGCTCATGAGTTTGATTTGACAATTGGTAGTTGCTCTTTACTATATCTATGCGTGTTTGACTTTCTTTCCGCTGTGCTTAGGCGATACGAGGGGTGACAGCCCTCGCATTCTAAAATTTAGGAGGTTTGATTAAGGAACCTAGGGGTAAACCTGATCTCCTGCAACTTAGGGGAGAAGGGTGTGGTGGAATCGAAAATGGTAAATCGTAGGGATTGATTTGGCATCCTCGTACCCTATATCCTGACCTTTTAGGCAGAGATAACTCTCGGTAGATGCAGCGGTTCTGTGGGAGAGTGTATGATGTCCCTTCCACAAGACCGTAGGTAAACGTCTAGACAACGCCAATTGACAACATTGTCCTGTGATACACAAGCGAAACCGAAGTCCTAGAATCCCCTTTGAAGACCTCGGCACACTCCTTTCCTCCTCAGTGTGACACCGTACAAAGTAGATTCCACCGACAACCCTGACCAATCGAAACCTCTTAGAGATCATGTCTGAACAATTACCACCACTGAGTACATTGGTATTCGAATCCCAGTCCCTGTGGGATCGATAATATTTATTACTTAACGACATCCGTGAACTTGCGGGCGTTGAGCGCGAGTGCGCGAGCGCACGAGCGCGCGCTTTGAGTCCTCGACGGTATCTATTGCGAGATTTGAGGTCGCGTCCGTGCGCATCAAGTTTTTGGCGCCGTTGCCGGGGACTGATCGATTCGATATCATATCGAACAGTAGTAAATTGGATCGGACTTAGGATTATATTTATTTACTTGCTTTATTTTCTTCCTAGTTTACTTTAATTACTTTAGTTCTATATTTTCCATATTTAGATTTAGTTTTTATTTTTAGCAGTAGTTTCCTATTTACTTATTGCATCTTAGATTTTTATTTGCTAGATTGATTTATTTTCTACTTTTAGAATTAGTTTAGCACTTTTAACTTTGTGGTTTGGTTCGTCGTATGCTTAGACGATTAGGGTCGGAAGGTCTAATTCCAATTGACTTAGAAATTGAGCGAATCTTTTACCGTCGGAGAGCAGAACATCGAAAGATGGAGGATCAAGTTGCATCCAAGGTGAACATACGTAGCTGACCTCTACGGGACTACATAGCTCCTAGCGCTAGAGGATTCAGGCAGAGTGTAGCTGGACCGTCTATTTCGGCAAATAACTTTGAGCTGAAGCTGACACTTACACATATGGTCCAATAGAGCCAATTTGGGGAAGCTGCGACTGAAGACCCGAACAGGCACCTTGAGGCATTTCTTGAAATCTGCTCAACGATGAAAATGAATGGAGTCCCTTCTGACGCGATCCACCTGAGCCTATTCCCATTTTCACTGTGGGATAAGGCTAAGTCATGACTTCACTCCTTACCTTCTGGCATCATCACTACATGGCAGCAATGTGAGCAGTAATTTCTGAATAAATACTTCCCACCAAGTAAGACTGCTCACATGCGCCATCTTATCACGAGCTTTCGCCAAAAGGAGGGGGAGTCCTTATTCGAGGCTTGGGATTGCTACAAGGGGCTACTCTACTAATGCCCCCACCACGGACTGGAGAGGTGGCTGGTGATCCATATTTTCTATAATGGGATCGCTTACGCCACGAAGATGTCCCTAGATTCTGCCGTAGGAGGAGCACTGATGAATAAGACCATAGAGGAAGCAGAAGAGCTTATCGAAGAGGTGGCCCAGAACCACCACCAATGGGCTTCCGAATGTGGTCAACATACACCTACAGCGGGACGATACACTGTCAACTCCATGGACCACCTTTCAGCAAGGATGGATGCACTCAGCAGATAGTTTGAATCTGTGAATCCTTCATCTGCATGCGCAGCCATTGATTTTGGAGAGGGAGCGGCAGCGTATCGAGAGGATCACTATGGAGGGTCGGGGACCTTAGACGAGCAGATTGAGCACTGTGACGCGGTTGGGGACTATGACCAAAGGCCCCACAGCCCATACTTCAATACTTATAATCTCGGATGGAGAAATCACCCAAATTTCTCTTATAAGAATAACTCAGGAAACGCACAACCATCAGGGGGTATGGGCAGCAGTAGGGCAATGGGCAGCGACCACAAAAGTCTAGACTGGAACTGATGATGGAGGACTTCATCGCTACCCAAACTAAGGCCAATGAGGAATTTCGTCGCCAACATCAGAAGTCTGAAGAATCACTCAGAGACTTGAAGGTCACCATTGACGGCCTTGCAAGTCATACCAGGATGTTGGAGACGCAAGTGGCCCAAATAGCCCAATCAGTGTCACAACCTGTGAAGAGCTCTCTGACGAGTCAAGGAAAAGAGGAAGGAGTGGGGCAAAGTAGCCAATTCACCAAGGGGTGTGCAACCATGGTTTCCACCCTACCTTACCAAGCAGAGTTTGAAGAGAAGATTCCAATATAGCTTGAGGACCCTGGTGAATTTGTTCTTCCTTGCTCGATTTATGGAGAAAGCTTCGATAACGCGCTGTGCGACTTGGGGTCATCAGTGAGTGTGATGCCCTATGCATTTTACCTGGAGATGGGATTGGTAATATACAACCAAGGGGTATAGGTATACGTATAGCGGATGACACAATCAAGAAGCTCGTTGGCTTGCTACCACACGTGCCTGTGAAAATTGAGGATTTCATGATACCCACAGACTTCATCATACTAGACACAGGACTAAATCCCGAGAATCTCATCATTCTGGAGAGGCCTTTTCTAGCGACTGCAGGGCGTGCATAGATGTGAAGGCACACCAGATCTCCCTGGAGGTAGATGGGGAGATCATCCTTTTCAGCCTATCGGAGCACAGAGCTTCCTACCTCGATGGTTTCACATTTAGCAGAATGAAGCCAGAACCTCCAGATGAAGATCCCGAGATGGATGAATGGAGGTTCACTGAACCACCAGAGCTGAGTTGATAGTAGAGTGTGGTCGAGCTAAACGACCTTAAACAAAGCGCTTCTTGGGAGGCAACCCAAGTTTAGTTTTAGATTTCCCTTTTTGATTGCATTGCATGCATTTGTTTGATTTTTAGTTTTGATCTCCATCACATTTAGAGTTAGGACTAGAAAAGAACTTTGCTAGGCAAAAATAAAATCCATATTAGCCTACACGGCGAAGTGTATGAGAAAATTCGGACCGTGGTGCATAAATGAGCGAAAAAATGGGGACACACGGCCAGGTCATGTGTTTTCCCACGTTCGTGCCCAACCAACCCGAGGTGAACACGGCCTGGCTGTGTGTTTTCACACGGCCATGGCGCGTGAGGTTAAAAGGGGCGAGTCGTGTATTTTCACCCCATTTGCATCGTGTGCTTCGAAAGTTCTTGCCCTAGCTGTGTGATTTCATCTTCCCCATCATCTAGAAGCATTTTTAGCCTCTAAAGAAGCCAAAAGAAGCAAAAATGAGGAGGACCAAGACCGTAGCACCCTGATCCGGTGCCTCAGAGCGACGAACAAGGAGAGCCGACGTCCCTCAAGCTCCGGAGGAGGGTAACGCCCTACACACTCTATTTTTTCGCAATAATGAACAAAGAGATAGATACAATATGCTCTCTACTCGTAAACTTAGTGCTACTAGGTACTTAGGTGAGGATTTGCTAGAATCTTTAGGGTTGTTGGGTGATATGCAAGCCCTATTTGCAAAAATGGGGTAGGAAGATATTATGAGAATAAAGCACCTAATCTACCCTAGGATAGTTTTGGAATTTTTGAGTTCCTTATAGGCGGAAGTTTTAACGGGTAGAGAGATTGAGGAGGGTAGGATAACTTTTAGATTTTTTAACATTGAGCATGAGTGGACCCTTCACCAATGGAACTCATGCTTTGGCTTACCAAGTGGGGGAGAGAGAAGGACCCCTAATGGGTACAACTCTCGAATAGTTTGGACTGAGTTGACAGGGGAGCACGCTTATGACCCATCTAGGGCCAAAGCGTCGCGCCTCGAAAACCCTGTCTTTCGATACCTCCACTG
This sequence comes from Wurfbainia villosa, assembly GCA_025175895.1. Taxonomy (NCBI): domain Eukaryota; kingdom Viridiplantae; phylum Streptophyta; class Magnoliopsida; order Zingiberales; family Zingiberaceae; genus Wurfbainia; species Wurfbainia villosa. The sequence continues at coordinate 11,919,422 of CM045987.1, forward strand.
CATCATGGCTAATACTATATTTGGTCGTGGGTAGAGTGACGGTGTAGTTAGAGCTAGCAAGTTGCTTTGCCTATGGGATATGCTACAAGAAAGGAGTAGCATCGATGTAGGGTCCCACTTCATTAGACATTTAGTGAAGATGGACAAAGCAGCACGAGGAGAGATCAATGTGGGAGGCCTACTTACCCATATTTGCCATAGGATGGGGTACGATTACACAACATTAGAGAGTATAGAGGGGAGCCCTAGGATCGACCTAGGAGTATGCATGACCATGAAAATGATTGTGAGAGAAGGAGACTCCTTATGCTATGTAAGGAAAAATCTTACGACCCTTAGGCTCCCTGACCCGGATCATACTACCATCGCTATACGCGCCAACTGGCGCTTGGACCTGATAGTGGAGTCCCCTCCACATGAGGGGCCATCCACATCAGCGCCCATCTCTCCACCTTTGTATCACTCTCCCTCCAGTCCACACATGCATAGGAGCCCACCTAGTCCACGCCGACATGAGCCTACACCTGTACCACCACCTTTTTCTACTTTTGAGCAGGATGCAGGTACGTCGGCCTATGATTTCTCAGAGTTTCGATCGTGCCTCGATGACATTTACACTGAGCAGTAGACGCAGAGGCAACAATGGGAGGAGCAGAGCGCCTACCAGCAGGCGGAGTTCCAGGGATTCTGACAGCATTTCCAGCGGGCTGAGGAGTTCTACGATGAGGCCCACATATACTTCTAGGAGGAGACTGTTCGTCGCCAGGATGAGGCTGCCTACCGTAGGGAGATGCGGCAGCACATGCATGCCCAACAGGCGCAGTGGGCTAGGGAAGAGGAGCACCAAGCAGCCACTGCATCCACCAGCTCCCAGATCGACCACATGTATATGTGGCATCAGCGGCTCAGCAGCAAGTTCTCCCATGATCCAAAGATGCCCAGGCTCCCTGACTTTCCACCTCGTCCACCATATTAGAGGTATATTTTCGTTTAAGTCTGGGGGGGAGACCCCGAGGTTTATTTTGTTTTGTTTCCTAGCAATAGTTTTTTTTCTGGTATTTTCATTTATTCATGCCTGAGTTGTTGAGTTTCTTTCAGTACTTAATTTTTGTTGCCTGTAAAGCTACCTCAGTAGTATTTTTGAAAGTTGCTTACATGAGTTGTTCCCATAGGTAGCTTAACTCCATTTATCTTGCAGTATTTTATTTTATTCGCTCTATTGAATGTTCTAGACTTACACTGGTTAGCTTTGTTTTTGCACTCACACATGTCGAACATTCTGAAAGGGAGAATCTAGTACATACCTAATTATGATTCACTTCAATAGTCTAGTACTTTGGAATCCATAGGTGACTATAGGTTTAGCATTTTAGTTACTGGAGATGCTCGGATTGTGTAAGCCCATTCGAAAAAATCAAAATCTCAGTGAGCCGAAAAATAAAAGAGAGAAAAGAAAAAGAAAAAAAAATGAGAAAAAAAAAGAGAGAGAGAGATTATGAGGGATAAAAAAATAGTTGTCATGAGTGGAAATGGTTAGGTGCCCCTTTGAGACTGAGTTAGGTTACTGGGGAAACACCTACCAATTTCTCTCAATATCGAGCACGCCTTTGAGACTTTATGCTAGATCTAGGGAACGACCCTCGCTTTGGGCAGGTAAGTGCCTAAGAGCCGAAAACCTTAGGAAAGCTATGGGGTGACGACTTAACTCACCATGGAACGGGCATCCCCTAAGAATGGTTTGCTTAGCATGAGCACGAGGAGCTAACTTAGTGAACTTCTAGAACATATTTGTTTTGCTTTGATTGCAGATACCACCTGATAAATTTAGTTAACATGCTAATTATGGGATAATATCATTTTAAAATTTCATGGCACTGAGGTTTGCTTGAGAACAAGCAAAGATTTAAGTCTAGGGGACGTGATGTGAGCAAAACATATAAGGTTTTAGGAGTAGTTTTCGCTCACATCTCATTGCATTTTGTGTTAGTTTCATGCATATGTTACTCTATTTTTGCACGCATTTCCTATTTTCTGGTTTGAAGGTTTGCTTATTGTACTTTTGTGTGCAGGTTAGCTTTTCGGGTGAAAAAGACACGTTTTCGAAGCAAAAGAAGGACATTTCGCAGCTAGACGCAGAGTGTGACATGGCCAGGGTGTGTGGATTTACACGGTCGTGTCCAATGGACGAGATTAGCACCCTAGGGCCGCACACGGCCTGGCTGTGTGGAAACACACGGTCGTGTGGCAGCCCAATGGATTTGCGCGACTAGGGTTTTTTTTCGGATTTTGTAGCAGTCCGAGGCGATGTCAATATAAGGATGGCTCCGCCCAAAGCCTAGGGAGGAGGCACGACGGCACGCCGAAGCCCTAAAAAGCTTCGATAACTCGCAATGGAGAGGAGGAACACCGCGGAGGTCCACACCTTGCAATTCAACGCCAGAGAGAAGATCACGGAAGTATTGTATATCTCTATTTTTGCGTTTCATTCCTTATGTATTCAATCTTAGACATGCTTTGTGATTCTTCCTTCGTATACATGGAGTAGTACTTTCGATTCTAGGATTAGGGAGTAGTTTGTGTACATAAACAATGTTGGTTCATGTTAAATTCTGCTCATAAGTTTGATTTGACAATTGGTAGTTTCTCTTTACTATATCTATGCGGGTTTGGCTTTCTTTCCATTGTGCTTAGGCGATACGAGGGGTGACAGCCCTCGCAATCTAAAATTTAGGAGGTTTGATTAAGGAACCTAGGGGTAAACCTGATCTTCTGCAACTGCGGGGAGAAGGGTGCGGTGGAATCGGAAATGGTACACCGTAGGGATTGATTTGGCATCCTCATACTCTCTATCCTGATCTTTTAGGCGGAGATAGCTCTCGGTAGATGCGGCGGCTCTGCGGGAGAGTGTATGATGTCCCTTCCACAAGACCATAGGTAAACGTCTAGACAACGCCAATTGACAACATTGTCCTGTGATACACAAGCGAAACCGAAGTCCTAGAATCCCCTTTGAAGACCTCGGCACACTCCTTTCCTCCTCCGTGTGACACCGTACATAGTAGAGTCCACCGACAGCCCTCACCAACCGAAACCTCTTAGAGATCATGTCCGAACAATTACCACCACTGAGTACATTGGTATTCGAATCTCAGTCCTTGTGGGATCGATAATCTTTATTACTTGACGACATCCGTGCACTTACGGGCGTTGAGCCCGAGCGCACGCTTTGAGTCCTTGACGATATCCGTCGTGAGATTTGAGGTCGCGTCTGTGTGCATCAACTCTCATCAATACATTATCCTCTGAGCTAATCTGACTCCTTCATGATTGTCAATTATGCCACAATATTTGAAATCAACAACACGCTACATAACTACTTACACTTTCATCATGATACCCAACTAATAAAATTATCCAGATCAACTCACCTTGCTTATCCTCAATTGCACAACATCTTGTTCCAATTTAGGGTATCAAATCTTTGCTGAATAAGAGGCATTTGATCCCAATTCCAATATCTTATATATATATATATATATTAACTAGCAGCATATCTATTGATACCATTTAACATCATTTATCTAGTGATTGCAATATATCTCAAATATCACAACATCCTTACTTAGATTTAGCTTACTTAACTCCAATTCAAGAGCACACAACTCCTTGATCCAATTTGGTGAGTCCGATTTAAACAATCCAAATAAACTGAAGGCGAAACTCAACCACAATAATCCCGAACACCTGCAAATACATAGTATCGAAGTTTTTCTGCATTCTATCGATATGTGAATACCCAATCCAACGAGAACATAAAAATTACCTAAACACAATCGAATATATGGTCGTTTCCCATTACCGATTGACAGATCTGCCCAATATCCAAAGGTCTACATTATTGGTGTTTTTCTCGGATCTGAAAGACCTCCGACTTTCCTTCTTGAACTCACTATTAACTGCCAAGGATTGCAAGCAACGAAAAGGGAGGACAACCCCTTTACTGTCATCCAAATTTGCAGAGAACAGAGCCAATGGGGATGAAGAGCTCACCGCGGCAAAGACCGGATGCAACGGTGATGCTTGCTGCTTAGGTAGAGAGCTACGGCAGCGAAGCAACGAAAGAGGTGGCTGACATCAGATTCATCACTCACAGTGAGGATCAGCTCTTCAACTTCAGCGAGAATCACTCCCAAGCAGTGGCTGGCGGCTGACCAATCGCCCTGGCGAAGCTTGAGGGGAAGAGTGGAGGGATCGGCCACGATGTGCAAATCGGAGGCCAACAATCAAAGAGATGGGTCGACGATGAGTGGGTAGGTGGCGGAGTCCGATTGCATGACAACGGGCGACAGAGGGAACCGCATCGATCGTTGTCATTGCGTGGTGATGCAGTGAGGCGCTCGATCGGGAGAAGAGAAAGAACGGTCGATGCTTAAGCGACGGCAGTGAAGAGGAGAAGGAGACGACGATGGAACGAAGGAGGGGAAGGGGAGATCGGCGCTGTTGGGATCGGGGAAGAAGGATCGGCGGAGAAGAGGATTGGGCGGAGAAGAAAATGTCGATCGAGGGAAAATGGAAGGGAATCAGCGAGAAAAATTAAACGTTTAGCATTTAAACCTATTAATTCCTTAATAGCAGATAGTCTAAACAGGCTTTACAAAAGCCTATCCGTTTTATCCCCATGAAATGTCCATAAAACATCCGTTTAATTCCAGAAAAATTTCTAAAAATTCCTGAAAAATTCTATAAGATAATTTCTTAATTAACAAGGGTATTTTCTATTATTTTATTTTACGGTATCTTACATGCTCCCCCACTAAAAGAAAATTAGTCCCCAAATTTCGTACTTAAATGTAAGAACCAATACAAGAAATATCCGGAATGACCACATACCACAAGTGACTAGATGAGGGTACCGAGCTTGGATAGTATCTTCTAGCTCTCACGTAGCCTCCTCATTGGTACGATGTTGTCATCTAACCTTTACGAGTCGGATGGTTTTGTTCCACAACCGGCATTCCTTACGACCAAGAATTCGACTGGAATCTCTTCATAGGTCGCATTAGACTGAAGTAGAATCAAAACCTCTTTCAGAACATGATCTGAACGCAAAACGTATTTCCTCAGTATAGAAACATGAAATATGTTATGAACACCCGCAAGTGTTGGAGGTGAAGTCAATCGATAAGCCACAACCCCAATCCGCTCCAATATCTTAAATGGATTAATATAGTGTGGAGCTAATTTTCCTTTCAACCCAAATCGTTTCACCCCTTTCGTAGGTGAAACACACAAAAATACCTATTCCCCAACTGAGAATTCCAAAGGCCTTCACCTTCGGTCTGCGTAACTCTTTTGTTGATCCTGTGCCTCTAATAACCATCATCTGATGATGTGCACCAACTCTGCATCATGTTGGATACTCTGTGACCCCAATAGTTGTCATTCCCCAACCTCCTCCCACAACACAGGAGATCTGCAGGGTCTGCCGTATAAGGCCTCAGAAGGAGTCATCTAAATGGAGGAGTGATAACTGTTCTTATAGTCAAATTCTACTAAAGGAATGTGATCCTTCCAACTACCTCCATAATCCACGACACAAGATCTTAATAGATCCTTCAGAGTCTGAATGGTACACTCAGATTGTCCATCTATCTTCGGATGAAACACTGTACAGAGTCGAAGCTCTGCGCCCATGGCATGCTGCAGACTTTGTCAAAATCGCGAGGTAAATCGCGGGTCTCTATTAGATATAATACTCAAAGGTATGTCATGCAATCTGATAATCTCTCGACAGTACAACTCTGTCAGACGATCCAACGGATCTGACCCACGAATAGGCAGAAAGTTAGCTGATTCGGTTAGTCAATCCACAATCACCCAAATCGCATCATATCTTTTACGGGTTATGGGCAATCCCGTAACGAAATCAATAGTGATATGCTTCCACTTCCAATTCGGAATCGGAATTTCCTGGAGCAATCCAGCAAGTTTTTGATGTTCAGCCTTCGTCTGTTAGCATACTAAATATCGAACAACGAAGTCTGCAATATTTCTCTTCAAACCATTCCAACCAGTATAAACATTTTAAATCTGGGTACATACGAGTACCACCAGGGTGTATAGCCCATCTCAAATGATGTGCTTCCTATAGCAACACTTCCTTAAACTAATGAAACTCCAGAACCCACTATCCCTATCAGAGACGGGAAATTATCCCTCGGAAGAAAATGAGCGGACCTAGCTAATCGATCACTGATTACCCTAATCGCATCAAATCATTTCTGAATTCTAGATAATCTCCCAACCGTCCATCGTACGAGACTACCACTTCCATCTCGGTACATAACCCTACTAGTCACTAATATTCCACCTTTATGTGTTGGTACTCCCAACATCAAACTACGAAATCAACTATCGTCTAGGCCCTGAAACCTAGTTCCACAAGCTTCTAACCAAGTGATTCCCATCACCTTCTTGGTCCAACAAGTCAGCGGTATAATAACGCTAGAGCATCCTACCCACATCTATGATAAATACCAAATCAATCTAGGGAAACCACATGTCATGCCCCGAGAGTATGCTGAACCGAAAATCAAACGGACAACATCTCCTTTGTACGTGGCAACATATCCTGTTTATACAAGGCCCTTGGGCCCACAACAACCATAACATATACAAATATAAACATAACAACATAACAAAACACAGCAGAACTAACACAACTACAATACAAACCACACACTATGTATATCGGTATGACTAACACCAAACTAAGAAAATGTCATAACAAAACCAGAAAGAACGGTACAACTGTTGGAATTTCCGAGCCGCAAAAATCGCTTTTTGCATTGCGAAAACCCTGGAAGTCCGGCCACGGATCCGTGCGAAGATGTATTAAAACTAAAACATGTATGTGTTTACTAAAAACCCTAGATCTACCTTAGATCTAGAAGGTGAGATCATTACCCTCGATGCGATGCCCTTTGCAAATCCCTCTCGTCCAAAAGCTTCGCCAGAACTCAAGAGTGTCAAGTGCACACTCCTCTATTGGTATCCACACAAGCAATAGGTGGAGAAAACACACCCTTGAGTGTGCTAGCACCCTATGGATGGTTCGGCCAAAGAGAGGGATGGGAGAGCAAGCTTGAGAGGAAGATGATCCAAGAAAGAAGATGAAGTTGTGTAACTCACAAAAATAATTCTCATCTAATGAGAATAGTGGCCGACCACTTTTCTTAGGGGGGTACATGCATGCATGTAACTCCTCCAAGAGCCAATGGCTCTTGGTCTCCCTCATTAGGTGGCACCACATGCTAAGTCAATGATGTTGTGGAGCATCATCATTGGCCGGCCATGCCAAGTCATCATCATGACATGGCATTTGGTCAAGTCAAACTCGACCTTTCATCTTCCCTCTCAAGTCAAGTCAAACTTGACCTCTTATCTCCCATGGTTGATCAAATCCAACCATTTGATTCAAGTCAATTTAATTTAATGAATCTCTATTCATTAATTTAAATTGATTTGATGAATCAAATCTAAATTAGACTCATTCAACACTTGAATCAAATTGAGTCCAACTCAATTAGTCTAATTAGGATTACTCTTAATCTAATTTGGTTCATCCCATGAACCTAATCCTCATGGTTCATCATATGAACCTAATATCCATCTAATTACCCTTAGTGTGTGACCCTATAGGTTCTTGTAACATTGGCAATGTCCCTAAACCGATTTAGGAACATAAGCAATGAGCGATATCTAGCAACACATCATTGCTACCCAAGTTACAAGAATGTTGAGCTCCAACATCACCTTTGTGACTACTAATTGTGACTCTCACAATATGTGACAATGTCCCTCTATCCTTGACATCTAGATTGACCAATCGAGGCATAGATCGTGTCATCCTTGGTACAATCTATATCTTGAACTCCAAGTAGACTCACTCTAATCAAATGAGCTCAATATCTCATATTGACTCATTTGGGCATGACCATGCACTTCATGGTCTCACTCTATCAAGAATATCGATGTCACCCCGTCATATAGGAGGGATAGATCTCATCTACATCACTCACATCCCTCCGCATAATTTGTTACATACCCAGTAATCGCCTTTATAGTCCACCCATTTACGGGTGACGTTTGACGAAGCCAAAGTATGCAACTCCTTATGTAGGGAACCATGGTGACTTCAGGTCTAAGGACTAATAGTCATACTAATAGCCACATGAGAAAGTATATGAAACTCATATAATGATCTATGATACTTTCTCATGGTGGGTCATTCAGTATACATTCTCCAATGCATACCCATGTTTCAACTTGATATCTCATATCCATGACTTGTGAGATCAAGTCATCGTGTTGACCTACATGCTAGTCTCTACGTATTAACATTGTCCCTGAATGTTAATACTCAACTAGGAATGATTAAGAGTAGTGTTCTCTATATCATCTCATTATCGATTCAACCAATCGATTGATATAGATAAGAACCTACTACTCAAGGACATTATTATATTTAGTTATTTGGCACCAATACAAGTAAATATAATAACCATGCCTTTATAAATTGGAATATGATACAATAAAGTCCATACAACAATTATCACATGATTGGCTCTAGGGCTTTCACTAACAATCTCCCACTAGCACTAGTGTCAATCACCGTAGTATCTAATACCCAATGACCTAGTGTGACCATCATGCTTTTTCTGTGTCAAAGCCTTGGTCAAGGGATCTGCGATGTTAGCCTCTGTGGGTACTCTGCAAATCTTTACATCTCCTCTATTGATAATCTCTCGAATGAGATGGAAGCGTCGTAGTATGTGTTTGGTCCGCTGGTGTGAGCGAGGTTCCTTAGCCTGTGCAATCGCTCCATTGTTGTCACAATAGAGCTCTATGGGATCTACTATGCTAGGAACCACCCCAAGCTCAGTAATGAACTTGCGGATCCAAACTGCCTCCTTTGCTGCCTCAGATGCAGCAATATACTGGCTTCTATTGTAGAATCAGCAACAGTGTCCTGCTTCGAACTCTTCCAGCTCACAGCACCACCATTCAAGCAAAACACGAACCCTGACTACGATCTATAATCATCCTGGTCAGTTTGGAAGCTGGCATCGCTGTAACCCTTTATAGCTAGCTTCTCGTCGCCTCCAAATATCAAGAAATATTCTTTAGTCCTTCTCAAGTACTTAAGAATATTCTTGACTGCTATCCAGTGACGCTCACCTGGATCTGACTAGTATCTACTTGTCATGCTCAAAGCATACGAGACATCAGGACGAGTACACAGCATGACGTACATGATAGATCCTATAGCAGATGTGTAAGGGATCTTATCCATGTAGTCTCTCTCCTCTCTAGAAGAGGGACTTTGAGTCTTCGAAAGACTCACACCATGTGACATCGACAGAAGTTCCTTCTTGGAATTCTGCATGGCAAACCGTAGTAATACCGTGTCAATGTATATACTCTGACTTAAGCCAAGCAATCTCTTAGATCTATCTCTATAGATCTTGATGCCTAGAATACAGGCTGCTTCACCTAAGTCCTTCATTGAGAAGCACATCCCCAGGCAAGTCTTCACAGACTGTAGCGAAGGGATGTCATTCCCAATGAGCAGTATGTCATCCACATACAATACAAGGAAGACAACTGTGTTCCCATTAACCCTCTTGTAGACACAGGGTTCATCTTCATTCTTGATGAAACCAAACTGTTTGATCGCATCATCGAATCGAAGATTCCAGCTCTGAGAGGCTTGCTTTAGTCCATAAATGGACCTTTGCAGCTTGCATACTTTCCCAGTATGCTGTGGATCTTCAAAATCCTCAGGTTGTGTCATGTACACATCCTCGAGTAAGTTTCCATTCAGAAACACGGTTTTGACATCCATCTGCCAGATCTCATAATCGTGGTATGCTGCAACAGCAAGCAAGATCCGAATGGACTTAAACATCGCCACTAGAGAAAAGGTTTCATTATAGTCAATACCATGAATTTGCTTAAAACCTTTACCCACCAATCGGCTCTTATAGGTATGCGTAAGTCCATCTATGTCAGTCTTTCTCCTAAAGACCCACTTACACCCAATGGGTTTGACCCCTTCAGGTGGATCAACCAAAGTCCATACTTGGTTGGTGTACATGGATTCCATCTCGGATCTCATGGCCTCTAGCCATTTCTCAGAATCTGGGCTCATCACAGCTTCCTGATAGGAGGTAGGCTTATTCTCAATGAGCATAACGTCATCATGGTCAGACAAGATAAATGAGTATCTCTCAGGCTGACGATGTACCCTATCAGACCTGCGAAGAGGTAGGTCTACCTGAACAGGTGGTCGTTCAACAACTCTTTGTGCAACAACCTCATCACCCACAACACTTTGTGGTTCCTGTTCAACCTCCATCAAGGCCTCAGTGCTATGGTCCTCATCTTGAATTTCTTCAAGATCGAACGTACTCCCACTAGTTTTTCTAGAAATAAAATCTCTTTCTAGAAAAACCTCAGTCTTTGCCACAAACACTTTATGCTGATTGGGAATGTAGAAGTAATATCCCTTTGTGTCCTTGGGATATCCAATAAAATAGCACCTATTGGATTTAGGTCCCAGTTTGTCTGAGACTTGACGTCGAACGTAAGCCTCATAACCCCAAATCCTCATGAAAGACATCTTGGGATTTCTCCCTGTCCATATCGTATATGGTGTCTTTATTACAGCCTTGGATGGTACACGGTTAAGGGTAAAGGCTGCTGTGTCTAGAGCATATCCCCAAAAGGATATAGGAAGATCTGTGTGACTCATCATAGATCATACCATATCTAATAGGGTACGATTTCTCCTTTCGGATACACCATTCCACTGTGGTGTTCCAGGAGGAGTGAGTTGGGATAGAATCCCGCACTCAACTAGATAGTCACGAAACTCATGGCTAAGGTATTCACCACCTCGATCTGATCAAAGTATCTTAATACTCTTGCCAAGCTGGTTTTGTACTTCATTCTTGAATTCTTTGAACTTTTCAAAGGATTTTGATTTATGTGTCATAAGATACACATAACCATATCTACTGAAGTCATCAGTAAATGTAACGAAGTACCTGTAACCACCTCTAGCAGCAACATTGAAAGGGCCACATACATCACTATGTATAAGTCCTAACAAGTCTGTTGCTCTTTCGCTGTGTCCACTTAAGGGAGTCTTGGTCATCTTGCCTAAAAGGCAAGACTCACATGTCTCATATGATTCAAAATCAAATGAGTCTAGCAGCCCATCCTTATGGAGCTGAGATAAGCAACTCTCATTTATGTGACCTAAGTGACAATGCCAGAGATAGGTTTTGTTCAACTCATTTGACTTGAACCTTTTGGTACATATGTTATAGATAGGGCTCTCTAAGTCTAGAAAGTAGAGTCCGTTCATTAGAGGTGCACTACAATAGAACATATCATTTAAATAAACTGAACAATATTTATTCTTTATTATAAATGTAAATCCTTTCTTGTCCAAACAAGAAACCGAAATTATGTTCTTAGTTAAGGCAGACACATAACAACATTCATCTAATTCTAGTACAAGCCCAGAGGGCAGAGATAGATCATAAGTTCCTACAGCAACAGCAGCAACTCTTGCTCTATTGCCTACTCGTAGGTCCACCTCGCCCTTTGTCAATGCCTGCACATTGGTACAAATGTGAGATGCACATCTGGTATCTAATACCCATGATGAAGAAATAGATAGATTGACTTATATAACATTTATACCTGAAGTAGAAGTCTCACTTCTCTTCTTCTTAAGATCTTCCAGGTATGCCTTGCAGTTACGCTTCCAGTGTCCAGCTTCCTTGCAGTGGAAGCAAGCCCCTTCCTTGGCTACCCCTCCTTTGGGTTTAAGTTCTTTGCCTTTGCCCTTGGCTTGAGACTTTCCCTTACCTTTAGGCTTACCCTTGCCTTTCTTCTTTTGCACCATCAAAATGGTGTCAGATTTTCCCTTCTTAAGGTTAAGCTCAGCAGTTCTCAACATGATGAGCATCTCAGGCAGTGGCTTATCAATTTCATTCATGTTATAATTCATGACAAATTGATTGTAGGCTTGTGGAAAAGATTGCAAGATCAGGTCAGTGGCCAGCTCTTGGCCAAGTGGGAATCTCAGCCTTTGTAGATTTTCTACGTACCCAATCATCTTGAGTACATATGGATCTACGGGAGTCCCATCTTGCATTTTGGACCCAAACAATGCCTTAGAGACTTCATATCTCTCGTGCCTTGCTTGTCCTTGATATAGTTGACGAAGATGTTCAACCATATCATAAGCATTCATGAACTCGTGTTGCTTTTGAAGCTCAGAGTTCATGGTCGCGAGCATTAGACATGACACATCTAATGCATCATCTTGATGCTTCTTGTAAGCATCTTTGTTAGCTCGCGAGGCAGTGGTAGGAGGTGCCTCCAGAATGGGCTGCTCTAGGATGTACAACTTCCTTTCTTGAGTGAGAACAATTCTCAGGCTCCTGTACCAGTTCAGGAAATTTGCTCCATTGAGCTTGTCCTTCTCAAGGACAGAACGCAGAGAGAGAGTGTTCATGTTTATCGACATAGTAATCTACAACATACAATGCAGAGAATTAATATCATATTCCTTTTATCATTTAATTAGGCCTTTAATCAAATGATGCTCCCACTGAATTATAGGAATTTTGTAGAATCGAGTTATGGATGTGGTCAAACCACATTACTAGATTCATACAAACTAGCTATAATTCTAAGACAAGATCCACATCATACTAAGCCTTGAGTTAGCTTTGGCTAAATCGCCCAAGACTTAGTATGATCGGTGGGTAACACATTACCGATTACATCTCTATGCAACTCTTGTTTATAGGATCAAGACCCACATTTACAAAAGACCTTGAGTTAGCTTTGGCTAAATCGCCCAAGATTTAGTGTAAATGCGATCTTATCCTATCTTTCCAACGATTGGAATATGCCTATAGTTCTACTCGATCCAATTGAGTTAACTAGTTTTACTCAATCTAATTGAGCTTACTCTAACCCAAGCCGTGATAGGCGGGACCAAGATTGTCCCTCCACACCCTACCAAGATAATATGCATTGCTCTGCTTTGGCAGATTCAACAACTACAAATGATCGAGGTAGTGATGGATATCAAGGACTTGGTAGGCATTTACGAGTTGATTAGATTAAGATCTAATCTAATCGTAATGTATATCATATACGCATTAAGGCCTTTATTATCCTATATTAGCATGCATCACATACATACAAGCATTATTCTAGCATGCATCATATACATACAAGAAAAATATCCTAGCATGCATCATATACATACAAGCATTATTCTACTAGCATGCATCACATACATACAAGCAAAATCAAATATATATATATATATATATATATATATATATATATATATATATATATATATATATATATATATATATATATTAACTGTGATGTGGTCATGGCCTACTACGATCTTCTCAAGCCAATGAGAAGATCGGATATGGTCAACCTAAGGCTAGCGGCTTTCTCAGCGCTTCCTTTACCATGTGTCGCTTCACGCTTCTCGTAACCGTCTACAAGTGGACTTTCCACCGCTCCTTTTGTACATTACAAATATGAAACTCGAGTTACATTAGTCTAAAACTATTTACAACTAGAATTTCAAAGAAGAAACTGCCGCATGTGTCGCATACACTATACAAAACGCACAACCACAAAAACGGCATGCAGGCCGTATTATGAATTACAACATATCATAATCCAATCAAATTGGGATCATTGGGCCATGACAATCACAAAATTATACATAATTCTAAATTATATATTTTTACAGAAAATTTCTATAATTTTTCCTTTTTTTTTCAATTTTATGAGTCACTTCTCCGTAACGGTCCCGCTAAGCGGTTTCCGGGCGCGATCACGGGACAAGGCCCCTTTAGGGGATAGGGGCAGCGCCCCTACTCGCAAAATAAACTTTGCGAGTGTCCCTACTACGATCTTACAGTGACTTAAGTCACTGTCCCAAAACCCAAAATGAGAACTCACCGTTTCGAAGAGTTTTTCTCGATGGTTGAAGCCTACAAGTGTCCCAACACTCGTTGCTTCGACTCTTCGAGAAAAATACCCAAAAATTCTATAAAAATATGAAATTTACATAAACATAAAAATATATAATTTTTATATCTAATATAAAAACAACAAAAATGAAACACATACATGCTTCACAAGTGGCTCTGATACCACTGTTGGACTTTCCTAGCTGCAAAAACCGCTTTTTGCATTGCGGAAACCCCGGAAGTCCGGCCACGGATCCGTGCAAAGATGTATTAAAACTAAAACATGTATGTGTTTACTAAAAACCCTAGATCTACCATAGATCTAGAGGGTGAGATCATTACCCTCGATGCGACGCCCTTCGCAAATCCCGCTCGTCCAAAAGCTTCGCCGGAACTCAAGAGCGTCAAGTGCATACTCCTCTATTGGTATCCACACAAGCAATAGGTGGAGAAAACACACCCTTGAGTGTGCTAGCACCCTATGGATGGTTTGGCCAAAGAGAGGGATGGGAGAGCAAGCTTGAGAAGAAGATGATCCAAGAAAGAAGATGAAGTTGTGTAACTCACAAAAATAATTCTCATCTAATGAGAATAGTGGCCGACCACTTTTCTTAGGGGGGGTTACATGCATGCATGTAACTCCTCCAACAGCCAATGGCTCTTGGTATCCCTCATGAGGTGGCACCACATGTTAAGTCAATGATGATGTGGAGCATCATCATTGACCGGCCATGCCAAGTCATCATCATGACATGGCATTTGGTCAAGTCAAACTTGACCTTTCATCTTCCCTCTCAAGTCAAGTCAAACTTGACCTCTTATCTCCCATGGTTGATCAAATCCAACCATTTGATTCAAGTCAATTTAATTTAATGAATCTCTATTCATTAATTTAAATTGATTTGATGAATCAAATCTAAATTAGACTCATTCAACACTTGAATCAAATTGAGTCCAACTCAATTAGTCTAATTAGGATTACTCTTAATCCAATTTGGTTCATCCCATGAACCTAATCCTCATGGTTCATCATATGAACCTAATATCCATCTAATTACCCTTAGTGTGTGACCCTATAGGTTCTTGTAATGTTGGCAATGTCCCTAAACCGATTTAGGAACATAAGCAATGAGCGGTATCTAGCAACACATCATTGCTACCCAAGTTACAAGAATGTTGAGCTCCAACATCACCTTTGTGACTACTAATTGTGACTCTCACAATATGTGACAATGTCCCTCTATCCTTGACATCTAGATTGACCAATCAAGGCATAGACCGTGTCATCCTCAGTACAATCTATATCTTGAACTCCAAGTAGACTCACTCTAATCAAATGAGCTCAATATCTCATATTGACTCATTTGGGCATGGTCATGCACTTCGTGGTCTCACTCTATCAAGAATATCGATGTCACCCCCATCATATAGGAGGGATAGATCCCATCTACATCACTCACATCCCTCCGCATAATTTGTTACATACCCATTAATCGCCTTTATAGTCTACCCATTTACGGGTGACGTTTGACGAAGCCAAAGTATCCAACTCCTTATGTAGGGAACCATGATGACTTCAGGTCTAAGGACTAATAGTCATACTAATAGTCACATGAGAAAGTATATGACACTCATATAACGATCCATGATACTTTCTCATGGCGGGTCATTCAGTATACATTCTCTAATGCATACCCATGTGTCAACTTGATATCTCATATCCATGACTTGTAAGATCAAGTCATCGTGTTGACCTACATACTAGTCTCTACACATTAACATTGTCCTTGAATGTTAATACTCGACTATGAATGATTAAGAGTAGTGTTCTCTATATCATCTCATTATCGATTCAACCAATCGATTGATATAGATAAGAACCTACTACTCAAGGATATTATTATATTTAGTTATTTGGCACCAATACAAGTAAATATAATAATCATGTCTTTATAAATAGGAATATGATACAATAAAGTCCATACAACAATCATCACATGATTGGCTCTAGGGCTTTCACTAACAACAACAACAGTGTCCAACACTACAAATCATCACATAAAACCAAAGACATATCGAAACACCAATGATAAATCCCAAAAGCTCAGACCCTCAGAGTTGAGATGAGACGATGCTAGCCAGCGATGCTCCAAGCCATCACGAAGACTTCTACCTGTTACGTGGGCGATAAAAAAACCCAGGGTCTGTGGTGGTGAGTATAACTCATCGGTAATATGAGAGAACATGTATATATCAAATATCACATGTAATTCAACAATATAACCTAGAGGTACAACAGGTATAACAGTATAATAAACATATACATGTATATACTGTCTAACCAAACAAACAACGTAAAATGCAAACATACCTGAAAGTCCGCTACGCTACTCTGATCCAACCTGAGCATATATCCATAATATATAACATGAAGAGTAATACTATCTCATACTATAATCATGATAATGGTCAAAGGTATCTAATGGTCCAACCAACAAGTATACAGGTATCAGACACAACCATATAACAAATGCGAGTAGCATGTATGAAGATGATGTACAATCAAATGCAGCAAGTATAGTACAAACAAATGCAACATCATAATAAGCATACATATAGACTGCATCTATATATACACTAATCACAATCATCCATATATATATATATATATATATATATATATATATATATATATATATATATATATATATATATATATGGATGATTGTGATTAGTGTATATATAGATGCAGTCTATATGTATGCTTATTATGATGTTGCATTTGTTCATACATATAGACTGCATCTATATATACACTAATCACAATCATCTATATATATATATATATACATGCATATATGTATATATATAGCAATATGCAAAATTCCATATGACACGGCAATGCAACATGAATGGTCATGCCGGCTCACCCTAAAGCTACCATGGCCCCAGTGTGGCCTCGGTGGCTCGACATGACAACTGTCCCAACTCAACACCAACCACTACTCTCGAGTGGCCGAGTGGACAGTATGATCGAGTTGCATATAAGCGTACTCAACTGATCATAACAAGTTAGGACCACCGGTCCGTAGAGACACACTAATCACAATTTACCTGACCATTTACACAACACATGATCAGTAGTAAACAAGCAATATAAGGGTATTGATATCAATCCTACGTTTAAGATATTACCTACTTACAGATGACCTTTTACGCAATTTACAAATCAGGTCATTATCTGTACTCCACTATTTACACATAACTAAGCATTTATAGATTTACCTATATCACATTTGTAACTCCTAATAATGATGAAGGAAATGTGATAACAACAATAGAGCATATAGGCCAAAGACAAAGTATCAAGTATAAGAATAAATAAGAGTGGGGTAAAGGTAATATGAACATATAATATGATCATATATATATCTAAATCTGTATGCAACAACAACTACCTGACCAGGGTAGGAAATTACCCACCTGATATATGTATAGCTCGTGTTAGTAGCTTGCGCATCTGCGAATCCGCCTTGAATCAAAGTCCTACACATAACATATAATAGAACAAAATTCTATTCATACATCCAATGACCAAATCAAATCATGATCGATTCTTAATACCTCAATTAATCTACTCTTGATGTGAGCAAAACATATAGGATTTTAGGAGGAGTTTTCGCTCACATCTCATTGCATTTTGTGTTAGTTTCATGCATATGTCACTCTATTTTTGCATGCATTTCCTATTTTCTTGTTCGGAGGTCTGTTCGTTGTACTTTTGTGTGCAGGTTAGCTTTTCGGGTGAAAAAGACACATTTTCGGAGCAAAAGAAGGACATTTTGCAGCTAGACACAGAGTGGGACACGGCTAGGGCATGTGGATTCACACGGTCGTGTCCAATGGACGAGATCAGCACCCTAGGGTTGCACATGGCCTGTCCGTGTGGAAACACACGGCCATGTGGCGGCCCGACGGATTTGCACGACTAGGGTTTTTTCCGGATTTTGCAACAGTCCGAGGCATGTCTATATAAGGATGGCTCCACCCAAACACTAGGGAGGAGGCACAATGGCTAGGACGGCACGCCAAAGCCCTAAAAAGCTTCGGTAACTCACAACGGGGAGGAGGAACATCGCCGGAGGTCCACACCTTGCAATTCAATGTCGGAGAGAAGATCACGAAAGCATTGTATATCTCTATTTCTGTGTTTCATTCCTTATGTATTCAATCTTAGACATGCTTTGTGATTCTTCCTTCGTATACATGGAGTAGCACTTTCGATTCTAGGATTAGGGAGTAGCTTGTGTACATAAACAATGTTGGTTCATGTTAAATTCTGCTCATGAGTTTGATTTGACAATTGGTAGTTGATCTTTACTATATCTATGCATGTTTGGCTTTCTTTCTGCTGTGCTTTGGCGATACGAGGGGTGACAACCCTTGCAATCTAAAATTTAGGAGGTTTGATTAAGGAACCTAGGGGTAAACCTGATCTCCAGCAACTTCGGGGAGAAGGGTGCGGTGGAATCAGAAACGGTAAACCGTAGGGATTGATTTGGCATCCTCATACCCTATATCCCGACCTTTTAGGCGGAGATAGCTCCCGGTAGATGCAGCGGTTCTGTGGGAGAGTGTATGATGTCCCTTCTACAAGACCGTAGGTAAACGTCTAGACAACGCCAATTGACAACATTATCCTATGATACACAAGTGAAACCGAAGTCCTAGAATCCCTTTTGAAGACCTCGTCACACTCCTTTCTTCCTCCATGTGACACCGTACAGAGTAGAGTCCACCGACAGCCCTGACTAATCGAAACCTCTTAGGGATCGCGTCCGAACAATTACCACCACTGAGTACATTGGTATTCGAATCCCAATCCCTGTGGGATCGATAATCTTTATTACTTAACGACATCCGTGCACTTGCGGGCGTTGAGCACAAGCGCGCGCTTTGAGTCTTTGACGGTATCTATCGCGAGATTTGAGGTCACGTCCATGCCCATCAAGTTTTTGGTGTCGTTTTCGGGGACTGATCGATTCGATATCAAATCGAACAGTGGTAAATTGGATCGAACTTAGGATTATATTTATTTACTTGCTTTATTTTCTTCCTAGTTTACTTTAATTACTTTAGTCCTATATTTTCCATATTTAGATTTAGTTTTTATTTTTAGCAGTAGTTTCCTATTTACTTATTGCATCTCAGATTTTTATTTGCTAGATTGATTTATTTTCTACTTTTAGAATTAGTTTAGCACTTTTAACTTTGTGGTTTGGTTCGTCGTATGCTTAGACGATTAGGGTCGGAAGGTCTAATTCCGATTGACTTAGAAATTGAGCGAACCTTTCACCGTCGGAGAGCAGAACATCGAAAGATGGAGGATCAAGCTGCATCCGAGGTGAACATAGGTAGTCGACCTCTGCGGGACTACACAACTCCTAGCGCTAGAGGATTCAGGTAGAGTATAGCTGGACCGTCTATTTCGGCAAATAACTTTGAGTTGAAGCCGACACTTATACATATGGTCCAATAGAGCCAATTTGGGGAAGCTGCGACTGAAGACCTGAACCAGCACCTTGAGGCATTTCTTGAAATCTACTCAACGATGAAAATGAATGGAGTCCCTTCTGACACGATCCACCTGAGCCTATTCCCGTTTTCACTGCGGGATAAGGCTAAGGCATGGCTTCACTCCTTACCTTCTGGCAGCATCACTACATGGCAACAATGTGAGCAGCAATTTCTGAATAAATACTTCCCACCAAGTAAGACTGCTCACATGTGCCATCTTATCACGAGCTTTCGCCAAAAGGAGGGGGAGTCCTTATTCGAGGCTTGGGATCGCTACAAGGGGCTACTCTACTAATGCCCCCACCACGGACTGGAGAGGTGGCCGGTGATCCATATTTTCTATAATGGGATCGCTTACGCCATGAAGATGTCCCTAGATTCTACCGCAGGAGGAGCACTGATGAATAAGACCATAGAGGAAGCAGAAGAGCTTATCGAAGAGGTGGCCTAGAACCACCACCAATGGGCTTCCGAATGTAATCAACATACACCTACAGCGGGATGATACACTATCAACTCCATGGACCACCTTTCAGCAAGGATGGATGCGCTCAGCAGATAGTTTGAATCTATGAATCCTTCATCTGCATGCGCAACCATTGATTTTGGAGAGGGAGCGACAGCGTATCGAGAGGATCACTATGGAGGGTCGAGGACCTTAGACGAGCAGATTGAGCACTGTGACGCGGTTGGGGACTATGACCAAAGGCCCCACAGCCCATACTTCAATACTTATAATCTCGGATGGAGAAATCACCCAAATTTCTCTTATAAGAATAACTCGGGAAACGCACAACCATCAGGGGGTATGGGCAGCAGTAGGGCAATGGGCATCGACCACAGAAGTCTAAACTGGAACTGATGATGGAGGACTTCATCGCTACCCAAACTAAGGCCAATGAGGAATTTCATCGCCAACATCAGAAGTCTGAAGAATCACTCAGAGACTTGAAGGCCACCGTTGACGGCCTTGCAAGTCATACAAGGATGTTGGAGACGCAAATGGCCCAAATAGCCCAATCAGTGTCACAACCTATGAAGAGCTCTCCGATGAGTCAAGGAAAAGAGGAAGGAGTGGGGCAAAGTAGCCAATTCACCAAGGAGTGTGCAGCCATGGTTTCCACCCTACCTGACCAAGCAGAGTTTAAAGAGAAGATTCCAATACAGCTTGAGGACCGTGGTGAATTTGTTCTTCCTAGCTCGATTTATGGAGAAAGCTTCGATAACACGTTGTGCGACTTGGGGTCATTAGTGAGTGTGATTCCCTATGCATTTTACTGTTGGTGCAATCGGCCCAGGTCACGATTGACCAGGACTCGAGCTTGGCTCGAGTGATGTTTTGATGTTTCGACAAAAACATATGACAATGTAATTGTCATGGGAAAGTCCAAGTCTTGAGTACTTGGCACAAGGAAAGTCCAAGCATGGGTCTTGGCATGGAAAGTCCAACATAGGTTGGCAAGGGAAAGTCCAAGCTTGAGTCTTGGCATTTGAAGTCCAAGGGGTTTAGTATTGGCGGCGTAAAGTCCAAGCGGGAGTCTTGGCGGCGTAAGTCCAATGTGCCTTGGCGGTGTAGACACCGTTAGCATGACATAGCCAATGGAAGCATCTAAAGGCTAGCGCGATGGATGAACAAGTCATGGATGACTTGGAGGGATTCGAGAGGCGTGAGGCTGATGGAGATGGTTAGAAGGCTTAGGTCTAGGCTAAGGGTGGTCTAGCAAGTATGGGGGCACCATACTTGGGTTAAAACCTCATGTTTGAGGTGTGCCAGTCGACTGGTGCCATGTGGCAGTCGACTGGCGTAGTCAACTAGGGTTTGACTGCAGGGAATGGCTAAACAGTCGACTGTCGGAGCTTGGCACTCGACTGATCGGTCGAGCAGTCGACTGATCATGGGATCAGTCCACTGATGCTCGAATTTTTGGCCATAGAATGGAGTCTCACTAGACTGCTGGGATGAGCAGTCGAGTGATGGCTCATCAGTCGACTGATTCTCATGATCAGTCGACTGATGTCCTAGCCGTTGGATTTTTCCAGCGTGGATTACACCATTGTCTCACAGCAATAGTGTGATCAGTCGACTGATGGTCCCGAGCAGTCGACTGATCGACTTTTTCCAGCACAGGTTGAAGCTATATAAGGAGCTCGTGATGGAGAAAAAGATAGAGATTTTCTTGGGCGAAATTGAAGGGGAAAGTTGGTGCTTTCCAGTCCTTCAAAGCTAGTTCAAGGCAATCAAAGATCAAGCAATCAAAAGCTCTTGTAAAGTGTTTTTCTTTACTCGCATTTCATATAAATTATTGTAATTGCTTGTTTTAGTTTCTTACTATTGTAAGATTACTTGTAAGGGGTTTCTCCGCCTCTGACTTGTGTCGAGAAGGAGTGTTTACTATAGTGGTGTGTGATTGACATCGCTAGGGTTCGTACGAACCCGATCTGTGGAGTAGGAACCGTTCGGTTCCGAACCACGTTAAATGATTGTGTTTGCGTGTTGTTAACTGTTTCGTTATTGCTTTCATTACTATTCTGCTGCGTACTAACGAAATTGTAGAGACGAACACGCGATCGAATTCCATCTATGAACAGACACTCCGCTATTCACCCCCCCCCTCTAGCGGCGTCAAATATCCTACATTTCGTATCAGAGCCTGGGGCTCTTCTATGGATTAACCGCCGGGAGCTAAAAGGCTAGAGGAAAGATGGAATTCCAAAACAAGCTCGGATGGGAAATCAATACTCCACCGCCATATGATCAAGAAGATTTTTCGACGTGGAGAACAAGAATGGAGACATTATTCATGATGGATATAGATGATTGGTTCATCCTTGTAGAAGGTTTTGAACCTCCTCGGGATAGGAAGGGACAAGTCCTCAAGTTGAAGAAATGGACCCAAGAGCAACGGCAAAAATTCAAAACTTAAGCCAAGGTAACAAAACTCTTAGAAGATTTGATACCTAATGATGTTTTGTCTAGGCTAGGTGAATATCTTAATGCCAAGGAGCTATGGGATAAATTAGCCAAGTTCAATGAGAAGCCTCACTTGGCACAAGTAGAAGAAGATAAGGAAGAGGATGAAGAGAACTCATCTTCCTCACGAGCAAGTGAGGAATCGGAAGTGGAAGAGGAGTCAACTTCCGGATGGGTGGAAGAAGAAGTAGAAGACACCTCCACCTCTAGGATTGAGGGGGAGGAAAGAATTTCCACTCCGAAGCAACAAGAGAAAGCTTCGACATCTAGTCAAGATGAAGAAGATCCAATTCCGGTCTCAATTAACCTAGGTAACTCAAGCACTCTAATTTCAAATAAAATCCATATATTGTGTTTTGAGTGTAGGGAGTATGGGCACTACAAGAGTAAGTGCCCAAAGAAGGTTAAGAAGACTCCACCGGCGCCTAAAAGTCAACAAAAGTCAAAGGATGCCGGTTCCCCATCACCTAAAAACAAGGAGCACATCATTTGCTTCAGATGTCGACAACCGGGGCATTACCGAAATCAATGTCCTAGGGGGAGCAAAAAGACTCAAAATGGAGCTTCACAAGTAGGGAGAGCCTCTAAGGCAAACCCTAAGGTATATTTTCATAATGCTCATTCTTTAAATTCTAAGCAAAAGCATGCTAGAATTAATTCAAATAACTTTGCTATTAGTCATGAATCAAAGCATGCTAGGAATGATAACTCTAGATCTATTTCAAAGAAGGAGAAATTTGAGACTAATGTCCCTAGAAATGTCATTCCTAAGAAAACAATTAAGAAAATCGAAAACCATTTAGGTATCAATCCCAATAAGAGTAGATATATGTTTAAGGTGAATGGTAATGCCCAAAAACCTAATCAAAAATCATTTGGGCAATTAGAATTAGAGAACCAAGTCTTAAGGTCAAGGCTTGAAAAACTAGAAAAGACCCTAAATAAGATACAAAATCAATTTCAAGGGTCTAATGGTCAAAGTCAAGGGTCAAGATCTCAAAGTTAACCAAGGGCAATCAAGGTTTGGGTCACAAACCTAAGCCTAAGGTGGCTTACCATAGTGTTCCATTTGATTATGGAACACAAACTAGGTCTAGGAAGACCAAGGTTGCAAGGGGAGTTACCTCTAGAGTCAACCTAGGTAAGATCGCCATGACCAAGGCTAATAAGCCTAGGAGGGCCATTAGGAAGGTATCTAGGGAGGTTATCCCTAAGGAATACCTAATTAATTCAATGAGCTCAAATAGATTTTGGGTTCCAAAGAGCGTGATTGATTCACGTTAAATGAGTTAGGATGTGCCAACCATGATTGGATGGGTAGTTAACTCAACCATGGTAAAGGTGGCACTTTAGGTTATTTTCAAGGTTATGGTTACCTTGGAAATACATTTGAGTTTTAATTCTAAAAGGATCTTAGGATGTGCCAATATATTTTGTTTTGAAATCATGAAAATCAATAAAATTGGCACAATCTAGATGTAAAGGTCGTAGTGTGTCACTTTGATCGTTGGCACACTTTAGGAATCAATGTATCAAGAGAAGTGTGTTAAGGTATAGAAGTTGCATCAAGAGTGATACTCAAGTGCCACACACCTTGATGTCTTGTACTTACCATGCTTCATGTGTTTCACCATATGTTTGCATGGAAGGAATGTCTAGGGTGGATTGCATCTCACAAAACAAGTCTTTTACCTTGATTGTGTATTTCAACACTTAGAAAGGGTGAGATGTTAGGATTTTGAAACCATTGAATGTTAATGTTTGCTAAAATAAAATAAAATATCAAAATATATTAACAAATACATGAATATAAGCATAACATAAATATGGTCGATATACAAGATTAAACATGAGAAAATGGAATAAGTTAGATAAAGAAATCAAGATTTTCTGAATTTCAGAACTAGAAATCAGATATCAGTCGACTGATAACACTGTAGCACGATATCGTAAGTCAAGCAGTCGAGTATTGCTTCCAGGACTCGACTGTTTGTACATCAGTCGACTAATGGGATACATCGCGATTGATGGTGCTTCATTCACCAGTGAGGTCATCGATCGAGTGCTCGATAGCGATCAGTGATGATCGCACCGATCGGTGATGAGCAACATCGATCGTGATGCTCTGCGGCCGACGACAAAGAAGACTCGTGATCGATTCTGGCCGGAGCGATAGGCTTCGGCTCGGTAAACCCGCTAATAAACCGCGATCAGTCGACTGATGTTGCACATCAGTCGACTGCGTCATGATTTTATAACGCCGAACCGCTAGGGTTCGGCGTCTTCACGCGATGCCCTCTCGTTTTTCCTTATCCTCTCCGATCGCCAACTTCTTCTCCGACCAATCTTTCCGGTCGTGCCAGCCGCCCAAGCCTTAGGTTTGATAGCTAAGTTTTTCCTTTCGCATTTTCACTCATCTCACAGCCCTAGTTCACTCGTTTCCAACATTTATTTCTTCGTTTCCGATTAGGGTTCCAGTCGATCTTAGTGAACTTTCATTCCCTCATCACCCCTTCAAATGGCACCGAAGTAAAATTTTCTTACTCAAGAACCCTAATTTTTCCTTTTCATTGTAATCTATAACAATCTAATCGTGTATTGGTGCCCTTGCATTTCATATTGTTGCATTACATTCATGTAGGAGATCCCTTAGAAATGATCCACCCAAGGGTGAATCACGATTGTACCAACCTATGTTGGTTAGGTACATCGATAGGGACTTTTTTGCACGTTACTGTAGTGATGTCATGGACATATTTGCATATTATCATCTCATGAAAATTGTCTTATGCACACATGCCATTAACGATGACCTCCTTAAGGAGTTTTATCAGAACCTAAAGAAGGTAGATGATGGTCCTACCTACACTACTCGCGTTGCAAAATGCGATTTAGAGTTCACTCCTGCGATATTGCAGGAGTTTCTCGAGTGTAAGCCATCGGATGACACCTTCATTTTCTACCCTACCTTTGATGCTCCTTTACCCGAGCCATTTGACCATATCTCTTTGGACTCCATGCATGAGCATGTCTTTGGTCATCCTCGTCCACCAACCCAGAATTTATTTCCTATTACTGAGTTATCTGCACCTGACAATGTACTCTACAAGGTCATTGTTGGGTGTTTTCTTCCGATCGTCACTCGGGGTCTGGCCAAGATTCGGCCTCCCCATCTCTTTCTACTATACGCCATGCGTAATAGGTTAGACATAAACATTGCATTAAACATGTTTCACTGCATTGTGCATTTCATTTCCCCTGTACAAGGGAAAGTGCATATGCCTTTTGGGCACATTATCACAGCATGGTTAGAGTCAGTAGGCATCAACATTCACGGGGGATCACTGAGGTCGCTATCTGAGGTGTACGACTGCATATCAGTTCGTAACTTCTCGTTAGCGAAGCTATGGATGGGGAGTGGGCAGATGGAGTTGGCGCCTCAACCACCGCCCAGGGCACGCAGAGAGCCTCCTCTGGTACCTAGAGAGGCGGCAGAGGACTATGAGGATGCAGACGCCGCTGATGAGGAGGATCAGATGCCAACAGATGCATCAGCGGCGGGTCCATCAGATCGTCTTGGCCAGCTGGAGTCCAGATTCCAGGACTATCAACAGACGGTCGACTCTAGGCTGTCAGAGCTCTTAGTGGGGCAAGCCTCCATGGGTGCACGTCTTGATCGGATGGAGAAGAGATACATGCAGATTGCAGAGTCCCAGAGCCGCATCGAGCAGCGTCAGCTTGATATGTATGAGATGATGCGGGCTTGGACTTTGAGCCAGCAGCCTCCTCCACCTCCACCTCCACCTCCTATAGACGACTAGATCTAGAAGATGTTAGGATTTTCTTTTATTTCTCAGTTTTTGTAATGAGATTGAGCATATCAAATCTCTAGTTTTTGTTGGTGCAACAATGCTCCAAATCATTTATATATGTTTTGATGTTTGGATAATCATCTAAGTTAGGTAATATTCTGTGATCTAATTACGAATATGTTTAAGTGACACAGAAATCCAAGGATGAAGCCTTGGTAAAAGAGAAGTCCAAGTATGATCTTGGCAAGGAAAGTCCAAGGGACGGACTTGGCAGCATAAGACCAAGCTTGTAGTCTTGGCAGCGTAAAGTCCAAAGTGAACCTTGGCAAAGGAAGACCAAGTATGATCTTGGCAAGGAAAGTCCAAGGGATGGACTTGGCAGCGTAAGACCAAGCTTGTAGTCTTGGCAGCATAAAGTCCAAGTGAACCTCGGCAAAAGAAGTCCAAAGTAAGGTCTTGGTAGCATAAGTACAAGCTTGGAGTCTTGGCGGCGTAAAGTCCAAGCATTTGGCAACCCAAGACATGGTGAGGCCGAAGGAAACTCTTGAAGGTAGGCGCAAGGCTGAAGGAAGAGTTAGAAGGTCAAGTCTAGGTCTAGGGTGTAAAATCAAGTGTGAATTACTCACACTTGATGAGTATCGATCGGATCGATATGATGTATCGATCGGGTCGTGCTCGGCGAGTTAAGTTGAAACCTCGACCATCGATCATTACTGACATTGGCGGTGATCGATGTTATCACGATCGGCCAGCCAACGCGTCGGATCGATCAATGCAAAATGAGCACGCAGAATGTAGTCGCACTCAAGCAGCTGCGATCACTGACCGATCGCTCCATCACCGAATGATGGAGGGATCGATCGAGATCACCGCCGTTGAAATTGTGGCTACGAATCTCCATGAGATCTCGGTTCAGCCGCGGTGGCTTGGCGATCGACTGATGGAAAGCATCAGGTGACTGATCGAGGCCCAACGGGAAAAACAGCCCCTCTTCTATAAAAAGGGGCCTTGGAGAGCTTGGTGAAGCTAGTGCTCTCATTCCTAACTACACCCTCGTGCTCACCAAGCTTTCCAAAGTGTTTTAGCAATTCAAAACCTTCTCTTCTCTAGTTCTTAATCATCCATCATTGTAAAGAAGAGGAGAGCATTGTAAGAAAGGTTTCTCCACCTTGGTTCATCCAAAGGAGAATATAGTGAAGCTTGGCTAGGACTAATCCACCTTACAGATTGCCATGGAGTAGGAGCGTTATCTCCGAACCACGTACATCGGGTGTTAGCGTTGTTTTCATCATTTTCTTACTTGTATTCTTATTCGTATTTGTGTTGCTTCCGCTAACTTGCTTGTAGAAAAGAAGAAACGCTATTCACCCCCCTCTAGCCGTTCCCAAGATCCTAACAAGTGGTATCAGAGCCCGGATAGCTTGGAAGATCTCACCATCAACCAAGGCATCAATGACTCTTCAAGAGGGATATAGCACCGCCAAGCCACCGCTCTTCGATGGGAGTCATTTTGCATATTGGAAAGGTAGGATGAAGTACTATCTTATGAGTAACATTGAAATTTGGCATAGTATTGTAGATGGCTTTGAGGAACCGGTGGATGAACATGGAAACCCTATTCCGAGCAAGGATTGGACGAGGGAAATAAACCGGAAGTTAGAATCAAATGCCAAGGCAGTACTCACCATCCAATGCGGCATTACAATGGAACAACTCAACAAGGTGGGGCCTTTCGAATCTGCCAAGGAGTTATGGGAAAAGCTCATTGAGCTAAATAAAGGTTCCAAGGAGTCAAAGAGGGCCAAGAAGGACCTACTAATTGGACAACTTCAAGCTTTCCAAATGAAGATGCATGAAACCGTAAGCCAAATGCATGGAAGGTTCAAGGAGATTGTGAATGGACTTCACATCATAGGTGAGCGAGTTGACAACCGGGACTTGGTAAGATACATACTTCAAGCATTTCCTAGAAATTCTTTATGGACTTCTATAGTTAATGCCATTAAGGTAACTAGGGATCTTTCTCAAATTAAAATTGATGAATTATTTTGTGAGTTTGAATTACATGAGCAAACTAACATGTCCTCTAAGAAAAAGGGTTTATCTCTATTTGTTGAAAAGAAGGAAAAGAAGAAGAAGGAAAGAAAAGAAGTATCATCATCATCCGAATCAGAGCATAACTCAAGTAGTGATGAAGACTCATCTAGTGAGATGGCCAATTTTGTCAAGAAGCTCTATAGGAAATCAAAGGAGTTCAAGAGTAGAAAAGCAAGGAAGGGGTCTCATTCTTCAAAAGGTAAGTTTAGTGGTAATTCAAGCTTCAATAACAATGTGATTTGCCATGCTTGCAACAAGAAGGGGCACATAAAGCCAAATTGCCCGGAGCTAAAGAAGAAGGAGGAAAAAGAAAAGAAAAAGAAGGACAAGAAGGAGAAGAAGAAGAAGGAGGCTATGGTAGCTCAAACCACATGGGACACACCAAGTGTTGAAGACTCCTCCTCCGATGATGAGCTTTGCCACATCACACGTCATGTGACACTTATGGCCCTAGGAGATGATTCCGATACATCAAGCCAAGAAGACTCCTCAAGTGATGAATCGTCATCTAGTGATGATGAGGTAATGAACTCTCCCAAAGTTAAGCTTCTCTATAAATCAATTGCCTACCTTAAAGAAGCTCTAGATAAGTCTAAATCTAAGGTTAAGAGCATGAAGGTAGAACTAAAGGCCATTAGGAATGAAAAACCTTCACATGTCGATTCATGCATGCTTAAGGAAGAAAATGACAAACTTAAGGATGAGGTTAGTGAATTAAAAACATGTTTAGAAAAATTTTCAAATGGCTCAAAATGTCTTGATATGATCCTTAGTCGACAAAGAGCCGTTTACAACAAGGTCGGTTTAGGATATAAGCCAAAAGAAAAAGAAGTTGCTTATATTTCATTGATTAATAGGAAAGCAACCATTAAGGGAAAGGTTAAGAAAGCATGGGTACCTAAGAAGTTTTTACTTAATGTTACCGGTCCAAATGTTTGGGTACCAAAAGCTTGTGTTTTTCATGTGATTTAGGTAGGAGAGCAAGGTATGTGGATTGTGGATAGCGGTTGCTCAACACATATGACCGGGGATGTGAGCAAGTTCTCCACAATTAAGTATGTGAAGAAGGGAGCGGTGTCCTTTGGGAATAGTGGAAAAGTCAAGATATTAGGTAGAGGTACAATTGAGGTATCCCCTAAAATTATCATTCACAAAGTCTTACTAGTTGAAAATATGAAATTTAATTTATTAAGTGTTAGTCAACTTTGTGATGCAAACTATCATGTCTCGTTTGAATCCTCTAAATGCATGATTAGGCACAAGGAATTAAATGATTGCATGTTAGTTGGATATAGAAAATCAAATATCTATTATGTTGATCTTTCATATGCTTCTAACATTTCTACTAAGTGTCTTGTTACAAAAGAAGAGGAAAGTTGGCTATGGCATAGGAGATTGGGGCACATCAACATGAAAAACATAGCCAAGGTAGCCAAGATGGAGTTGGTCAAAGGGTTACCAAAGATCAAGTATGTCAAGAACAAATTGTGTGATGCATGCCAAGAAGGAAAAAAAACAAAGGCATCACACAAAGGTAAAACCCTAACTAGTACATCTTTACCATTAGAATTATTGCATCT
Organism: Wurfbainia villosa; assembly: GCA_025175895.1. Classification (NCBI taxonomy): domain Eukaryota; kingdom Viridiplantae; phylum Streptophyta; class Magnoliopsida; order Zingiberales; family Zingiberaceae; genus Wurfbainia; species Wurfbainia villosa. The sequence goes on from CM045987.1 coordinate 11,949,552, forward strand.
TGACTTATTTGATTGTCATAGTACGTCATCTTTAAATGGTAACAAATATTGTTTGGTTATAGTAGATGATTTTTCTAGGTATACTTGGGTCTACTTTATGAAACATAAGGATGATACCTTAGAAATAATCATAGGATTTAGTAAAAGGGTTGAAAATGAAAAGAGTCTCAAAATCAACCGAATCCGTAGTGATCGTGGTGGTGAATTTGAGAACTCAAAATTTTCACAATTTTGTTTAGAGCAAGGATACAAGCATGAGTTCTCTTGTCCTAGAACACCCCAACAAAATGGAGTGGTGGAAAGGAGAAATCGTGCCCTACAAGAGGCGGCTAGGGTTATGCTTAATGCATATTCTCTACCTAGCTACTTGTAGGAGGAAGCGGTTAATACCGCTTGTTATATCCAAAATAGGGTTCAAATCCATAGGTTTTTAGGAAAGACACCATTTGAGTTATGGAATGGGACTACTCCCACAATTCATTACTTCAAAGTTTTTGGATGTAAAGTTTATATTTTAAACACCAAAGATAATTTAGGAAAATTTTAATCCAAAGCGGATGAGGGAATCCTAGTTGGATACTCATCCACAAGTAGAGGGTATAGAGTCTATAATAAGAGAACCCAAGGAATTGAGGAATCTTCTAATGTTCAATTTGATGAAACCACTAGTACCTACCCTAGAAAGTCCTCCATTGATAAGGATATTAATGACAATAATCAAGGCATTACCCAAAAACTTCAAAATTTGACCATAAGGGGTAATGATCAAGGGGGAGAAAGAGGAGATTCCGATGATGAAAGGAGGGTAGAAGATAATAATGATCAATTTGAAACCCCTTCTAGAACCCTAAGAGTTCATCAAGATCATCCACTTGACCAAGTAGTAGGAGATCTATCTTAAGGAGTAAGAACTAGGTCATTTCATAGACCTCCTACTAGTCAAGTAGCTCTTATTTCACAAATTGAGCCCAAATCGATCAATGATGCATTACATGATCCGGATTGGATTTTGGCAATGTAAGATGAATTGGCCCAATTTAAGAGAAGTCAAGTATGGGAATTAGTACCTAGACCCAATGATAGCACCATAATTACTACAAGATGGGTCTTTAGGAATAAGCTAGATGACCAAGGAAATATCACTAGAAATAAGGTTAGGTTGGTTGCTAGGGGATTTAATCAAGTTAACGGGCTTGACTATGATGAGACTTATGCCCCGGTTGCTAGGTTAGAATCTATTAGAATTCTCTTAGGGTATGCTTCCTATATGGGATTTAAACTTTACCAAATTGATGTTAAATCGGCATTCTTAAATGGTTATATTAAGGAGGAAGTATATGTAGAGCAACCACCTGGATTTGAGAACATAGATTATCCAAACCATGTATGTAAGCTTAGGAAAGTATTATATGGGTTAAAACAAGCTCCTCGGGCATGGTATGAAAGATTGTCATCTTTCTTAATTTCTAAGGATTTTAGAAGAGGCCAAGTAGATCAAACGTTGTTTATAAAGTCAACATTAAAGGATATGTTCATAGCCCAAGTATATGTCGATGACATTATTTTTGGGTCAACAAATGATGATCTTCTCCAAGATTTTATAAAAAACATGGAAAATGAATTTGAAATGAGTTTAGTTGGAGAGCTTACCTTTTTCCTAGGTTTACAAGTCAAGCAAACTAATGAAGGGATTCACATTTATCGAACCAAATATGCAAATGAAATGATCAAGAAATTTGGTTTGGAAAATGCCAAAATTGTAACCACTCCTATGGCCACTAGGACTAGAATAGATAGTGATCATGAAGGTAAATCAATTGATCTTAAACTTTATAGGAGTATGATTGGTAGCCTACTATACCTAACCGCTAGTAGACCCGATATCTTATTTGCGGTAGGTATGTGTGCAAGATATCAATCTTGTACCAAAGAATCACATTTAGTAGCCGTTAAGAGAATTTTAAGATATATTAAAGGCACCCTAAATGTAGGACTTTGGTATCCTAGGACTAGGTCGTTTGAATTGCTTGGCTATACCGATTCCGATTATGCCGGGTGCAAATTGGATAGGAAGAGTACTAGTGGTGGATGTCAATTTCTTGGGTCCTCCCTAGTTAGTTGGAGTAGTAGGAAGCAACATTATGTGTTGCTTTATCAACCACCGAAGCCGAATATGTGGCTATGGGTGGTTGTGTAGCTCAACTACTTTGGATGAGACATACTCTTGTGGACTATGAGCTACACTACTCTAACATTAAAGTTTATTATGACAATGTGAGTACCATCAACTTGACCAAAAATCCGGTACATCACTCTAGGACCAAGCACATTGAAGTGAAATATCACTTTATAAGAGATCATGTGGCAAGAGGGGATATTGAACTTAATTATGTAGAATCTAAGTCCAACCTTGTCGATATCTTCACCAAAGCTCTTCGAGCAATTTTCATCATCATTAAGGAGAGAGCTTGGTATGTGCTTTGTAGAGTAAAATTCTAGGTTTGCATGATCCTATACTTATATAGTATCTTTATGCCTTGATGCATCTCACAAAAGCCTTAAGATACCTTGATTTTTGTATTGAGATACTTAGAAACATGTGAGATGATAGGAAAGGTGTACTTGGCTCATCATGCTTGTTATGATGCATTACTATGAGCCAATAACACACCTAGAGACATGAATACCTTATGGACCAATCATTGGGAAGGCTTGTATTCAAGTAATGAATACAAAGCTCTAAGAACATGGTTAGAAATTCCAAATACTATATATTTTAAACTATGTTCATCATATTTTGAAAAACAGTTTTCAAGTGGAACACAAAAGTGATAGGAAGTGTGCAAAATCTTTAGAACTTTTGTTAGGTTCCAAGTTTGTATCAATATTGAAATCTGGAAAACATATATTTTTAAAACTATTTTTCCTTAATAAAGTATGATCTCAGAAATGTGTACACAAAATTTCGTGATTTTTCGAGGTTTCTAGAATTTCTAACGCATTTCTGAAGTTGGGCTAAACAGATTGAAATTTCAATTTTAGGCGTAGCAGTCGACTGGTTCAGAAACCAGTCGACTGATACGCTGTATTTTCTGATAAAAAGATCCATTTTCTGATATTTAGTGTATCTTTGATATCCTAAAACTATAGTATGATAATATTGAGTATACAAAAGTTTTAGAATTTGTTTAATCTGATGTTTTAGGGGGAGTTTCATATATTATATCTTTTTCATCCCCAAAATCCATTGTTGGTGCAAAGTTAGGACTTAATTTGTGATTTTTTATGCTTTTCTTCAAATATTGTTTACACATTATATAGCATATCTTGGATTAAGGGGGAGCTTAATTTCAATCTTATACCTTAGTCCAAGATCCAACACATTAATTCTTTCATGTTTGAATCCTTCTGTTTTTGATGTATGTCAAAGGGGGAGGAGTGTTTAAGTTATAATTCATATTGAAAATATGATTATGTGTGTATTTTTAAAGACCTAACTTAAATGATTGCCAAACATCAAAAAGGGGGAGATTGTTGGTGCAACAATGCTCCAAATCATTTATATATGTTTTGATGTTTGGATAATCATCTAAGTTAGGCAATGTTTTGTGATCTAATTACGAATATGTTTAAGTGACAGGGAAATCCAAGGATGAAGCCTTGGTAAAAGAGAAGTCCAAGTATGATCTTGGCAAGGAAAGTCCAAGGGACGGACTTGGCAGCATAAGACCAAGCTTGTAGTCTTGGCAGCGTAAAGTCCAAAGTGAACCTTGGCAAAGGAAGACCAAGTATGATCTTGGCAAGGAAAGTCCAAGGGATGGACTTGGCAGCGTAAGACCAAGCTTGTAGTCTTGGCAGCATAAAGTCCAAGTGAACCTCGGCAAAAGAAGTCCAAAGTAAGGTCTTGGCAGCATAAGTCCAAGCTTGGAGTCTTGGCGGCGTAAAGTCCAAGCATTTGGCAACCCAAGACATGGTGAGGCCGAAGGAAACTCTTGAAGGTAGGCGTAAGGATGAAGGAAGAGTTAGAAGGTAAAGTCTAGGTCTAGGGTGTAAAATCAAGTGTTAATTACTCACACTTGATGAGTATCAGTCGACTGATATGATGTATCGATCGTTGAAACCACGACCATCATCGATCGGAAATGAGAATGTAGTCGCGCTCGCGATCACTCACGCTCCATCGATGGAGGATCGATCGACTAATCACCTCCACGGAGATCTTGGTTCAGTCGATGGAAAGCATCGGGAAAAACAACCCCTCTTCTATAAAAAGGGGCCTTGGAGAGCTTGGTGAAGCTAGTGCTCTCATTCCTAACTACACCCTCGTGCTCACCAAGCTTTCCAAAGTGTTTTAGCAATTCAAAACCTTCTCTTCTCTAGTTCTTAATCATCCATCATTGTAAAGAAGAGGAGAGCATTGTAAGAAAGGTTTCTCCACCTTGGTTCATCCAAAGGAGAATATAGTGAAGCTTGGCTAGGACTAATCCACCTTATGGATTATCGTGGAGTAGGAGCGTTATCTCCAAACCACGTACATAGGGTGTTAACGTTGCTTTCATCGTTTTCTTACTTGTATTTTTATTCGTATTTGTGTTGCTTCCGCTAACTTGCTTGTAGAAAAGAAGAAACGTTATTCACCCCCCTCTAGTCATTCCCAAGATCCTAACAGTTTTGAATGTAAAAAAAAAAACTGAAATCTTTTAAATTGAATGAAATTTCTGTTTGTGAAAATCATGTGTGTTTGAGTGTGTATTTGTATGAATGTATTGGTTTATGAAAATTGCTATATCATGACATGAAATTTCATCCTATCATATAGTATGTCATGCCATTGGTTATGATTATTTTAGATGTCATGTTTGTTTTTAGATTATATTACATGTCATGACATCATGATTATTGGTCATGTATTATTATTGTTATGATTTGTGCCATGATCATTCATGCATTTTGTTGTGATTAAAATTGATTTAAGGAAAAATGGCATGACTTGAAGTCCTATTTCTAAGGGAATCAAGTAGGGTTGCCTAGAAACTGCATGAGGCCATAATAATCCTAACTCCACATCTCACATCACATTGACATGTATGTGTATTTATACACCCTAGATACATGTGAGATGCTAGGATAATAAGTTAGGTTCAAGGTGCATAGGTAGTGCATCTAGATGAACTCAAACTTATTTTAATTATCACCAAGAATCATAAGGAAAGCTAATATACAAGTTATGTATATTTAGCTAATAAACCATGGTTCAAAATAGGTTTTCAAAAACATTTTAAAATCAATTTAGAAACACAGGTGAAGTCTATCTTTTGATAGCCATCATCATTGTAGAAGTTGATACAAAGTAGATCAAAAACTTTAAAATTTTAATAGTTTTTGAACTTTGTACTAATCTCCTATTTTCATCGTAAAAATATTTTTTTCAAAAATTTTCACCGATTGTATGTGTGATAAGTAATGTACGTATCAAGTTTCGTGATTTTTTGATTTACATAGAATTACTTATGAATTTCCAAAGTCAGTCGATATATGAAAATCGGGTTTTGATTATCAATCATTTGCCTCTGACGATCGGTGATGGCAGCGTTGGACTCATTGCGTAGATATCACTCGGCCGTGTCGAGATGGATCGATCTAACAGTCATTGTCAATCTTGATTTGAAAACTAAGTTTGTTTAACCCGATTTTTAAGGTCCTAACCACTCCTAACCCTAGGATATGCTTTAGGAAGCATGATGAAGGGTGAAAATCCATTGGATATGGATTAGGAGAGGTGTTTAGGGTGTGTATCAATTTTAAGGTGTTGGGAAGTTCAATGTTGAATTTCTAACCTTCATTTTGATGGCTTAGAGTTCCTACTGGCTTAGGGACTTCCCAAGGACATTGTTGGTGCAATGGTCAAGGGGGAGCAAGCCTTTAGGGGGAGGTATCCATCTTGGGATGATGGATGTGTTTTTCTCCTTGAAGAGGAGAGGTTATTGGGAAAGTATCATCAATTGGGAAAATTGATGGGCTCTTGATACCCAATTTGGAAATTGAGAGAGTGAATAGGATTGCCTCTCTTGAGTGATATGGGACTTATCACTAAGAAGATGGTAGGCATCCTAGGTATTTTTAAACCAAGGTGGAGATTGTAAGATCTCATTGGGATGTGAGACTTTAATCTCCTTGGAGAGATAACCTTTTTGATGTATGTCAAAAAGGGGGAGAATGTTTGGGAAATTATTTGGGATTACCAATTTGCAATAATTGGTAAGAGACTTGAGTTATTGGTCTAACTCAAATAGTTTGTTTGGTTTTTTTTTGTCAAACATCAAAAAGGGGGAGATTGTTGGTGCAATCGGCCCAGGTCACGATTGACTAGGACTCGAGCTTGGCTCGAGTGATGTTTTGATGTTTCGACAAAAATATATGACAATGTAATTGTCATGGGAAAGTCCAAGTCTTGAGTACTTGGCACAAGGAAAGTCCAAGCATGGGTCTTGGCATGGAAAGTCTAACATAGGTTGGCAAGGGAAAGTCCAAGCTTGAGTCTTGGCATTTGAAGTCCAAGGGGTTTGGTATTGGCGACGTAAAGTCCAAGCGGGAGTCTTGGCGGCGTAAGTCCAATGTACCTTGGCGGTGTAGACACCGTTAGCATGACATAACCGATGGAAGCATCTGAAGGCTAGCGCGATGGATGAACAAGTCATAGATGACTTGGAGGGATCCGAGAGGCGTGAGGCTGATGGAGATGGTTAGAAGGCTTAGGTCTAGGATAAGGGTGGTCTAGCAAGTATGGGGGCACCATACTTGGGTTAAAACCTCATGTTTGAGGTGTGCGATCATTCCAGTGCCATGTGGCGATCGCGTAATCAACTAGGGTTTGGTGAGAATGGCCAACGATCATTGGAGCTTGGCACTCGGGATCGGTAGGCGATCGCGATCATGGGATCGATCGGGATGCTTGGATTTTCGGCCATAGAATGGAGTCTCACTCGACCGCTGGGACGAGCAGTCGAGTGATGGCTCATCAGTCGACTGATGCTCATGACCAGTCGACTGATGTCCTAGCCGTTGGATTTTTCCAGCGTGGATTACACCGTTGTCTCACGATAGTGTGATCGGTCGATGGTGCGGTTGGTGATCGACAGTTGAAGCTATATAAGGAGCTTGTGATGGAGAAAAAGATAGTGATTTTCTTGGGCGAAATTGAAGGAGAAAGTTGGTGCTTTCCAGTCCTTCAAAGCTAGTTCAAGGCAATCAAAGATCAAGCAATCAAAAGCTCTTGTAAAGTGTTTTTCTTTACTTGCATTTCATATAAATTGTTGTAATTTCTTGTTTTAGTTTCTTACTGTTGCAAGATTACTTGTAAGGGGTTTCTCCGCCTCCGACTTGTGTCGAGAAGGAGTGTTTACTATAGTGGTGTGTGATTGGCATCGCTAGGGTTCGTACGAACCCGATCCGTGGAGTAGGAACCGTTCAGTTCCGAACCACGTTAAACGATTGTGTTTGCGTGTTGTTAATTGTTTCGTTATTGCTTTCATTACTATTCCGCTGCGTACTAACGAAATTGTAGAGACGAACACACGATCGAATTCCATCTACGAATGGACACTCCGCTATTCACCCCCCCTCTAACAACATCAAATATCCTACATTTACCTAGAGATGGGATTGGGTAATATACAACCAACGGGTATAGGTATACGTATAGCGGATGACACGATCAAGAAGCCCGTTGGCCTGCTACCACACGTGCCTGTAAAGATTGAGGATTTCATGATACCCACAGACTTCATCATACTGGACACAGGACCAAATCCCCAGAATCTCATCATTCTGGGGAGGCCTTTTCTAGGACTGCAGGGGCGTGCATAGATGTGAAGGCATACCAGATCTCCCTGGAGGTAGACGGGGAGATCATCCTTTTCAGCCTATCGGAGAACAGAGCTTCCTACCTCGATGGTTTTACATTTAGCAGAATGAAGCCGGAACCTCCAGATGAAGATCCCGAGATGGATGAATGGAGGTTCACTGAACCACCAGAGCTGAGTTGATAGTAGAGTGTGGTCGAGCTAAATGACCTTAAACAAAGCGCTTCTTGGGAGGCAACCCAAGTTTAGTTTTATATTTCCCTTTTTGATTGCATTGCATGCATTTGTTTGATTTTTAGTTTTGATCTCCATCACATTTAGAGTTAGGACTAGAAAAGAACTTTGCTAGGCAAAAATAAAATCCATATTAGCCTACACGGCGAAGTGTATGAGAAAATTCGGACCGTGGTGCATAAATGGGCAAAAAAATGGGGACACATGGCCAGGTCATGTGTTTTCCCACGGTCGTGCCCGACCAACCCGAGGCGCACACGGCCATGGCGCGTGAGGTTAAAAGGGGTGAGTCGTGTGTTTTCACCCCATTTGCGTCGTGTGCTTCGAAAGTTCTTGCCCTAGCTGTGTGATTTCATCTTCCCCACCATCTAGAAGCATTTTTAGCCTCTAAAGAAGCCAAAAGAAGCAAAAATGAGGAGGACCAAGACCGTAGCACCCCGATCCGGTGCCTCAGAGCGACGAACAAGGAGAGTCGATGCCCCTCAATCTCCAGAGGAGGGTAACGCTTTACCCACTCTATTTTTTCGCAATAATGAACAAAGAGATAGATACAATATGCTCTCTACTCATAAACTTACTGCTACTAGGTACTTAGGTGAGGATTTGCTAGAATCTTTAGGGTTGTTGGGTGATATGCAAGCCCTATTTGCAAAAATGGGGTAGGAAGATATTATGAGAATAAAGCACCTAACCTACCCTAGGATAGTTTTGGAAATTTTGAGTTCCTTAGAGGCGGAAGTTTTAACGGGTAGAGAGAGTGAGGAGGGTAGGATAACTTTTAGGTTTTTTAACATTGAGCATGAGTGGACCCTTCACCAATGGAACTCATGATTTGGCTTACCAAGTGGGGGAGAGAGAAGGACCCCTAATGGGTACAACTCTCGAATAGTTTGGACTGAGTTGACAGGGGAGCACGCTTATGACCCATCTAGGGCCAAAGCGTCGCGCCTCCAAAACCCCATCTTTCGATACCTCCACTGCATCATGGCTAGTACTATATTTGATCGTGGGTAGAGTGACGGTGTAGTTAGAGCTAGCGAGCTGCTTTGCCTATGGGATATGCTACAAGAAAGGAGTAGCATCGATGTAGGGTCCCACTTCATTAGACATTTAGTGAAGATGGACAAAGCAGCATGAGGAGAGATCAATGTGGGAGGCCTACTTACCCACATTTGTCATAGGATGGGGTACGATTACACAACATTAGAGAGCATAGAGGGGAGCCCTAGGATCGACCTAGGAGTATGCATGACCATGAAAATGATTGTGAGAGAAGGAGACTCCTTATGCTATGTAAGGTCTTAGGCTACCCCGGAATAATACCACCATCGCTATACGCGCCAACTGGCGCTTGGACCTGATAGTGGAGTCCCCTCCACATGAGGGGCCATTCACATCAGCGCCCATCTCTCCACCTTTGTATCACTCTCCCTCCAGTCCACACATGCATAGGAGCCCACCTAGTCCACGTCGACATGAGCCTACACCTGCACCACCACCTTTTTCTACTTTTGAGCAGGATGCAGGTACGTCGGCCTATGATTTCTCGGAGTTTCGATCATGCCTCGACGACATTTACACTGAGCAGCAGATGCAGAGGCAGCAATGGGAGGAGCAGAGCGCCTACCAGCAGGCGGAGTTCCAAGGATTCCGAGAGCATTTCCAGTGGGCTGAGGAGTTCTATGATGAGGCCCGCATATACTTCTAAGAGGAGGTTGTTCGTCGCCAGGATGAGGCCGCTCAGTAGGGAGATGCGGTGAAGACATGCATGCCCAATGAGCCTGATGGGCTAGGAGGAGGAGCAGAAGCACCGCTGCATCCACCAGCTCCCAGATTGACCACATGTATATGTGGCATCAGCGGCTCAGCAGCAAGTTCTCCCATGATCCGAAGATGCCCAGGCTTCCTGACTTTCCACCTCGTCCACCATATTAGAGGTATATTTTCGTTTAAGTCTGGGGGGGAGACCCCAAGGTTTATTTTGTTTTGTTTCCTAGCAATAGTTTCTTTTCTGGTATTTTCATTTATTCATGCTTGAGTTGTTGAGTTTCTTTCAGTACTTAATTTTTGTTTCCTGTAAAGCTACCTCAGTAGTAATTTTGAAAGTTACTTGCATGAGATGTTCCCATAGGTAGCTTAACTCCATTTATCTTGTGGTATTTTATTTTATTCGCTCTATTGAATGTTCTAGACTTACACTGGTTAGCTTTGTTTTTGCACTCACACATGTCGAACATTCTGAAAGGGAGAATCTAGTACATACCTAGTTATGATTCACTTCAATAGTCTAGTACTTTGGAATCCATAGGTGACTATAGGTTTAGCATTTTAGTTACTGGAGATGCTCGGATTGTGTAAGTCCATTCGAAAAAATCAAAATCTCAGTGAGCCGAAAAATAAAAGAGAGAAAAGAAAAAGAAAAAAAATGAGAAAAAAAGAGAGAGAGAGATTATGAGGGATAAAAAAATAGTTGTCGTGGGTGGAAATGGCTAGGTGCCCCTTTGAGACCGAGTTAGGTTATTGGGGAAACACCTACCAATTTCTCTCAATACCGAGCACGCCTTTGAGACTTTATGCTAGATCTAGGGAACGACCCTCGCTTTGGGCAGGTAAGTGCCTAAGAGCCGAAAACCTTAGGAAAGCTATGGGGTGACGACTTAACTCACCATGGAACGGGCATCCCCTAAGAATGGTTCGCTTAGCATGAGCACGAGGAGCTAACTTAGTGAACTTCTAGAACATATTTGTTTTGCTTTGATTACAGATACCACCTGATAAATTTAGTTAACATGCTAATTATGGGACAATATCGTTTTAAAATTTCATGGCACTGAGGTTTGCTTGAGAACAAGCAAAGATTTAAGTCTAGGGGAAGTAATGTGAGCAAAACATATAGGGTTTTAGGAGTAGTTTTCGCTCACATCTCATTGCATTTTGTGTTAGTTTCATGCATATGTTACTCTATTTTTGCATGCATTTCCTATTTTCTGGTTTGGAGGTTTGCTTATTGTACTTTTGTGTGCAGGTTAGCTTTTCGAGTGAAAAAGACACGTTTTCGAAGCAAAAGGACATTTCGCAGCTAGACGCAGAGTGGGACACGGCCAGGGCGTGTGGATTCACACGGTCGTGTCCAATGGACGAGATCAGCACCCTAGGGTCGCACACGGCCTGGCTGTGTGGAAACACACGGTCGTGTGGCAGCCTGATGGATTTGCGCGACTAGGGTTTTTTTCGGATTTTGCAGCAGTCCGAGGTGATGTCTATATAAGGATGGCTCCGCCCAAACCCTAGGGAGGAGGCACGACGGCTAGGACAGCATGTCGAAGCCCTAAAAAGCTTCGATAACTCGCAACGGAGAGGAGGAACACCGCGGAGGTCCACACCTTGCAATTCAACGTCGGAGAGAAGATCACGGAAGCATTGTATATCTCTATTTTGTGTTTCATTCCTTATGTATTCAATCTTAGACATGCTTTGTGATTCTGCCTTCATATACATGGAGTAGTACTTTCGATTCTAGGATTAGGGAGTAGTTTGTGTACATAAACAATGTTGGTTCATGTTAAATTCATCTCATGAGTTTGATTTGACAATTGGTAGTTGCTCTTTACTATATCTATGTGTGTTTGGCTTTCTTTCTGCTGTGCTTAGGCGATATGAGGGGTGACAACCCTCGCAATCTAAAATTTAGGAGGTTTGATTAAGGAACCTAGGGGTAAACCTGATCTCCTGCAACTACGGGGAGAAGGGTGCGGTGGAATCAAAAATGGTACACCGTAGGGATTGATTTGGCATCCTCGTACTCTCTATCCCGACCTTTTAGGCGGAGATAGCTCTCGGTAGATGCGGCGGCTCTGCGGGAGAGTGTATGATGTCCCTTCCACAAGACTATAGGTAAACGTCTAGACAACACCAATTGACAACATTGTCCTGTGATACACAAGCGAAATCGAAGTCCTAGAATCCCCTTTGAAGACCTCGGCACACTCCTTTCCTCCTCCGTGTGACATCATACAGAGTAGAGTCCACCGACAACCCTCACAAATCGAAACCTCTTAGAGATCACGTCCGAACAATTACCACCACTGAGTACATTGGTATTCAAATCTCAGTCCCTGTGGGAATGATAATCTTTATTACTTGACGACATCCGTTCACTTACGAGCGTTGAGCGCGAGCGCGCGGTTTGAGTCCTCGACGGTATCCGTCATGAGATTTGAGGTCGCGTCCGTGTGCATCAACTCTCATCAATACATTATCCTCTGAGCTAATCTGACTCCTTCATGATTGTCAATTATGCCACAATATTTGAAATCAACAACATGCTACATAACTACTTACACTTTCATCATGATACCCAACTAATAAAATTATCCAAATCAACTCACCTTGCTTATCCTCAATTGTACAACATCTTGTTCCAATTTAGGGTATCAAATCTTTGCTGAATAAGAGGAATTTGATCTCAATTCCAATATCTTATATATATATATATATATATATATATATATATATATATTAACTAGCAGCATATCTATTGATACCATTTAACATCATTTATCTAGTGATTGCAATATATCTCAAATATCACAACATCCTTACTTAGATTTAGCTTACTTAACTCCAATTCAAGAGCACACAACTCCTTGATCCAATTTGGTGAGTCCAATTTAAACAATCTAGATAAACTGAAGGCGAAACTCAACCACAATAATCCCGAACACCTGCAAATACATAGTATCGAAGTTTTTCTGCATTCTATCGATATGTGAATACCCAATCCAATGAGAACATAAAAATTACCTAAACACAATCGAATATATGGTTGTTTCCCATTACTGATTGACAGATCTGCCCAATATCCAAAGGTCTACATTGTTGGTGTTCTTCTCGGATCTGAAAGACCTCCGACTTTCCTTCTTGAACTCACTATTAACTGCCAAGGATTGCAAGCAACGAAAAGGGAGGACAACCCCTTTACTGTCGTCCAAATTTGTAGAGAACAGAGCCAATGGGGATGAAGAGCTCACCGCGGCAAAGACCGGATGCAACGGTGATGCTTGCTGCTTAGGTAGAGAGCTACGGAAGCGAAGCAACGAAAGAGGTGGCTGACATCGGATTCATCACTCACAGTGAGGATCGGCTCTTCAACTTCAGCGAGAATCGCTCCCAAGCAGTGGCTGGCGGCTGACCAATCGCTCTGGCGATGCTTGAGGGGAAGAGTGGAGGGATCGGCCACGACGTGCAAATCGGAGGCCAACGATCAAAGAGATGGGTCGATGGCGATGAGTGCAGGCGTGTCCGACGCATGACAACGGGCGCATGAGGAACCGCATCGATCGTTGTCATTGCGACGGTGATGCAGTGAGGCACTCGATCGAGAGAAGAGAAAGAACGGCTGGTGCTTAAGCGACGGCAGTGAAGAGGAGAAGGAGACGGTGATGGAACGAAGGAGGGGAAGGGGAGATCGGCGTTGTTAGGATCGGGGAAGAAGGATCGGCGGAGAAGAGGATCGGGCAGAGAAGAAAATGTTGATCGAGGGAAATGAAAGGGAATCAGCGAGAAAAATTAAACGTTTAGCATTTAAACCTATTAATTCCTTAATAGCAGATAGTCTAAACATGCTTTACAAAAAAGCCTATCCGCTTTATCCCCATGAAATGTCCATAAAACTTCCGTTTAAATCCAGAAAAATTTCTAAAAATTCCTGAAAAATTCTATAAGATAATTTCTTAATTAACAAGGGTATTTTCTATTATTTTATTTTACGGTATCTTACATTCTCCCCCACTAAAAAAAATTTGGTCGCCAAATTTCGTACTTAAATGTAAGAACCAATACAAGAAATATCCGGAATGACCACATACCACAAGTGACTAGATGAGGGTACCGAGCTTGGATAGTATCTTCTAGCTCCCACGTAGCCTCCTCATTGGTATGATGTTGTCATCTAACCTTTACGAGTCGGATGGTTTTGTTCCACAACCGGCATTCCTTGCGACCAAGAATTCGACTGGAATCTCTTCATAGGTCGCATTAGACTGAAGTAGAATTAGAACCTCTTTCAGAACATGATCTGAACGCAAAACGTATTTCCTCAGTATAGAAACATGAAATATGTTATGAACACCCGCAAGTGTTGGAGGTGAAGTCAATCGATAAGCCACAACCCCAATCCGCTCCAATATCTTAAATGGATTAATATAGTGTGGAGCTAATTTTCCTTTCAACCCAAATCATTTCACCCCTTTCGTAGGTGAAACACACAGAAATACCTATTCCCCAACTGAGAATTCCAAAGGCCTTCACCTTCGGTCTGTGTAACTCTTTTGTTGATCCTGTGCCTCTAATAGACATCATCTGATGACGTGCACCAACTCTGCATCATGTTGGATACTCTGTGACCCCAATAGTTGTCGTTCCCCAACCTCCTCCCACAACACAGGAGATCTGCAGGGTCTGCTATATAAGGCCTCGGAAGGAGTCATCTAAATGGAGGAGTGATAACTGTTCTTATAGTCAAATTCTACTAAAGGAATGTGATCCTTCCAACTACCTCCATAATCCACGACACAAGATCTTAATAGATCCTTCAGAGTCTGAATGGTACGCTCAGATTGTCCATCTATCTTCAGATGAAACACTGTATAGAGTCAAAGCTCTGTGCCCATGGCCTGCTGTAGACTTTGTCAAAATCGTGAGGTAAATTGCGGGTCTCTATTAGATATAGTACTCAAAGGTATGTCATGCAATCTGATAATCTCTCGACAGTACAACTCTGTCAGACGATCCAACGGATCTGACCCACGAATAGGCAGAAAGTTAGCTGATTCGGTTAGTCAATCCACAATCACCCAAATTGCATCATATCTTTTATGGGTTATGGGCAATCCCGTAACGAAATCAATAGTGATATGCTCCCACTTCCAATTCGGAATCAGAATTTCCTGGAGCAATCCAACAAGTTTTTGATGTTCAGCCTTCATCTGTTGGCATACTAAACATCGAACAACGAAGTCTGCAATATTTCTCTTCAAACCATTCCAACCAGTATAAACATTTTAAATCTGGGTACATACGAGTACCACCAGGGTGTATAGCCCATCTCAAATGATGTGCTTCCTATAGCAACTCTTCCTTAAACTAATGCAACTCCAGAACCCACTATCCCTATCAGAGACGGGAAATTATCCTCTCAAAAGAGAAGTCCATCTACCGTCCAAAATCCACTCCACCACACACTCTGTAGGTGCATGGAAGACTATAGCGACCAATCTCACTTGTTGCAACTGTTTGCGTTCCAACAACTCTATAGTAGCTACCCAGTAGCTAGTTAAATTCAATGAGCACTTCTGCTCAATACATCCAGAAATCCATAAATCCAGATAATAACTACTAAAACCACGTCATGTATATGACAACCTATCTCGTAGTTTCTTAACTGTCATAAACATAAGATACGCCTCATTCAACTGCATCGGAATCGCTCTGATCCCTGAAACGATGCATTGGCGTACAACATCCTTCCATCCTCATTGGAAGGATTAACAAACACTTATTCAAAAGTCCACCATCGACTGAGCCCTGAAAACTAGTTTCACAGACTTCAGACTAAGTAAATTCCATCACCTTCCTAATCAAACAAGTCAGTGATATACTAACGCTTAAAAGCATCCCATCCACATCTGCGGTAATAACCAAATCCATAAAGGAAACCACCATCTACGGTGGCCAAGTGCGCAACTCCAACTACCAACATCAACAGTGGTCAAGTTGCGCAACTCCAACAACCATAAACTGATCCAATCATGTCCAGAATACATGATTTCTCAAATCCATAGACGACTAAATCGTTAAATAGTCTATCAACATAATCAAAAAGTCATAAAATTCATACCAAGTATGAAATTGCCGTCTCTACACACCTGCATCCTATTTACTATACATTGATGATATATCAATCATCACAACAACAATCATAATTGTATGACATCATGTCACTACAATATCAACACTCCAGTCATAAACCAACCCTAGAGCATACACAGGTGTCCTTAGCTGATCTAAACAGATCATCCATCCACAACGAAGGATATTCACTTTTCAACAACTATCGCATTCTATCATCGATAATCGATGCATAATCTCAAGGGTTCATCTCTCTTTTAACAAAGAGTTCCGGATCTTCTCAAGGAGAAATACTGGGATAGATAAATATCCCCTCCAACATCTCCCATAATCGCAACTTACGCTCTTCTAATTTTCATAGTGTTTAGCAACACTGATACCAACAAAATTATCACTCGTATAAAGTATTTAATATCAACACTATCTCCAAAATCACTCTGATCACCTACTCCACTTGCCTATACAACGGCAAGCCTAGGAGTTCATCCAAAACTACATCCAAATACTTTTAGATTATTCGCACATCTTAGAGACATAATCATATCATAATCTCAACAATTTGACCATCCGTAAGGATATGTCTACAGTAAAAGTATGTCTATCAGAGTCTAAGGGCATCCCTTGACTTCTTAATTGTTGATCCACATCTCGCCTGATGCTAAAGATACCATTGATTCCCCAAGTCGATGTATAGGAATCCTTCTAATCCGAACTAAGAATGTTCTCGTCAAAGATACTTGTAAATAATTTGTACCTCTCAATATATTAACCCAGAGGGTAAACTAAAGTAATACCCTGAACGATCAATTATTTGTCAATCCGATCCAAAGGCTCTCCGCAGGTCTCGGCCTTTCTCCGAAGAGAACAAGATTAGATCCAACAGTCCGTGACAAAGCAATCGCATTTCTACGACGAATGACTCGGGGATTTTCCCGGATTGTTTGATCCCATCATTTAATCCTAATAGTATTTAATTGAGTCTTCAAAATACACCTCCTCAATTGTACTAGTTACTTACAATAGCAACAAATGATCTGATCCAACAGATAATCCGACTTTGTGTGACTTCGTGATCCACACTACACGCACATAATCCCTTCGGAGTCTTTGTTCTAATTTTACTGATAACATCAGACAGTTCTGACAATCTGTAGTGGGTCTTGTTGGTGCAATCGGCCCAGGTCACGATTGACCAGACTCGAGTTTGACTCGAGCGATATTTTGATGTTTAACATGAAGGTTTGACATTGATGTTTGACATTGATATCTGATTATATTTTAGGGAGATTGTTGGTGCAATCGACCTGGGTCATGATTGATCGGATTCGAGTTTGACTCGAGAGGGATTTTGAATTTTGATGGTTGACTGGGGTTGACCATGTCATGGAAAGTCCAAGTCTTGAGTACTTGGCAAGGAAAAGTCCAAGTATGGGTCTTGGCATGGAAAGTACAACATGGGTTGGCAAGGGAAAGTCCAAGCTTGAGTCTTTGCATTTGGAAAGTCCAAGGGTGTAGTCTTGGTCACGTTAGTCCAAGGGTGTAGTCTTGGCAGTGAAACACCAAGTCATGAGTACTTGGCATTTGGAAAGTCCAAGGGGTTTGATATTGGTGGCATAAAGTCCAAGGGTGAAGTCTTGGCAGCATAAGTCCAATAGTTGGCGGTGCAAAATCCAAGCGGAGTCTTGGCAACGTAAGTCCAATGTGTCTTGGCAGAGTAGACACCGTTAACATGACATAGCCGATGGAAGCACCTGAAGGCTAGCGTATGGATGAACAAGTCATGGATGAGTTGGAGGGATCCGATAGGCGCGAGGCTGATGGAGGTGGCTAAAAGGCTTAGGTCTAGGCTAAGGGTGGTCTAGCAAGTATGGGGGAACCATACTTGGGTTAAAACCTCATGTTTGAGGTGTATCACCGACCGTACTCATGACCGACCGTGTGAGTCAACTAGGGTTTAACTATGAGGAGTATCTCAGCAATGATCGCCGGCGGGCACCAATCGCCGGATCGAGCAAATGATCGATCTTGTGATCACCGACCGCGCCTTGATTTCGTGCACGTATCGGAGTCGACTCGACCGCTGGAGTTAGCGCCGAGCGTGAAGGCTCGATCAATGATCGATGGTCCCGATAAGTCAATCGATGTCCCATCCGCTGATATTTTTCGTGTGGATCGCTTTGTCCTCGTAACAACGATGTCATCACGATCGATGTCCTATCCGTTGGATTTTTCCAACATGGATCACACCGTTGTCTCACAGCAATAGTGTCATCAGTCGACTGATGGTCCTGAGCAGTCGACTGATAGGCGAAATCCAGCCCAGGCAACATCTTTAAAGGGAGCTCGTGGAGGAGATTTCAATAAGAGATTTCTTGTACATTCTTGAGGCGATTTGCTGGTGCAAATCAGTGTCTTCAACCACGGTTCAAGCAATCAACAAGAAAGCTCTTCATAAAGTTTTTTTTACTTGCATTCCATTGTATTTGTTTGTATTTTTATTGTATTACTATTGTATACATTGTACAAGGTTTCTCCACCTCTGGATTGTTCTGAGAAGGAATTATTCTTGATTAATGTTGTGTGGTTGTATCGCTAGAGCTCGTTGAGCTCGATCTGTGGAGTAGGAACCGTTTGGGTGATTCTGACTCTTGTTCTTGTGTTGTATTTATTCTTGTTATTATATATTCCACTGCGTTAACTAGTATTGTCGAGGCGAACGCGGTCAAATTCCATCGACGCATCGAAATGCGCTATTCACCCCCCCCCCCTCTAGCGGCCACCGAATCCTCAACAATTGGTATCAGAGCCCGGGGCTCTTCTACGGACTAATCACCGGGAGCAAAGCCGCTAGAGGAAGAAGATGGAATTTGAAGGAAAATTAGGATGGGACATCCACACACTGCCACCATACGACCAAGAGGATTTTCTGGCATAGAGGGCAAGAATGGAGAACTTCTTGATGATGGACATAGAAGATTGGTTCATCATCATGGAAGGCTTTGAACTCCTAGAGATAAGAAGGGAAATGTCTTGAAGTTGAAGAAGTGGACACAAGAGCAACGTCTCAAGTTCAAGACTGAGTCAAGGTAACAAAGCTTTTAGAAGATTTGATACCTAATGACATTTTGTTCAAGCTAGGGGATTACATGGATGCCAAGGTGCAATGGATCAAGTTGGCAAGATTTCATGAGGAGTCCCACTCGGCACAAGAAGAAGAGAAGATCGAAGATGAATCCTCATCCTCACAAGCAAGTGAGGATTCGGAAGTTGATAGAGAGTCAATGTAACACCCCCCCCTAGTCTTTCCACTCTCTACTCGGAGAGATGTCACTACTTTATTGTCTGTTTATTTAATTCTTCCTTATCTTACTCTGATACCAACAGTACAACCCCTCCCATAAGGGAGAGATCGTTACAGATTTTGTACTTTCTACTCTTACTCTGACGCTATACTTTAATCATCACACCATATTACTATCATTCCTCAATTCGAGCAATATACTAACGCAATATGCTAACAACTAAAATGATCATAAGGACCTTGACATCACTTAAACAAAAATCATTTCAAGATCTTCACATAACATGCAAGTAGTAAGACTAACCCAATATGACTCTAGCATTCTTTGGTCTCAACCATAAGTAATCCAGTTGAACTTCAACAATATAAAAAAAACAATTAGAAACTTAAAATATGGTTTAGACATCTGCACTTAGAATCTTTTATTTCCACTGTTCTATCGCAACACACTCCAAGCACTTCATCCGCTATGCCACCTTACTGAAGCTTTTCTTTACCTTTATCTATAGTATAAGGAAATGCAAACTGTAAGCAATAACGCTTAGTAAGTACTTTCTATGCTCACAAAATATGTAACGTATGAAATCATGCAACTAATTATCTTACCATTGATACATTGATAAACATGTAACGTATAACTGGAAATCATAACTCTGAATACATGTCTCTTGTATAAACCATGCTCTTAAGTATTTTAAAACTTTTAAACAGTGTATCTGAACTGAAATAATTAACTTGGAAAATTTTACTTGTACTTATACTGATACTTCAAATTAATAGTCATCCTGAATATGGGCCCGGCATAGTACCAATGCACGCTTTCCTAATAGGTCGGGATGGCCAACCACCAAACCTACTAGGGTAACTGAAACTGAGGGCCTTGGCCCGTGGGTGAAACTGATGTCCGGTACATGCCCTTTCAAAAGTAAAATACTTTCTTTATACTTATATTTTTATACATACTGAAAGAATGCTCTTAATCCCCTAAGCCACGAATGGGGAGCACCCTAAAGATCATTATTCTCTTGACCCCCAAAACTGAAAAGGGGAGCATACTGAAGATCATTGTGCTCTTAATCCCCCATTCGAACAGGGAGCATCTTTAAATTTTCTTTATAAATGAAATATTTTTACATCTTACTCTACATCATGCATATAATTGTAAGCTACAACTCATCTACAACATGCATGATCATAAATCACATTCTTATCATGGATCTAAACATGATACTGAATCGAACATGACATAACGGGTAAAATCATGTAACTAAAAACACCATGCATGACTAGAAATAACATGCACATAAAAACATATCAATGACATACGATAACTACTTATACTGAAGATGAGTAATACTTACTTCCTACGCTTTTTCACCAATTTATACCGTTAGGTTTCATAAAGAGAAGATCTCCTACGTGTTCCTTTGCTTTAGCGTGATCCTCTACCAAGTCCTTGAGGAGATCCCTCTTGAAAATCCCTTCTTGAATTATCCCACGGTGGAGAAATTATTGAGGCTCTTTTTTTTTTTTGATTCGGCGGAGGAGAAAACGGAAGGGGAGAGGAAGTGTGGTTGGTCGGCATTTGGAGAGAAGAGGAAGAGAAGGGTTGGTCGGCATTTGGAGAGAAGAGGAAGAGAGGGGTTGGTCGGCGTTTAGAGAGAAGAGGGAGAGAAAAGGCGTGGATGGCCGTTTGGAGAGAAGAGGGAGAGAGAGGGCATGGGTGGGCGGCGCAAGGGGTTTAGGGAAAGGGAAAAAGAAATATAACTAGGGTTTCCTTAACTTAATTACCACTTTAAATGATTAGTCAAATTAACCAACTTCTCTCTTTTTCCTTCCTATAGGTATATTCTATTATATCCTACTCATTGGTAATCTTATGACTTAGTGGTAGGAAGCCTATTCTCCCAAACCAAAGGTTCATGGTTCGAGCCCCGGCTAACGAACCATTTATTCGATTTTTTTTATTCCTATTCTTATTTCTATTTTCCTCTAAATAAATAAATAAAAGTATAGGAACTAAAATTTGGGTTGTTATAATCCCTTATACCTTATAAAAGTTTCGTCCTCGAAACTTAGAACAGCTCGGGGTACTTTTGCTTCATGTCATCCTCACATTCCCAGGTTGCTTCTTCAAACCTTTGACTTTGCCATAAGACTTTTACTAACGGAACCTCTTTATTTCTTGATTTATTGACTGCTCGATCTATTATCTGAATAGGTTGACTTTCATAACTTAGATCTGTCTGAATTTGTACCATCTGTGGCTCAATCACTTGGTTGGTATCTGGGACGTGCTTCTTAAGCATTGAAACATGAAATACATTGTGGATAGCTGATATCTCCTGTGGTAGCTCTAGCTCATAAGCTACTTTACCAACTCTCTTGGTGATCAGGTAAGGGCCTATAGATCTGGGACTTAACTTGCCTTTCTTCCTAAACCTCATTACCCCTTTCATAGGAGCTACCTTAATGAACACAGAATCCCAGACTTTGAACTCTAGGGGTATGCATCGGACATCGGCGTATCTCTTCTGCCGACTCTGGGCAGTCTCTATCCTTTGGCGTATGTTCTTTATAGCTTTGGTGGCGTCATCTATAAAATCAGTCTTGAGTCCCATTTCTTTCTTCTCGCCACCCTCATACCAACAGATAGGTGATCTGCATCTCCTTCCATAAAAGGCTTCATAAGGTGTCATTCCAATTGTGGTTTGATAACTATTATTATAGGTAAACTCTGCCAAACACAAATATTTGCACTGGCTTCCTTTAAAATCCAAGGCATAAGCTCTGAGCATGTCCTCCAAAATCTGATTCACTCTTTCTATTTTCCCATCTGTCTGAGGATGAAATGCAGTGCTAAATCGTAGCTTAGTGTCGAGGGCTATCTGAATGCACTCTCAGAAGTGTGAAGTGAAGCGACTATCTCTATCAGAGATAATGGTCTTAGGTACTCCATGTAGTCTAATCACTTCCTTGACATATAACTGGCCTAACTGTTCCATGGAGTATGATATTCTGATAGGTATGAAGTGAGCAGACTTTGTTAATCTATCGACAACTACCCAAATAGAATCATAGCCATTAGTTGTTTTGGGCAGTCCTACTATGAAATCCATGGCTATTTCCTCCCACTTCCATTCTGGAATCTGGATAGGCTGTAGAACTCCTCCTGATCTCTGGTGTTCTGCTTTCACTCTCTAACATGTCAGACAAGTGCTAACATACTTAGTCACATCCCTCTTCATACCAAGCCACCAGAATTTCCCTTTCATATCTTGATACATCTTGGTGGATCCAGGATACATCAAATATGGGATCCCATGAGCTTCTTCTAAGATCCTCTTTCTTAAGTCTGGGTCCTTGGGGATACATAGGAGTTCACCCAAATATAATACCCCACTGTCAGAGACACGGAATCCTTCATCCTTTCCTTCTTAGATCTCTTGCTTGATCCTTTGGAGGCTAGGATCTTTGTCCTGTCTTGCTAATATATCCTCAAATAGTGTAGGTACTATGGTCAAGACGGAGAGCTGTCCAGAAATGACCTCAACCCCAAAATTCATTATCTCTTTCTCTAGTAGTTGGGATAGTGTTGCTAGGGACATCAAAGTGGTGCATGATTTTCTACACAGCGCGTCTGCTACTTTGTTTGCCTTTCCAGGATGGTAGTGGATTTCACAGTCATAGTCCTTTACTAGCTCAAGCCATCTGCGTTGTCGCATATTCAGATCCTTCTGAGTGAAGAAATACTTTAGACTCTGGTGATCTGTGTAAATCTTGCATTGGACTCCATATAGGTAATGTCTCCAAACTTTCAGAGCAAAGACCACTACTGCCAACTCAAGGTCATGAGTGGGGTAATTCTTTTCGTAGTCCTTGAGTTATCTAGATGCATAAGCAATGACTTTACCCTTCTGCATAAGCACTGCTCTGAGTCTCATCTTGGACGCATCACTATATATGTCAAATCCCTCATTACTTTCTGAAAGGGTAAGCACTAGAGCACTTGTGAGTCTCCTCTTTAATTCAAGGAAGCTCTTTTCACAATTTTTGGTCCATTCGAACTTCTTGTTCTTTCTGGTAAGAACCGTCAACGGTGAAGCTATCCTTGAGAAGTTTTCCACAAACTTCCAATAGTACCCTGCTAATCCGAGGAAACTTCTGACTTCACTGCATTCTTTGGTTGATCCCAATTACTGACTGCTTCTATCTTCGTCGGGTCTACCATAACCCCATCTTTTGAAATAACATGACCCAAAAATGATATTCGATCAAGCCAAAACTCACACTTGGAGAACTTTGCATATAACTATCTTTGCTGAAGGGTCTGCAAGACTATCTTCAAGTGTTCGGCATGTTCTTCCTGGGTTCTCGAGTAGATAAGGATGTCGTCAATGAAGATGACCACAAACTTGTCAAGGAACTCCTTAAATACCCGATTCATCAAGTCCATAAACATAGCAGGTGCATTTGTCACTCCGAAGGGCATGACCACGAACTCATAGTGTCCATACCTCGTTCGGAAGGCTATTTTCGGTATATCATCCTCTTTAACTCTCACTTGATGATAACCAGACCTCTAGTCAATCTTGGAGAAGACTGTGTCTCCCCTCAATTGATCAAATAAATCCTCTATCCTTGGCAGAGGATATCTGTTCTTGATCGTCACTTGATTCAAGGATCGGTAGTCTATGCACATCCTCATAGACCCATCTTTCTTTTTCACGAACAACACTGGAGCTCCCCATGGGGAATGACTAGGGCGGATGAATCCCTTGTCTAGTAACTCCCATAATTATCCCTGAAGCTCTTTTAATTCAGCTGGAGTCATACAATAGGGTGCTTTTGAGATTGGGTTGGTACCAGGAATAAGCTCAATCTCAAACTCAACTTCCCTTCTAGGTGCTAGTCCTGGTAGCTCATCAGGAAATACTTCCGAGTAGTCACATACAATTGGGACTTCTTCCAGCTTTTGGCTTCTTTCTTGCTTAGTATCAACTATATGTGCTAAATACCTAGTGCATCCACTAGCTAACATCTTCTGAGCTTCCATAGTAGACAAGAACTTCTTAGTCTTCTTCCTTGGTTCTCCAATAAACTCAAAGTTGGCCTCAGTCTCGGGTTGAAATACTACTCTTCGCTTTCGGCACTCAATGGAAGCACCATACTTACTCAGAAAGTCCATTCCAAAGATGACATCATAGTCATGCATGTCCAGCAAGATCAGATCACTATAAAGCTCTCTGTCTGAAATTCTGACCAGCACGGCACACAACTAGTGTGTAGATATCATTATTTCACCCGAAGGTAGGGTCATTAAAAACTGAATATCTAAGATATCCGGAGTTATATCTATCTTCTTAGCAAATGTCATAGACATGAAGGAATGGGTTGTCCCAGTATCAAACAATACAGTAGCATGCTGACTAAGGATAGGTATCTGACCTGTGACTACCGTAGAAGCATTTGCTACCTCTTCCTTGGTGAGGGAGAAGATCCGGGCATTAGGTGTAACTAATGGGGGCTCCAATCTTCCTTGGCTGATGTAAGGACCCTCCAGTGCTCCCTGCATCTGATATAGCTGAGTTGGTCTACCTCCATACTGAGTAGACTGTGGTGGAGGTAGATTGGTCTTGGTGGGGTACTGTTTGGTGAAGTGTCCCTCGACACCACATATATAACACCCGCTCACTCCCTGGCGGCAAACTCCTGGATGCTTCCTCCCACACTTAGAACATGTAGGATACATAGGCTGCTTACTGGCTGAATCTCCCTTTGTATTATTCCATTGTTTCCTCTTGCCATTGTTGTTTCGCTTCCAGTTCAAATTACCGCTCTAAGGTTTCTAACCTCCTGAACTTCCCTAGCTTTTGCTTTATAACGAGGCTAGCTTCTGGTGCTTGATATTATTCATGTAATGCTCTGTGATTAGAGGACTACTGACTAGCTCTTCAGTGGTCTGTGGTCTATTAATTCCACCAGCTACATTCAAAGCTATCTCCAGTCTCAACATCTTTAGCATTAACCTAACTCTTTCCTTCTCAGTACTGACCAGTTCCGAACATAGGCGAATCAACCTATTAAACTTCTTTACTGCTTCATCTACTGATAAATCCCCTTGTAGGAACTTTGTAAACTCATCATAATGCTTATTGGTGACTCGCATATGGAAGAACTCCTCGAAAAACTCAATCTCAAAGTCCGTCCATGACATTTGGTTCGCCACCCTCTTGGCCCTTACTCACTCCCACCACATTCTGGCTATTATCACTATTTTTTTTCATCTTCACATACATATATGCAAGCATGTTTAACTCAAAGAGAACATTCTATGTGAGCATGTTTAACTTAAAAGTAGCATTCCTTACTACTCATGAAGTAAATAAAGCAGATAAATACTTGCTTACTTCGAGGCGGCAGGACTGATGCTCGATGTGTGTGTGACGGAAGGGCGGAACCCGCTCTGATACCATCTTGTAACACCCCCTAGTCTTTCCACTCTCTACTCGGGGAGACTTCACTACTTTACTGTCAGTTTCTTTAATTCTTCCTTATCTTACTCTGATACCAAATGTACCACCCCTCCCATAAGGGAGAGATCATTACAGATTTTGTACTTTCTACTCTTACTCTGATGCTATACTTTAATCATCACACCATGTTACTATCATTCCTCAATTTGAGCAATATACTAACGCAATATGCTAACAACTAAAATGATCATAAGGACCTTGACATCACATAAACAATAACTATTTCAAGATCTTCACATAACATGCAAGTATTAAGACTAACCCAACATGACTCTAGCATTCTTTGGTCTCAACCATAAGCAATCCAGTTGAACTTCAACAATATCAAAAAAAACAATTAGAAACTTAAAATTTGGTTTAGACATCTGTACTTAGGATCTTTTATTTCCACTATTCCGTCGCCACACACTCCAAGCACTTCATTCGCTATGCCACCTTACTGAAGTTTTTCTTTACCTTTATCTGTAGTATAAGGAAATGCAAACTGTAAGCAATAACGCTTAGTAAGTACTTTCTATGCTCACAAAAACATGCAACGTATGAAATCATGCAACTAGTTCTCTTACCCTTGATACATTGATATACATGCAACGTATAACTGGAAATCATAACTCTGAATACATGTCTCTTGTATAAACTATGCTCTTAAGTATTTTAAAACTTGTAAACAGTGTATCTGAACTGGAATAATTAACTTGGAAAATTTTTACTTGTACTTATACTGATACTTCAAATTAATAGTCATCCTAAATATGGGCTCAACATAGTACCAATGCGCGCTTTCCTAATAGGTCGGGGTGGCCAACCACCCAACCAACTAGGGTAACAAAAACTGAGGGCCTTGGCCTGTGGGCGAAAATGATGCCCGGTATATACCCTTTCAAAAGTAAAATACTTTCTTTATACTTATATTTTTATACATACTGAAAGAATGCTCTTAATCCCCTAATCCACGAATGGGGAGCACCCTAAAGATCATTATGCTCTTGACCCCCAAAACTGAAATGGGGAGCATACTAAAGATCGTTGTGCTCTTAATCCCCCATTCAAACAGGGAGCATCTTTAAATTTTCTTTATAAAAGAAATATTTTTACATCTTACTCTACATCATGCATATAATTATAAGCTACAACTCATCTATAACATGCATGATCATAAATCACATTCTTATCATGGATCTAAATATGATACTGAATCGAACATGACATAACGGGTAAAATCATGTAACTAAAAATACCATGCATAATTGGAAATAACATGCACATAAAAATATATCAATGACATACGATAACTACTTATACTGCAGGTGAGCAATACTTACTTCCTATGCTTTTTCACCAATTTATATTGTTAGGTTTCGTAAAGAGAAGACCTCCTACGTGTTCCTTTGCTTTATCGTGATCCTCTACCAAGTCCTTGAGGAGATCCCTCTTGAATTATCCCACGGTGGAGAAATTATAGAGGCTCTTTTTTTTTTTTATTCGGCGGAGGACAAAACGAAAGGGGAGAGGAAGTGTGGGTGGGCAGCGTTTGGAGAGAAGAGGAAGAGAGGGGTTGGTCGACGTTTGGAGAGAAGAGGAAGAGAGGGGTTGGTCGGCATTTGGAGAGAAGAGGGAGAGAGAGGGCGTGGGTGGGCAGCGCAAGGGGTTTAGGGAAAGCGAAAAAGAAATATAACTAGAGTTTCCTTAACTTAATTACCCCTTTAAATGATTAGCCAAATTAACCAACTTCTCCCTTTTTCCTGCCTATAGGTATATTTTGTTATATCCTACTTATTGGTAATCTTATGACTTAGTGGTTGGAAGCCTATTCCCCCAAACCAAAGGTTCATGGTTCGAGCCCCCCTAACGAACCATTTATTCGAATTATTTTTTTATTTCTATTTTCCTCTAAATAAATAAATAAAAGTATAGGAACTAAAATTTGGGTTGTTACAGTCAACCTTCGAATCGGTGGAAGAAGAGGTGGAATTGGAAGAAGCCTCCACCTCTAGGATTTATGGGGAGGAAATTAGACCTTCCACATCGGAGGAACCTCAAGAAGAACCATCTACATCCGGTCGAGAGGAAGAGTAAGCTCAAGAGACTCTCACCACCACCCTAGGTGACTCAAATACTTCAATTTCAAATAAAATTCATATAATATATTTTGAGTGTAGGGAGTTTGGGCACTATAAGAGCAAGTGCCCAAAGAAAGTCAAGAAAAGTCCACCGGCACCTAAAAGTCAAGAAAATTCAAAGGATGTCGGTGTCCCCACCAAGAAGACCAAGGAGCTCGTAGTATGCTTCAAGTGCCATAAGAAGTGGTACTATAGAAGTCAATGCCCTAAAACGAAGGAAATCAAAGATAAGGAAGGAACATCACAAGTAGGGGGAGCCTCTAAGGAAAACCCTAAGGTATATTTTAATGCACCTTCTAGTTCTAATTTAAATGTCAAAAAGCATGCTAGGAATAATTTTAACAATCTTGCTATTGTAAATGAAAAGCATGCTAGAAACAATAAATATTTTTGTCTAGGTGTTAAGAGTGTTAATTTTAATAATAAGGAGAAATTTGGGACTAATGTCCCTAGAAAAACCTTACCTAGGGAATCTATTAGAAAAATTGAAGACCACCTGGGTTTTAATCCCAAATGGACTAAGCATATGCCTAGAAAGAACAATGCCCAAAGATTAAATCAAAATTCAAAAATTGGGCAATTAGAGTTTAAAAAACAAACGTTGAGGTCAAGGCTTGAGAAACTTGAAAAGACCCTTGCAAAAATGATAAATCAAATGCAAAGGTCAAATGGTCAAACTCTAGGGTCTAGAAGTCAAAGTCAAAACCTAGGGCCTAGGAGACAAGGGTCTTCCAAGGGCAAGCAAGGTTTGGGTCACAAACCTAAGCCCAAGGAAACTTATCATAATGTTTCATTTGATTATGGAACTAAATCTAGGCCTAGGAAGACCAAGGTCAATAGGGAAGTCATCCCTAAGGTTGACCAAGGTAGGTGCCTAGTGACTAGGATTTTGAAGAAACCTAGGGTGGCCACTAAGAAGGTTACAAAATGACGAAGACTAACAAGCCTGATAAGGTGTCCAGAAGGTATCTAGGGAGGTCATGTTAGTAATATATGAGAGATGTCCTAAGGCAATCGCCTTATGTATGAACCATTTATATGATAAATGAAGATTCACTATTTGAGTATACATGTTTAATGTATTTGATTGGATCTTAAACTCATTTACTGAATGTCCACGATACGATTCACAGCATGAGAGAATTTGTGATTGGATCACAACTAGTGAGCATCTCTACATGTGTAATTGTGATGTATCGGAATTATCCCTAGTCGATGAATTGATGGATTTGGACACCATCAATTCTGTCGAGACTAGCACGAGGTATACTCCTTGGTGTATCAAGCGGTGATTCTCCTTTTGGAGACATAGTGATGTCGGAGTTGATCGTGGATGCTAGTTATGGTAACTAGTTCATTGGAGTGACGGTAGTAAGACTTCATATGGTTCTCTGCATATATAGATATGTCAATGAAGTTCTTCTTGTGGCTTAAGTGCGATGTTCCTTTGACTTGCGGTATTCAAGTCATCTTGATCATGGAGACTTATGCTTTGACATCTTAAGCAAACATCTCTAAGGAGATGTGGACCCGGGATGATTGGGTATAAGTCGAAGTGATCGAAGGTGTTTGAATAGCCTATAAAAGATTCACCACTCCTTGCGAGGAGATGTATACCCATGGCCTCTCGTCGGATTGTTACTAAAGTCTTTGGCCAAAGCAATACATGTTTAGAGTAAGGTACTCTTCGATACATGTGGAGTAACTAGAATCCGTAGGACGAGGAAATGATACTTGGGCTAGGTGTGACGTAGTCAGCCTAGTGGGGACTGACACTATAGATCATGTCTGAACCAAGTGGGTATAAGATGAGTGAAGGAATGGGGCACGATTCATTCGAGCTCTTGAAGGGTTTGAAATAGTTACGGATCAACCGTTGATCTTTTGGTTAATTGGGGATCATGATGTACTACTAGGTGCCACTCATGATCGTTCTATAATTAATGGTTAATTATAGGCGGCCAACATAAACCGAGAACCTATTTGGTCACACGCTGCGAGTGTAATCCAAAGGATTTAAAAGCGAGCTTGAGAATGGGATTCTCGGCCAGAGAAACTATGTTTGGTTGGACCAAACATAAAGCGAGCATGAAATTGTTTGATTGCAATGGGCGTGGATGGGCGTGTCTTATGAAGACATAATGGATGGACCAAAATGGTTTGGTCCTAATCCAATGGATGAGAATAAACCAAAGGGTTTGGTTTATATTAAACGAATGAACCAAAGGTTGGTTCGGTTCGTTTTAACTTAAAATAAACCATCATGGTTTGGTTTATTTTAACTTATCTTAATGGAGCGGGTTAACGGGCTTTATGGATATGATCCATTAACCATTAAGAGAATTAGTTCTCTATAAAATAGGGATTAAACCTAACCTAAACCTAATCTATTTTTGGGCACAACATCAAGAGTTGCCGCCAACCTCCTTAGTGAGTGCCACCCGGCTTGTGTTGCCCTTGCCCAGCTCCTCAGCGGCGTCGAGGGCTTCCTTCCTCCTCGGGCGTCGAGCTGCTGCAGTTCGGTGATCCCTAAAGGTTCGGCATCAAGGTGAGCTTTTGTCTCCTTGTTTTGGCGGCGCCTATCTCCTCCACCAAGCTGTCCAGTTTTCTGGACAGCTTCTTCTCTCTCGTCGGAGAGTCGTTTGGGCGCGGTTAGTGCTCCGACAGCGGCTAACATACGGGGATTTGATCTCCGGTAATCCTCTGAGTGGAGGACGAAGGATTCGTCAATCGGTTGTGAATACCTCTCGGAGAAGCAAGTTTGAGGACTTGTTTTAGGATCGAATTTGGATTCGGATAGTGATCATCTCGATCACGCGTCGTCTTCAACACGAGGCTAGTAACCCGTCACGAAGGAAGCTCGTGGCTTAAGCGAAGTCATCCCGAGGAGCTCGGCGTGGATACGGATAGAGACGATTCTTACGAGGATCGTTCCGGTTGATGCCGTTCCCGCTACACGTCATACGGAAGGTATAACGTAGTTTAATTTCTTTTATTGCAATTTTAATTTACGGTTATGTCTACACTTGTTGTAATAGCATGCGTGTGTTGTGTGTGTTGTAATAAATAGGAGTATTTATTATTTTTATTGCTTCCGCTGTGCTCATGTTGACGAAACATGATCGAACACACACACGCCGCGGTGCCGGAAACCCAACAGTGGTATCAGAGCCCAGGTTGTGTTTCGACATAATCGTAAAATGGTTTTGCGATAGTCATAATGTATTTCTGGAAATTTTCTAATTTTGGAAATTTAGAAGTATTTATGGAAATTTTTCAATTTTGGAAAGTCTAGAAGTATTTATGGAAATCTTCCACTTTTGGAAAGTTGGAAGTATTTATGGAAATTGATATTTTCCATAAATAAAATATTTGATTAGATTCTAGAAATTTGTTTTCTAATTTAATCATGATTTTATTTGGGAAATCAAATCTTAAAAATATTTTATTTCCATAAGTAGTTTTTAATGATTTAGGAAATTGGTTTCCTAAATAGATTTTCCTTAATCAAATAATTCCATGAATAAAATATGTGATTAGATTTGGAAATTTGTTTCCTAATTTAATTATGATTTGATTTGGAGAATCAAATCTTAAACATATTTTATTTCCATAAATAGTTATGACATATAAGGAAATTATAAACATGACATAATTGTATGCCATGTAATTGCATTAGATGCATAACATTATGCCATGCGTGTCGTGACATGTAGATATATGCCATGTATGCCATGCCATGTAGATAATAGTTATTTGCATGCAAAGAGGATGAGACATAAAAACCCTTAATCAATATTAAAGCCTACACCTTCCATTAATATGGTTAGAACCAGAGTTCTGTTTCTTGTTTGGGTTGTTGGACTCTCTCCAAGCCCGGCTCGAACTTGAATATGTTCAAACCATGGAATAGTTTAATACTAATATGGTAAGAGTCAGAGGTCAATCGTTAGCTTTGGTTGTTGGACTCTCTCCAAGCTGGGCTAATTGGTTGAATGCGCTCTAACCATATTAAAACTATGTCGATTAATGGGTTGGCTTAACACAGCATCGGCTTGTTGGACTCTCTCCAAGGTCGATGTAAAGGGAGGTGAAGTTGGGTGCTATGCATATGATGCATACTTGTTAATGTGTTAACAACCCGATGTATGTGTGAACATTCAATTAGTTGATAGCACATTGTGATAGTTGCATATACGTGATATGCAATCGGTATAGATGATACCTACCATCGTAGTTATGAATGGCTTGTTGGACTCTCTCAGGTTGTTCTTATCTATGATGGATATCACCGATCGGAGATGGACCTCGATCTCGAAGTGATTTTGGGGTTTTGAAATTCGAAAAATGAATGGGATTTATAAATGTATATTGATGCATTTTAAAATCATTTTCTCATATATGCTCGTTTTGTATTTCTAGGTCGATAAATTGATCATAGCGTCTTTGAATTTGCGCACTATTTTGGATTGAACAAAGTGGGCCTAACTTCTGGGTGGCTTAGAAACACGAGAATTGTTCTCAAGCGGAAAAGCTTGCATATGTCCTTGAAGAGCCTCTTCACGCCCGTCTAAGGGCGATGCAACTCAGACCAAATGTTGGTCTATCGAAGCATGTGGCGGTCTGAATTTGGCGAGTTGCATCATGCTAGCGGCGATGGTACAGTGCAATGAGCATATGGATGCTAATACTATGGTCTTCCATCTTCATGAGTTGTTCGATGAAGCAAGCGAGATCAGAAGGTTCGAGTCTCTAGGCTCCTCTTCACCACGAAGATGCAAGAAGGTTCGTCTGTAGTGCAGTTTGTGCTAAAGATGAGCAGGTACATCGGCGGCTAGCTACCCTCGGTTTTGTGATGGATCATGAGTTAAGTATTGACTTAATTGCATTGTTTGCCCAAGAGTTTCGATTTGTGATGAACTATCGGATGAACAAATTGGAATCCACCATTCAGAGCTCCTCGATATCTTTGAAGGCTGTGGAGCCTTACATGAAGCATGAGGAGAAAGCGGTTCTGTTAGTTGATTCCTCAAAGAAAGGTTCTAAGAGGAAGAAAGAGCGAGAAGAAAGGAAAGAAAAAGGCAAAGAAAGGCGGAACCGGCACAAAGGGCACTTGCCATCCTTTGTGTAGGAAGGCCAGCGAAGCTGCAAGATTTATCTTGAGTCCATGAAGAAGAAGAAGGCATCGATGCCCCATCCTCTTGGTATCTTAGTTATTGATTGTCATTCTATTTCCTTAGACACTTGGGTATTGGATCTTGGGTGTAGCTCACATATATGTAATGACATGGGCTAAGGAATGAAGAAGAAGACTTGTCGAGGAGAGTCAAATTTGCGTGTTGGGAATGGAGCAAAGGTTCTTTGCACTCGCCATCGGAACTTATTTGTTGAAAACTCCCTAGTGGACTAGTCTTAGAAGCTGGACAATTGCTATTATGTTCCTTCTCTAATAAAGAACATTGTTTCTATTTCTGCTTAAATAGAAATGGTTTCCATTTAACGTTTAGTAACAATTGTTGTTATATAACTTTGAATGGCGTTCTTTATGGGCTGGAACTTTAAGTAATGGCATTTATCGTTGGGCGTATCCGGTGACATTTTCAATATCGAAGCGAGCAACAGCGTGCTCGAAGGATAATCACATAGACTCCTATATGTGGCATTGTCGTCTTGGCCATATAAGCAAGAAAGCGCATGTCCGAATTACACGATGTAGGTGCGGAATCGTTGAATTGGATTCATCGATACATGCGAATCATGCTTAAAGGCAAGATGACTAAGTTACCTTTTCTGGAAAGGTGAGCAGTGGGAGAGTTACTAGGTTTAGTACATGCGATGTATGTGGACCTATGTCAACTCAAGCATTAGGAGGCTATAGCTACTTCATTACCTTCACGATGATCACTCACGGTTTGGGTATGTGTTCTTGATGAAACACAAGTCTCGAAGCCTTTGAAAGGTTCAAAGAATTGAGAAATGAAGTAGAGAAACAACATGACAAGAGTATTAAAATACTTGATCGGATCGAGGTGGTGAATACTTAAGTCAAGAGTTTCTTGATTATCTAGAGACAATGGCATATTGTCTCAATGGACTCCGCCCTATACACCACAACATAATGGTGTATCGAGGCGTAACTTAGGACCTTGTTGGACATGGTCGGTCAATGATGAATCATGCAACTCTTCCCAAGTCCTTTTGGGGTTATGCACTTGACATTTGTTTACTTGTTAAGCAGAATGCCTACAAGGTAGTCTCAACTACTCCATATGAGATATGGAATGGTAAGAAACCTCATGTATCTTACTTGAAGATATGGGGTTGTCACCTTATGTGAAGCGGTATGTATCGGACAAATTGGATGCTAAGTCGATAAATGTCTATTTATTGGATACCCTAAGGAAACAAGGGTTACAATTCTATCATCTGTGGAACAAAAGGTGTTTGTTTGAGGCATCTTTGTGTTTCTAGAAAGAGTTTCTCTTGCAAGAAAGCAGTGGGAGTGTGTCGAGCTTGAGGAGGCTCGAGAGACTCAAATAGACATTGATGAGATGCACGGTGAAGCACTGGCGGTAAACTCATAGTGATGAGCAATCGGTGGACCTATTGTAACACCACATCTTCGTAGATCTGGTAGAACCGCAATATTCACGAGAGATATGGATTTCTCGTAAGTGAATCGAGCGCGTGTTACTCATTGATGATGAGAGCCTACGAGTTATGAAGAAGTCTTGACAAGTTCGAGAAAGGGATAAGTGGCTTGGTGCCATGAAGTCGAAATGGATTCCATGTATGAAAACCAAGTTTGGAACTTGGTTGACCCACTGAAGGCATAAAGCCTATAGGGTGCAAGTGGGTTTTCAAGAAGAAAACCGACATGGATGGTAATGTGATTACCTATAAGGCTAGATTGGTGGCGAAAGGATATCGTCAAAAGCAAGGTGTTGATTATGGCCGAAACCTATTACTTTGCTGTAGCTATGCTTAAATCCATTCGGATGCTCCCGGCCATAGCGGCTCATTATGATTATGAGATATGGCGGATGGATGTGAAAACGGCTTTCCTTAATGGAAACTTTCGAGGGGCGTGTATATGATACGGCTGAGGGTTTCACATCGGTTGATAAAACCAAGGTATGCAAATTGCGGCGATCCATTTATGGATTGAAGCAAGCATCCGAGGCTGGAATATCCGTTTTGATGAGGCGATCAAAAGGTTTGATTTCTCACAAAATCGGACAAACCTTGTGTGTACAAGAAGGTTAGTGGGAGTGCGATCGTGTTCCTAGTATTGTATGTCGATGACATATTACTTATAGGAAGCGATGTGTCCATCTTCTGATCGATTAAGGTTTGGTTATCAAGACATTCTCCATGAAAGACACAGGAGAAGCAACCTACATCCTTGGGATTAAGATCTATAGAGATAGATCGAAGCGGTTGCTTGGTCTTTTCGCGGTCTACATATATAGGCCGAGTGCTAAAGAGGTTTAGCATGTCGGAATCCAAGAAAGGTTTACCCATCGGGCATAGGGTACACCTTTGAAGTCTATGTGTCCGCCGCGAAGGCGAGAGGATTTGCATGAGTAAGATTCCCTATGCATCACAATAGGATCTATCATGTATGCTATGTTATGTACGAGGCCCGATGTATCGTATGCTCTGAGTGTCACGGCGGAATACGGTCCGATCGAGGAATGGATCATTGGGTGGTATTAAGGCGATCCTTAAGTACTTG
Organism: Wurfbainia villosa; assembly: GCA_025175895.1. Taxonomy (NCBI): domain Eukaryota; kingdom Viridiplantae; phylum Streptophyta; class Magnoliopsida; order Zingiberales; family Zingiberaceae; genus Wurfbainia; species Wurfbainia villosa. Next base: position 11,985,251 of record CM045987.1, read on the forward strand.
AGAAGAACTAAGGATGTGTTCCTAATATATGGAGAAGGGGACATGGTGATACGTGGGTATCACGGATGCGGCTTCGGACGGACAAGGATGATTCATGTCTCGATGCGGATCGTGTTCACCTTGAATGGGCGCGATGAGTTGGAAAAGTTCCAAACAAGAGGCTATGGCGGATTCTACCCTTTGAGGCGAGAATATATTGCGGCTTGGAGCGAGGCGGTTTGGATCGAAGTTCGTTCATGAACTTGGTGTGATTCGGCCATTGTTGAAGCAATACCTCTCTGCGACAACAATGGAGCAATTGCAGAGCGAAAGAGCCAAGGTCTCATCAGCAGATCCAAACATGTAGCCGCCGCTATCATCTTATCGGAGAGATCATCGGTAGGAATGAAATACAAATCGAGAAAATTCCCCTTTGAAAGGAACTTAGCGGATCCTTTGACTAAAGCATTACCTCAGAAAGTAAGTTTGAGGTCATGTTAGTGCTTATGGTATTGAATCACAGTAGCGATTGGTTAGGCCAAGTGAGTCTGTTAGTAATATATGAGAGATGTCCTAAGGCAATCGCCTTATGTATGAACCATTTATATGATAAATGAAGATTCACTATTTGAGTATACATGTTTAATGTATTTGATTGGATCTTAAACTCATTTACTGAATGTCCACGATACGATTCACAGCATGAGAGAATTTGTGATTGGATCACAACTAGTGAGCATCTCTACATGTGTAATTGTGATGTATCGGAATTATCCCTAGTCGATGAATTGATGGATTTGGACACCATCGATTACGAGACTAGCACGAGGTATACTCCTTGGTGTATCCAAGCGGTGATTCTCCTTTGGCCGGAGACATAGTGATGTCGAGTTGATCGTGGATGCTAGTTATGGTAACTAGTTCATTGGAGTGACCAGTAGTAAGACTTCATATGGTTCTCTGCATATATAGATATGTCAATGAAGTTCTTGTGGCTTAAGTGCGATGTTCCTTTGACTTGCGGTATTCAAGTCATCTTGATCATGGAGACTTATGCTTTGACATCTTAAGCAAACATCTCTAAGGAGATGTGGACCGGAGATGATTGGGTATAAGTCAGTGATCGAAGGTGTTTGAATAGCCTATAAAGGATTCACCACTCCTTGCGAGGAGATGTATACCCATGGCCTCTCGTCATTGTTACTAAAGTCTTTGGCCAAAGCATTACATGTTTAGAGTAAGGTACTCTTGATACATGTGGAGTAACTAGAATCCGTGGGGCGAGGAAATGATACTTGGGCTAGGTGTGGCGTGAGTCGACCTAGTGAGGCCCGACACAATAGACCATGTCTGAACCAAGTGGGTATAAGATGAGTGAAGGAATGGGGCCGCGATTCATTCGAGCTCTTGAAGGGTTTGAGAAATAGTTACGGATCAACGTTGATCTTTTGGTTAATTGGGGATCATGATGTACTACTAGGTGCCACTCATGATCGTTCTATAATTAATGGTTAATTATAGACGGCCAACATAAACCGAGAACCTATTTGGTCACACGCACAACGAGTGTAATCCAAAGGATTTAAAACGAGCTTGAGAATGGGATTCTCAGACCGAGAGAAACTATGTTTGGTTGGACCCAACATAAAGCGAGCATGAAATTGTTTCAGTCGCAATGGAAGCGTGGATGGGCCGTGTCTTATGAAGACATAATGGATGGACCAAAATGGTTTGGTCCTAATCCAATGGATGAGAATAAACCAAAGGGTTTGGTTTATATTAAACGAATGAACCAAAGGTTGGTTCGGTTCGTTTTAACTTAAAATAAACCATCATGGTTTGGTTTATTTTAACTTATCTTAATGGAGCGGGTTAACGGGCTTTATGGATATGATCCATTAACCATTAAGAGAATTAGTTCTCTATAAAATAGGGATTAAACCCTAACCCTAAACCTAATCTATTTTTTGGGCCGCCCAACATCAAGAGTTGCCGCCAACCTCCTTAGTGAAGTTGCCCGACATGTGTGCCTTGCCCACACTCCTCAGCGGCGCGTAAGGCGGCTTCCTTCCTCCTCGCCGGCGTCGAGCTGCTGCCGGAAGAGTTCCGGTGATCCCCTAAAAGGTTCGGCATCAAGGTGAGCTTTTGTCTCCTTGTTTTGGCCGGCGCCTATCTCCTCCACCAAGCTGTCCAGTTTTCTGGACAGCTTCTTCTCCTCTCGTCGGAGCGTCGTTTGGACGACGGTTAGTGCTCCGACAGCGGCTAACATACCGGGGATTTGATCTCCGGTAATCTTCTGAGGTGGAGGACGAAGGATTCGTCAATCGGTTGACGAATACCTCTCCGGAGAAGCAAGTCTTGAGGACTTGTTTTAGGTCCGAATTTGGATTCGGATAGTGATCATCTCTCGATCACGTCGTCTTCAACACGAGGCTAGTAACCCGTACGAAGACGAAGCTCGTGGCTTGGCGAAGTCATCCCGAGGAGCTCGGCGTGGATACGGATAGAGACGATTCTTACGAGGATCGTTCCGGTTGATGTCGTTCCCGCTACACGTCATACGGAAGGTATAACGTAGTTTAATTTCTTTTATTGCAATTTTAATTTATGGTTATGTCTACACTTGTTGTAATAGCATGCGTGTGTTGTGTGTGTTGTAATAAATAGGAGTATTTATTATTTTTATTGCTTCCGCTGTGCTCATGTTTACGAAACATGATCGAACACACACACGCCGCGGTGCCGGAAACCCAACAGGTCATCCCTAAGGAATACCTAGTAAACCCTAGGAGCTCAAATAGGTTTTGGGTTCCTAAGAGCGTGATCGATCCATGCTAGATGGGTTTAGGTGTGCCAACTTTAAATGGAAGGGTAGTTAACTAAACCATGGCAAAAGTGGCACTTTAGGTTATTTTCAAGGTTATGGATACCTTAGAAATAGGTTAGATCTTATATCCTAAAAGATTTTAGGATGTGCTAATACATTTTTAGGATTATGAAAAATCAATTAAATTGACACAATTTAGGTTTAGAGGTTGTAGTCTGTCATTTTGGGTTTTTGGCACACATGGAAGATTAGTAGCAATATGACAAAATACACTTAATAATGACAAACGACAATTAATATTAAACTTTAGGTATTGTTATACCTATACATCTTATCTGTCATGCTTTGTGTGTCATATAACATGCCATGACATCAAAACTATTTTTAATCATTTAATATGTCATGATCATGTTTAGGATTAAGGTTTAATATCATGTGTTTTTAGATTATATCATATGTCATGACATCATGATCATTGGTCATGCTTAATTTTGTTATCACTTATGCCATGATCATTCATGCATTTAATTTGATTAAAATTTATTTAAGGACAATGGCATAACTTGAAGTCCCACTTATATGAGAATCAAGTAGTATTGCCTTAGAAAATGCATGAGGCTTTAGTTTAAGATGGACCAAAACTCACATCTCACATCTAAATTGACATGTATGTGTTTTTATACACCCTAGATACATGTGAGATGCTAGGATATGAGTTAAGTTCAAGGTGCATAGTTTTTGCATCTAGATGAACTAAAACTCATCTTATCGTAATGGTGGATCATTGGGAAAGCTTGTGTACAAGTCATGTACATTAAGTCCAAGGAATATGATCCAAAATAGGTTTTAAAAAACATTTTAAAATCAATTTAGAAAATCTTGGTGAAGTCTATCTTTTGATAGCAATCACCATTGATGAAATTGATACAAAGTGAGCTAAAACATTAAAATTTTTCTTCACTTTTGAACTTTGTGTCAATTTTGCTATTTTATGGGTAAAATATTTTTCTAACATTTTTCACCAATTATATTGGTCATAAGTATTATACGTATGAAGTTTCCTGATTTTTCAAATTACGTATAATTATTTATACTTTTCTGAAATTCGATTCTAATAACTGAAATTCAGAAATTTAAGTTATCAGTCGACTGCCCTTGGTGGCAGTCAACTGATGGACATGACAGTTGACTGATGTCTGATAGAGTTGACTGCCAGACTGATTTCGGGAAAAACAAGGTTGTTTAGCTCGTTTTCAACTACGGTAAAGTTTCCTAACCACTCCTAACCCTAGGATATACTTTGGGAAGCATTATAAAGGGTGAAAATCCATTGGATATTGATTAGGAAAGTTGTTAGGGTGATGTATCAAATTTAAGGTATAGGAAAGTTCAATGTTTAACTTTAGACCTTATTTTTGATGGTTTAGAGTTCTTTTTGGCTTAGGGACTTTCCAAGGACATTGTTGGTGCAATGGTCAAGGGGGAGCAAGCCTTTAGGGGGAAGTATCCATCATGAGATGATGGATCGTATTTTTCCTCATGAGGGGGAAAATGGGAATTTTGAGATACCCAATTTGGAAATTGGGAGAGTTTGTATGATTGCCTCTCTTGAGTGATAGGAGACTTATCACAAGGAAGATAGTAGGCATCCTAGGTACTTTTGGACCAAGGGGGAGATTGTAAGATCTAATTGGGACATGAGAAGTTGACCTCCTTGGAGAGAACCTTTTTGATGTTAGTCAAAAAGGGGGAGAATGTTTGGGAGAATTATGGGATTACCAATTTGGGATAATTGGTAAGAAGGTTTGAGTTAGTGTTCTAACTTAAAGGTATGTATTTTTGTCAAACATTAAAAAGGGGGAGATTATTGGTGCAATCGGCCTAGGTCACGATTGACCAAACTCGAGTTTGACTCGAGCGATGTTTTGATGTTTGACATGAAGGTTTGACGTTGATGTTTGACATTGATGTCTAATAATGTTTGGGGAAATTGTTGGTGCAATCGACCCGGGTCATAATTGACCGAACTCGAGTTTGACTCGAGAGGGATTTTGATGGTTGACTGGGGTTGACCATGTCATGGAAAGTCAAAGTCTTGAGTACTTGGCAAGGAAAAGTCCAAGCATGGGTCTTGGCATGGAAAGTCCAACATGGGTTGGCAAGGGAAAGTCCAAGCTTGAGTCTTGGCATTTGGAAAATCCAAGGGTGTAGTCTTGCTCACGTAAGTCCAAGGGTATAGTCTTGGCGGTGAAAGTCCAAGTCATGAGTACTTGGCATTTGGAAAGTCTAAGGGATTTGGTATTGGCGGCATAAAGTCCAAGGGTGAAGTCTTGGCAGCATAAGTCGAATGGTTGGCGGCGTAAAGTCCAAGCGGAGTCTTGGCAGCGTAAGTCCAATGTGCCTTGGCGGTGTAGACACCGTTAGCATGACATAGCCGATGGAAGCACCTGAAAGCTAGCGTATGGATGAACAAGTCATGTATGACTTGGAGGGATTTGATATGTGTGAGGCTGACGGAGGTGGCTAGAAGGCGTAGGTCTATGCTAAGGGTGGTCTAGCAAGTATGGGGGAACCATACTTGGTTTAAAACCTCATGTTTGAGGTGTATCAGTCGACTGGTACCATGTGGCAGTCGACTGGTGTGAGTCAACTAGGGTTTGACTGCGGGGAGTGCCCTAGAAGTCAACTGCCAAAAGTGGGCAGCCGACTGCTGGACTGAGCAGTCGACTGATCTTGTGATCAGTCGACTGGTGCTCGGTATTTCGGGCACAGAATGGAGTCGGACTCGACTGCTGGGGTTATCAATCGAGTGAAGGCTCGATCAGTCGACTAATCGGGACCATCAGTCGACTGATGTCCTATCCGTTGGATTTTTCCAGCATGGATCACACCATTGTCTCACAGCAATAGTTTCATCAGTCGACTGATGGTCCTGAGCAGTCGACTGATAGGCGAAATCCAGCCCAGGCAACATCTTTAAAGGGAGGTCGTGGAGGAGATTTCAATAAGCGATTTCTTGGACATTCTTGAGATGATTTGCTGGTGCAAATCAGTGTCTTCAACCACGGTTCAAGCAATCAACAAGCAAGCTCTTTGTAAAGTTTTATTTACTTGCATTCCATTATATTTGCTTGTATTTTTATTGTATTACTATTGTATACATTGTACGAGGTTTCTCCACCTCCGGATTGTTCCGAGAAGGAGTTATTCTTGATTAGTGGTGTGTGGTCGCATCGCTAGAGCTCGTTGAACTCGATTCGTGGAGTAGGAACCGTTCGGTTCCGAACCATGTTATATTATCATGTTTGGGTGATTGTGTCTCTTGTTCTTGTGTTGTATTTATTCTTGTTATTATATATTCCGCTGTGTTAAAAAGTATTGTAGAGATGAACGCGATCAAATTCCATCGATGCATCGAAACACGCTATTCACCTCCCCCCCCCTCTAGCGGCCACCGAATCCTCAACAATTGGTATCAGAGCCCGGGGCTCTTCTACGGACTAACCGTCGGGAGCAAATCCACTAGAGGAAGAAGATGGAATTTGAAGGAAAATTAGGATGGGACATCCACACACCGCCACCATACGACCAAGAGGATTTTCCGGCATAGATGGTAAGAATGGAGAACTTCTTGATGATGGACATAGAAGATTGGTTCATCATCATGGAAGGCTTTGAACCTCCTAGAGATAAGAAGGGAAATGTCTTGAAGTTGAAGAAGTGGACACAAGAGCAACGTCTCAAGTTCAAGACTGAAGTCAAGGTAATAATGCTTTTAAAAGATTTGATACCTAATGACATTTTGTGCAAGTTAGGGGATTACATGGATGCCAAGGAGCTATGCAGCAAGTTGGCAAGATTTCATGAGGAGTCCCACTCGGCACAAGAAGAAGAGAAGACCGAAGATGAATCCTCATCCTCACAAGCAAGTGAGGATTCGAAAGTTGATAGATAGTCAATGTAACACCCTCCCTAGTCTTTCCACTCTCTACTCTAGGAGATGTCACTACTTTACTGTCTGTTTCTTTAATTCTTCCTTATCTTACTCTAATACCAACAGTACCACCCCTCCCATAAGGGAGAGATCGTTACATATTTTGTACTTTCTACTTTTACTCTGACTCTATACTTTAATCATCACACCATGTTACTATCATTTCTCAATTCGAGCAATATACTAATGCAATATGCTAACAACTAAAATGATCATAAGGACTTTGACATTACTTAAACAATAACCATTTCAAGATCTTTACATAACATGCAAGTATTAAGATTAACCCAACATGACTCTAGCATTCTTTGGTCTCAACCATAAGCAATCCAATTGAACTTCAACAATATCAAAAAAAAAATTAGAAACTTAAAACCTGGTTTAGACATCTGCACTTAGGATCTTTTATTTTCACTGTTCCGTCGCCACACACTCCAAGCACTTCATCCGCTATGCCACCTTACTGAAGCTTTTCTTTACCTTTATCTGCAGTATAAGCAAATACAAATTGTAAGAAATAACACTTAGTAAGTACTTTCTATGCTCACAAAAATATACAACGTATGAAATCATGGAACTAGTTCTCTTACTCTTGATACATTGATACACATGCAACGTATAACTGGAAATCATAACTCTGAATACATGTCTCTTGTATAAACCATGCTCTTAAGTATTTTAAAACTTGTAAACAGTGTATCTGAACTGGAATAATTAACTTGGAAAACTTTTACTTGTACTTATACTGATACTTCAAATTAATAGTCATCCTGAATATGGGCCCGGCATAGTACCAATGCGTGCTTTCCTAGTAGGCCGGGGTGGCCAACCACCGAACCTACTAGGGTAACTAAAATTGAGGGCCTTGACCCGTGGGCAAAACTGATGTCCGGTACATGCCCTTTCAAAAGTAAAATACTTTCTTTATACTTATATTTTTATACATACTGAAAGAATGCTCTTAATCCCCTAAGCCACGAATGGGGAGCACCCTAAAGATCATTATGCTCTTAACCCCCAAAACTGAAATGGGGAGCATATTGAAGATCGTTGTGCTCTTAATCCCCCATTCGAACAGGGAGCATCTTTAAATTTTCTTTATAAAAGAAATATTTTTACATCTTACTCTACATCATGCATATAATTGTGAGCTACAATTCAACTACAACATGCATGATCATAAATCACATTCTTATCATAGATCTAAACATGATATTAAATCGAACATGACATAACGGGTAAAATCATGTAACTAAAAACATCATGCATAACTGGAAATAACATGCACATAAAAACTTATCAATGACATACGATAACTACTTATACTGCAGGTGAGCAATACATACTTCCTATGCTTTTTCACCAATTTATCCCGTTAGGTTTTGTAAAGAGAAGACCTCCTACGTGTTCCTTTGCTTTAGCGTGATCCTCTACCAATTCCTTGAGGAGATTCCTCTTGAAAATCCCCTCTTGAATTATCCCACGGTGGAGAAATTATAGAGGCTCTTTTTTTTTTATTCGACGGAGGAGAAAACGGAAGGGGAGAGGAAGTGTGGGTGTGCGGCATTTGGAGAGAAGAGGAAGAGAGGGGTTGGTCGGCGTTTGGAGAGAAGAGGGAGAGAGAGGGCGTGGGTGGGCGGCGCAAGGGGTTTAGGGAAAGCGAAAAAGAAATATAACTAGGGTTTCCTTAACTTAATTACCCCTTTAAATGATTAGCCAAATTAACCAACTTCTCCCTTTTTTCTGCCTATAGGTATATTATGTAATATCCTACTCATTGGTAACCTTATGACTTAGTGGTAGAAAGTCTATTCCCCCAAATCAAAGGTTCATGGTTTGAGCCCCGGCTAACGAGCCATTTATTCAAAAAAAAATTATTTCTATTTTCCTCTAAATAAATAAATAAAAGTATATGAACTAAAATTTGGGTTGTTACAGTCAACCTCCGAATCGGTGGAAGAAGAGGTTGAATTGGAAGAAGCCTCCACCTCTAGGATTGAGAGGGAGGAAATTAGACCTTCCACATCGGAGGAACCTCAAGAAGAACCATCTACATCTGGTCGAGAGGAAGAGTAAACTCAAGAGACCCTCACCACCACCCTAGGTGACTCAAACACTTTAATTTCAAATAAAATTCATATAATGTGTTTTGAGTGTAGGGAGTTTGGCCACTATAAGAGCAAGTGCCCAAAGAAGGTCAAGAAAAGTCTACCGGCACCTAAAAATCAAGAAAAGTCAAAGGATGTCGATGTCCCCACCAAGAAGACCAAGGAGCTCATAGTATGCTTCAAGTTCCATAAGAAGTGGTACTATAGAAGGCAATGCCCTAAAAAGAAGGAAATCAAAGATAAGGAAGGAGCATCACAAGTAGGGAGAGCCTCTAAGACAAACCCTAAGGTATATTTTAATGCACCTTCTAGTTCTAATTTAAATGTCAAAAAGCATGCTAGGAATAATTTTAACAATCTTGCTATTGTAAATGAAAAGCATGCTAGAAACAATAAATATTTTTGTCTAGGTTCTAAGAGTATTAATTTTAATAATAAGGAGAAATTTGGGACTAATGTCCCTAGAAAAACCTTACCTAGTGAATCTATTAGAAAAATTGAAGACCACCTAGGTTTTAATCCCAAATGGACTAGGCATATGCCTAGAAAGAACAATGCCAAAAGATTAAATCAAAATTCAAAAATTGGGCAATTAGAGTTTGAAAATCAAGCTTTGAGGTCAAGGCTTGAGAAACTTGAAAAGACCCTTGCAAAAATGACAAATCAAATGCAAAGGTCAAATGGTCAAACTCTAGGGTCTAGAAGTCAAAGTCAAAATCTAGGGCCTAGGAGACAAGGGTCATCCAAGGGCAAGCAAGGTTTGGGTCACAAACCTAAGCCCAAGGAAACTTATCATAATATTCCATTTGATTATGGAACTAAATCTAGGCCTAGGAAGACCAAGGTCAATAGGGAAGTCATCCCTAAGGTTGACCAAGGTAGGTGCCTAGTGGCTAGGGTTTCGAAGAAACCTAGTGTGGCCACTAAGAAGGTTACAAGGGGAGTCACCCCTAGAGTGAACCTAGGCAAAACCCAAATGACCAAGGCTAACAAGCCTATAAGGGTCATTAGGAAGGTATCTAGGGAGGTCATCCCTAAGGAATACCTAGTAAATCCTAGGAGCTCAAATAGGTTTTGGGTTCCTAAGAGCGTGATCGATTCATGCTAGATGGGTTTTGGTGTGTCAACTTTAAATGGAATGGTAGTTAACCTAACCATGGTAAAAGTGGCACTTTAGGTTATTTTCAAGGTTATGGATACCTTGGAAATAGGTTTGATCTTATATCCTAAAAGATTTTAAGATGTGTCAATACATTTTTGGGATTATGAAAAATCAATTAAATTGACACAATTTAGGATTAGAGGTTGTAGTGTGCCATTTTGAGATTTTGGCACACTTGGGAGATTAGTAGCAATATGGCAAAATACACTTAATAATGACAAATGGCAATTAATATTAAATTTTAGGTATTGTTATACCTATACATCTTATCTGCCATGCTTTGTTTGCCATATAACATGTCATGACATCATATTTATTTTTTATCATTTAATATGTCATGATCATGTTTAGGATTAAGGTTTAATGTTATGTGTTTTTAGATTATATCATATGTCATGACATCATGATCATTGGTCATGCTTAATTTTATTATCATTTTTGCCAAGATCATTCATGCATTTAATTTGATTAAACTTTATTTAAGGACAATGGCATAACTTGAAGTCCCACTTATAAGGGAATCAAGTAGTATTGCCTTAGAAAATGCATGAGGCTTTAGTTTAAGATGGACCAAGATCCACATCTCACATCTAAATTGATATGTATGTATTTTTATACACCCTAGATACATGTGAGATGCTAGGATATGAGTTAAGTTCAAGGTCCATAATTTTTGCATCTAGATGAACTAAAACCCATCTTATCGTAATGGTGGATCATTGGGAAAGCTTGTGTACAAGTCATGTACATTAAGCCCAAGGAATATGATCCAATATAGGTTTTCAAAAATATTTTTAAATCAATTTAGAAAATCTTGGTGAAGTCTATCTTTTGATAGCAATCATCATTGATGAAATTGATACAAATTGAGCTAAAACATTGAAGTTTTTCTTCACTTTTGAACTATGTGTCAATTTCGCTATTTTATGGGTAAAATATTTTTCTAATATTTTTCACCCATTGTATTGGTCATAAGTATTATATGTATGAAGTTTCATAATATTTCAAATTACGTATAATTATTTATGCTTTTATGAAATTCGATTCTGATAACTGAAATTCAGAAATTTCAATTATCAGTTGACTGCCCTTGGTGGCAGTCGATTGATGGACACGACAGTCGACTGATGTCTGATAGAGTCGATTGCCAGGTTGATTTCGAGAAAAACAAGGTTGTTTAGCCCATTTTCAGCTACGGTAAAGTTCCCTAGCCACTCCTAACCCTAGGATTTACTTTGGGAAGCATTATAAAGGGTGAAAATCCATTGGATATTGATTAGGAGAGTTGTTAGGGTGATGTATTAAATTTAAGGTATAGGAATATTCAATGTTGAACTTTATATCTTATTTTTGATAGTTTAGAGTTCCTATTGGCTTAGGGACTTCCCAAAGATATTGTTGGTGCAATGGTCAAAGGTGTTGGGGGATCGAAACGGCCGGCTAGAGGGGGTGAATAGCCCTCAATCGTTGGATGTCGAAATTCGCTCGTTCTCGTTGCGTTGCTTGTCTACGATTGTCGTTAGCACAGCGGAAACAATAAAATAATAATAATACTAACAACAAATAAGCACACGCAAATACACACGATATACGTGATTCGGAACCGAATGGTTCCTACTCCACGGACGAGCTCCTCGAGCTCTAGTTATGCGCATGGCACTAACCGAACTCCTTCTCGACTACACGTCGGAGGTGGAGAACCCTCTCACAAGCAAATACAAACAAGAATACAAATACAATACAAAAGAAACACTTTTCACCGATTGCTTTTGATCACTTGTTTGTTGCTTGCTTTGATTGGCTCTTGAAGGACTGGAATGCAACAACAATTCCCCTCCAATAGCTCCACAAAAACCATGGCGAAATCCTCCAACTCGAGCTCCTTTTATAACCTGCATCAAGCTGTTTTCGTGCCCATCAGTCGACTGATCGTGACCATCAGTCGACTGGTCCCGTAGCCGTTGTCTCACAACAGCCAGATCCACGTTGGTTAAGTTCCAACGGATCACACATCAGTCGACTGATGGCACCCATCAGTCGACTGATCATCCATCAGTCGAGTGCTGGCGAGCTTGACTCCATTATGTGCCCGTGCACAGTGTCATCAGTCGACTGCCATCCCTCGGCAGTCAACTGATTCTCCCAACCGATCATTGCCCTCCTCCTCGATCGGTCGTGATCGGCGACTTGGTTCGATCGAACCGGTCGAACCCATACAACCTAGAAGCGATCGGGCACCTATGCGGTCGGTGATCGATGTCGGCTAAAACCTCAAACACAAAGTTGTTTGAGCGTCCGACACTCCGTCTTAGCCACATGGCCAAGTCCACCTTATCCCTCATGGAGTTCCCAACCGAAGCTCTCTTCCCTCGGCCTACGTCCCTCGGATGCGCCAAGCGCGCAGCGCCGCCTAGAAGTATGCTTCCCTTTGGGCTCACTCCATTCGCTTCCCGTCTGGCGGTCCCTCGGATGCACCAAGCGCACGGCTTCGCAATGCCATCCTTCACCGACTCAAGGACCCGAGCCTAGTGAACTTGCCAAGTTCTCAAGACTTCCCAAATGCACCAAGCGCACGGCTTCACAATGCATTTCTCACCAAGCACCAAGCGCACGGCTTCGCAATGCTTTGGACTTTCCCACCAAGCTCCATGCTTGGATTTTCCATGCCAACCCCATGTTGGACTTTCCCATGACAATCCCATGTCATGAGTTTTGTCTATCATCAAAATAATATCAAAGGTACTGCTCGAGTCAAACTCGAGTCAACCTGGGCCGATTGCACCAACAATCTCCCCCTTTTTGATGATTGACAAAACTACCATCTCAAGTCTACCAATTCTCCCATATTGGCAATTCTCATATCCCAATGAGAATTCCAACGAACCCTAATTGGTAACTTGGTAACTTCTCCCCCTTTTTGACATTACATCAAAAAGGTCCTCCCCAAGGGTATGAATGTCTCATATCCCAATGAGATCTTATATCTCTCCCTTGGAGGAACACATGCCTACCATCTTTCTAGTGATCCCATATCACTTAAAGAGAGGCAACCCAATTTTCCTCCCATGAGGAAATACACATCCATCTTCCCATGATGGATACCTCCCCCTAGAGGCTTGCTCCCCCTTGACCATTGCACCAACAATGTCCTTGGAGAGTCCCTAAGCCAATAGGAACAAAACAAAATTAAGGCAAAGTTCAACAATGAACTCTCATCCACCTTAAAATTGATACTCACCCTAAACCAAACTCCTAATCCATATCCAATGGATTTCCACCCACACTAATGCTCTCCCAAGCATATCCTAGGGTTAGGAGTGGTTAGGGGACCAAAACATAGCTGAACATGGGCCTAACCAACAAGGTTTACCCAAAATCAGCATTTTCAATGATCATGCGTAAACCAATGATCGATGACACATCACGATCAGCCTCCTGGCGATCGATAATCATTTGATTTCAATTTCAAAAATGACTTTCTGAAATTCATAAGTAAATATATATATAAGTAGATAAATCTTGAAATTTGGTATGTATACTACTTATCACAAACATTATGGGTGAAAAATATTAGAAAATTATTTTACCCATTAAACTAGGAGATTGATACAAAGTTCAAAATTTAAGAAAGGCTTCAATAAAGAGCCCTCTTTGTATCATCTCATTCAATGGTGATAGCTATCAAAAGATAGGCTTCACCAAGGTTTTTCAAAATGTTTTCAAAATATTTCCAAAACCTTTAATTTCTTTTCCTTAAACATCTCACTTATATCTAGATGTGTAAAAACACATTCAAGGCAATTAATCTAGTGAGATGTGGGTTTTTGTTCTTTAAATGGTCTCATGCATATTTCTAGGCAATATTATTTGATTCCCATCAAATCATGCCATAGTCCTTAATTTCATTTTAATTTATGCATGATGATGATTATGGCATAAATATGATATAAATAAAAGCATATGCCAATATCATGATGTCATGGCATGTAAATGAGATCTAGGCATTCATGACATCTAAACATAAATCTAAACATGATCATGATATTTTTATAGATAAAAATGAAAATGATGTCATGACATGGTAAGGCAAACAAATCATGGCAAGTAAAATATACTAAGGTATAGAATACCTAAGTGTGAAAATCAATTTGCCATTTTTAGGGATTGAATACATTTTGCCTTAATGCCATTATTTCCTCTAGTGTGCCAAAAACCCAAAATGGCACACCAATACCTCTAAGACCTAATTGTGCCAATTTAATCATTTTTAACTTCTCAAACCATATTGGCACACCCTAATGTGTCAACTCATCATGGCTAGGTTAACTACCCATCCACTTAGGGTTGACACACCCTAACCCATCTAGCGTGAATCGATCACGCTTCTAGGAACCCAATACCTATTGGAGCTCCTTGGGTTAACAAGGTATTCCCTAGGGATAACTTCCCTAGATACCTTCCTAATGACCCTTTTTGGCTTTGAAGCCTTAGTCAAATGGGTCTTACTTGGGTCAACTCTAGAGGTGACTCCTCCATTGACCTTGGCTACATTTGATTTCTTTGAGGTGTTAGCCACTAAACACATACCATGGCTAGACTTAGGGATGGCTTCCCTATTAGCCTTGGTTTTCCTAGACCTAGATGTGGTTCCATAATTAAATGGAACATTATGGTAGGACATAGGTTTGTGACCCAAACCCTTCTTGCCCTTAGACATTTCTTGTTTTCTAGGTCTTGACTTTTGTACATTAGACCCCTTAACCGAATTTGATATTATTGCTAGGGTCTTCTCCAATTTTTCTAGCCTTGACCTCAAGGCTTAGTTTTCTAACTCTAATTTTCCCAATTTTGAATTTTCATTTATCTTTTGGGAAATATTCTTCTTCTTAGGCATGTGTCTACCCTTCTTAGGGTTAATGCCTAGATGGTTTTCAACTCTCCTAATGCACTCTTTAGGTAAAATAGGTCTAGAATTTTGAGTCCTAGATTTGTCCTTAGAGAAACTAACATGCTTAGCACCTAAGCAATAAACCTTATTGTTTCTCCTAGCATGCTTTTCATTAATAATGGCAAGAGAACTAAAATAATTCTTAGCATGCTTTTTAATTCTAGAAATTGAAGGTGCATTATTTAAATGTACCTTAGGGTTAGCTTTAGAAGCTCCCCCTACATGAGTCACACCTTCTTGCCCTTTCTTCCTCCCCCTAGGCCATTGGCTTCGGTAATGTCCCCGTTGGTTGCATTTAAAACACACAATGTGCTCTTTGCTCTTGATTTTGGGAACACCGGCATCCTTTGACTTTGGGTTGACTTTTGATGTTGATGTCTTTTCCTTAGCCAATTTAGGGCATTTACTCTTGTAGTGCCCTTTCTCTCTACACTCAAAGCATATTATGTGATTTTTACTTAAAATAACAACACTTGAGTTACCTAGGGAGGTGGTGGAGGCCTCTTCCTGATCTTCACTTCTCCCGGATGTGGATGCTTCTTGTTCTTGCTCCGGGATGGAAGATTGCCTCTCCTCCTCCTCAATGCTAGAGGTGGAGGTCTCCACCAAGTAATCAACATCTTCAAATGTTGTGGGTTCTTCTTCCTCAGCATTTTCTTGGACTTGTGCTGGTTGGGAATTTTCTTGGAAATTTATTATCTTATTCCATAGTTCCCTTGCATCCCTATAATCACCCAATCTAGACCAAATAGTATTAGGTAACAAATCACTAATCAATTTAATTACCTCGAGATTTGTCTTGAAGTTCTTGATTTGGTCTTGGGTCCACTTTGATTTTTCAATGGGCTTGTTGTGTTTGTCCCTAGGCATCTCAAAATCATTTTCTATAATAATCATATAATCAAAATCGGTTTCGAGATATACCTCTATCCGTTTCCTCCACCAAGAAAAATCTCCATCGAATTTCGGTGGATGGATGAAGCTGGCCATTTTGTAGTGCTCTCGCAGCGGTTAGTCCTTGAAGAGCGACCTCGGCTCTGATACCACTTGTTGGGGGATCGAAACGGCCGGCTAGAGGGGGGTGAATAGCCCTCAATCGTTGGATGTCGGAATTCGCTCGTTCTCGTTGTGTTGCTTGTCTACGATTGTCGTTAGCACAACGGAAACAATAAAATAATAATAATACTAACAACAAATAAGCACACGCAAACACACACGATATACGTGGTTCGGAACTGAATGGTTCCTACTCCACGGGCGAGCTCCTCGAGCTCTAGTTATGCGCACGATACTAACCAAACTCCTTCTCGACTACACGTCAGAGGTGGAGAACCCTCTCACAAGCAATTACAACAGTAATATATAAATACAAACAAGAATACAAATACAATACAAAAGAAACACTTTTCACCGATTGCTTTTGATCACTTGTTTGTTGCTTGCTTTGATTGGCTCTTGAAGGACTGGAATGCAGCAGCAATTCCCCTCCAATAGCTCCACAAAAACCATGGCGAAATCCTCCAACTCGAGATCCTTTTATAACCTGCATCAAGCTATTTTCGCGCCGATCAGTCGACTGATCGTGACCATCAGTCGACTGGTCCCGTAGCCGTTGTCTCACAATGGCCATATCCACGTTGGTTAAGTTCCAACGGATCACACATCAGTCGACTGATGGCACCCATCAGTCGACTGATCATCCATCAGTCGAGTGTTGGCGAGCTCGACTCCATTCGTGCGCGCATGTCATGATCGATTGCTATCCCTCGTGATCAGCGATTCTCCCAATAGTCGATCGCCCTCCTGGCGATCCGTCAACGAACTTGGTTCGATCGAACACCGGTCGAACCCATACGACGACCTAAGCGATCGGCGGCACCTATACCGATCGGATGTCAGCTAAAACCTCAAACACAAAGTTCGACACTCAGTCTTAGCCACTTGGCCAAGTCCACCTTATCCCTCATGGAGTTCCCAACCGAAGCTCTCTTCCCTCGGCCTACGTCCCTCGGATGCGCCAAGCGCACGGCTTCGCAATGCCATCCTTCGCGTCTCATGCCCTAGAAGTATGCTTCCCTTTGGGCTCACTCCATTCGCTCCCCGTCCGGCGGTCCCTCGGATGCACCAAGCGCACGGCTTCGCAATGTCATCCTTCACCGACTCAAGGACCCGAGCCTAGTGAACTTGCCAAGTTCTCAAGACTTCCCAAATGCACCAAGTGCATGGCTTCGCAATGCATTTCTCACCAAGCACCAAGCGCACGGCTTCACAATGCTTTGAATTTCTCATGCCAAGCACCCAGCGCACGGCTTCGCAATGCTTTGGACTTTCCCACCAAGCTCCATGCTTGGATTTTCCATGCCAACCCCATGTTGGACTTTCCCATGACAATCCCATGTCATGAGTTTTGTCTATCATCAAAATACTATCAAAGGTACTGCTCGAGTCAAACTCGAGTCAACCTGGGCCGATTGCACCAACAAAGGGGGAGCAAGCCTTTAGGGGGAAGTATCCATCATGGGATGATAGATGGTATTTTTCCTCATGAGGGGGAAAATGGGAATTTTGAGATACACAATTTGGAAATTGGGAGAGTTTGTATGATTGCCTCTCTTGAGTGATATGAGACTTATCACTAGGAAGATAGTAGGCATCCTAGGTATTTTTGGAGCAAGGGGGACCTCCTTGGAGAGAACCTTTTTGATGTTAGTCAAAAAGGGGGAGAATGTTTGAGGAGAATGTTTGGGAGAATTATGGGATTACCAATTTGGGATAATTGGTAAGAAGATTTAAGTTAGTGTTCTAACTTAAAGGTATGTGTTTTTGTCAAACATCAAAAAGGGGGAGATTGTTGGTGCAATCGGCCCAAGTCACGATTGACCAGACTCTAGTTTGACTAGAGCGATGTTTTGATGTTTGACATGAAGGTTTAACATTGATGTCTCATAATGTTTTGGGGAAATTGTCGATGCAATCGACCTAGGTCATAATTGACCGGACTCGAGTTTGACTCGAGAGGGATTTTGATAGTTGACTGGGGTTGACCATGTCATGGAAAGTCCAAGTCTTGAGTACTTTGCGAAAAAGTCCAAGCATAGGTCTTGGCATTGAAAGTCCAACATGGGTTGGCAAGGAAAAGTCCAAGCTTGAGTCTTGGCATTTGGAAAGTCCAAGGGTGTAGTCATGGCCACGAAAGTCCAAGGGTGTAGTCTTGGCGGTGAAAGTCCAAGTCATGAGTACTTGGGATTTGGAAAGTCCAAGTGGTTTGATATTGGTAGCATAAAGTCCAAGGGTGAAGTCTTGACGGCATAAGTCCAATGGTTGGCGGTGTAAAGTCTAAGCAGAATCTTGGCAGCGTAAGTTTAATGTTCCTTGGCAGTGTAGACACCGTTAGCATGACATAGCCGATGGAAGCACCTAAAGGCTAGCGTATAGATAAACAAGTCATGGATGACTTGGAGGGATCCGATATGCGCGAGGCTGATGGAGGTGGCGAGAAGGCTTAGGTCTAGGCTAAGGGTGGTCTAGCAAGTATGGGGAAACTATACTTGGGTTAAAACCTCTTTTTTGAGGTGTATCAGTCGACTGGTACCATGTGGCAGTCGACTGGTGTGAGTGAACTAGGGTTTGACTGTGGGGAGTGCCCTTGCAGTCGACTGCCAGAAGTGGGCAGCCGACTGCTGGACCGAGCAATCAACTGATCTAGTGATTAGTCGACTGGTGCTCGGTATTTCGGGCACAGAATGGAGTCGGACTCGACTGCTGGGGTTAGCAGTCGAGTGAAGGCTCGATCAGTCGATTGATGGTCCCGATCAGTCGACTGATGTCTTATCCGTTGGATTTTTTCAGTGTGGATCGCATCCTTATCTCACAGTAATAGTGTCATCAATCGACTGATGGTCCCGAGCAGTCGACTGATAGGCGAAATCAAGCCCAGGAAGCATCTTTAAAGGGAGCTCGTGGAGGAGATTTTGATAAGCAATTTACTGGTGCAAATCAGGGTCTTCCACCACGGTTCAAGCAATCAATAAGCAAACTCTTTGTAAACTTTTCTTTACTTTCATTCCATTGTATTTGCTTGTATTTTTATTGTATTACTGTTGTATACATTGTACGAAGTTTCTCCACCTCCGGATTGTTCCAAGAAGGAGTTTTTCTTGATTAGTGGTGTGTGGTCGCATCACTAGAGCTCGTTGAGCTCGATCTGTGGAGTAGGAACCGTTCGGTTTTAAACCACATTATATTATCGTGTTTGCATGATTGTGTCTCTTGTTCTTGTATTGTATTTATTCTTGTTATTATATATTCCGTTGTGTTAACAAGTATTATAGAGACGAACGCGATCAAATTCCATCGACGTATCGAAATGCGCTATTCACCCCCCCCCCCCCTCTAGCAGCCACCGAATCCTCAACAGGTCTTTTATGATCGGAAGAACTCTCCACTAGTAGCTCGTGGCCTATGACTCCAATCTTGCTCCTTTTGTCCAACATTCGGAGGCTTCTCATTCTAACATCTGACTTGCAATGTCTTCTTATCAATCTTCATCTCCTAAACTCTTGTATGGAGTCATTTTTAAACTCCTAACTCAATCCAATGTCTTCCATAGGATCTAATAGAAGATCCAGTCATCTTAATCCAAAAGTAAGCCAATAACCGTGGGTGGCTTGAAACATCCATTCACATTCTTGAGCTATTAGGTGATGTAAACTTTGCAAGTCTGACGACTTCGCATGGTATTCCCGTTACCGACAATCACCCTACTTGAAGCTCAAGAATTTCCTACAATGTGTCACAGAAAGTGATGCGGGGAAATATTCTCTCTCAACATCACTAACCATGATAAGTGATATATTATTCCCTGAAGATTATTTTCTGCATCTTCCACCAAGTATCGGCTTAATCCCAATAATGGTATGCAAATAACTCTACTTCATCTGTATAACACGAGTTAAGTACTCAAAAGTATATTCAAATTTATACAACCCAGCACGACATACTCAAGGATCAAAATCCCTATGAAAACCCCATAAACTAGCCTTCCGCTATCTGCATCAACAATAGCCTACTCATCTTGTCCATTACCCAATAGGTAATGATTTGACTAGCATAATTAGTGAAAATCCCTAAGACTGTAGTCTCTGATTTCCACAAGAAATGTGATGACTTGACCCCTGCTTTCCGACTCGGTATTGTAGGGGATCGATTGAACGCTAGAGGGGGGGGTGAATAGCGCGTGCTAGTACCGATGATGGAATTTGATCATGATCGCATCTACAAATCGTGTTAGCGCAGCGGAATAATAATAATGAAAGCAATAACACGAAACACAATCACAAATACAATGACACGAGATGTAATGTGGTTCGGAACCGAATGGTTCCTACTCCACGGATTGGGTTCGTACGAACCCTAGCGGTGTCACAAACACCACTAAGCACAATAAACTCCTTCTCGACAACACGTCGGAGGTGGAGAAACCTCGTACAAAGATTACACTAAGTAATAAAAAGTAAGACAAGCAAATACAACAAGAATACAATAATCTATGCAAAGAAAACTTTACAAATGCTCTTTGGATTGCTTGCTTTTGGTTGCCTTGGACTAGCCTTGAAGGACTGGAAAAGCACCAATTATTCCCCTTCAAATCGCCCAAAAAAACACTACTAAAACCCTCCATCCGAGCTGCCTTTATATCCTGGGTCGGGCTGGATTTTCGCCTGGCAGTTGACTGCCATAAGGCCCCAGTTGACTGCCAACACTGTAGCTGTGAGACAACGGCTCAATCCACACTGGAAAAGTTCCAACGGGACTCTCACCAGTCGATTTCCAACATTGGCGATCATTGCTTATAGTCGACTTCCACGGTGCAGAGCGATACGTGCTCGTGACTCAACGGGCGATCGACTATCATTAATGCGCCAATCGCCGTGATCAATCGCCCAATTAGCGATCATTGCTCAATGAGCGATTGCATCGCCAAGGCAATTTCAGCCCTAAATGGCAGTCGAGCTCTAGTCAACTCATGGCAGTCGAATCGGCCATAATGTCAGTCGACTGTCAACTTCAAAGATGAGGTTTTAACCCAAGTATGGTGTCCCCATACTTGCTAGACAACCCTTAGCCTAGACATAAGCCTTCTAGCCACCTCCATCAGCCTCACGCCTCTCGGATCCCTCCAAGTCATCCATGACTTGTTCATCTATCGTGCTAGCCTTCAGGTGCTTTCTTCGGCTATGTCATGCTAACGGTGTCTACACCGCCAAGGCACATTAGACTTACGCCGCCAAGACTCCGCTTGGACTTTACATCGCCAACCATTGGACTTATGCTGCCAAGACTCTACCCTTGGACTTTACGCTACCAATATCAAACCCCTTGGACTTCTCAAATGCCAAGACTCAAGCTTGGACTTTCCCTTGCCAACCCATGTTGGACTTTCCATGCCAAGACCCATGCTTGGACTTCCCTTGTGCCAAGTACTCAAGACTTGGACTTTCCCAAATGTCAAGTGTCCCACTTGAACTTTCCATGCCAAGTACCCATGACTTGGACTTTACCTTGTCAAGACCTATGTTTGGACTTTCCCATAATCACATGGTCAACCCTAGTCAACCATCAAAGTCTCCCTCGAGTCAAACTCATGTCCTGTCAATTATAACCCGGGTCGATTATATAAACAATCTCCCCAAAACATATTGACCAACATCAATGTCAAACAACTTTGTCAAACATCAAAACATCACTCGAGTCAAACTCGAGTCTGGTCAATCGTGACCTGGGTCGATTGCACCAACAAATATCAATCAGTTCTCAAAGGAAAATCACCTTTTCGACACAGGTTCAAGACTCACAGACTCAATAGGTCATTCCCGTGGTCAACTCAAACCACGATTATGAAGAATAACCAAGATATTATAGGTTATTCCCTATTATATACACTAAGTGCATAGCCAACAAAACCGAGAGTATAAACCGTAAAGGCAACTCCGGCTGGTCGACTTAGTGGACGACCCCTACTACAAGTCTTCATAGGTGTCATAACTCTGACTGTATACACCTGTTAATCAAGTTTAGATAAGTATCTAAATAAATATAAGTTATCAGGAATACTTACTTCGTGCTGCTCGGAGCTCAGGTCGCTGTCAATCTCATCTTAAAAAATCAAAACCGAAATAAATCGACTCTCGAGAATTCAAAACTCAACACAAAAACAACAGTGTATGGCATTGCAAAACCTAGGGCTCTGATACCACTAAAGTTGTCACGCCCCGAGAGTATACCGAATCGAAAATCAAACGGACAGCATCTCCCCTGTACGTGGCAACATATCCTATTTATACAAGGCCCTTGGGCCCACAACAACCATAACATATACAAATATAAACATAACAACATAATAAAACACAGCGGAACTAACACAACTATAATACAAACCACACACCATGTATACCGGTATGACTAACACCAAACTAAGAAAATGTCGTAACAAAACCAGAAAGAACGGTACAACAACAACAGTGTCCAACACTACAAATCATCACATAAAACCAAAGACATATCGAAATACCAACAATAAATCTCAAAAGCTCGGACCCTCGGAGTTGAGATGAGACGATACCAGGAAGCGATGCTCCAAGCCGTCACGAAGACTTCTGTTGGACTTTCTGAGCCGCAAAAACTGCTTTTTGCATTGCGAAAACCCCGGAAGTCTGGTCACGGATCCGTGCGAAGTATAACAAATAAAACTAACATGTATGTGTTTAATACCTTTAGATCTACTCTAGATCTACATGATAAGAAATTACCCTTGAAGCGATGCCCTTCGCTTATCCCGCTCGTCCAAAAGGATTGCCGAAACTCGAGAGTATCAAGTGCACACTCCTCTATTGGTATCCACACAAGCAATAGGTGGAGAAAAGACAATCTTGAGTGTTCTAGCACTCTTTGAAGGTCTCGGCAAAATGGAGGATTGAGAGAGAACTTGAGTGGATCAAGGAAGAAGATGAAGTTGGAGTTACCACACAAAATGAATTACCACTATCAAGCCTCCTAAAGTGGCCGACCACTTATTTGGGAGTTACATGCATGCATGTAACTCCAAGAGCCAATGGCGCTTGGTTTCCCTCATGAGGTGGCACCCCATGATAAGTCCATGATGATGTGGAACACCATCATTGGTCAGCCCACATGCCATGTCACCATGACATGGCAATTGGTCAAGACAAAATTGACCATTCATCTTCCCTCTCAAGTCAAGTCAAACTTGACCTCTTATCTCCCATGGTTGATCAAATCTAACCACTTGATTCAAGTCAATTTGATTTAATGAATCTCTATTCATTAATTTAAATTGACTCAATGAATCAAATCTAAATTAGACTCATTCAACACTTGAATCAACTTGAGTCTAACTCAATTAGTCTAATTTGGATTACTCTTAATCCAATTTGATTCATCCCATGAACTTAATCCTCATTGTTCATCATATGAACCTAATCTCCACCTAATTGCCCTTTGTGTGTGACCCTATAGGTTCTTGTAACGTTGGTAATATCCCTAAACCGATTTAGGAACATAAGCAATGAGCGGTATCTAGCAACACATTATTGCTACCCAAGTTACAAGAATGTTGAGCTCCAACATCACCTTTGTGACTACTAATTGTGACTCTCATAATATGTGACAATGTTCCCCTATCCTTGACATCTAGATTGATCAATTGAGGCATAGACCGTGTCATCCTCGGTACAATCTATATCTTGAACTCCAAGTAGACTCACTCTAATCAAATGAGTTCGATATCTCATATTGACTCATTTGGGCATGGTCATGCACTTCGTGGTCTCACTCTATCAAGAATATTGATATCACCCCCGTCATATAGGAGGGATAGATCTCATCTACATTACTCATATCCCTCCGCATAATTTGTCACATACCCAGTAATCGCCTTTATAGTCCACCCATTTACGGGTGACGTTTGACGAAGCCAAAGTATGCAACTCCTTATGTAGGGAACCATGGTGACTTCAGGTCTAAGGACTAATAGTCATACTAATAGCCACATGAGAAAGTATATGACGCTCATATAACGATCCATGATACTTTCTCATGGTGGGTCATTCAGTATACATTCTCCAATGCATACCCATGTGTCAACTTGATATCTCATATCCATGACTTGTGAGATCAAGTCATCGTGTTGACCTACATGCTAGTCTCTATGCATTAACATTGTCCCTGAATGTTAATACTCGACTAGGAATGATTAAGAGTAGTGTTCTCTATATCATCTCATTATCGATTCAACCAATCGATTGATATAGATAAGAACCTACTACTCAAGGACGTTATTATACTTAGTTATTTGGCACCAATATAAGTAAATATAATAATCATGCCTTTATAAATAGGAATATGATACATTAAAGTCCATACAACAATCATCACATAATTGGCTCTAGGGCTTTCACTAACAACTTCTACCTGTTACCTGGGTGACAGAAAAACCCAGGGTCTGTGGTGGTGAGTATAACTCAGCGGTAATATGAGAGAACATGTATATATCAAATATCACATGTCATTCAACAATATAACCTAGAGGTACAATAGGTATACCAGTATAATAAACATATACATGCATATACCGTCTAACCAAACAATCAACGTAAAATGCAGACATACCTGAAAGTCCGCTACGCTACTCTGATCCAACCTGAGCATATATCCACAATATATAACATGAAGAGTAATACTATCTCATACTATAATCATGATACAAGTCAAAGGTATCTAATGGTTCAACCAACAAGTATATAGGTATCCGACACAATCATATAACAAATGCAAGTAGCATGTATGAAGATGATGTACAACCAAATGCAGCAAGCATAGTACAAACAAATGCAACATCATAATAAGCATACATATAGATTGCATCTATATATACACTAATCACAATCATCCATATATATATATATATATATATATATATATATATATATATATATATGGCAATATGCAAAACGTCATATGACACGACAATGCAGCATACATGGTCATGTCGGCTCACCCTAAAGCTACCACGACCCCAGTATGGCATCGGTGGCTCGACATGACAACTGTCCCAACTCAACACCAACCACTACTCTCGAGTGGTCGAGTGGATAGTATGATGTAGCATATAAGCGTAAAGAGAAAGTTACATGATGGGGGTCCTTATTGTTGGCCACTCAGACAGTCACTACCCATGAGTGGTCAAGTGTCATACACACAGGACAACGACATGCAAATCCAACTACCACCGTCTATAGTGGTAGAGTGCGGAACCACAAATGCTCTGCCCTCACACCGGTTACTCCTCCTATGAGTAACCGTGGAGGCAGGATGACTGATGACCCTCTCAATCATAAGAGAGACCACATCGCCAGCATGCATGCAAATGACATGAATGCACAGTCACACATACGGACATCCACCACAGACTCTCTATTCTTCAGAGAGTCATACCAATCTGATCAACGCACTCTCTATCCTGCAGAGAGTCGTACTCAACTAATCATAACACTCTCTATCCTGTAGAGAGTCATACCAATCTGGTTGACTCACTCTCTATCCTGCAGAGAGTCGTACTCAACTGATCATAACAAGCTAGGACCACTGGTCCATAGCGACACACTAATCACAATTTATCTGACCATTTACACAACACATGATCGGTAGTAAACAAGAAACATAAGAGTATTGATATCAATCCTACGTTCAGGACATTACCTACTTACGAATGACCTTTTACCCAATTTACAAATCAGGTCATCATCTGTACTCCACTATTTAGACATAACTAAGCATTTATAGATTTAACTACATCACATTTATAACTCCTAATCATAATGAAGGAAATATGATAACAACAATAGAGCATATAGGCCAAAGACAAAGTATCAAGCACAAGAATAAATAAGAGTGGGGTCAAGATAATATGAAAATATAATATGATCATATATATATCTAAATCTGTATGCAATAACAACTATCTGACCAGGGTAGGAAATTACCCACTTGATATATGTATAGCTCGTGTTAGTAGCTTGCGCATCCGCGAATCCGCCTTGAATCAAAGTCCTACACATAACAAATAATAGAACTAAATTCTATTCATACATCCAATGACCAAATCAAATCATGTACGATTCTTAATACCTCAGTTAATCTACTCTCATCAATACATTATCCACTGAGCTGACCTGACTCCTTCATGATTGTCAATTATGCCACAATATTTGAAATCAACAACATGCTACATAACTACTTTCACTTTCATCATGATACCCAACTAATAAAATTATCCAGATCAACTCACCTTGCTTATCCTCAATTGCACAACATCTTGTTCCAATTTAGGGTATCAAATCTTTGCTGAATAAGAGGCAATCAATATCACGCTTCGAGAGTATGTCGTGTCGAAAATCAAACGGACGGCATCTCCCCTGTACATGGCAATATTTCGGGTTAATACAAGGCTCGTAGGCCCACAACAACAACATAACATAAATATACAACCACAACGGAAACATAAACCACATACCCACAACAAATATACCAAAAACATATAGGTGTACACCACCTAAAAAGTCCACAGTAATAAAATCGTAAATAAAACATCGACTACAAAAGTAAAGTCCACGACATCACGACAAAGTCCATAATAAAACAAGTCCATAACATAAAATGAACTCCTCATGAGACTCGGAAAACGGAGATGGGATGGATCATCGACGAAGCTCCAAGTCGTCACGAAGACTTCTACCTATTACCTGGGCGACAGAAAAACTCAGGGTCTGTGGTGGTGAGTAAAACTCAGCAGGTAATAAGATAGAACATGTAAATATATGTATCAATATTACATGTCATTCAACTGTTTAATCTACTCATACAACAAGTATACATCAGCATAACAGGTATACATGCATGCATACACTAAATAAACTGAACAACAAACGATGCTGACATACCTGACAGTCAGCTACTCTATCCTCATCCAACCTGGCATATATCCACAACACAAGGTATAACGAATAATACTAACTCACCCTACATCATGATATGAGTCGAGGGTATCACAGTGAATAACCAACAAGTATACAAGTACCGGCCTACTACCATACAGAAAATGCTAGAGCATGTATGAATATGTACAAACAAATGCAACAAGCATAGTACATATAAATGTATCATCGAAGTGAGTATACATATAGACTGTATCTGTATGTATACTAATCACCATCATCCATGTATATATATATACAAGCATGTATGTATATATATATAGCAATATGCAAAACACCGTATGTGTTGGGATGTATACTGAAAAGTCTATCTTTTGTATGAACATATTTATTTTGAAATAAGAATCACATGATCATTGTTTGCATATTTTTATGGCTATGCATATTGTCTAATACATTACATTGTAGATAACATGGTGTGTGGTGTCACACAGGAGATCATGTTATCGATTCCTTGTAAAGTATAAGTAAAGGCTCACAATCGAGATGGCTTTGGACAAACCATTGGAATGGTTGTAGTGTGATTTGGTATTGGTTTGTCTTGACTATAGAATCACACTAGTGCACTTTGTGTGTATTGAGCAGGACCGACTTAGAGGTGATTCGATTTATTGCTGACTACATAATCAAATTAGACCTCAGATATTATATTGTACATACTCTTAATCCCGATATAATAACGGGCACATATACTTAGTATTCATTTCTTTGATTTACTAATGGGCGAGATTTATAGATTAAATCGATAGGCTCGGTAAGTTGGGAAATGATACTATTTATATGGTGTGTCATTGATTATAGGAGGAAATTGTGTCCTATATATTAGGATGATGATGTCCCCTTGAGGAGCTCATAAAGTTCATCATGTAAACCCTGCAGGTGGACTTGGTCCGACATGATGAAAAGGTTGAGTGGTACTACTCATGGAGTTAGATGTTGATTAATTAATGGTCAGTAAATTAATTAATCGACGGACATTCGAGATCTTAAACACGGGGAGAAAATGTACAAATAATATATGGAGCTCATATTAACTTATGGGGGTTGGTGAGGTAGATCAATGATAATCCTCTAGTGGAATGGATAATCATTAATGGATCAGACTTTATGTGGGCTTGATCCATTGGGTGGCCAAGATCCAACTCCTCCTCATGGTCCCTATTGTAGCCTATTAATACCTCATGAAGCTTAGATCCAATGGATGAAAACAAAACTTTAGATCCAACGGTAGAGATTAAATCTCTAAGATTCGACGGTTGAGATTAAATATCTAGATCCGACGGTTGAGATTAAATCCTTAGAACCAATGGTTGAGATTAAAAGGAGGCTTAAGCCCAACTCTATAAATATAGGACTATGGCTTGGGCGATGGATGGGATTAGGGTTTGCTTCCCTTGGGCGGCAAGCAATCCCATTAGGGTTAGGATTAGGAGTGGGCGGCTAGGGTTTTGGTGTTGGGGTGGGAGGCAACAAGTGGAGGAGGACCTTTCTTCTTCTTCCTAAGGTTTGTCCGGCAACCTATTCTTCTTCCATATACTTTGGCCGGTGCTCAACATATTCTTCTTCCCCTCTTCCTTGGCCGGCAATTAGGAGAGCTAGGGTTAGGGTTTTGGGTGGCTACAAGGTGAAGATTGTTTTCCCTTTTCTTCTCCAAGGGTTGTCCGGCGCCCATCACCCTCATTGATTCTCTTTTGGACGGTTCCTATACTCCATGTTCTCTTCCTTGGCCGATGAAAACATCGAGTTTATTGACTTGGTGGCCGGTTCTAGATAGGAAGAAGTGTTTTGTTTTATGATCTTCCTTTGTTCGGAGTGAACAAGGAAGGAAGATTGGTGATCTAGGAGCTTCAACTTTTGATAGATCGTCGCCCACACGACGTCCGAAAGGAGGAAGGTCATACAATAGAAGATCGAGAGGTATATCGATTCTCTATTTTCATTTGTTACATGTTTATATTTGTTTTTCAATTATATGCATGATATATATTCTGTTTTATGGCTAAATATACTTGGACTCCGAACATAAACACAAAAATCGGCCATCCGTACATCGTCTATTCCGCGGCTACTCGTAGAATAGAGGTTGGTCGCTTGAACAACAAGTTTGTTCAAGTGACCACTCTAATCGAATAGCACGACGATGACAAGGTTGCTTGGGCAATCCCACTTGTCAAGGATAAATTTTTTTTATCCGGGGACGTAGAAGGGATCGCCATGAACAAGCGACCGAGTTGAAGTGGGAAGCGAAGTTTCCCCTCCCAACATGTGGTATCAGAGCCACGGTTTTCGATTTTGTGTGTTTAGGATTCGGTTACTATTATGCATTTTTCATATATTATATGTGCCGAATAATAGTAGGATATGCGTAGGTTAACTCTTTGGTTGCAGGCATAAGATCCGACTATTGTGGCCATATGTATGTATGTGATTGTATGTGTGTAATAGTATATTTTGTTGAATCCTCGGGGTTGACGAGGCTAGTATTTAATTTTTTGTAAATTAGATACGGCATTGTTTAGCCACTCTTTCTATTTTAGTTTACTTTCGATCTAGATTTCATGTACACTCCCTCGTGGAGTATAAGATCGATGGATGTAAATTAAAATAGTTTTTAGTCTCGGCTCGGATCTCCGGATGGCTCGTACATGGCGTAGGAGGAGCGGACGAGATGGCAATGTGACGGGAGACATATTGAAGACAAAAGCCATAATAGTTGGAAAATAATTTATTTTTCATATTTATTGCTTATTGTTTGATATGCATGTCGTAGGCTAGAAAATTCCTCAATTTTAAATTACTAAGTAGGAGAGGGAAATTTTTATAAATTCCCACGGCCTCCATTACAATTTGACAAGTGATGCAAACAAACTTGCGCGTCGGCTCTGAGTGCCTTCCTCCCCATCGAATGAGTTTGTTTGCGGATCACGGGGTCAGATATGGTTATAGAAAATTATTTAGGAGCGTGTGTACTTCCCCATCGAAAGGCACATAACCCGAGATAATTTCCTTGGTATCGAGTAATGGTGAACACTTAGATGCAAATAGGAGTATCCTCCCCATCGGAGTCACTGCTTTTATTTGTAGGGCCGAAGAGAAACCAACTATTAATTTTATTTGTCAAAAAGTTAGATTGACAAGATAGTAAAATTAATGGGTAAAACCTCCTCTTACAAATGTAGAATTCGTATACGTCCACACGATCGTGGCATACGATATTCTCGGTGTTTTGAGGTGTTGGTTGATTTTAAAATTTTATTGTTTGAGGAATCAATAATTTTTTGAAATCTAAAGTAATGATCTATGTGATTCTTAGGATTTTCAAAAATGACTTTCAGTCCACTTGCTATAATACTAATGGAAAATAAACTTACTGTACATAATTATGTTGATTGGAAAAAGAAATCTAGATATTGTCTTAACTGCTGAGGAGTACAAGTATTTACTCTTCGAAGAGTGTCCTCCTAAGCCTGCGAATGAGCTGGAAGTCCTTGGAGCTGAGATCGATGGGGAAACCCAGGTCGATATCATTCTCCAGTCGACAGAAAGGCTTGCTCAGGCTCAGGCCATGGTTGCTCAGAAGGTTTCTACTTCTAAGCCGAAAGGCAAGAAGAAGAAAAAACAAGGTGGAGCAAAGGTGGTGGGAGGATCTTAGGGAGGAGTGAAGAAGCCGAAAGGCAAGTGCTTCACTTGCAAGTAGACTGGACATTGGAAGAAGGACTGTCCCAATCCGAAACAGAACAAAGGTATATCCTTTGGTCTAGTCGTTAAAACATGTTTAGCAGTGTTATCTGTTAGTGAAAGCCCTAGAGCCAATCATATGATGATTGTTGTATGGACTTTATTGTATCATATTCCTATTTATAAAGGCATGGTTATTATATTTACTTGTATTGGTGCCAAATAACTAAATATAATAATGTCCTTGAGTAGTAGGTTCTTATCTATATCAATCGATTGGTTGAATCGATAATGAGATGATATAGAGAACACTACTCTTAATCATTCCTAGTCGAGTATTAACATTCAGGGACAATGTTAATGCATAGAGACTAGCATGTAGGTCAACAAGATGACTTGATCTCACAAGTCATGGATATGAGATATCAAGTTGACACATGGGTATGCATTGGAGAATGTATACTGAATGACCCGCCATGAGAAAGTATCATGGATCGTTATATGAGTGTCATATACTTTCTCATGTGGCTATTAGTATGACTATTAGTCCTTAGACCTGAAGTCACCATGGTTCCCTACATAAGGAGTTGCATACTTTGGCTTCGTTAATCATCACCCGTAAATGGGTGGACTATAAAGGCGACATCGGGTATGTAGCGAATTATGCGAGGGGATGTGAGTGATGTAGATGGGATCTATCCCTCCTATATGATGGGGGTGACATCGATATTCTTGATAGAGTGAGACCACGAAGTGCATGGTCATGCCCAAATGAGTCAATATGAGATATTGAGCTCATTTGATTAGAGTGAGTCTACTTGGAGTTCAAGATTTAGATTGTACCGAGGATGACATGGTCTATGCCTCGATTGGTCAATCTAGATGTCAAGGATAGAGGGACATTGTCACATATTGTGAGAGTCACAATTAGTAGTCACAAAGGTGATGTTGGAGCTCAACATTCTTGTAACTTGGGTAGCAATGATGTGTTGCTAGATACCGCTCATTGCTTATGTTCCTAAATCGGTTTAGGGACATTGCCAACGTTACAAGAACCTATAGGGTCACACACATAAGAGCAATTAGATGGAGATTAGGTTCATATGATGAACCATGAGGATTAGGTTCATGGGATGAACCAAATTGGATTAAGAGTAATCCAAATTAGACTAATTGAGTTAGACTCAAGTTGATTCAAGTGTTGAATGAGTCTAATTGAGATTTGATTCATCAAATCAATTTAAATTAATGAATAGAGATTCATTATATTAAATTGACTTGAGTCAAGTGGTTAGATTTGATCAACCATGGGAGATTAGAGGTCAAGATTGACTTGACTTGAGAGGGAAGATGAAAGGTCAAGTTTGACTTGACCAAATGCCATGTCATGATGATGACTAGGCATGGCCTGCCAATGATGGTGCTCCACATCATCATTGACTTGGTCAATAGGTGCCACATCATGAGGGAGACCAAGGGTCATGGGAGTTACATGCATGCATGTAACTCCTCTCCTTGAAGTGGCCGGCCACTTTAGGGGTTTCATGTGGTGAATTCATTTGGTGAGTTACTCTCATTACTTCATCTTCAACCTTGAACCTTTCTCTTAAGCTCTCCCTCTCCCATCCCTCTCTTTGGCCGAAATTCCTAAGGGAGTGCTAGCACACTCTAAGGCATTTCTCTCCACCTATTGCTTGTGTGGATACCATAGAGGAGTGTGCACTTGACACTCTCGAGTTCCGGCGAACTTTTGGACGAGCGGGATAAGCGAAGGGCGTCGCTATGAGGGTAACGTTCTAACCTCTTAGATCTAAGGTAGATCTAGGATTTCTGTAAGCACATACATGTAATTATAATTTTTATACTTCGCACGGATCCGTGGCCGGGGCTTCCGAGGTTTCCGCAACGCAAAAAGCGGTTTTTGCGGCTCGGAAAAACCCAACAGTGGTATCAGAGCCACGTGTGAAGCATGTATGTGTTTCGTTTTTGTAGTTTTTATATTAGATATAAAAATTACAGATTTATATGTTTCTGTAAATTTTCTTATTTTATAGAATTTTTGGGTATTTTTCTCGTAGAGTTGAAGCAACGAGTGTTGGGACACTCGTAGGCTTCAACCGTCGAGAAAAACTCTCCGAATCGGCGAGTTCTCGCTTTAGGTTTTTGGGACAGTGACTTAAGTCACTGTAAGATCATTGTAGGGACACTCGCGAAGTTTATTTTGCGAGTAGGGGCGCTGCCCCTATCCCCGAAAGGGGCCATGTCCCGCGATCGCGCCCGGAAACCGCTTAGCGGGACCGTTTCGGAGGGGTGACTCATAAATTCAAAATAAATTAGGAAAAATTATAGAAATTTTCTGTAAAAATACATAATTTATAATTATGTATAATTCTGTGATTGTCATGGCCCAATAACCCAATTGGATTGGATTATGTGTGTTGTTTATGGTTGTGCGTGTTGTAAAGTGTTTGCGACCTGTGCGTCGCACCTATTCTTTTAATATTCTAGTTGTAAATAGTTTTAGACTCGAATGTAACTCGAGTTTCGTATTTGTAATGTACAAAAATGGAGCGGTGGAAAGTCCACTTGAAGACGAGCTTACGAGAAGGGTGACGATGACACATGGCGGTCAAAGGAAGCGCTTGGAGAAGCCGCTAGCCTTAGGTTGACCGTCCGATCTTCTCATTGGCTTGAGAAGATCATAGTAGGGCCATGACTATATCACATTTAATGATATATATATATGTTGATATATATATATATATGTATATTTAATTGATTTTGCTTGTATGTATGTGATGCATGCTAGTAGAAAAATGTTTGTATGTATATGATGCATGCTAGGTTAATTTTCTTGTATGTATATGATGCATGCTAGAATAATTAATGTATGTATATGATGCATGCTAATATAGGATAATAAAGGCCTAAATGCGTATAAGATACACATTACGATTAGATTAGATCATAATCGAATCAACTCGAAAATGCCTACCGAGCCTTGATACCCATCACTACCTAGATCATTTGTTGTTGTTGAATCTGCCAAAGCAGAGCAACGCATATTATCTTGGTAGGGTGCGGAGGGACAATCTTGGTCCCGCCTATCACGACTCGGGTTAGAGTAAGCTCAATTAGATTGAGCAAAACTAGTTAACTCAATTGGATCGAGTAGAACTATAGGCATATTCCAATCGTTGGAAAGATAGGTTAAGATCGCATTTACACTAAATCTTGGGCGATTTAGCCAAAGCTAACTCAAGGTCTTTTGTAAATGTGGGTCTTAATCCTATAAACAAGAGTTGCATAGAGATGTAATCGGTAATGTGTTACCCACCGATCGTACTAAGTCTTGGGCGATTTAGCCAAAGCTAACTCAAGGCTTTGTATAATGTGGATCTTGTCCCGCAAGAATTATAGCTAGTTTGTATGAATCTAGTAAAAGTGGTTTGACCACATCCATAACTCGATTCTACAAAATTCCTATAATTTAGTGGGAGCATCATTTGATTAAAGGCCTAATTAAATGATAAAAGGAATATGATATTAATTCTCTGCATTGTATGTTGTAGATAACTATGTCGACAACCACGAACACTCTCTCTCTGCGATCCGTCCTTGAGAAGGACAAGCTCAATGGAGCAAATTTCCTGGACTGGTACAGGAACTTGAGAATTGTTCTCACCCAAGAAAGGAAGTCAGACGCGGAGCCCATTCCGGAGGCACCTCCGCCAATGCCTCGCGTGACAAAGATGCTTACAAGAAGCATCAAGATGATGCATTAGATGTGTCATGCGACCATGAACTCGAGCTTGAAGCAACACGAGTTCATGAATGCTTATGATATGGTTGGACATCTTCGTCAACTATATCAAGGACAAGCTAGGCATGAGAGATATGAAGTCTCTAAGGCATTATTTGGGTCCAAAATGCAAGAAGGGACTCCCGTAGGTACATATGTACTCAAGTTGATTGGGTACGTAGAAAAACCTACAAAGGCTGGGATTCCCACTTGGCCAAGAGCTGGCCACTGACCTAATCTTGCAATCTTTGCCACAAGCCTTCAATCAATTTATCATGAATTATAACATGAATGAAATTGATAAGCCATTGCCTGAAATGCTCAGCATGTTGAGAACTGCAGAGCTTAACCTTAAGAAGGGTAAATCTGACACCATTTTGATGGTGCAGAAGAAGCAAGGCAAGGGCAAGCCTAAAGGTAAGGGAAAGTCCCAAGCCAAGGGCAAAGGCAAAGAACTTAAACCCAAAGGAGGGGTAGCCAAGGAAGGGGCTTGCTTCTTCTGCAAGGAAGCGTGACAACTGGAAGGCGAATCGCAAGGCATACCTGGAAGATCTTAAGAAGAAGAGAAGTGAGACTTCTACTTCAGGTATAAATGTTATAGAAGTCAATCTATCTATTTCTTCATCTTGGGTATTAGATACCGGATGTGCATCTCACATTTGTACCAATGTGCAGGGGCTGAGAAATAGCAGGGCATTGACAAAGGGCGAGGTGGACCTACGAGTAGGCAATGGAGCAAGGGTTCTCTTTATTCTTTGTAGAGGAACTTATGATCTATCTCTCGCCCTCCGGGCTTGTACTAGAATTAGATGAATGTTGTTATGTATGCTTTAACTAAGAACATCATTTCAGTTTCTTGTTTGGACAAGAAAGGTTTTTCATTTATAATAAAGAACAAATGTTGTTCAGTTTATTTAAATGATATGTTCTATTGTAGTGCACCTCTAATGAACGGACTCTACTTTCTAGACTTAGAGAGCCCTATCTATAACATAAGTACCAAGAGGTTCAAGTCAAATGAGTTGAACCAAACCTATCTCTGGCATTGTCGCTAGGTCACATAAATGAGAGTCGCTTATCTCACTCCATAAGGATGGGGTGCTAGACTCATTTGATTTTGAATCATATGAGACATGCGAGTCTTGCCTTTTAGGCAAGATGACCAAGACTCCTTTAGTGGACATAGCGAAAGAGCAATGATTTGTTAGGACTTATACATAGTGATGTATGTGGTCCTTTCTGTTGCTAGAGGTGGTTCTGGTACTTCATTACATTTCTGATGACTTCATGAGATATGGTTATGTGTATCTTATGACACATAATCAGAATCCTTTGAAAAGTTCAAAGAATTCAAGAATGAAGTACAAAACCAGCTTGCAAGAGTATTAAGATACTTCGATCAGATCGAGGTGGTGAATACCTTAGCCATGAGTTTCGTGACTATCTAGCTGAGTGTGGGATTCTATCCCAACTCACTCCTCCTGGAACACCACAGTGGAATGGTGTATTCGAAAGGAGGAATCGTACCCTATTGGATATGGTACGATCTATGATGAGTCACACAGATCTTCCTATATCCTTTTGGGGATATGCTCTGGACACAGCAGCCTTTACCCTTAACCGTGTACCATCCAAGGCTGTGGTAAAGACACCATATACGATATGGACAGGGAAAAATCCCAAGATGTCTTTTATGAGGATTTGGGGTTGTGAGGCTTACGTTCGACGTCAAGTCTCGCATACAACCGGGACCCAAATCCGATAGGTGCTATTTTGTTGGATATCCCAAGGATACAAAGGGATATTATTTACATTCCCCAAAGACAAAGTGTTTGTGGCAAAGACTGGAGTTTTTCTAGAAAGGGATTTTGTTTCTAGAAAAACTAGTGGGAGTACCTTCGATCTTGAAGAAATTCAAGATAAGGACCATAGCACCGAGGCCTTGATGGAGGTTGAACAGGAACCACAAAGTGTTGTGGGTGATGAGGTTGTTGCAAAGAGTTGTGGAACAACCACTGCTCATGCAGACCTACCTCTTCGCAGTCCGATGATAGGGCACGTCGTCACCGAGAGATACTCATTTCTCTTGTCGACCATGATGACGTTATGCTCATTGAGAATGAGCCTACCTCCTATCGTGAAGTCGTGATGAGCCCAGATTCGAGAAATGGCTAGACGCCATGAGATCCGAGATGGAATCCATGTACACTAACCAAGTATGGACTTTGGTTGATCCACCAAGGGTCAAACCCATTGGGTGTAAGTGGGTCTTTAGGAGAAAGACTCATATGGATGGACTTACGATACCTATAAGGGCCGATTGGTGGCTAAAGGTTTCAAGCAAATTCATGGTATTGACTATGATGAAACCTTTTCTCCAAAGGGCGATGTTTAAGTCCATTCGATCTTGCTTGCTATCAAAGATACCACGATTATGAGATCTGGCAGATGGATGTCAAAACCGCGTTCGAATGGAAACTTACCGAGGATGTGTACATGACACAACCCGAGGGTTTTGTAGATCCACAAAGATATCGGGAAGGTATGCAAGCTGCAAAGGTCCATTTATGGGCTAAAGCAAGCTTCTCGGAGTTGGAATCTTCGATTCGATGATGCGATCAAACAGTTTGGTTTAATCAAGAATGAAGATGAACACTATGTCTACAAGAGGGTTAATGGGAACACAGTTGTGTTCCTTGTATTGTATGTGGATGACATACTACTCATTGGGAATGACATCCCTTCGCTACAGTCTGTGAAGACTTGGCTAGGGACGTGCTTCTCAATGAAGGACTTAGGTGAAGCAGCCTGTATTCTAGGCATCAAGATCTATAGAGATAGATCTAAGAGATTGCTTGGCCTAAGTCAGAGTACATACATTGACACGATACTTGGTTTGCCATGCAGAATTCCAAGAAAGGACTTACGTCGATGTCACATGGTGTGAGTCTTTCAAGACTCAAAGTCCCTCTTCTAGAGAGGAGAGAGACGCATGGATAAGATCCCTTACGACCGCTATAGGATCTATCATATGCATACGCCTACTGTCGTCCTGATGTCTGGTATGCTTTGAGCATGACGAGTAGATACCAGTCAGATCCAGGTGAGCGTCACTGGAGAGCAGTCAAGAATATTCTTAAGTACTTGAGAAGGACTAAAGAATATTTCTTGATATTTGGAGGCGATGAGGAGCTAGCTG
Organism: Wurfbainia villosa; assembly: GCA_025175895.1. Lineage (NCBI taxonomy): Eukaryota > Viridiplantae > Streptophyta > Magnoliopsida > Zingiberales > Zingiberaceae > Wurfbainia > Wurfbainia villosa. The sequence goes on from CM045987.1 coordinate 12,023,019, forward strand.
TAAAGGGTTACAGTGATGCCAGCTTCCAAACTGACCAGGATGATTATAGATCGCAGTCAGGTTTCGTGTTTTGCTTTAATAGGTAGCACTGTGAGCTGGAAGAGTTCCAAGCAGGACACAGTTATTGATTCTACAACAGAGGCCGAATATATCGGTGCTTCCATCTCATTCGTGAGATTGTCGATCGAGGAGATGTGAAGATTTGCAGAGTACCCACAGAGGCTAACATCGCAGATCCCTTGACCAAGGCTTTGGCACAGAAAAAGCATGATGGTCACACTAGGTCATTGGGTATTAGATACTACGGTGATTGGCACTAGTGCTAGTGGGAGATTGTTAGTGAAATCCCTAGAGCCAATCATATGATGATTGTTGTATGGACTTTATTGTATCATATTCCTATTTATAAAGGCATGGTTATTATATTTACTTGTATTGGTGCCAAATAACTAAATATAATAATGTCCTTGAGTAGTAGGTTCTTATCTATATCAATCGATTGGTTGAATCGATAATGAGATGATATAGAGAACACTACTCTTAATCATTCCTAGTCGAGTATTAACATTCAGGGACAATGTTAATGCATAGAGACTAGCATGTAGGTCAACAAGATGACTTGATCTCACAAGTCATGGATATGAGATATCAAGTTGACACATGGGTATGCATTGGAGAATGTATACTGAATGACCCGCCATGAGAAAGTATCATGGATCGCTATATGAGTGTCATATACTTTCTCATGTGGCTATTAGTATGACTATTAGTCCTTAGACCTGAAGTCACCATGGTTCCCTACATAAGGAGTTGCATACTTTGGTTTCGTCAAACGTCACCCATAATTGGGTGGACTATAAAGGCGATTACTGGGTATGTAACAAATTATGCGAGGAGGATGTGAGTGATGTAGATGGGATCTATCCCTCCTATATGACGGGGGTGACATCGATATTCTTGATAGAGTGAGACCACGAAGTGCATGGCCATGCCCAAATTAGTCAATATGAGATATTGAGCTCATTTGATTAGAGTGAGTCTACTTGGAGTTCAAGATTTAGATTGTACCGAGGATGACACGGTCTATGCCTCGATTGGTCAATCTAGATGTCAAGGATAGAGGGACATTGTCACATATTGTGAGAGTCACAATTAGTAGTCACAAAGGTGATGTTGGAGCTCAACATTCTTGTAACTTGGGTAGTAATGATGTGTTGCTAGATACCGCTCATTGCTTATGTTCCTAAATCGGTTTAGGGACATTGCCAACGTTACAAGAACCTATAGGGTCACACACATAAGAGCAATTAGATGGAGATTAGGTTCATATGATGAACCATGAGGATTATGTTCATGGGATGAACCAAATTGGATTAAGAGTAATCCAAATTAGACTAATTGAGTTAGACTCAAGTTGATTCAAGTGTTGAATGAGTCTAATTGAGATTTGATTCATCAAATCAATTTAAATTAATGAATAGAGATTCATTATATTAAATTGACTTGAGTCAAGTGGTTAGATTTGATCAACCATGGGAGATTAGAGGTCAAGTTTGACTTGACTTGAGAGGGAAGATGAAAGGTCAAGTTTGACTTGACCAAATGCCATGTCATGATGATGACTAGGCATGGCCGTCCAATGATGATGCTCCACATCATCATTGACTTTGTCAATTGGTGCCACCTCATGAGGGAGACCAAGGGACATGGGAGTTACATGCATGCATGTAACTCCCTCTCCTTGAAGTGGCCGGCCACTTTAGGGGTTTCATTAGGTGAATTCATTTGGTGAGTTACTCTCATTACTTCATCTTCAACCTTGGAACCTTTCCTCTCAAGCTCTCCCTCTCCCATCCCTCTCTTTGGCCGAAATTCCTAAGGGAGTGCTAGCACACTCTAAGGCATTTCTCTCCACCTATTGCTTGTGTGGATACCATAGAGGAGTGTGCACTTGACACTCTCGAGTTCCGGCGAACTTTTGGACGAGCGGGATAAGCGAAGGGCGTCGCTACGAGGGTAACGTTCTAACCTCTTAGATCTAAGGTAGATCTAGGATTTCTATAAGCACATACATGTAATTATAATTTTTATACTTCGCACGGATCCGTGGCCGGGGTCTTCCGAGGTTTCCGCAACGCAAAAAGCGGTTTTTGCGGCTCGGAAAAACCCAACATTATCTACCGGCACTTGGTGTGTAGATACGGGAGCCACTGATCATGTCTGCAATACTTTGCAGGGGTTTCAGGAAATCCGACGACTAGCTAATGGGGAGATTATCGTTTACTTGGGCAATGCCACGAAGGTGGCGACTGTTGCAGTGGGAGATGCTTATTTGTTTTTTGAGAAAAATAAAGTTTTGGTTCTTAAGAATTGTCTTTATGTACCTTTATTTAGAAAGAATTTAATTTTGATTTCTAAATTATTTATGGATGGATATTCTATTTCTTTTAATGACAGAGTTGTTATAAAAAGGAATATGGACATTATCTGTTCGGGTGCATTGATAGGAAATTTATACACACTTAAACCAAAAGATCCCACGATGCAAATAGAAGTTAATAACTAATATTCTAATTCCAATAAGAGAAAAGAACCTTCAAAGATGAACCAAACATATCTTTGGCATCTTAGGCTTGGTCATATTAACCTAAGCAGAATTCAAAGGTTGATAGCTGATGGACCTCTGGGCTCATTAGTGGTGGAAGATTTCCCAACCTGCGAATCCTGCTTGGAGGGTAAAATGACCAAGAAGCCTTTTAAGGCCAAGGGGTATAGATCCAAAGATGTTTTGGAATTGGTTCATTCTTATTTGTGTTGTCCTATGTCTATCTAGGTTAGAGGTGGTTTTGAGTATTTCGTCTCTTTTATAGACGATTATTCGAGATATGGATACATTTACTTGATGCGCCGCAAGTCTGAATGCTTTGACAAGTTCAAAGAATTCAAGACTGATGCGGAGAAACGTCAAGGTAAAAGTACCAAGACACTGCGATCTGATCGTGGTGGTGAGTACCTCTTGGGAGAGTTTAGGAACTACTTATTAGAGGTTGGGATTCAATCCCAATTGTCTGCACCTGGCACACCCCAATAGAATGGTGTAGCAGAGCGAAGGAATAGGACTCTTATAGAGAAGGTTAGATCGATGATGAGTTATTCTGAGTTGCCAGATTCGTTCTGGGGATATGCTCTAGATACGGCGGTGTACATTCTGAACTTGGTTTCATCTAAATCGGTGCCTTCTACTCCCACAGAATTGTGGACTGGGCGAAAGCCCAGTCTAAGACATATTCGGATTTGGGGGAGTCCAGCACATGTGCTGAAGGCAGATGCTCGTAAGTTGGAACCTTGTACAGAAGTACGCATGTTTGTTGCCTATCCTTGAGGAACAAAAGGTGGTTTGTTTTATAGTCCTAAAGATCAGAGGGTGATCATTAGCACGAATGCTAGATTTCTAGAGGAAGACTATGTGATGAACCACAAGCCCATGAGTAAGATTGTTCTGGAGGAAATAAAAGAGGAAGTCACTTCTTCAGTACCACCGGTACAAGAGGATATACCATAAGTCACTGCACCGCGTGTCACAGAGGATACATAGGTGATACCTCGTCATAGTAGGAGGGTTGTGAGATAGCCTGATAGATTCATGTTCTTAATAGAATCTTCTGATTTGGTCTCTGGCGAACATGAACCTGATCCCTGGACATATGACGAGGCAATCCAAGATAAAGATGCAGCATCTTGGCAAAGTGCAATGAATATTGAGATTGAATCTATGGATTCAAATCAGGTCTGGGAGCTAGTGGAACCACCCGATGGTGTAAAAAATCATTGGATGCAAGTGGATCTACAAAAGAAAGAGAGGAATAGATGGTAAGGTTGAGACCTTCAAAGCGAGGCTTGTTGCGAAGGGGTATACTCAGAAAGAGGGTATCGATTATGAGGAGACCTTTTCGTCGGCAGCCATGCTTAAGTCTATCCGGATTCTCTTATGCATTGCAGCTCATATGGATTATGAGGTATGGAAGTGTTAGTTATAGCCCTAAGAACCAATCATGTGATGGTTGAATAGGGAACATTTTGTATCATATTCTATAAAGGCAAAGGATTGGTTATTATATTTAAGTCTTGCTTGTGCCAGCTAAATTAAATATAGTAATGCCCTAGAAAAGTAGGTTCTTATCTACAGCACATCAATTGGCAGAATTGATTATGAGAGGCTGTAGAGAACACTTTCTAAATGTTCCTAGTCAAATATTAATATGCAAGGGCAGTATTAATACATAAAGACTAGCATGTAGGTCAATTGATGACTTGATCTCACAAGTCATGGATATATGATATCAAGTTGACACATGGGTATATATTAGAGAATATATACTGAACTGACCCGCCATGAGAAAGTTTCATGGATCGTTATATGAGTGTCATAAACTTTCTCATGTGACTATTGGTATGAATAGTCCTCAAACCTGAAGTCACTACGGGTCCCTACATAAGGAGTTATGTACTTTGGTATCGTCAAACGTCACCCGTAACAGGGTGGACCATAAAGGCGATTACTGGGTATATAACAAATTATGCGAAGGGATGTGAGTGATGTAGATGGGATCTATCCCTCTCATATGACGAGAGTGATATCGGTGGGCCCCTTGATTGAGTAGAACTACTAAAACGCATGGCCATGCTCGAATGAGTCAATATGAGATATTGAGCTCATTTGTTTGAGTTAGTTTACTCAGGGATCAAGAAACACATAGATTGATCGAGGATGACACGGTCTATGCCTCATTGATCAATCTGATATCAAGGATAGAAGGACACGGTCATATATTATAGTAGTCACGTAAAGGTTAGTCGGATCTTGACTTATCTCATAACTTGGGTAGCAATGATGTATTGCTAGATGCCGCTCATTGCTTGTGTATCTAAAAGAGTTTAGGTCCACTGCCAACGTTATGAGAGCCTATAGGGTCACACACAAAGAGCATGATAATTAGAGGAATTAGAGTATTCTAGTTTGACTAGAATAATTTGGGAATAAGCTTAAGTACAAAATGGTTTTTGGACTTTAAGCTTAATGAGAATTTTAGCTAATTGATTTAATGAGATTAATTCAATATGTTACCTTATTGATTTAATAAGATTAATTAAATATGATAACATAAGCTTAATTGAATTAATAAGATTAATTCAATATGATTGAATTAATAAGATTAATTCAACATGATAACATAAGCTTAATTGAATTAATAAGATTAATTCAACATGCATGAATGCCACATAAGAATGCCACATAAGCATGCCACATAAGCATGCCACCTAAGCATCCACCTAAGCTAGATAAGGTGGAAGGAAACAAAATGGTTTTGTCTCCTTAAGTGGCCGGCCAAACTTGTGTCCCAATGCAATGGATTGCATTGAAGGTGTGGAGGTGAAAGGGTTTTTCCAACCCTATAAATGACCCCATGAAGTGGCTTACCATAGAAAGTGTTGTTGTGGTTGTGAGAGAGCTTGGTGGAAGCTTTGGTTGTGTGGGTTTGTGAGTGTAGGCTAGCAAGAAGAGGAGTCTTCTTCTTCCTTTCTCCTTTTCCCTCTCTTCCTCTCCTTTAGGGACTTCTCTAGCAAGAAGTAAAGGAGAGCTCTTCTAGTTTTTCTTTTGTGAGACAAGAGCTTGCTCGTGTGGATACATATAGAGGCACGGACACTTGAACGTGCTAAAGATCCAACAAACAAAAGGAAGAAGCGGGATTAACAAGGGCACGCAACAAAGGTAATCCTCTCCTAAAAGATAGGTTTGGTTTAGAGAAATTTATTTTATACGAGTTTGCTTTCGCATGGATCACTTGGAAGGGATCCTAATTTTTCCGTTGCGCATATGCCATTTGGCATAAAGAATTTCCTACAGTGGTATCAGAGCCACTTGCGAAAGATCGTATAAAATAAGTTTTCTCTATTCTATATGTGATATAGAAGTAGGATAAATTTTATTATGAGTTGATAATTGTATTAGCAATTGTCAAACATAATAAAATATCCAATGTCTTTTAAAAGTTAAAATGACATGGTGCATGGTTATGGCCTAGTCCCAAAAGATTTGTGAATGTGTGTGTGTTGTAATTTTTAAATACGGCCTGCGTGTCGTGCCTTCCTCCTAAAATTCTTGTTGTAAAATTAGTTTTAGACTCGAATGTAACTCGAGTATTTCTCCTTTTGTAATGTACAAAACAAAGATGGAGGGTCCATTGGAAGATGAGGTTACAAGGAGGACGTCAATAACACAAGACAACCAAAAGGAAGCACTTGGGAGAAGATGCTATCCCTAGGTTGACCAATCAATCTTTTCATTGGCTTGAGAAGATTGTAGAATAAGGGCCATAACCATGACACGCTTAGTTTAATATGTATGTGATGCATGTTAGTTTAGCTTGTATGTGATGCATGATTAGTTTAGCTTATATGTGATGTATGCTAATATGTATATGATACATGTTTATTTCTTAATAAGTCTAAACGATATGCCTACCAAAGTTTGGTACTCACTACTTCCTCGATCATTTGTTATTGGGTTTGCCAAAGCAAAGCACTGCATTTTATCTTGGAAGAGTGCGAGTGGACAATCGTGATGTCCCGCTATCAAACTTGGTTAAGACTTAATTAAGTTTTCTTAATTAGTTAAGAAAGTAGAGGCATATATTAGCTTTGAACATAAGTTTTAAAATTAGTTTTATGTGATTTCAACATCACTTTGTCTTAGAAGTGGTCGCTGTCGATATCCAAGAAGGCCCTCGTGCCTCGCCATACCGAAGTCGGTTTAGGAATAAACACTAAACTAATCTAAACTTAACCAAAGCTATTAAAGAGTTACATCAGATGTAATTGGCAAAAGATTGCCTACCTAATTATACTACGTCTTGGGCAATTAGCCAAAGCTAACTCAAGACGAATTATAATGTGGATCTTTATCCCATATAAATTTATAGCTAATAGTAGCTATGAGAATTTAGTGGGAGCCTCATTTAATTAAAGGCCTAATTAAATGATTTAGGTATGATACTTAACTTTGCATTTTAATGTTGTAGATCACCATGACATCTAACACACACCCTCAACTTGCGATCTGGCCCTTGAGAAGGACAAGCTTAATGGAGCGAACTTTCTTGATCGTATAGGAACTTGAGGATTATCCTCAAGCAAGAACGCAAACGTATGTCCTAGAGCAGTCTACCCTCAAACACCCGCATGCGCTACTCGTCTTGAAAAGGATGCTTATAAGAAGCATCAAGATGACGCATTAGATGTGTCATGTCTTATGCTTGCCACCATGAACTCTGAGCTTCAGAAGCAACATGAGAACATGGATGCCTATGATATGGTTGAGCATTTGAAACAACAATATCAAGGACAAGCTAGGCACGAGCGTTTTGAAGTGTCTAAGGCTCTTTTTGCATGCAAGATGCAAGAAGGAACACTGTAGGAACTCACGACTCAAAATGATTGGGTACGCTGAGAACCTTGAAAGACTAGGTTTTCCATCGAGCCAAGAATTGGCAACCGATGTTATCCTCGCAATCATTGCAAGCATATAATCAATTCGCATGAATTATAACATGAATGAAATTGATAAACCTTTGCTCGAGATTCTCAAAGATGTTAAGAATCACGAACCGAATCTCAAAAAAAAAGTTAGCAACGTACTAATGGTCAAGAAGGGCAAAGGTAAGCGCAAAGGCAAGGGTAAGACCCAAGCCAAAGGCAAGGCCAATTCATCCACTTCAAAGGGTAAAGGTAAAGTACCTAAGGAAGGGACGCTCCATTGCGGTGAGATCGACACCGGAAGCGAACCGCAAAGTCTACCTTGAGGAAGTAAAGAATAAAAGAAGGGACTTCGCCGTGTATACACGCTATAGAAGTTAATCTATCTATTTCTTCTACATGGGTATTAGATACCGGATGTGCATCTCACATTTGTAATAATGTGCAGGGACTGAGAAATAGTAGACAAATGGCAAAGGCGAAGTAGACCTACGAGTAGGCAATGGCGCAAAAGTTGGCCAGAGTGAGGAACATATTCTTTGTCTTTGCCCACCGGGCTTATCTTAGAACTAGAGGAGTGCTTATATGTACCGCATTGACAAAGAACATAATTTCAGATCTTGTTTAGACAAGAAAACTTTTCTTTTATAATAAAGGACAAATGTTGTTCCATTTATTTGAATGAAATGTTCTATTGTAATGCACCACTTATGAATGGTCTCTATGTTCTAGATTTAGAAAACCCAATTTATAACGAATACTAAGCGGTTCAAATCGAATGATTCAACCAAACATATCTCTCGCACCGCTACCTAGGTCACATAAATGAAAAACGCATATCCCAACTCCATAAAGATGGATTATTGGACTCATTTGATTTTGAATCATATGAGGTATGCGAATCTTGCCTTTTAGGAAAGATGACTAAAACTCCATTTAGTGGACATGGAGAGAGCAGACTTGTTAGGACTCATACATACTGATGTATATGGGCCTTTCAATGTCGAAGCCAGAGGAGGCTATAAGTACTTTATTACTTTCACTGATGATATGAGTAGATTTGGCAACTTATATTTGATGAGACATAAGTCAATCCTTTGAAAAGTTCAAAGTATTCAAGAATGAAGTACAAAACCAACTTGGTAAGCGATAAGCTACTTCGATCAGATCGAGGTGGTGAATACCTTAGTCAAGAGTTTCGTGATCACCTGGCTGAGTGTGGGATAATATCCCAACTCACTCCCCCTGGAACACCACAATGGAATGGTGTATCTGAGAGGAGAAATCGTACTCTATTAGATATGGTACGATCAATGATGAGCCGATCGATCTACCTACTTCCTTTTGAGGACTAGCTCTAGAGACACCGCCACACTTAATCGCTATTCCCCATCAAAAGCCGTAGAAAAGACACCATATACGATATGGATCGGGAAGAGTCCCAAAATGTCTTTTATAAAGATTTGGGGTTGTGAAGCTTATGTAAGACGCCAAGTCTCGTATAAACTAGGACCCAAATCGATAAGTGTTATTTTGTCGGATATCCCAAGGAAACTAAGGGATATTACTTTTACAATCCCACACTTGGCAAGGTGTTTGAAATGCCGTCTTTCTAGAAAGAGAATTTATTTCTAGAAAAACTAGTGGAGTAAAATTCATCTTGAAGAAGTTCAAGATGACGATAACACTAAGGCTTCATGGAAAATGAACAGAACCACAAAGTGTTGTGGATGAGGAAATTGTTGCCCAAAGAGTTGTGGAGCAAACACTGCTCAAGTAGACCAACCTCTTCAGAGATCTGATAGGATCCGCCGTCAACCCGAGAGATATTCTTTTCTCTTGATCGACAACGGTGAGGTATTTGCTTATCTTGACGAGACTACATCCTATCAAGAAGCTATGATGAGCCCAGATTCCGAGAAATGGCTAGAGGCCATGAGATCCGAAATGGAATCCATGTACACTAACCAAGTATGGACCTTGGTTGATCCACCTGAAGGGGTAAAACCCATTGGGTGTAAGTGGGTCTTTAAAGTAAAGACTGACATGGATGGTAATAAGCATACCTATAAAGGTAGATTGGTGGCTAAAGGATTCAAACAAATTCATGGTATTGACTATGATGAAACCTTTTCACCGGGCCATGATGCTTAAATCCATTCGGATCATACTTGCTATTGCAACCTACCACGATTATGAGATCTGCAGATGGATGTCAAAACCGCTCAATGGAAAGCTACTCGAGGATGTGTACATGACACAGCCTGAGGGTTTTGAAGATCCAAAGCATCCTAGAAAGGTATGCAAACTGCAAAGGTCCATTTATGGACTAAAGCAAGCCTCTCGAAGCTGGAATCTTCGATTCGATGATGCAATCAAGGAGTTTGGTTTCATCAAGAATGAAGATGAACCTTGTGTCTACAAGAGAAATAGTGGGAGCACAGCTTGTATTTCTTGTCTTGTATGTAGATGACATACTTCATCGGAAATGATATTCCCTCACCCAAATTGTGAAGATGTGGTTAGGGAATTGTTTCTCGATGAAAGACTTAGGTGAAGTCGCCTATATTCTAGGCATCAAGATCTATAGAGATAGATCTAAAAGATTACTTGGCCTAAGTCGAGTACATACATTGATAAAGTGCTAGATCGCTTTGCTATGCAAAATTCCAAGAAAGGATTTCGCTTTATCACATGGTGTGAGTCTTTCAAGACTCAATGTCCTCTTCTAAGGAGGAGAGAGATCGCATGGATAAGATCCCTTATGCGTCGCCATAGGGTCTATCATGTACGCCATGCTTTGTACTGTCTCCGACGCCTCGTATGCTTTGAGCATGACGAGTAGATACTACTGGATCCAGTGAAAGTCATCGGATAGCAGATAAAAAATATTCTTAAATACTTACGAAGAACGAAAGAATATTTCGATATTCGAGGCAATGAGGAGCTAGTCAGAAAGGGTTACGTGATGCAAGCTTCCAAATGCATAAGGATGACTATAAATCGCAATCGGGTAATGGTTTTGCTCGAATGGTGGAGCCGTGAGTCGAAGAGTTCAAAGCAGTGACACAGCTGTCGATTCTACAATGTAAGCCGAGTATATTGCCGCATCCGATGCAAAGAAAGGAGGCGTTTGGTCGTAAGTTCATCGCTGAACTTGGGGTAGTTCCTAGCATTGCAGATCCAATGTAGACTCTATTGTGACAACAATGGGGCTATCAGACAGCTAAGGAACCTCGATCACATCGCGGACCAAACACATATCGGCGCTTCCATCTCATTCGAGAGATCATCGATAGAGGAGATGTGAGGATATGCAGAGTACCGACAGAAGCTAACATCGCAGATCCATTGACCAAGGCTTTGGCACAGAGGAAGCATGATGGTCACACTAGGTCACTAGGTATTAGATATCATAGTGATTGGTACTAGTGCTAGTGGGAGATTGTTAGTTATAGCCCTAAGAACCAATCATGTGATGGTTGAATAGGGAACATTTTGTATCATATTCTATAAAGGCAAAGGATTGGTTATTATATTTAAGTCTTGCTTGTGCCAGCTAAATTAAATATAGTAATGCCCTAGAAAAGTAGGTTCTTATCTACAGCACATCAATTGGCAGAATTGATTATGAGAGGCTGTAGAGAACACTTTCTCAATGTTCCTAGTCAAATATTAATATGCAAGGGCAGTATTAATACATAAAGACTAGCATGTAGGTCAATTGATGACTTGATCTCACAAGTCATGGATATATGATATCAAGTTGACACATGGGTATATATTAGAGAATATATACGAATCGACTCGCCATGAGAAAGTTTCATGGATCGTTATATGAGTGTCATAAACTTTCTATGTGACTATTGGTATGAATAGTCCTCGGACACTGAAGTCACTACGGTTCCCTACATAAGGAGTTATGTACTTTGGTATCACAAACGTCACCCGTAATGTGGTGGACCATAAAGGCGACATCGGGTATATAACAAATTATGCGGAGGGATGTGAGTGATGTAGATGGGATCTATCCCTCTCATATGACGAGAGTGATATCGGTGGGCCCCTTGATTGAGTAGAACTACTAAAACGCATGGCCATGCTCGAATGAGTCAATATGAGATATTGAGCTCATTTGTTTGAGTTAGTTTACGGGGATCAAGAAACACATAGATTGATCGAGGATGACACGGCCTATGCCTCATTGATCAACTGATATCAAGGATAGAAGGACACCATCATATATTATAGTAGTCACTTAAAGGTTAGTCGGATCTTGACTTATCTCATAACTTGGGTAGCAATGATGTATTGCTAGATGCCGCCATTGCTTGTGTATCTAAAAGAGTTTAGGTCCACCGCCAACGCTATGAGAGCCTATAGGGTCACACACAAAGAGCATGATAATTAGAGGAATTAGAGTATTCTAGTTTGACTAGAATAATTTGGGAATAAGCTTAAGTACAAAATGGTTTTTGGACTTTAAGCTTAATGAGAATTTTAGCTAATTGATTTAATGAGATTAATTCAATATGTTACCTTATTGATTTAATAAGATTAATTCAATATGATAACATAAGCTTAATTGAATTAATAAGATTAATTCAATATGATTGAATTAATAAGATTAATTCAACATGATAACATAAGCTTAATTGAATTAATAAGATTAATTCAACATGCATGAATGCCACATAAGAATGCCACATAAGCATGCCACATAAGCATGCCACCTAAGCATCCACCTAAGCTAGATAAGGTGGAAGGAAACAAAATGGTTTTGTCTCCTTAAGTGGCCGGCCAAACTTGTGTCCCAATGCAATGGATTGCATTGAATGTGTGGAGGTGAAAGGGTTTTTCCAACCCTATAAAAGACCCCATGAAGTGGCCGGCCAAAGAAAGTGTTGTTGTGGTTGTGAGAGAGCTTGGTGGAAGCTTTGGTTGTGTGGGTTTGTGAGTGTAGGCTAGCAAGAAGAGGAGTCTTCTTCTTCCTTTCTCCTTTTCCCTCTCTTCCTCTCCTTTAGGGACTTCTCTAGCAAGAAGTAAAGGAGAGCTCCTCTAGTTTTTCTTTTGTGAGACAAGAGCTTGCTCGTGTGGATACATATAGAGGCACGGACACTTGAACGTGCTAAAGATCCAACAAACAAAAGGAAGAAGCGGGATTAACAAGGGCACGCAACAAAGGTAATCCTCTCCTAAAAGATAGGTTTGGTTTAGAGAAATTTATTTTATACGAGTTTGCTTTCGCATGGATCACTTGGAAGGGATCCTAATTTTTCCGTTGCGCATATGCCATTTGGCATAAAGAATTCCCTACAAGAAGATGGATGTCAAGACAGCTTTCCTTAATGGAAGTCTTGAGGAAAACATCTATATGAAGCAACCAGAGGGATTCATTGCGAAAGGCAAAGAGCATCTTGTATGTAAGCTTAATCGGTCCATTTATGGATTGAAGCAAACTTCGAGGTCTTGGAACATCCGATTTGATGAGGTAATCCAGTCTTATGGATTTATTCAAAGTTTGGATGAGTCTTGTGTATACCAGAGATGTGACGGAAACATAGTGATATTTCTTGTACTATACATAGATGATATTTTGTTGATTGGCAATAATATCAAGGTGTTATTGGACGTAAGGGTATGGTTGTCCAAACAGTTTGATATGAAGGACTTGGGAGAAGTGGGACACATCCTTGGGATCAAGGTTATAAGGGATCGTAGGAAAAGGATGTTGTGCTTATCCCAAGCTTCATACATAGACACGATTATGGATCGTTTTAGCATGCAGAACTCCAAGAAGGGTTTTCTACCTTTCAGGCATGGAGTTCCTTTATCTAAGAAGATGAGTCCTAGAACATCTGAGGAGATAGAGGAGATGAAGGTGGTTCCTTATGCTTCGGCGGTAGGAAGCCTAATGTATGTGATGCTATGTACGAGACCAGATATCTGCTTTGTCGTGGGCATGGTCAGCAGATATCAGAGTAATCCAAGACATGGACATTGGACTGCGGTAAAGCATATATTGAAGTACCTGAGAAGGACTAGGGATTATATGCTAGTTTACCAAGTAGACCAATTACTCCCTATGGGTTATACAGATTCTGACTTCCAATCAGATAGGGATAACAATAAGTCTACCTCAGGTTTTGTGTTTACTTTGGGAGGTGGAGTCATTGTATGGAGGAGTGTCAAGCAGAAATGCGTGGCGGACTCTACCATGGAAGTTGAGTATGTGGCAGCCTCTGAGGCGGCCAAAGAAGCTATGTGTCTTAGGAACTTCTTGATGGACTTGGATGTGATTCCTGGTTTGCCCAGAACTATCACAATTTATTGTGATAAAAATGGTGCAGTTGCAAACTCGAAGGAACCACGAGCCCATAAGGCAAGTAAATACATAGAGCACAAGTACCACCTGATACGAGAAATCGTAAAGGAGGTAGAAGGTGTTGTCGCCTAGATTGCATCAGAGGGTACCCTAGTAGATCCTTTCACTAAGGCCTTTTTAGCGAGAGTTTTTTATAGGCATGTGGAGGGAATGGGAATCAGATTTATGGCAGTTTGAGGACAACATAGTCTTTTAGTATAAGTGGGAGATTGTTGGAATGTATACTGAAAAGTCTATCTTTTGTATGAACATCTTTATTTTGAAATAAGAATCACATGATAATTGTTTGCATATTTTTATGGCTATGCATATTGTCTAATACATTACATTGTAGATAACATGGTGTGTGGTGTCACACGGGAGATCATGTTATCAGTTCCTTGTAAAGTATAAGTAAAGGCTCACAATCGAGATGGCTTTGGACAAACCATTGGAATGGTTGTAGTGTGATTTGGTATTGGTTTGTCTTGACCATAGAATCACACTAGTGCACTTTGTGTGTATTGAGCAGGACTGACTTAGAGGTTATTCGATTTATTGCTGACTACATAATCGAATCAGATCTCAGATATTATATTGTACATACTCTTAATCCCGATATAATAACGGGTACATATACTTAGTTGTTGGTGCAATCGGTCCAGGTCACGATTGACCAGGACTCGAGTTTGACTCGAATGATGTTTTGATGTTCGACAAAAATATATGACAATGTAATTGTCAAGGTAAAGTCCAAGTCATGAGTACTTGGCATGGAAAGTCCAGGTGGAACACTTGGCATTTGGTAAAGTCCAAGTCTTGAGTACTTGGCATGAAAAGTCCAAGTGGGACACTTGGCACATGAAAAGTCCAAGCATGGGTCTTGGCAATGTAAAAGTCCAACATGGGTTGGCAAGGGAAAGTCCAAGCTTGAGTCTTGGCATGAGAAGTCCAAGGGGTTTGATATTGGCTGCGTAAAGTCCAAGCGGGAGTCTTGGCAGCATAAGTCCAATGGTTGGCGGCGTAAAGTCCAAGCGGAGTCTTGGCGGCGTAAGTCCAATGTGCCTTGGCGGTGTAGACACCGTTAGCATGACATAGCCGATGGAAGCACCTGAAGGCTAACGCGATGGATGAACAAGTCATGGATGACTTGGAGGGATCCGAGAGGCGTGAGGCTGATGGAGGTGGCTAGAAGGCTTAGGTCTAGGCTAAGGGTGGTCTAGCAAGTATAGGGCACCATATTTGGGCTAAAACCTCATGTTTGAGGTGTGCCGCCGACCGTTCCATGTGGCGCGATCGACCAAGTCAACTAGGGCTCGATCATAAGTGGAGCTGACCGCCGAGGTGGGCCGATGATGAGCCGAGACGATCGATCGCGGTGATCACCGACCGGGTGCTCGATGCCGAAGTTCACTGAGCCGCGATGAGCAATGAGAGTGATAGCAATACGTAACCGGAACGAAGTCGAACAGCGGTGTGATCGATCGATTGATGTCCCGAGCAATGATCGATCGACCTTTTCCAGCACAGGTTGAAGCTATAAAAGGAGCTCGTGATGGAGGAAAAGATAGCGATTTTCTTGAGCGAAATTGAAGGGGGTTAGTTGGTGCTTTCCAGTCCTTCAAAGCTAGTTCAAGGCAATCAAAGATCAAGCAATCCAAAGCTCTTGTAAAGTGTTTTTCCTTTACATGCATTTCTATTTCATTGTATTTGCTTGTATTTATTTGATTATTGTTGTAATCATTATTGTACGAGGTTTCTCCACCTCCGGATTGTTCCGAGAAGGAGTGTTTATTAGTGGTTACGTGTGCATCACTAGAGCTCGTAGAGCTCGATCCGTGGAGTAGGAACCATGCGGTTCCGAACCACGTTACATACTCGTGTTCTTGTTGTGTTGGCATATTTCATTATTGTATTATATCTATTTCCGCTGCGCACTAACGAAATTGTAGAGACGAACACGCGATCGAATTCCATCTACGAACGGTCAAACGCTATTCACCCCCCCCCCTCTAGCGGCGTCAAATATCCTACAATTGGTATCAGAGCCTGGTGGCTCTTCAACGGATTAACAACCGGGAGCAAGACGCTAGAGGGTGAAGATAGAATTCCAAGACAAGCTTGGATGAGATATCAACACACCTATCCCTTATACCTTCTATGGACAAGAAGGATTCAATCAATGGAAGGTGAGGATTGAAGAATTCTTGATGATGAAGGACTTTGAAGAGTGGGGCATTTTGATGGAGGGATTTCAATATCCAAAAGGGCCCAAGGGAGGAATTCTCAAGATGAAGAAGTGGACCGAGGAACAAATCCAAGAGTTCGAAAAGAATACAAAGGTAATTAAATTCTTGGTTGATTTGATTCCTAATAAAATTATGTGTGAGCTAGGTGAGTACAAGGATGCCAAAGAGCTTTGGAGTCAAGTGGCAAAATATCATGAAGGCTCACAACCGGTCCAAGAGGAAGAGACCGAAGAGGCTAATTCATCATCCTCACAAGAAAGTGAGGAGTCAACCTCCGGATCGGAGAAAGAAGAGGTGGAAGAAGTGGAAGAAGTATCCACTTGTAGGATTGAGGAGATTAGAGCATCCTCAACACCGGAGCAACAAGAAGTAACATCTACATCCGGTCAAAAGGAAGAACAAGCTCAAGAGATCCTCACCACCGAACTAGGTAACTCAAACACTCCAATTTCAAATAAAATCCATATATTGTGTTTTGAGTGTAGGGAGTATGGGCACTACAAGAGCAAGTGCCCAAAGAAGGTTAAGAAGACTCCTCCGGCGCCTAAAAGTCAACAAAAGTCAAAGGATGACGGTTCCCCATCATCTAAAGACAAGGAGCATATCATTTGCTTCAAATGTCGGCAACCGGGTCATTACCGAAATCAATGTCCTAGGGGGAGCAAGAAGACCCAAGAAGGAGTATCACAAGTAGGGGGAGCTACTAAGGTATATTTTCATAATGCTCATTCCTTAAATTCTAAGCAAAAGCATGCTAGAGTTAATTCAAATAACTTTGCTATTACTCATGAATCGAAGCATGCTAGGAATGATAACTCTAGATCTATTTCAAAGAAGGAGAATTTTGGGACTAATGTCTCTAGAAATGTCATTCCTAAGAATGCAATTAAGAAAATCGAAAACCATTTAGGTATCAATTCCAACTTGAGCCGACCGAACGAGAAGCACATCCCTGTATCCTTGGATATCCAACAAAATAGCACTTATCGGATTTGGGTCCCAAATTTGTCCGAGACTCTGACGCCGAATGTAAGCCTTACAACCCCAAATCTCATGAAAGACATCTTAGGATTTAGCAATACGCAACTTCAAGGGTCAAGATCTCAATGTCAACATCTAGGACCCAAAAGACAAAAGTCAACCAAGGGCAAGAAAGGTTTGGGTCACAAACCTAAGCCTAAGGTGACTTATCATTGTGTTCCATTTGACTATGGAACACAAACTAAGTCTAGGAAGACCAAGGTTGCAAGGGGAGTTACCTCAGAGTCAACCTAAGTAAGACCACAATGACCAAGGCTAACAAGCCTAAGAGGGTCATTAGGAAGGTATCTAGAGAGGTTATCCCTAAGGAATACCTAATTAATTCAATGAGCTCAAATAGATTTTGGGTTCCAAAGAGCGTGATTGATTCACGTTGAATGGGTTAGAATGTGTCAACCATGATTGGATGAGTAGTTAACTCAACCATGGTAAAGGTGGCATTTTAGGTTATTTTAAAGGTTATGGTTACCTTGGAAATACATTTGAGCCTTAATCCTAAAGGATTTTAGGATGTGTCAATATATTTTTGAAAACATGAAAATCAATAAAATTGTCACAATCTAGATTTAGAGGTCATAGTGTGTAACCTTGATTGTTGGCACACTTTAGAAGTTCATGTATCAAGAAAAGTGTGTTTAAGATGTAAAAGTAACATCTAGAGTGATACTCAAGTGCCACACAACTTGATGTGTTGTACTTACCATGCTTCATATGTTTCACCATGTGTTTGCATGGAAGGAATGTCTAGGATGAATTGCATCTCACAAAACAAGCCTTTTTACCTTGATTGTGTATTTCAACACTTAGAAAGGGTGAGATGTTAGGATTTCGAAATCATTGGATGTTAATGTTTGCCAAAATGAAATAAAACATTAAAATACATTAACGAATATATGAATATAAGTATAACATCAATATGTTCGATATACAAGATTAAACATGATAAAATGGAATAAATTAGATGAAAGAAATCGAGATTTTCTGAATTTCAGAATAGGAAATCAGATATCGATCGATCATCTTCAGAGCACGATACGATCGTCGGATGAGTGATGGCTCCAGACTCGATCGCTTGAACATCGCTTGATCGATGGGATACATCGATCCGATCGATGGTACGTTTCACCGAGGTGAGGGTCATCACGAGTGCTCGCTCAATCGAGTGGTGACAACACACCGATCACGGCTCAAGAAACCCCTAATAAGCGCGACGATCGATGTCGCACATCGATCGGGTGCCACGATTTTATAACGCCGAGCTGCTAGGTTTCGGCGTCCTCACGCGAAGCTCTTTGGTTTTCCTCTCCTCTCCGATCGCCATCCTCTTCTCCGACCAGTCTTTTCGGTCGTGCCAGCCGCCCAAGCTTTTAGGTTTGATAGCTAAGCCCCTCTTCTTGTGTTTTTCACTTATCTCAAGCCTTAGTTCACTCGTTCTAGGGTTTGTTTCCCTGTTTCCGATTAGGGTTCCGGCATCTGAGTCCTCCGGTGAACTTTTCGGCGACCCCCTCAGCAATATCTGAGCATTCCCTCGTCACACCTCAAAATGGCACCTAAGTAAAAATTTTCTTACCCAAAACCCTAATTTTCTTTTCCATTGTAATTTATTTTTATCTAATCATGTATTGTTGTCCTTGCATGTCATATCATTACATTGCATTCATAATAGGAGAGCCCGTAGGAATGATCCAACCGAGGGTGAATCTCGATTGTACCAACCTATGTTGGTTAGGTACATCGATAGGGACTTTTTCAATCGCTACTGTAGTGATGTCATGGACTTATTTGCATACTATCATCTCATGAAAATTGTTTTATGCACACATCCCATTAATGATGACCTCCTTAAGGAATTTTATCAGAACCTAAAGAAGGTAGACGATGGCCCTACCTACACTACTCGCGTTGCAAAATGCGATTTAGAGTTCACTCCTGCGATACTGCAGGAGTTTCTCGAGTGTAAGCCCTCGGATGACACCTTCATCTTTTACCCCACCTTTGATGCTCCTTTACCCGAGCCATTTGACCACATTTCTTTAGACTCCATGCATGAGCATATTTTTGGTCATCCTCGTCCACCGGCCCAGAATTTATTCCCTATTAGTGAGTTATCTGCACCTGACAATGTACTCTACAAGGTCATTGTTGGGTGTTTTCTTCCTATCGTCACTCGGGGTCTGGCCAAGATTCGGCCTCCCCATCTCTTTCTACTATACGTCATGTGTAATAGGTTAGACATAAACTTTGCCCTAAACATGTTTCATTGCATAGTGCATTTCATTTCCCCTGTACAAGGGAAAGTGCATATGCCATATGGTCACATTATCACAGCATGGCTAGAGTCAGTAGGCATCAACATTCACAGGGGTTCTCTGAGAGCGCTCTCTGAGGTGTACGACTGCATATCGATTCGCAACTTCTCGTTAGCGAAGCTGCGGATGGGGCCTGGACAGATGGAGTTGGCGCCTCGACCACCACCCAGGGCACGCAGAGAGCCTCCTCTGGTACCCAGAGATGCGGCAGAGGACTATGAGGGTGTAGACGCGCGATGAGCGAGGATCACCGGCAGATGCATCATGGCCGGGTCCATCTCGTCTTGGCGGTGAGTCGAGATTCGGGACTATCGTGACGGTCGACTCTAGACTGACAGAACTCTTAGTAGGCCAAGCATCCATGGGCGCATGTCTTGGTCGGATGGAGGAGCGATACATGCAGATTACAGAGTCCCAGAGTCGTATCGAGCAGCGTCAGCTCGATATGTATGAGATGATGCGGGCTTGGACTTTGAGCCAGCAGCCTCCTCCACCGCCACCTCCTGCAGACGACTAGATTTAGAGATTGTTAGATTTTTTTTTTGTTTTTCAGTTTTTGTAGTGAGATTGAGTATATCAAATCTCCATTTTGAATGTAAAAACCGAAATCCTTTTAAATTGAATGAAATTTCTATTTGTGAAAATCATGTGTGTTTGAGTGTGTATTTGTATTAATGTATTTGTTTATGAAAATTGCTATATCATGACATGACATGAAATTTCATCTTATTATATAACATGTCATGTCATTGGTTGTGATTACTTTAAATGACATGTGTTTTTTTTTAAATTTCATCATATGCCATGACATCATGATCATTGGTCATGTTTTTATTTTGCTATCACTATGCCATGATCATTTCTTGCACTAATTTGATTGAACATTGATTTAAGGAAAATGGCATGACTTGAAGTCTCATTTATAAGGGAATCAAGTAGGGTTGCCTAGGTAATGCATGAAACCCTAGATAAAATGAATCAAAACCCACATCTCACATCACATTGACATGTATGTGTATTTATACACCCTAGATACATGTGAGATGCTAGGATAATAAGTTAGGTTCAAGGTGCATAGGTAGTGCATCTAGATGAACTCAAACTTATTTTAATTATCACCAAGAATCATAAGAAAAGCTAATATACAAGTTATGTATATTTAGCCAATAAACCATGGTTCAAAATAGGTTTTCAAAAATATTTTAAAATCAATTTAGAAAACCTTGGTGAAATCTATCTTTTGATAGCCATCATCATTGTAGAAGTTGATACAAAGTGGATCAAAAACTTTAAAGTTTTAATAGTTTTTGAACTTTGTACCAATCTCCTATTTCAATGGTAAAAATATTTTTCCAAAATTTTTCACTGATTGTATGTGCGATAAATAATATACGTATCAAGTTTCGTGATTTTTTTATTTACATAGAATTACTTATGAATTTCCAAAAGTCGAGTCGATTTAAAATCGTTTTGATTATCGATCGATCATTGCCTCTACTGATCTGATCGGTGATGGGCGTTTGGACTCATTGCGTAGCAGTATCACTCATTGTTTGCCGTGCGGTCGGTGATGGACACATCGATCATTGGTAGTAACAGTCGACTGATAGCCTGATTTCGGGGTAACCAAAGTTGTTTAACCCGATTTCAGCTGCGGTTAAGGTCCCTAACCACTCCTAACCCTAGGATATGCTTTGGGAAGCAAGATGAAGGGTGAAAATCCATTGGATATGGATTAGGAGAGGTGTTTAGGGTTTGTATCAATTTTAAGGAGTTGAGAAGTTCAATGCTGAATTTCTAACCTTAATTTTGATGGTTTAGAGTTCTTATTGGCTTAGGAATTTCCCAAGGACATTGTTGGTGCAATGGTCAAGGGGGAGCAAGCCTTTAGGGGGAGGTATCCATCTTGGAGTGATGGATGTGTTTTTTTTTTCTTCTTGAAGGGGAAAATGTTATCAATTGGGAAAATTGATGGATTTTTAGAAACCCAGTTTGGAAATTGGGAGAGTGTATAGGATTGCCTCTCTTGAGTGATATGGGACTTATCACTAAGAAGATGGTAGGCATCCTAGGTTTTTTTGGACCAAGGGGGAGATTGTAAGATCTCATTGGGTCATGAGACATTAACCTCCTTGGAGAGATAACCTTTTGATGTATGTCAAAAAGGGGAAGAATATGTTAGGGAAAATATTTGGGATCACCAATTTGGAATAATTGGTAAGAGACTTGAGTTAGCGGTCTAACTCAAATGGTTTGGTTTTTGTCAAACATCAAAAAGGGGGAGATTGTTGGTGCAATCGGTCCAGGTCACGATTGACCAGGACTCGAGTTTGACTCAAATGATGTTTTGATGTTTGACAAAAATATATGACAATGTAATTGTCAAGGTAAAGTCCAAGTCATGAGTACTTGGCATGGAAAGTCCAGGTGGAACACTTGGCATTTGGTAAAGTCCAAGTCTTGAGTACTTGGCATGAAAAGTCCAAGTGGGACACTTGGCACATGAAAAGTCCAAGCATGGGTCTTGGCAATGTAAAAGTTCAACATGGGTTGGCAAGGGAAAGTCCAAGCTTGAGTCTTGGCATGAGAAGTCCAAAGGGTTTGATATTGGCTGCGTAAAGTCCAAGCGGGAGTCTTGGCAGCATAAGTCCAATGGTTGGCGGCGTAAAGTCCAAGTGGAGTCTTGGCAGCGTAAGTCCAATGTGCCTTGGCGGTGTAGACACCGTTAGCATGACATAGCCGATGGAAGCACCTGAAGGCTAACGCGATGGATGAACAAGTCATGGATGACTTGGAGGGATCCGAGAGGCGTGAGGCTGATAGAGGTGGCTAGAAGGCTTAGGTCTAGGCTAAGGGTGGTCTAGCAAGTATGGGGGCACCATATTTGGGCTAAAACCTCATGTTTGAGGTGTTCCAGTCGACTGGTTCCATGTGGCAGTCGACTGGACCAAGTCAACTAGGGTTTGACTGCGGAAAGTGGTCTAGCAATGACCGCCGAGGTGGGCAAATAATCGATGGCTCGAGCAAATGATCGATCGTGTGATCAGTCGATTGGTGCTCGGATTTTCGGCCACAGACTGGAGTCTCACTCGGCCGTGCGACGCGACGAGCTCATCGAGTGATGGCTCATCACCGACCGATGTCCTAGCTGCTGGATTTTTCAGCGTGGATTACACCGCTGTCTCAGATCAGATCGATGGTCCCGAGCATAAAAGGAGCTCGTGATGGAGGAAAAGATAGCGATTTTCTTGAGCGAAATTGAAGGGGGAAGTTGGTGCTTTCCAGTCCTTCAAAGCTAGTTCAAGGCAATCAAAGATCAAGCAATCCAAAGCTCTTGTAAAGTGTTTTTCCTTTACTTGCATTTGTATTTCATTGTATTTGCTTGTATTTATTTGATTATTGTTGTAATCATTATTGTACGAGGTTTCTCCGCCTCCGGATTGTTCCGAGAAGGAGTGTTTATTAGTGGTTGCGTGTGCATCACTAGAGCTCGTAGAGCTCGATCCGTGGAGTAGGAACCGTGCGGTTCCGAACCACGTTACATACTCGTGTTCTTGTTGTGTTGGCATATTTCATTATTGTATTATATCTACTTCCGCTGCACACTAACGAAATTGTAGAGACGAACACGTGATTGAATTCCATCTACGAACGGTCAAACGCTATTAACCCCCCTTCTAGCGGCGTCAAATATCCAAAAAATCACACTAGTGTACTTTGTGTGTATTGAGCAGGACTGACTTAGAGGTTATTCGATTTATTGCTGACTATATAATCGATTCAGATCTTAGATATTATATTGTACATACTCTTAATCCTGATATAATAACGGGTACATATACTTAGTATTCATTTCTTTGATTTACTAATGGTCGAGATTTATAGATTAAATCGATAGGCTCGGTAAGTTGGGAAATGATATTATTTATATGGTGTGTCATTGATTATAGGAGGAAACCGTGTCCTATATATTAGGATGATGATGTCCCCTTGAGAAGCTCATAAAGTTCATCATGTAAACCCTATAGGTGGACTTGGTCCGGCATGATGAAAATGTTGAGTGGTACTACTCATGGAGTTAGATGTTGATTAATTAATGGTCAGTAAATTAATTAATCGATGGACATTCGAGATCTTAAACACGGGGAGAAAATGTACAAATAATATATGGAGCCCATATTAACTTATGGGGGTTGGTGAGGTAGATCAATGATAATCCTCTAGTGGAATGGATAATTATTAATGGATCGGACTGTATGTGGGATTGATCCATTGGGTGGCCAAGATCCAACTCCTCCTCATGGTCCCTATTGTAGCCTATTAATACCTCATGAAGCTTAGATCCAATGGATGAAAATAAAACTCTAGATCCAACGGTAGAGATTAAATCTCTAAGATCCGACGGTTGAGATTAAATCTCTAGATCCGACGGTTGAGATTAAATCCTTAGAACCAATGGTTGAGATTAAAAGGAGGCTTAAGCCCAACTCTATAAATATAGGACTATGGCTTGGGCGGTAACTTGATGGATGGGATTAGGGTTTGCTTCCCTTGGGCGGCAAGCAATCCCATTAGGGTTAGGATTAGGAGTGGGCGGCTAGGGTTTTGGTGTTGGGGTGGGCGGCAACAAGTGGAGGAGGACCTTTCTTCTTCTTCCTAAGGTTTGGCCGGCAACCTATTCTTCTTCCATATACTTTGGCCGATGCTCAACCTATTCTTCTTCCCCTCTTCCTTGGCCGACAATTAGGAGAGCTAGGGTTAGGGTTTTGGGCGGCTACAAGGTGAAGATTGGTTTCCCTTTTCTTCTCCAAGGGTTGGCCGGTGCCCATCACCCTCATTGATTCTCTTTTGGCCGGCTCCTATACTCCATGTTCTCTTCCTTGGTCGGTGGCAACATCGAGTTTATTGACTTGGTGGCCGGTTCTAGATAGGAAGAAGTGTTTTGTTTTATGATCTTCCTTTGTTCGGAGTGAACAAGGAAGGAAGATTGGTGATCTAGGAGCTTCAACTTTTGGTAGATCGTCGCCCACACGACGTCCGAAAGGAGGAAGGTCATACAATAGAAGATCGAGAGATATATCGATTCTCTATTTTCATTTGTTACATGTTTATATTTGTTTTTGAATTATATGCATGATATATATTCTATTTTGTGGCTAAATATACTTGGACCCCGAACATAAACACAAAAGTCGGCCATCCATACATCGTCTATTCCGCGGCTACTCGTAGAATAGAGGTTGGTCTCTTGAACAACAAGTTTGTTCAAGTGTCCACTCTAATCGAATAGCACGACGATGACAAGGTTGCTTGGGCAATCCCTCTTGTCAAGGATAAATTTTTTTTATCTGGGGACGTAGAAGGGATCACCATGAACAAGCGGCCAAGTTGAAGTGGGAAGCAAAGTTTCCCCTCCCAACAGTATGATACAACAATGCAGCATGCATGGTCATGCCTGCGCACCCCTACTCGCTACCATGACCCCAGTGTGGCCTATGTGGCACAACATGACAACTTTCCCAACTCACACCAACCACTGCTCTAAAGTGGCCGAGTGGGCAGTATGATCAAGTAGCATATGAGCGTAAAGAGCTCACTACGCAATGGGGGTCCCTGCTGCTGGCCACTCCGACTGACACTACCAATGAGTGGTCGAGTGTCACACACCCAGGACAACTGCATGCACCCCAACTATCATCGTCTATAATGGTAGAGTGTGGCACAACAAATGCTCTGCCCTTACGCCAGTTACTCCTCTGGGAGTAACCTGGGAGGCAGGATGACTGACGACTCTCTCAACCCCAAGGGAGACGATGTTGTCAGTATGCATGCAATATCATGAAGGTATTGTCTCACATACAGACATCTATCACAGACTCTCTATTCAACAAAGAGTCACATCCCTTGATCAGTACACTCTCTATCATGTAGAGAGTCATTCTCAACTGATCATGGCAAGCTAGGACCACCGGTCCATAGCGACACACTATTTATGACTCACCTGACCATTTACACAACACGTGATTGGTAAATAAGTGTACAATATATGAGTATTGGTATAACTCCTACATTTAGGGCATTACCTAACCACAGATGACCTTTTTGCCAATTTATAAATTTGGTCATCACCCGTACTCCAACATCCACACCCTACTAAACATCTATGCATATTTACATCACATCAATAACCCTAAATCATAATAAAGGGAATGTGATATCAACCTTTGAGTAAATATAACCAACGACAAGTTCAAGCATAAGATAATAAGAGCAGGGTCAAGGTAACATGATCATATAAGATAATCATGCATCTAAATCTGTATGCATTAAAACTACCTGACCAAGGTAGGAATTACCCACCTGTTGTAAATGCTCGTAGTACTAGAGTCCTCACGTCCGCGGACCCGTCTCGTATCCACGTCCTACAAACATCATCAATTACAATCAAATCCAAGCACACGACAATATATAAACTCTCTATTCTATTGTTTCTATATTCGTGCCCCTTTATCGAATACGAATTAGAAACCCCCCACTTGTACATTTAACACCATAATTAACCGAGTTCACAAATCCACTCACAACATAAATAGGGCTTCACCCCAGCGCACTCTACTATCATTTATTCATACAGATATAAAATATGACAACCCTACATGATCACACCTCAACTCGCAGCCGATCACAGCCCATGAACAGCTACATTGACACCCATAGACCCGTTTACGGCTCACTCACAGCCGGCCAAAACATCACCTCACAACCCCCTTTTTAGACCAAGATCAACCTTATTCACAACCAACAATTATAGCTCTAATACAAGAAATTAACAGATGAAGGTGAGAGCATAAATCAGCTTACCAACCCTAGAATTGTCACCGGTGGCAATCCTCCCCAACTCTGCCCTGTTCAACCGCTCGAGACCACTGTACAAACCCAAACATAATCGGACTCAACCAAGGTAGATCATCACAACACCCAAAATTTATAAATTTCAGATACGAGGTAGAGTAAATTGAACTTACCAGTCATTGGAACCTCCACCGGCAGCAAGGTCCCCAAAACTTGGCAGCCCCCGTTCACCAATCAAGCCACTGCCCTACATGAAACTTGACCTTAGAGCATGGATCTAGCGCAACAACTTATTGACATCCAAGGTAGGGAGAAATACAACCAGTGCTCACCTTTCCCTGACTCCAAATGGCAGTGGACTGCTCGGTTCACCAAAAAATTCAAGAACGCCACTGCTGCCCTATTTCACAAACCCACGCTCAATAACAAGAGAGCACTGTAACTACAGAATTCGACCAAGGTAGGGAGGAAGAAATCCTTACCTATTACCGACTACCAGTGACCACGACTCCTCTCCCTCGATCGACGGCTCTGTTCGCTTCCGCAACCCAAATCTGTGCTTCCATCCGTCCCGGGAAGGTTGTCGAGGTCACCGGCTGCTGCTTGCAGAGGGGAGAGTCACGAGAAGAGAAGACCAACGAGAAGGAGAGGGTGTCCGGCGGTCGGGCATTCCGTGGAGACAAGATCGTGCGGAGAGGGAAATCATTGCGCGTGAAGGCAGAGAAAACGCACAAAGGGGAGTCGCGGTGAATGAAGGAAGAGAGGCTCGGGTTTTAAGTCGCGATGTGAAACCGTAACCGGATGAAAAGTGCGGCTTGGCGTTAATGGGAGATAACGGGTCGGGTTTATTTTGTTTAACGGGTTGGATTTGGGCAGCTTAACGGGTTAGATTTCAGACACGTTAAGCCTTTTAACTCTCTCTAAACAAAGAGGGTCTTAGAAATCTCCTTTTTAGTCCAGAAAAATTCCTAAAAATTCCTGAAAAGTTTCATATATTATTCTCCTAATTACCCAACATTTTTTTTTGGTATTTTACAATCAATCCCAATTCCAATCCCAAATCTCATCACCTGAAATCATAAAATCTCTACGCATACCTCTGATCTACATATATATATATATATATATATATATATATATATTAACTAGCAGCATATCTATTGATACCATTTAACATCATTCATCTAGTGATTGCAATATATCTCAAATAGCACAACATCCTTACTTAGATTTAGCTTACTTAACTCCAATTCAAGAGCACACAACTCCTTGATCCAATTTGGTGAGTCTGATTTAAACAATCCAGATAAACTGAAGGCGAAACTCAACCACAATAATCCCAAACACCTGCAAATACATAGTATCAAAGTTTTTCTACATTCTATCGATATGTAAATACCCAATCCAATGAGAACAGAAAAATTACCTAAACACAATCGAATATATGGTCGTTGCCCATTACCGATTGATAGATTTGTCCAATATCCAAAGATCTACTTTGTTGGTGTTCTTCTCGGATCTGAAAGACCTTCATCTTTCCTTCTTGAACTCACTATTAACTGCCAAGGATTGCAAGCAACGAAAAGGGAGGACAATGCCTTTACTGTCATCCAAATTTATAGAGAACAGAGCTAATGGGGATGAAGAGCTCACCACGGCAATGACCGGATGCAACGGTGATGCTTGCTGCTTAGGTGGAGAGCTACGACAGCGAAGCAACAAAAGAGGTGGCTGACATCGGATTCATCACTCACAGTGAGGATCGACTCTTCGACTTCAGTGAGAATCGCCCCCAAGCAGTGGTTGGGGGCCGACCAATCGCCCCGGCGAAGCTTGAGGGGAAGAGGGGACGTGTAATGCCCGTAAAATTCTAAACCATTCAAAGTAGTTATATGGGTTTTAACGCCCATAAAAGGTTTAAAATAAAATAAAATAAAAGATGGGTATAGGTAGGATTTGAACCATGAACCTCCTAATAGGGAGGTAACCTTGACACCACTAGACCATAGGATGATTCATGGGTAAATATATAAAGAATATACAAAGAATATAGATGGGAAGATGAGGAGTTGGTTCATCCCCCCATGAAAGGATGAAGAGTGTTCATTCCCTAGGTATTAAAGAGGAGAATTAAGACAAGAGAGGAAGAAACTTTCCTTCTTCATTCTCCTTCTTCCTCATCCTTGGCTGAATTTCTCATTCTCCTTCCTCCCCTTTTCATCCCAAGCTCTAGGGCTTCTTGTGTAGGGATTCTCAAGAGGGGTTTTCCAAGAGGAGTTCCCAAGTCTTAGTATTTCTAGAAGATCCAACTCCACTGAAATGTTCCCTCCTCCTTCCTCCTTCACCGAGACCCTAATGCCCTTGTTTGGTGTTTTTGAGAGGGTTTCAAGGGGATACAAAGGCTTAGTATATGCTAGAGGATCACTCCTAAGGCTAAGGAACAAGGTAAGGTCTTCATCTCCTAAAAACCCTAGCGGTATACTAGTATGATAGCGAGAGGATGTAAGTATCTCTCACATGCAGTACAAGTAGCTCTTCGATTGTTTTATATAGCTTATTTTTCTATGTTTTGAAGATTATATGTTTGGATCAGATGATATATGTGTGTGATCAGATTTACAGTTATGGTATATGTCTTTTTAAGCAAGATCTAAGATCACAAAGATGTTATCTTTCACCTATATCATAAGTAACTCTTTGATATGCCCATTTAACTTCTATCACCATGTTTTATTCGAATTTATATGTTCTATCCAGATTATGTTTGTTTAGATTGTTAGGTATTTTAAGTATATTTCATGTTGAAGCAAGACATAAGATCGCAAATATGCTTCCCCTATAAGTTTTGGGGACAAAGAGCATGATTGCATGTCTTGAAAGGCTTCCTATATGAGTTTTGGGAGTATGATCATGTTAAATGTTTGATAAATGATAAAGAATATGTTTTGATCAGATTATATAGGTGTGTTTAGATTTATAGGTAAGTATCCCCTCACCTGCATACAAGTTGTTTCGATTGATGTTATTAAGAAAAAAAAACCTTACATGAAACTTTCGGCCAAGACCATTCCTTATGTTTTCCATGATGATCCATGCTATACTTTGTATGAATATGATGATAATAGGTTTCTAAATAGGTTTGGTTAAGTGTTTGATCTTGAAAGCTTCATGAACTTTCGGCCAAGACCATTCCTTATGTTTTTCCATGATGATCCATGCTATACTTTGTATGAATATGATGATAATAGGTTTCTAGATCGGATTGGTTAAGTGTTTGATCTTAAAAGCTTCATGAACTTTCGGCCAAGACCATTCCTTATGTTTTCCATGATGATCCATGCTATACTTTGTATGAATATGATGATAATAGGTTTCTAAATAGGTTTGATTAAGTGTTTGATCTTAAAAGCTTCATGAACTTTCGACCAAGACCATTCCTTATGCTTCCATGATGATCCATGCTATACTTTGTATGAATATGATGGTAATAGGTTTGGTTAAGTGCTTGAGCTCCAACCTTCATGAAACTTTCGGCTAAGTCCCCTTTTTGACCCTTAATGGTTTTCTATGCTATGCTCTAGATGTGTTCATGCTATGTTTTGATGTTAGATGAAGATAACATGTTGTAGCTAAACTAAATTTAAGTGGTTGATCTTTAAAGCTCCTTGAAACATTCAGCCAAGACCCATTTAGGTCTATCATGCCATGATATATAAGTTGTCATGCTATGTTTGAATGTAGATGAAGGTAACATGTTGATAGCTAAGCTAGATTTAAGAAATGGATCTTAGGATTCCTTGAAGCTCTCGGCCAAGGCTCAATTAAACTCCTAAGGGCCTTCCATGCCATGATTTATATGTGATAGAATTAATATGTGGTTAGTTAGATCATGTACAAGTTGTTTAGGGTTTAAAATTTTGGTAGAACCCATGAAGTTTAGATCACACCATGTTATGCTTGTTCATGATGTTTATGTCATGCCCTATATGTGTGTGATGTTAGTATGATGTTAGGTAGACCTTACACAAGTTGTTTAGCATGTAAACTCCTAAGAACCCTCCCTTAGGGTTTCGGCCAGCCCATGTACATGCCCTCTACTAAGTCCTCCATGCCATGCTACATGCAGAAAAAGATGCAAATATAATGTTAGTTAGATTTTATGATAGCATGATTGGTTGATGTCACTACCTTATGTCCATGTTAATTGTATGAATATATGATTAGGTTATACTCATTGCCATGTTAATTGTATGAATGTATGATTATGTTATGCTCATTATCATGTTAATTGTATGAGTATATGATATGTCATAAAGAAGGAACATGATATGATATGAAAAGAAATATGATATGTTATGAAGAAAGAAACATGATATGTTATAAAGAAGGAACATGTTATGTTATGAAAAGAAATATGATATGTTATGAAGAAGGAACACGATATGCTATGAAGAAGAAACATGATATGCCATGATAAGGAACATGATATGTTTATGAAAAGAAATATGATATGTTATGATAAGGAACATGATATGCTATTTTACTTTCTGCATGGCTTGTACCAGGACCCTAATGAGGTCCAAGGGATGGGCTCCTATGTGCCCCTGGGTCGACGGTCATAGTACGGACTTAGTACGGGATGGGCTCCCAGATGTCCTAGGCTGACAGTCATAAGTACGGGCTTAGGATGGGCTTCTATGTTATGTTGCCCCTAGGCCGACGGACATAGTACGGGCCTAGTACTCTAGTGGGTTCAGGATTAGCTACCTCGGGTCTATTAGGGATGCGCGCTATGATGATGATGTATGTGGTACAATGTCGGGCCCAATATGTTGAGATTATGTTTAAGTACCTATAAAATATATGTTTTCAAAGAGCATCTTGCATATACCCCTTTTCATATCTATGTGATTATGATATTTATATGAATGCTATGCTTATATGTTCTTATATGTTTATATGAATGCTATGCTTATATGGTCTTGTATGTTTATATGGATGATATGCTTATATGTTCTTGAATGTTTATATGAATGTTATGCTTATATGTTCTTGTATGTTTATATGAATGTTATGCTTATATGTTCTTATATGTTTATATGAATGCTATGCTTATATGTTCTTGAATGTTTATATGAATGTTATGCTTATATGTTCTTGAATGTTTATATGAATGTTATGCTTATATGTTCTTGTATGTTTATATGAATGATATACTTATATGTTCTTATATGTTTATATGAATGTTATGTTTATATGTTCTTGAATGTTTATATGAATGCTATGCTTATATGCTCTTGTATGTTTACATGTATACTATGCTTATATGTTCTTGAATGATCATGTCACTACTCTATGTCTAATTTTTGATGTATGGCTTTTGTGAGTAGGAAAGGATCTTACTAAGCCTATGTGCTTATAGTTTTATGTTCCCTTGTACTGCAGATAAGGGTAAAGAATGGCTAAACTAAGGGGAGCAGCAGGAGGGGCAAAGTGTGTGTGATAGTGGCATGGTGGAGGAGATCTGTTTATGTTTCCCATACTTATGCATGTTTCCCTTTAAGTTTTGCATGTTAGTTGTTAAGAGTCGAACTCTACTTGATGATGAATGGTCGCTACTTGGTGTCCTTTAAGTTGAATGTCATAAACTTGAACCAAGTACTTATGAAATGATGATGCATGCTCCATGTTTCATGTTCTATGTTTAAAAAGAAAAAAAAAGAAGTTAAAGTCATCCACTGTAAATGCATGTAGTCTTCCACTGTAAATACATGTATGTATGATCGCGTTGCACCGCCGTTAAAAAAGGTGGGCGTGACAGGATGGATCGGCCACGACATGCAAATCGGAGGCCAACAACTAAAGAGATGGGTCGGCGATGAGTGGGCAGGCGGCGGAATCCGATCGCATGACGACGGGCGATAGAGGGAAACGCATCGATTGTTGTCATTGCGACGGCGATGCAGTGAGGCGCTCGATCGGGAGAAGAGAAAGAGCGGTCGGTGCTTGAGCGACGGCGGCGAAGAGAAGGAGACAGCGATCGAACGAAGGAGGGGAAGGGGAGATCGGTGCTGTCGGGATCGGGGAAGAAGGATCGGCGAAGAAGAGGATCAGGTGGAGAAGAAAATGTCGATCGAGGGAAAACGGAAGGGAATCGGCGAAAAAAATTAAATGTTTAGCATTTAAACCTATTAATTCCTTAATAGCAGATAGTCTAAACAGGCTTTACAAAAGCCTATCCACTTTATCCCCATGAAATGTCCATAAAACTTCCATTTAAATCCAGAAAAATTTCTAAAAATTCCTGCAAAATTCTATAAGATAATTTCTTAATTAAAAAGGGTATTTTCTATTATTTTATTTTACAATATCTTACACCACAACTTCCCTTAAGATTATAAATATGTCCAAAAATATCGTCTAAGAAGGCAACCACATACCGATCCAATCAAGTCCATGAATGACTAAATCGTCAATAAGTCTAAAACATTATCAACAGCTTATAAAATTCATACAAAGTATGAAATATCGTCTTTTACACACATGCATCCTTTTACTCTAAGCAGATGATATCTCAACTATCGCACCGACAAAGATAATTGTATGACACCAAATCACTACAATATCAACACTCCAATCATAAATCAACCTTAGAGTATACACAGATGTCCTTTAGCTGATCTAAATAGGTCATCTATCCACAACTAAGGATATCATTTCTAACAACTACTACATACCACCATCGATAATCAATGCATAACCTCCAAGGTTCATCTCTCTCTTAACAAAAAGTTCCGAATCTTCTCAATGAGAAACATTGAGACAGATAAATCTCCCATCTGATATCTCTGATAATCGCAACTTTCATTCCTCTAATTCCCATAGTGTTTAGCAACACTCCTACCAATAAAATTATCTCCCGGTATGAGGTCTTCAATATCGGAACTATTCCCGAAGTCACTCCAATCACCTACTCCACCTGCCTATGCAGCAGCAAGCCTAGAATTTCATCCGAAACTACATTCGAATAGTCTCGTATTATACCAACATTCCAACAATTTAACTATCTGTAAGGATATGTCTATTGTAGAGGTATGTCTAGTAAAGGCTAAGGGTATCCCGTGACTTCTTGGTTATTGATCAACATCTCACCTGACAGTGGAGAAAAATCACCAACCCACAAGTCAATGTATAGAAACTCTTCTAATTCTATCTAAGAATATTCTAGACCTAGCTACCTGTAACTACCAATATCTCTCGATATATCCGTAAATAGGGTAACCTAAAGTAATACCCCACATGCCAAATTCTTCGGTCTTCTATACCTCCTCTCGAGTAATCATGTAAACTCGTCCAACATTTGTTCTTGACGACTAAGCTCATGTAGCTGCAAAAATCTGTCATGGAGGAACTGAAATCTACTGTTGAGACTGAGATAACAACCAAAACAACTATAGCGGAGATGATAAACACTGTTGTACTAGCAAAGAGTACACCACCGACTGTAAAATACTGAATAACTGTCAATATCGTAACACGCTCCAACTCTGTAAATGGTATAGATGCATTTGGAGAGGTAACAGTTGTCATCTGGACGTCTGAGTCTTCTGAAATGTCTTCTACTGATACTGCTGAGTAACTCGCTTCCCCTGGAGGGAAGCATCTAGGAACTCCACTATGTCTGAGGTAATAGATCGTTGTTGATATGATAATCCACTTTTCTGTGATGATCTCGGCTTTCGAGGTTGTGGATTGTCCTCTCAAAAGCATCATCCATAGCCTTCAATTGAGTCTTCAAAGTACATTCTCTTCATCATATATACCGTTTGTCTACTATAAAAGTAGATAAAATACCCAATCTAATAATCTGACTTTGCGTGTCATCGTGACCCGCACTGCACACACACAATCCCTTCGAAGTCTTTCTTCTGAGTTCGCTGATAAACATGAGAAGATGCTGACAATCTGCAGTCAGTCTTCTATGGTCAAAAAACTCTCCAATAGTCGCCCGTGGCCCATGACTCCAATCTCGCTCCTTTTATCCAACATTTGGAGACTTCTGATTCCAATAATTTGACTTGCAATATCTGCTTATCAAATCTCCAACTTTAAAAACACTTGCTACGGAGTCATTTCCATGAACATGACTCGATCTGATGTCTTCCGATAGGATCTGATAGAAAATCCATACATTCGAATCCAACTGTAAGCCAATAATCCCTAGGTGGCTTGAGATATCCATTCACCCTCTTGAGCTATTAGATGGTTGTAACCTTTGCAAGTCTAATGACTCTGCATGGTACTCCCATTACCAAACGATCACCCTATTTGATGCCCAAGAATTCTCTGACAATGAGTCAAAGAAATGACGCGGGAAAATACTCTCTTACAATATCACTACACTGTGACCAAGTGATGTGTTACTTTTCGAAGGTTATTTCCTACCTCTTCCACCATGTACCGGCTTGATCCCGATAATGGTATTCAACCAACTCTACTTTCTCTGTATAACACGAGTTAAATACTCAAAAGTACCTTCAAAGTTATACAACCTAGCACGAATAACTCAGGGATCAAAATTCTCTATGAATATCTGCATCTACAATAATATACACACCTAGTCCATTACCACACTGGTAATGATCTGACTAGCATCATTAGTGAAAATTCCTAAGACTGTAATCTTTGATCTCCACAAGAAATATGACTACCTGATCCCTGCTTTCCGACTCAGTATCAGTCGGCTCTCAAAGGTAATTCACCTTTACGAAAGCATGTACAAGACTCATCCAGTCGTTCCCGTGGTGAACTCAAACCACCGTTACGAATAGTGACTAATACACTACAAGTCATCCTTGTTATAAGCAACTAAATGCATAGCCAACAGAAGGATGTGTGATAATAACTAGCATACCTTAAACCTTGCAGCTCAGAAATGTCCCACAACAGCCAGATCCTAGAACTCACAAAACCAAAACTGAGTAAAACAAAACTCGATATTCAAACGACATAAAATCTGAAAGTGGACTTCGCAACCTAGGGCTCTGATACCAATAAAATTTTCATGCCCCGAGAGTATGATGAGCCGAAAATAAACGGACAGTATCTGCCCTATATGTGATACAATATCCTGTTGATACATAGCCTTTCGGCCACAATCACATAACATATATATATGGATATAATCCATAAATCGCAGCGGAATTGTTAGTGAAAGCTCTAGAGCTGATCATGTGATGATTGTTGTATGGACTTGTTGTATCATATTCCTATATATATTTATAAAGGCATTTCTTTATGGTTATTATACTTACTTGTATTTGTGCCAAATAACTAAGTATAATTGCGTCCTTGAGTAGAAGGTTATTATCTATATCAATCGATTGGTTGAATCGATAATGAGATGATATAGAGAATACTACTCTTAATCATTTCTAGTCAAGTATTAATATTCAAGGACAATGTTAATGTGAAAAGACTAGCATGTAGGTCAACTCGATGACTTGATCTCACAAGTCATGGATATGAGATATCAAGTTGACACATGGGTATGCATTGGAGAATGTATACTGAATGACCCGCCATGAGAAAGTATCATGGATCATTATATGAGTGTCATATAATTTCTCATGTGACTATTAGTCCTTGGACCTAAAGTCACCATGGTTCCCTACATAAGGAGTTGCATACTTTGGCTTTGTCAAACGTCACCCGTAAATGGGTGGACTATAAAGGCGATTACTGGTATGTAATAAATTATGCGGAGGGATGTGAGTGATGTAGATGAGATCTATCCCTCCTATATGACGGGAGTGATATCATGATTCTTGATAGAGTGAGACCACTAAGTGCATGGCCATGCCCAAATGAGTCAATATGAGATATTGAGCTCATTTGATTAGAGTAAGTCTACTTGGAGTTCATGATATAGATTGTACAAAGGATGACACGGTCTATGCCTCAATTGATCAATCTAGATGTCAAGGATAAAGAGACATTGTCACATATTGTGAGAGCCACAATGGTGATGTTGGATCTCAACATTCTTGTAACTTGGATAGCAATAATGTGTTGCTAGATACCACTCATTGCTTATGTTTCTAAATCAGTTTAGGAGCATTTCCTGTTGGGGATCGAAACGGCCGGCTAGAGGGGGGTGAATAGCCCTCGTTCGTTGGATATCGGATTTTGCTCGTCTACAAAACGTTAGCGCAAGCGGAATATGCAAATACAAATAAATAAAGACAAAGCAAAATATAAACAAACAATGCTAACAAGGATGTAACGTGGTTCACGGCTACGCCGCTAATCCATGACCCGATTCATCCTCGGTGAATCACTTCGCCAAAACCAATCCACTATTGGTCTCTCCATTGCACCAAGCTAGGTGGAGGTAACCTTTACAATCAAGATCACTCTTCTACAATAGAATGAAGATTAGAGCAAGTAGAAGAGTGGAAAACCATTTAGGGCACTTTGGGAGTAGTTGGGCATTCAAGCATTAACCTCCCAAAGCCCCATCCTCTTCCTTTTTATAGAGGAAGAGGGTTTCTTCCCATTGACACAGGAGCAGTCGACTGATGGCACCCATCAGTCGACTGGTCCTATAGTCATTGCCCAATAACGGATGCTTTCCACATTGGATTCCATCCAACGGTATTGGCATCAGTCGACTGATGGCACCCATCAGTCGACTGATGTCAATCAGTCGAGTGCTCCGCGAGATCGACTCTATTCTCGTGCGCGGTGCGTCGATCACCGATCGTCCCTTGGCGATCGACCATCAAGCCATCGACCGATCGCATCATACCGATAGTCGATCGATCAACTGATTCATTAAACCATCGATCGAACCATCGACTCGCCATGACATGGCGGATCGTGTAGGGAAAACTCATCCGACACTTGGCCAAATGGCCAAGTTTCACCTAAGAGCTACCCCTTCCTAGGTTACATTCTCTCACTCTCATCTCTCGGAGTCCTGCGCCTTTGAAGTTCTCTTCGTTCGTGGCCACGTCCCTCGGCAGCATCAGGCGCACGGCTCTGCAATGCTCCTTCGCGTCTCTTGCCTCGAAGTCTACTTCCTCCGGCTTCACTCCAAGCTCCTCGTCCGGCGGTCCCTCGGATGCTCCAAGCGCACAGCTTTCGCAAAGCTATCCTTCACCGACTCAAGGCCCGAGTCATGAGATGTGAAACTCGCCACGGCTCCATGTGCGAATTACTAAGTCCTGTACGACTTCAACGCACATATCAAATCAACATAACAAACTAACTTAAACCCTTTGCCACACACATCAAAACCTAATCATGGCAAGAGATTGCCCTAACAATCTCCCCTTTTTTGATGTGTGGCAATCCGTTTAAGTTAGGTAAAAACATTTGATAAAAATTCTAAGGTAAGAAAGCATGTAAACATAAACATTGATATAGCAACATGCAACTCCCCCTTAATCCATGAAACTCTCTCTACAAATTCTCCCCCTATCATAATTAACTTAAACATAATATTTTCTCCCCCTTTGACACCATCAAAAAGATTAATACTAAGTTATAAACTCATGGCATCAAGTCTAATAGAAGAAAAATACCAAAAATTAGTCTAAAACCTGAATTCGGCCTTAACTAGTCTGATTTTGCCACCACATCATCGTTCGGACTACCGATCGCACGCGAATTTCAGAACTTTTTAATTTTCAGACCGAATTTCAGAAATGCATTAAAAATTTCAGAAAATTTGAAAAATCATGAAATTTGGGAAACATATTTCTTGTAAGATTCTTTATCAGTGAAAAATAGTTTTTCATGAAAAGTCATTATATTTCCATAGATTTGACAAAAATCCAAAAGTTTTAAAAACCACTAGGTTTTTGATCATTCTAGTATCAAGTTTAACACCTAGTTTTGATTCCAATTGTTTCAAAACATGAATACATAGATTTTAGATTAAGAAATTGTTTTGAAAACATATGAAATATCCAACCATGATCTTTGGGCAATATGTCTATGAATTAAACATAATCCTTCCCCATGATTGGTCTATTATTGCTATTTTGATACTTTAAATGACCATCTAAATGTCATAGGCATTAGTAGACATTTGTATCATCCTAACATCTCACCCATGCTAAGTTTTCAATCAAAGTAGCCTATGGTGAGTGTGAGATGCATCCTAGAGAGTATTTGTATATACTTAACCATTATATTCATGCAATTCTTTCAAGGTTAAGTATCACCCTAACAATCCACATGATCATAATGACATATATGAATGAATTACACATTATGATCATTAAATACATGTATTCATTGAATTGTTATCATGCATTAGGTATTATATCATGATAATAAGCAAATATCACCTAAGGCATGATTTAAATCCTATTTCTCATGATGATGTGCCAAATTTCAAAATCATAAATCATGATTGCAAACATTCATAGCAATTTCATTAATTATCATGATTTAAGCATTATTATCTATTTATAGGCACGTTATCATCACCTAACACTATTTCAAAAATGTTGTCCCGCTATCCTAAGTCAACCAAAAATAAGATATAGGTGAATTCCATTTGATTGACTATCCTAGGGTTTTCCTAACCCTTAAGGATAGATTTTGGAACCCAATACAAATTCTTGCCTATAGGGTTCACTAGAAATTCCTTAGGAATCCATTTCCTAGCAATTACTTTCTTCTTATCTTGTCCCCTAGCAATTAGGCATTTATAGGCCTTTTCATTTTTCTTTTCTTTATATCCAAGGCCTTTTTTATTAAAGCTAGCTCTTTGGCTCCCAATTATCATGTTCAATGTATTTGAGCCAATTGTGAATTTCTCTAGGGCTTTGGTTAAATAATCTACCTTTTCCCTTAAAGCCCTATTTTCATCCATACATGCATCACTAACATTAAATGGCACATATTCATGTGAGCATGCATCATCATGGCAAGAAGAACTATTTTCATTTTGATTTAAGCATGCTTTTTCTAGTTTATTTTCTAAGTCCTTAATTTGATCTAGCATGCTCTTATTTTTCTTCTTTGCTCTAAATAAATCCCTAGTTAAGCTAGAAACTATGGAAACTATTTTTTTAGGAGAGGCATTCGTTACCATAGTTTCCATGTCTTCTTCTTCTGATGAGGAGGATGAGGAAGCTCCCCCTTCACTTGAGCTCTCTCCACTTGAGCTTGATCCTTCATTTTCGGAGGAGGAGCAATCCAAGTCGTCGAAGGCCATCAATGCAAGGTTGGAATAGACTTGTTCCTCTTCTTCGGATGAGGATGAGGAAGAAAGATCATCCCATGTCTTGGCTTTGAATGCTTTGGCCTTCCCCTTTTCCTTGGTCTTCTTTTCTTCTTCCTTTTTCTTCTTGCTACCCTTCTTCTTCTTCTTTTCTTCCTTCTTTTTCCTTTCTTCTTTGCTCTTGTTTAGGAGAGGACAATTGTCCCTTATATGTCCTTCCCCTTGACAATTGTAGCAAATGACCTTCCCCCTAGGTCTTCTTCTCCTATCATGAGATTTATTAAATTGAAAGCCTTTTAAAGCACGCATTACCCTCCTTACCATATATGCTTCTTCCGTGCTATCCATGGAGGAGGAGGAGGATGCTTCATCATCGGAGGAGGAGGGGATCTCTATCTTCTTCTTCCCCTTGTTTGCCATCAAAGCTACTCCTCTTGAAGGTTGGATTCTTGGCTCTTCTTGTATTCCTTCAAGCCTCGTTTCGTGGAGCTCCACTGTTGAGAAGAATTCCTCCAAGGTGCTTACTTCTAAGTTCTTGGAGATATAAAATGAGTCCATCATGGAGCTCCATCTTGAGGACCGGGGAAAGGCATCTATGGCCTTCATTACCATATCCCGGTTGGAGAGCTTTTCTCCTACACTTGTTAGCCCAATTAATATTTCTTTAAACCTAGAATGTAATGATGTTACCTTTTCTCCCTTTTCCAATTTGATATTTGATAGTTGGGAGCGGAGGAGGTCTCTCCTTGCAAGTTTGGCTTCCGAAGTGCCTTCATGAAGTTCAACCAATCTCTCCCACATCTCCTTGGCACTTGAGCATTCCCCAATTCGGTTGATCTCTTGTTGGGGGAGCACATTGAAGAGATGGTGCTTGGCTTTTGAGTTTGCAAGGTGCTCTTCCCTTTGCTTTTTGGTCCACCTAGATTTCTCTATTGGCTTCCCTTCTTCATCCCTAGGCAAAACGAAACTGGATTCCATTGTAATCATGATATCAAAATCCGTTTCGAAAAATACCTCCATTCGCTTCTTCCACCAAGCGAATTCTCCTTCAAACTTCGGTGGATGGATGTTGGAGCCGACCATTTTGAAAGTTGATTGTTGTGGCGGTTAGTCCTCGACAAGCTTTCTTTGGCTCTGATATCACTTGTTGGGGATCGAAACGGCCGGCTAGAGGGGGGTGAATAGCCCTCGTTTGTTGGATATCGGATTTTGCTCGTCTACAAAACGTTAGCGCAAGCGGAATATGCAAATACAAATAAATAAAGACAAAGCAAAAGATAAACAAACAATGCTAACAAGGATGTAACATGGTTCACGACTACACCGCTAATCCACGACCCGATTCGTCCTCGGTGAATCACTCCGCCAAAACCAATCCACTATTGGTCTCTCCTTTGCACCAAGCTAGGTGGAGGTAACCTTTACAATCAAGATCACTCTTCTACAATAGAATGAAGATTAGAGCAAGTAGAAGAGTGGAAAACCGTTTAGGGCACTTTGGGAGTAGTTGGGCATTCAAGCATTAACCTCCCAAAGCCCCATCCTCTTCCTTTTTATAGAGGAAGAGGGTTTCTTCCCGTTGACACAGGAGCAGTCGACTGATGGCACCCATCAGTCGACTGGTCCTGTAGCCGTTGCCCAATAACGGCTGCTTTCCATGTTGGATTCCATCCAACGGTATTGGCATCAGTCGACTGATGGCACCCATCCGTCGACTGATGTTAATCAGTCAAGTGCTCTGCGAGATCGACTCCATTTTGTGCCGTACAGTGTCATCGATCATTGTCGTCCCTTAGCGATCGGATCAAGCCATCGATCATTGCCCATGCCGGATCGGTGATCAACTTGATTCAGCTGACTTAAACCAGTCGATCAAACCATCGACTTAGAGCAGTCGACTGCCATGACATGGCAGTCGACTAGTGTCGGGAAAACTCATCCGACACTTGGCCAAATGGCCAAGTTTTACCTAAGAGCTACCCCTTCCCGGGTTACATTCGCTCACTCTCATCTCTCGGAGTCCCTCGCCTTCGAAGTTCTCTTCGTTTGCGGCCATGTCCCTCGGCAGCATCAGGCGCACGACTCTGCAATGCTCCTTCGCGTCTCTTGCCTTGAAGTCTACTTCCTCCGGCTTCACTCCAAGCTCCTCGTCCGGCGGTCCCTCGGATGCTCCAAGCGCACGGCTTCCGCAAAGCTATCCTTCACCGACTCAAGGCCCGAGTCATGAGATGTGAAACTCGCCACGGCTCCATGTGCGAATTACTAAGTCTTGCACGACTTCAACGCACATATCAAATCAACATAACAAACTAACTTAAACCCTTTGCCACACATATCAAAACCTAATCATGGCAATAGATTGCCCTAATATTTCCAACATTACAAGAACCTATAGGGTCACACACAAAGGGAAATTAGATGGAGATTAGGTTCATATGATGAACCAAGAGGATTAGGTTCATGTGATATGCCAAATTGGATTAAGAGTAATCCAAATTAGACTAATTGAGTTGGACTCAATTTGATTCAAGTGTTGGATGAGTCTAATTTATATTTGATTCATTGAGTCAATTTAAACTAATGAATAGAGATTCATTAAATTAAATTGACTTGAATCAAAGGTTAGATTTGATCAACCATGGGAGATAAGAGGTCAAGTTTAACTTGACTTGAGAGGGAAGATGAAGGGTCAAGTTTGACTTGACCAAATGCCACTTCATGGTGACTTGGCATAGGGTCGGCCAATGATGATGTTCCACATCATCATGGACACATTATGGTGTGCCACCTCATGAGGAAGACCAAGAGCCATGGCTCTTGGTATTACATGGATGGTTTTAACCCTCCTTAATGTGGCCGGCCAAAATCATTAATGATGCAATTGAATCCTTTCTTCTTCCTTCTCCTTTCTTCTTCTCTCCCTCTCCTCCATTGCCAAGACCTCCCAAGAGTGCTAGCACACTCTAAATGGTTCTCTCCACCTTTTGTCCATGTGGATACGTGTAGAGGAGTGTACACTTGACACTCTACGAGATCCGACAATCTTTTGGACGAGCAGGATAAGCAAAGGGCATCGCTACAAGGGTAACACTCTTCCCATGTAGATCTAAGGTAGATCTAGTATAGATAAATATGTACATGAATTTTATTTATCTTCGCACGGATCCATGGCTGGCTTCCGAGGTTTCTGCAACGCAAAAAATGGTTTTTGCGGCTCGGAGAGTCTAATAGTGGTATCAGAGCCACGTGCGAAGCATGTACATGTTTGTATTTGTAATGTTTGTATTAGATACGAAAAGTTACAGATCTATAAGTTTGTATAATTTTCTTAATTTTATATATTTTGTGAGTATTTTT
Source organism: Wurfbainia villosa (assembly GCA_025175895.1). Classification (NCBI taxonomy): domain Eukaryota; kingdom Viridiplantae; phylum Streptophyta; class Magnoliopsida; order Zingiberales; family Zingiberaceae; genus Wurfbainia; species Wurfbainia villosa. Next base: position 12,065,964 of record CM045987.1, read on the forward strand.
CTCGTAGAGTCGAAGCAACAAGTGTTTGGACACTTGTAGGCTTCAACCACCGAGAAAAACTCTCCGAAACGGCAAGGTCTCATTTTTGTTTTTTTGGGACAGCAACTTAAGGCACTGTAAGATCAGTATGGGACACTCGCGAGATTCATTTTGCGAGAAGGGGCGCTGCCCCTAACCCCGCAAGGGGCATTGTCCCGTGATCGCGCCCGAAAATCACTTAGCGGGACCGCTGCGGAGTTGTGACTCATAAAATTGAAAAAAAATAGGAAATTTATAGAAATTTATGTAAAATACATAATTTAGAATTATGTATGATATTGTGATGGTCATGGCCCAAAAACCCCAATGTGATTGGATAAAATTGTGTTGTAATTCATAATACGGCTTGCACGCCGTTTTTAGTATTGTGCATGTTGTATATGATATGTGACATGCACGTCGTGCCTCACTTATTATATTCCTATTGTAAATAGATTTTAGACTCGAATGTAACTCGATTTTCATGTTTTTAATGTACAAAATGAAGCGGTGGAAGGTCCACTCCTAGACGGAGTTACAAGGAGGGTGCCGACGACATATGGCGGTCAAAGGAGGCGTTTGGAGAAGCCGCTAACCCTAGGTTGACCGTCTGATCTTCTCATTGGCTTGAGAAGATTATATATATATATATATATATATATATATATATATATATATATATATATATATATATTTGTTTTTGCTTGTATGTAAGTGATGCATGCTAGTATAGGGTAATTAATGCCTTAATGCGTATATGATACACATTCACGATTAGATTAGATCTTAATCAAGTCAACTCGAAATTCCTACCAAGTTTTGATACCCATCATTACCTCAATCATTTGTTGTTGTTGAATCTGTCAAAGCAGAGCAATGCATATTATCTTGGTAGGGTGCAGAGGGCAATCTTGGTCCCGCCTATCAAAGTTTGGGTGAGAATAAGCTCAATTAGATTGAGTGAAATTAGTTAACTCAATTGGATCGGGTAAAACTATAGGCATATTCCAACGGTTGGAAAGATAGGATAAGATCACATTTACACTAAATCTTGGGCGATTTAGCCAAAGCTAAGTCAAGTTTTTTTGCAAATGTGGATCTTGATCCTATAAACAAGAGTTGCATAGAGATATAATTGGTAATTTATTACCTACCGATCATACTAAGTCTTGGGTGATTTAGCCAAAGCTAACTTAAGGCGTAGTATGATGTGGATTTTGTCCCGCGAGAATTATAGCAAGTTGGTATGACTCTAGTAGTGTGGTTTGACCACATCCATGACTCGATTCTACAAAAGTCCTATAATTCAGTGGGAGCATCATTTAATTAAAGGTCTAATTAAATGATAAATAGAATATGATATTTACTTTCTGCATTATTTATGTTGTAGATTACCATGTCATCAAACATGAACACTCTTTCCCTGCGTACTGTCCTTGAGAAGGACAAGCTCAATGGAGCTAATTTCCTGGACTTGTACAGGAATCTGAGAATTGTTCTCAAACAAGAAAGAAAATTGTACGTCCTGGAGCAGCCCATTCCAGAAGCACCTCCTTCCACTGCCACACGAACTGACCGAGATGCTTACAAGAAGCATCAAGATGATGCATTAGATGTGTCATGCCTCATGCTCGCGACCATGAACTCTGAGATTCAGAAGCAACACGAGTTGATGAATGCTTTTGATATGGTTGAACATCTTCGTCAACTGTATCAAGGACAAGCAAGGCACGAGAGATTTGAGATCTCTAAGGTATTGTTTCAGTGCAAGATGCAAGATGGGACTCCTATAGGTCCATATGTACTCAAGATGATTGGGTATATAGAAAACCTACAGAGGTTGGGATTCCCACTTGGCCAAGAACTGGCCACTGACTTGATCTTGCAATCCTTGCCAGAAAGTTATAATCAATTTATCATGAATTACAACATGAATGAAATTGATAAGTCACTGCCTGAGATGCTTAGCATGTTGAGAACTGCTAAGCTCAACCTTAAGAAGGCAAAGCCCAACTCCATTTTGATGGTGCAAAAGAATAAAGGCAAGGGCAAGCCTAAAAGTAAGGGAAAGTTCCAAGCCAAGGGCAAAGGCAAGGCAATGAAACCTAAAGGAGGGGTTGCCAAGGATGCTGAATATTATCACTGCTGTCAGACTTCACTGGAAGCAGAACTGCAAAGGATACCTTGAAGATCTTAAGAAGAAGAGAAGTGAGACTTCTACTTCAGGTATATATGTTATAGAAGTCAATCTATCTATTTCTTCATCGTGGGTATTTGATACCGAATGTGCTTCTCACATTTGTACTAATGTACAGGCGCTGAGAAATAGCAGGGCATTGATGAAGGACGAGGTAGACCTACGAGTAGGCAATGGAGCAAGGGTTGCTGATGTTGCTGTAGGAATTTATTTTCTATCTCTGTCCTCTGGGCTTGTACTAGAATTAGATGAATGTTGTTATGTGTCTTCTCTCACAAAGAACATCATTTCAGTTTCTTGTTTAGATAAGAAAGGCTTTTCATTTATAATAAAGAACAAATGTTGTTCCGTTTATTTAAATGATATGTTCTATTGTAGTGCACCATTGTTGAACGGACTCTACATTCTAGACTTAGAGAACCCCATCTATAACATAAGTATCAAAAGGTTCAAGTTAAATGAGTTGAACCAAACCTATCTCTGGCATTGTCGCTTAGGTCACATAAATGAGAGTCGCTTATCCTAGCTCCATAAGGATGGGTTGCTGGACTCATTTGATTTTGAATCATATGAGACATGCGAGTCTTTCCTTCTAGGCAAGATGACCAAGACTCCCTTTAGTGGACACAGTGAAAGAGCAACAGACTTGTTAGGACTTATACATAGTGATGTGTGTGGCCCTTTCAATGTCGCAGCTAGAGGTGGCTATAGGTACTTCATTACATTTACTGATGACTTCAGTAGATATGGTTATGTGTATCTGATGACACATAAGTCAGAATCCTTTGAAAAGTTCAAAGAATTCAAGAATGAAGTACGAAACCAGCTTGGCAAGAGTATTAATATACTTCGATCAGATCGAGATGGTAAATACCTTAGTCATGAGTTTCGTGATTATCTAACTGAGTGTGGAATTCTATCCCAACTCACTCCTCCTGGAACACCACAGTGGAATGGTGTATCCGAAAAAAGGAATCATACCCTATTATATATGGTACGATCTATGATGAGTCTCACAGATCTTCCTATATCCTTTTGGGGATATGCTCTAGACACAGCAGCCTTCACACTTAACCGTGTTCCATCCAAACCTATGATAAAGACACCATATACGATATGGATAGGGGGGAAATTCTCAGATGTCTTTCATGAGGATTTGGGGTTGTGAGGCTTACGTTCGACATCAAGTCTCAGATAAACTGGAACCCAAATTCGATAAGTGCTATTTTGTTAGATATCCCAAGGAAACGAAGAGATATTACTTCTACATTCCCGGTCAATACAAAGTGTTTGTGGCAAAGACTGGGGTATTTCTAGAAAGGGACTTTATTTCTAGAAAAACTAGTGGGAGTACGTTCGATCTTGAAGAAATTCAAGATATGGACCATAGCACTAAGGCCTTGATGGAGATTGAACAGGAACCACAAAGTGTTGTGGATGATGAGATTGTTGCACAAAGAGTTGTGGAACAACAACCTGTTCAGGTAGACCTACCTCTTCGCATGTCTGATAGGGTACGTCATCAGCCTGAGAGATACTCATTTCTCTTATCTGACCATAATGACGTCATGCTCGTTGAGAATGAGCTTACCTCCTATCAGAAAGCTGTGATGAGCCCAGGTTCTGAGAAATGGCTAGAGGCCATGAGATCTGAGATGGAATTCATGTACACCAACCAAGTATGGACTTTGGTTGATCCACCTGAAGGCATCAAACCCATTGGGTGTAAGTGGGTCTTTAAGAGAAAGACTGACATGGATGGACTTACGCATACCTATAAGGGTCGATTGGTAGCTAAAGGTTTTGAGCAAATTCATGGTATTGACTATGATGTGTTGGAGTATTGAGGATGCAATCAAAGTCCCACATTGGTAAGACATGGAAAAGATCATGTGCTTATAAGATGAAAAGATATTTCCATTGGCATGAGGCCTTTTGGGTAAAGCCCAAAAATAAAACCATAAGGGCTTAGGCCCAAAGTGGACAATATCATGCCATTGTGGAGATATATGATTCTTATAGGCACTAACAATTAGTATCAAAGTCATGGTCCATGTCAAGCCATGAACCTCGAACGAAGGAAGTTGAGCTCCCATGTCCGGGTCAAGAGAACCAGACACCAGGCAGGAAGTCCAGTTGGGTCGGGAGGATCGAACAACTGGCAGAAAGTCCAATTGGGCCAGAAGGGATGGACAACTGGTAGGAAGTCCAGCTGGGTCAAGAGGATCAGACAGTTGGTAGGAAGTCCTGGTGGGTTGAGGATCGGACATCAAGTAGAGGATGTCCTTGGAGGACAGATAGGCTTGAGGGGGGTCAATATGGTCCTTGGTTTAAGGGGGGATTATTGGAGTATTAAGGATGCAATCAAAGTCCCACATTGGTAAGACATGGAAAAGATCATGTGCTTATAAGATGAAAAGATATTTCCATTGGCATGAGGTCTTTTGGGTAAAGCCCAAAAATAAAACCATGAGGGCTTAGGCCCAAAGTGGACAATATCATGTCATTGTGGAGATATATGATTCTTATAGGCACTAACATGAAGAAACCTTTTCTCCAGTTGTGATGTTTAAGTCCATTCAGATCTTGCTTGCTATTGCAACGTACCACGATTATGAGATCTGGCAGATGGATGTCAAATCGTATTTCGGAATGGAAACTTACTCGAGGATGTGTACATGACAAAACCTGAGGGTTTTGAAGGTCCACAGCATACTGGCAAAGTATGCAAGCTGCAAAGGTCCATTTATGGGCTAAAACAAGCTTCTCGGAGCTAGAATCTTCAATTTGATGATGCAATCAAACAGTTTGGTTTCATCAAGAATGAAGATGAACCCTGTGTCTACAAGAGGGTTAATGGGAACACAGTTGTCTTCCTTGTATTGTATATGGATGACATACTACTCATTGGGAATGACATCCCTTTGCTACAGTCTATGAAGACTTGGCTGGGGAATTGTTTCTCAATGAATGACTTAGGTGAAGCAGCCTATATTCTAGGCATCAAGATCTATATAGATAGATCTAAGAGATTGCTTGGCCTAAGTCAGAGTACATATATTGGCATGGTATTATTACAGTTTGCCATGCATAATTCCAAGAAGGGATTTCTGTCGATGTCATATGGTGTGAGTCTTTCGAAGACTCAAAGTCCCTCTTCTAGAGAGGAGAGAGACCGCATGGATAAGATCCCTTATACATCTGCCATAGGATCTATCATGTACGCCATGCTATGTACTCATCCTGATGTCTCGTATGCTTTGAGCATGACGAGCAGATACCAATCAGATCCAGGTGAGCGTCACTGGATAGTGGTAGGCGATGGACGATGATACAGATCGGCACAGTGTCAATCGAAGAGCAAGGGAAAATAGGAGAGTGATGGCGGTGGAGATCGAGCAGTGAGGCTAGCGACAATCAGGTGTGGTTGTTGTCGTCGTTCGTCGAAGCTGACCACTGCTTCGGCGATGCTCGAGGTGAAGAGGAGAGGCGACGAGTGAGGAGAAGAAGAGAATCGCAATCAGGAATGAGGGATCGCGGCTGGGAAATCAAGACCGAGATTTAAAAGAGGTGATGGAAGTTGGTTCGGCTAGCTTAGGTTTAGCTTAAATCAAACCTATGATTAATAGGGACTTTGGATTAGATCATTAACCCCTTGATAAACCACCCATTAATCTAATGATAACTCATTTAAGCCTATTAATAAATTTTAAATTTTTTTTCCGGTATCTCACAACAATAAAATGGGATTGCTAAAAGAAGAAATAGGACTTCTTGAAATGGTTAGGTGTATGATGGCGCAGTCTAATTTATCAATCTCCTATTAGGGAGATACGTTATTAGTTACGACCTATATACTTAACAAAGTGTCTTCAAAGTCAGTTCCATCTACCTCACATGAATGTTAGATAGGCAGAAAACCAAATTTGGGAATTTTGAGACCTTAGGGTCAGCTGCCTACATTCATGATAGTTCTCACAAGTATGAAAAACTGGGTCATAGGGGTAAGAAATGTATCTTTATAAGATATTATGATATCTCCAAAGGTTATGTTTTCATAGGTGAACAACAAGATGAAACCATCTCTGAATTGGATTCAAGAGACGCTACTTTTCTCGAAGTTGAGTTTCCAACTAGAGGTGAAGTTGATATGACAGTTCCTCTATTTGAAGAGGATAAGTCATTATCAACAAGACAAGTGTCAAGTGGGATACCTGAAACTAGTCAACTGAGTGAGAGTAATTTGCCTGGTTACAGAGTAACTTCCCAAAAACCCAATTTATGAAAAAATATTCATAAGATTAAACCTAAGAAGAGGTTTGATAGTGATAGTTGATGATGATGAACCTCAATCTATTGAAGAAGCTTTGAGTTGCAAAGTTAGAGAAAAATAGAAAGTTACAATGGAAGAAGATATAGAGTTGATGATTCAGAATCAATTTTGAGATTTAGTTGATCTTCCTCCTGATCGAATGGCTATTGGGAATAAATGGATTCTCAAAATAAAGAGGAAAATTGATGGATCGATTAACCAATACAAAGCTTATTTGGTTGCAAAAGAATTTAACCAACTAGAGAGTATTGACTATAAAGAGACATTTTCTCCTATAGTGAAGTTTGTGTCAATCCGAGTTATTTTGGTTTTTGTGGCACATTATGACTTGGAATTATATTAGATGGATGTAAAATTCGCTTTCCTTAACGGTGAGTTTGACGAAGAAATCTATATAGATCAGCTATAAAAAATCTTTGTTGAAGATCAAAAGGAGAAAGTATGTAGACTTAAAAAGTCTATATATGGGATAAAGCAAGCGTCAAGACAATGAAATATAAGATTTAACGAAGTCATTTTATCTTATGGTTTCAAGATGATCAATGAGGATCATTGCATTTTTCTAAAAAGAGAAAAAGGAAAGTATGTTATTTTATCATTATATGTTGATGATATACTGATAGCAAGAAATGACATAGAATTTGTGATAGAAGTCAAAGAAAAGCTTTCATTACAATTTGGCATAATAGATATGAGAGAAGTTGAATACATCTTAGGAGTTAAGATCATCATGGATCGATCTAAAAGACTTTTGGGTTTATCTTAAGAGTCTTATATGAATAAAATGTTATAAAATTTCAACACATCTGATTACAACAGTGAACAAACACCTATTGTGAAGGGTATTGTTCTAAGCAAGAGTGTGCCCCAAGACTCCAAAAGAAATAGTTGAGATGAATAAAAAAGTATGTGTCAATGCTATTGATAGTTTGATGTACACTATGTTGTGTACTCATCTCGATATCATCTATATTGTTGGCTTAGTCAGTCGATTCCAGTCAAATCCAAGACTGAGACACTGAAAGGCGATGAAAATGATATTCTGATATCTGAAAGCGACAATTGATTATTGTCTCTATTTTTTAGAATCAGATATGAACTTGAAGGGATATTCAGATACAGATTGGTTAGAGACCTGAATGATAGAAAATCCACATCAGACTATGCATTCTTATTAAATGGTGTCGTCATCTCATGGAATAACAAGAAACAGACCTGTGTGACCTTGTTAACAATGGAAGATGAATATATGATATGTTCAACATGTAGGGGATCGGTATGGCCGGCTAGAGGGGGGTGAATAGCCCTCGTACGTTTGACGTCGTAAATTGCTCGTCTACAAAAGATTAGCGCAAGCGGAATATACAAATACAAAGCAAAAGACAAACAATAAAACAACCGCTAACACGATGGTATAACGTGGTTCACGGCTACGCCGCTAATCCACGGTCCCCGATTCGTCCTCGGTGAATCACTCCGTTAAACCAATCCACTAAATGGTCTCTCCTTTGCACCAAGCTAGGTGGAGGTAACCTTTACAACCAAGATCACTCTTCTTACAAATAGGATTGAAGTAAAGACAAGTAAGAAGAGTTTAAAGCTTGTGGGGCACTAGGAAGATCGTTTGGAGTATGAGCATTAGCCTCTCAAAGGCTTACACCCTCTCTTTTTATAGAGAGGGCTGTTTTCTTCCCGTTGGCCGCCACCAGTCGACTGCCGTCACTACAACGGCCTCCGAACACGTCGGATCCCGACCGTTGTAGTCCAACGGAACTCTTGGCAGTCGACTGATGGACCTCATCAGTCGACTGATGCCTCCGTAGTCGACTGCCCAGTCGGCTACGAACGGTTCTGTGGCCGAACCCTTATCTACCAGTCGAACTCACTCGACTCAGAGCAGTCGACTGCCATGACATGGCAGTCGACTGGTGTCGGGAAAACCCATCCGACACTTGGCCAAATGGCCAAGTTTCACCTAAGAGCTACCCTTCCCCGGGTTACAATCGCTCACTCTCATTTCTCGGAGTCCCTCGCCTTCGAAGTTCTCTTCGTTCTCGGCCACGTCCCTCGGCAGCATCAGGCGCACGGCTCTGCAATGCTCCTTCGCGTCTCTTGCCTCGAAGTCTACTTCCTCCGGCTTCACTCCAAGCTTCTCGTCCGGCGGTCCCTCGGATGCTCCAAGCGCACGGCTTCCGCAAAGCTATCCTTCACCGACTCAAGGCACGAGTCATGAGATGTGAAACTCGCCACGGCTCCATGTGCGAATTACTAAGTCCTGCACGACTTCAACGCACATATCACATCAACATATCAAACTAACTTAAACCCTTTGCCACACCATCAAAACCATATTACGGCAAGAGATTGCCCTAACAATCTCCCCCTTTTTGATGTGTGGCAATCCGTTTAAGTTAGGTAAAAACATTTGATATAAATTCTAAGGTAAGAAAGCATGTAAAGATAAACATGATATAACAACATGCAATTCCCCCTTAATCCATGAAACTCTCTATGCAAATTTGTTGGATCGAAAGTGTCGCTACAGGGGGGGGTGAATAGCGATACGGTGTCGTTAAAAACTTTTGCAATAAGTAAAAAGCAAGTAGAGAATGCACAGCGGAAATATAAAGTAGACAAGATATTTTTACGTGGTTCACAATCTTTCAATTGCTAATCCACGGCCCTAGTGATCCTTGATCACGTACGGAGGGCAATTCACTAAAACCACTCCTCCTCGTTGGAGGTAGGAGCAACGATTACAAAAAGAAATCAAGGCAAAGGGACACTCCCCCTTTCCTTGTTACGATTAAAGCACAAAGACAATTTAAAGAAGTAGAACTTAAATAAATATACCGACAACTCTTATAAGTAGAAGATGTATCTTTCGTTGTCGGCGGCACTTCGTCGTAGCAAATGTGAGTAGTAGTAGCGGCGTTACGACGGCGTGTTGAGAGCTCTTGATATCTTGTATTTTGCTTGGAGTGAACATGTCTATTTATGGATATTGATCTATGAATTTAGACATAGGTAGTGTCCAAGGTGAGGTTCTTATCCCAACTCAAGGATGAGGTGTTTCATCCAACCACCTTGTGCCACCTCCAACCTTCTTGTGCGCCAACTCAAGGATGAGGTGTTTCATCCAACCACCTTGTGCCACCTCCAACCTCCTTGGGCGCCAACTTGAGGATGAGGTGTTTCATCCAACCACCTTGTGCCACCTCCAACCTCCTTGGGCGCCAACTTGTTGGAGCCATTCAACTTGTGCCACATCATGGGAGCCAACCATCTTGTGCCAACTCACCTTATTTTGGGCGTCCACCACAAGGAAGCTTGGTGATGGTTTGGATGTCCACCTTGATGCCACATCACCCTTTGTACCAAAACACGAGTCAAGTCCAAATTCACCCCCTTGAAATTGAGCTCTTCTCGAGTGGAACTTGACTAGCGATTATTTAGTCAAAGGGTTTTGGAATACAAGTTAGCTTAAAATATAAAATGCGATGGTTCTAACCATCTGATCCTAGACCTTCCATTGGAGGTATTGGGTCGGATCTACGCTAACGACCTTGCCGCTTTCACACGAGCTTACCTTGTAGCCTCGCTTCGGTCTTCACCCAGTACCTCGGCTTCCTCAAGTCCCTCTGGCGTTGCCGACCACCTCGGTTCCCACCGGTGTCGCGAGACCTTCCGCTCAACTTTAGCATTTCTGCACACTTAATTGAGCTCGTAAGATAACAAATATACCCTTAACTATTGAGCCTTTTGCCATAATCAAAATACCGGTTCGACTTTGGTGCCCACTGCACCAACAATCTCCCCCTTTTTGATTCATGGCAAACCGACACAAAAGTTAAGGAAAAATTAAGCATAACAGTAAGCTAGCATAATGATTAAGCATGAATGAGCTAGCATAAAGATTAAATATGAATGAGCTAGCATAATGATTAAGCATGAATGAGCTAGCATAAAGATTAAATATGAATGAGCTAGCATAAAGATTAAATATGAATGAGCTAGCATAATGATTAAATATGAATGAGCTAGCATAATGATTAAGTATGAATGAGAAATATTATTGTTTCAAGTTCTCCCCTTTGAGGTAACCTCCCCCTTGACCGAAGGTGAGTTCTTGAAAAATAATTTTTACTCCCCCTTAATAGTTGCTTAAGTAAACGGAATTACTTAATATAAAAGGTAATAATTTTGTTTACTTTCTTCCCCTTTAATTTTGGTAATAATTTTGTTTACTTTTGTGACTTTCTCCCCCTTTTGCCTTAACTCAAAAAGTTTGTAAATATATTTTAGGGTTTGTAAGTCCAAGCAAGTTCCCAATATATATATATTGTAGGTTTGATTTGGACTCAACATACTCTAGTTGTATAGTTCCATTAGTTACATGTTCCCTAATGAAGTGGTGTTTAACTTCTATATATTTTGTCCTAGAATGACATATTGGATTTTTAGTTAAGTTAATTGAACTGATGTTATCTATGTAGGTTTTAATGTTGTTAAAGATTAAGCTAAAGTCTTGGAGAGTGTGCTTCATCCACGTGAGAGACACACTCACCCATCGCATAGCGTATTCGGCGGTGGTAGATAAGGCAACGCAATCTTTGCTTCCTCGCACTAATTCACTAGACTCGAGTAGGATTTGACAACAACCACTCGTGCTCTTTCTATCGAGTTTACTACCGGCATAGTCGGAGTCGGAGTAGCCGATTAGATTAAACTCGGTAGATCTAGGGTACCAAATACCTACGTTTAGCGTGCCCTTTAGATATCTAAGGATATGCTTGACTAGGGTTAGGTGAGACTCCTTGGCACAGGTTTGTAACCTTGCGCGCATACTTACCGCGAATAAAATGTCGGGTCGGCTCGTGGTTAAGTATAGGAGACTTCCTATTGCGCTCCTATAGTATTTTAGGTCAACGGGTTTTCCTTCTACATCTTCGTTTATATTAACATTAGTTGTTATAGGTGTATTAATTATTTTAGCATCTTGCATTCCAAATCGATTTATTAAGTCCTTAGTATATTTTTGTTGATGTAAATATATTCCATCTTTAGTTTGTTTAATTTGTAAACCTAAGAAGAAACTTAACTCTCCTACTAAATTCATTTCAAATTCACTTTCCATAAGTGAGATGAATTAGTTTAGCGAGGATCGAGTTGGTAGTTCCAAAAATTATATCATCTACATAGATTTGGGCTATAAAGATTTCTTTTCCTACGGTTTTTACGAATAAGGTTGGGTCGACTAAACCTTGGTTGACGGGGGCGTAGGTCTCATCATAATCTAAACCTTCGACTTGACTAAACCCTTTTGCGACTAACCTGGCTTTATTTCTAACTACTTCACCTTTATCATCAAGTTTATTTCGAAATACCCACCTTGTTCCAATAATTGATTTTTCTTTAGGTGGTGGTACTAATTCCCAGACTTCATTTCTAGTGAATTGAGCTAGCTCTTCTTGCATAGCAATAATTCAGTCGGGATCAAGAAGTGCTTGTTCAATAGTTTTGGGTTCGATTTTGGAAATTAACGAGATTTGACTAAGGTTTCGTATGAAGCTCTAGTTCGAACCCTAAATTTGGATCACCTATAACTTGATTGATAGGATGATTTGTTTGAGTCTTAGTGTGACTCGGGTTAGGTCATCTATCACTTGGTCGATAGGATGACTTGGGTGAGTTCTAGTTTGACTTGGGTTAGAGTCATCTATCACTTGGTCGATAGGATGACTTGGGTTAGGGCAGATTCAAGTTCAAGATCAGTCGGGTTCGCTATAAGTTGATTTGCTAGTTGGTTTTGTTAAGGATTGAACGGGTTCGTGTCCTTCGTCGAAAACTATATTAATGGTTTCTTCGACTCTTATGTGTAGGATCAATGGAATTACTAAAGGGTTGTTTGTAAGTTTTAAACCTAAATCATCTCACCAATATCTACATGATCAAAACATGTTATTCCTATGTATTCTTGTGAGATGACTTTCAATTTTACTTGATTAATTTTAATGAATTTAAATTAACCAACATTAGGTTAGATTCGGAGTTAGTCTAAGCTCATCAAGTAATCTTTTCAAGAGATTAGCTTCCAGGTCGTGGCGAGGCACAGAGGCCTTCTTTGATCGGAACAACGACCACTTCCTTAGACAAAGCTAATTTCAAGAAATTGATAACTCGACTTACTTGAGACTACATCTTGGTCTAACTAGTTATTTTTGAAAAGAGGCTCCCGAGGCTCAATCTTTTCGTAGGATTTTAGTTGATTTATTTTTGAAAAGAGGCTCCGATTTTAGTTGGTTATGAGTCCTATCTAACCATTCTAAAAATAAAGGAAAAACTAAGCATGCAATTTCTAAGACTTAACAAAAATACATTTTGTATTGGCTCCCCCTGGACCATTGAATCGAGTGGGTCTATTCACATAGTGAATTTGGTCCTTGGGAACCCAATACATGTTAGATCCTAAAGTTGAAATCAAAGTGATCTTAGGGACCCATGCTTGGACATTTTTCTTATGTTGGTTTACTATAGACATGTATGACTTATTGGTTGTATTTGAGTTAAACCCGAGTCCGGCCTTGTTGTACACGGCCCTTTGTGATCCAAGTAAGAGGTCAAGTCCCTTGGATCCCAAAGTGAACCTTTCCAACGTGTTCCTAAGGTCTTCGACTTGTGTTTTCAAAGCGAGTTCTCAACTTCAAGCTTTTCAACTTGAGTTGAGTCCTCCTCTTGAATACGAGTAGTCGAAGAGGTTAGGGAGACCTCATGTTTGAGGAGGTTAACCTCCTCAATTAGGGTCTCGACCTTGGACTCGGACTTAGCTAGTTTCTTATTTAAAAATTTAATTGCACCATACAAAGTATTAAGTAACGACCAACTTACCCTTAATGATTCTTTTGAACCGGATACGGATCCGTGGCTTGTCTTGAATGGAAGCTCATCATCGGATTCGGACTCGGACTCTTCTTCGGTTTGAGTCGTGTCTACGGCTTGGCCATTAGAGCTTGGATATCGTCTTCTTCCTCCGGTGGCTTGCTTGGGGCTTCTTCTTCTTGGAACACCAACTAACGCAATACTCTTCTCGGCCGACCACGTTAGTTTGCTCATGTAATTCAAGTTCAAACAATTCGTCTAACCTAATTTTAGAAAGGTCCTTGGAGACCTTGTAGGCATCGACCATGGATGCCACAAGGTGGTCCTAGGAAAGCGAGTTAAGAGAATACGATAAGGTCGCGATTCTCGACCTTTGTCCGATGGCATGGAGTTGGTTGGACGATGTCTTGGATCTGAGCATGTAGTTGAGTTGCGGTCGTTTTCCTGCATTTTCAAGTTATACAATTTATTTAAAAGTAAATCTCTTTTACATACCTTCGTGTCGTCGGTGCCTTCGTGTAGTTCCACTAGCTTGGTCCATAAGTCCTTTGCACTAATGAAGGGCGGCGGCGGTTGAGCTCTTCCTTGGACAACCCACATTGCAAGATTTGAGTTGCCTTGGCATCGGCTTCTACTTGTTTTCATGGAATTTGACCATTGATCCCATCTTCATTAGGAAGTGTGAAACCGGTTTGGATTACGATCCACATCTCGATTTGGGTTTTAAGAAAGCATTCCATCCGACCCTTCCAATAAGGAAAGTCATTACCGTTGTAAAACGGGTGCTAAACCCTTGAGATGGGCCATTTAAAAACAAGAAGAAGAACGAAAAAGAATCTTGCAAAACACACACGGAAAGAATATTCCAAGACTTTCGTCTTGGATTAGTAATCTTGAGAAGTAAAAAGATATATAAAATGTAATTTGCAAAAGAAATAAACAATCAAATGCGAATGTCGTTGAAGTTCCGGAGGATAACCTTACTCGGGATCTAACCCGAAGGACAACCTTATCCGGATCCTAAAGCCTCTAATGCAATTCTATATGTAGGAGAAGATAAGCAAGTGAAATAATTATACGAAAACAGAAATAAATAAATAAAATCTGTAAAAAAGAAAAACAAAGCTAGATTGGTGGTTTCACCGAATCTTAGCGCCCGACTCTGATACCAATTGTTGGATCGAAAGTGTCGCTAGAGGGGGTGAATAAGCGATCTGATATCGTTAAAAACTTTTGCAATAAGTAAAAAGCAAGTAGAGAATGCAGCGGAAATATAAAGTAGACAAGATATTTTTCGTGGTTCACAATCTTTCGATTGCTAATCCACGGCCCTAGTGATCCTTGATCACGTCACGGAGGCAATTCACTAAAACCACTCCTCCTCGTTGGAGGTAGAACAACGATTACAAAGAAATCAAGGCAAAGGACACTCCCCTTTCCTTATTACGATTAAAGCACAAAGACAATTTAAAGAAGTAGAACTTAAATAAATATACAAACAACTCTTATAAGTAGAAGATGTAGCTTTCGTTGTCGTGACGCCCGTCGTAGCAAATGTGAGTAGTAGTAGCGGCGTTTGACGGCGTGTTGAGAGCTCTTGAATTCTTGTATTTTGCTTGGCTTGAACATGTCTATTTATGGATATTGATCTATGAATTTAGACATAGGTAGTGTCCAAGGTGAGGTTCTTATCCCAACTCAAGGATGAGGTGTTTCATCCAACCACCTTGTGCCACCTCCAACCTTCTTGTGCGCCAACTCAAGGATGAGGTGTTTCATCCAACCACCTTGTGCCACCTCCAACCTCCTTGGGCGCCAACTTGAGGATGAGGTGTTTCATCCAACCACCTTGTGCCACCTCCAAGCCTCCTTGGCGCCAACTTGTTGGAGCCATTCAACTTTGCCACATCATGGGAGCCAACCATCTTGTGCCAACTCACCTTATTTTGGCGTCCACCACAAGGAAGCTTGGTGATGGTTTGGATGTCCACCTTGATGCCACATCACCCTTTGTACCAAAACACGAGTCAAGTCCAAATTCACCCCCTTGAAATTCGAGCTCTTCTCGAAATTTGGAACTTGACTAGCGATTGGTGTAGTCAAAGGGTTTTGGGCTATGATACAAGTTAGCTTAAAATATAAAATGCGATGGTTCTAACCATCGATCTCAAACCTAGACCTTCCATTGGAGGTATTGGGTGGGATCTACGCTCTGACACTTGGCTTTCACACACACGAGCTTACCTTGTAGCCTCGCTTCCGGTCTTCACCCGAGTACCTCGGCTTCCTCCGAAGTCCCTCTGGCGTTGCCCGACCACCTCGGTTCCCACCGGGTGTCGCAGACCTTTCGCTCAACTTTAGCATTTCTGCACACTTAATTGAGCTCGTAAGATAACAAATATACCCTTAACTATTGAGCCTTTTGCCATAATCAAAATACCGGTTCGACTTTGGTGCCCACTGCACCAACAAAATTTTCTCCCCCTATCATATATTTCTCCCCCTAAAATATATTTCTCCCCCTAAAGTGATTAACTTAAACATACTTATTTCTCCCCCTTTGACACTATCAAAAAGATTAACACTAAGTTATAAGCTCATGGCATCAAGTATAATGGAGGGAAAATATGACAAGTTGATTTAAAATTGGGTACCACTTGTTGATGGCATCAAGTATATTTCTACCACTTGTTGTAGGTTTACAAACTGAATTCGCCTTCAATGTTCTGATTTATAGCTACCAATGATCGCTATCGATTATGGCAATGACCGGCACAAAGGAATCAATTTTTGATTTTCGAAATTTAAATGCATTATAAATTCAGAAAAATTCAAAAAATCATGAAATTTGGGGAACATATTTCTATTAAGTATATCTATCAAAAAATAGTTTTTCATGAAAACTCATTATATTTTCTTGTTTTTGCCAAAAATCCAAGAGCTCTAAAAACCACTAGGTTTTTGATCATTCTAGTATCAAGTTAGCTACCTAGTTTTGCATCCAATTGTTTCAAAACATGAATACATGTATTTTAAGGTAAGAAATTGTTTTGAAAACATATGAAATATCCAACCATGATCTTTGGGCAATATGTCTATGAATTAAACATAAGTCTTCCCACGATTGGTCTATTATTGCTATTTTGATACTTTAAATGACCATCTAAATGCCATAGGCATTAGTGGACATTTGTATCATCCTAATATCTCACCCATGCTAAGTTTGCAATCAAGTTAGCCTATAGTGAGTGTGAGATGTATCCTAGGGGGTATTTGTATATACTTAACCCATATATTCATGCAATTCTATCATGGTTAAGTATCAACCTAACATTCTACATGATCATAATGACATATATCAATCAATTCTACATTATGATCATGAAACTCATGTATCCATCAAATAATAGTCATGCATTAGGTATTATACGATGATAATAAATAAATTATCACCTAAAGCATGATTTAACCCTATTTCTCATGATAACATGCCAAATATCAAAATCATAAATCATGATTTAAAACATACATAGGAATTACATCAATCATCATGATTTAAGCATTCTTACCTATTTATGGGCACGTTATCATCACCCAACACTATCTAAAAAAGGTTGTCCCGTCGTCCTAAGTCAACCAAAATATGATATAGGTCAAGTTCATATGGTTGACTACCCTAGGGGTTTTCTACCCCTTAAGGATGGATTTTGGAACCCTATATAGATTCTTTCCTATTGGGTTCACTAAATACTCCTTGGGGTTCCATTTCCTAGCAATTACTTTCTTTTTATCTTGTCCCCTAGCTATTAGGCATTTATAGGCCTTTTCATTTTTCTTTCCTTTGTATCCTAGGCCTTTCTTGTTGAAACTAGCTCTTTGGCTCCCTAAGATCATGTTCAATGTGTTGGAGCCAATAGTGAATTTCTAGGGCTTTGGTTAAATAATCTACCTTTTCCTTAATGCCCTATTTTCCTCTATGCATGCATCATTAACATCTAAAGGCATATAATCATGTGAGCATGCATCATTTGAGCTAGAAGAAATACTATCATTTAAGCATGCATTTTCTAGTTTATTTTCTAGGTCCTTAATTTGATCTAGCATGCTTTTGTTTTTCTTCTTAGCTCTAAATAAATCTCTAGTTAAGCTAGAAACCATGGAAACTATTTTCTTAGGAGTTAGATTTGTTACCATAGTTTCCATGTCCTCTTCTTGGATGAGGAGGATGTGAAGCTCCCTCTTCATTTGAGCTCTCCCCATTTGAGCTTGATCCTTCATTTTCGGATGAAGAGCAATCCAAGTCATCAAAGGCCATCAAGGCCAAATTGGTGACAAAGGCATTCTCCTCATCCGATGATGAGGAGGAGGATGAGGATGGATCATCCCAAGTCCTTGCCTTGAGAGCCTTCGCCTTTCCCTTCTCCTTTGTCTTCTTCTCCTCTTCCTTCTTTTTCTTGCTCCCCTTTTTCTTCTTCTTTTCTTCTTTCTTTTTCCTTTCTTCCTTGCTCTTGTTTAGGAGAGGACAATTGTCCCTTATGTGCCCTTCTCCTTGGCAATTGTAGCATATGACTTTCCCCCTTGGTCTTCTATTCCTATCATTAGATTTATCAAATCTAAAATTCTTAAATGCACGTCTTACCCTCCTTACCATATAGGCTTCTTCGGTGCTATCCATGGAGGAGGAGGAAGATGCTTCGTCATCGGAGGAGGAGGTGATTTCCATCTTCTTCTTCCCCTTATTTGCCAATAATGCTACTCCTCTTGAGGGTTGAATTTTAGGCTCCTCTTGTATTCCCTCAAGCCTAGTTTCGTGGAGTTCCATTGTTGAGAAGAACTCCTCCAAGGTGCTCACTTCTAAATTCTTTGAGATATAGAATGAGTCCACCATGGAGCTCCACTTTGAGGACCGGGGAAAGGCATCTATGGCCTTCATTACCATATCCTAGTTTGATAGCTTCTCACCTACACTTGTTAGTCCATTTAAAATTTCTTTGAATCTAGAATGCAAAGAAATTACCTTTTCTCCCTTTTCTAATTTGATGTTGGATAGTTGGGAGCGGAGGAGATCTCTCCTTAGCTTTGCCTCGGATGTGCCTTCATGAAGCTCAATTAGCTTCTCCCACATCTCCTTGGCGCTAGGCATTCTCCTATTCGGTTGATTTCTTGTTGGGGGAGCACATTGAAAAAGATGATGTTTGCCTTTGAGTTTCGCAAGGTGCTCCTCTCTTTGCTTCTTAGTCCATCGTGATTTTTCGATTGGTTTCCCTTCTTCATCCCTAGGCAAAACGAACCGATTCCATTGTAATCATTATATCAAAATCCGCTTTGAAAAATACCTCCATTCGCTTCTTCCACTGCTTAATTCTCCTTCAAACTTCGGAGGATGAATGTTGGAGCCGCCATTTTGAAAATTGCTTGTTATGGCGGTTAGTCCTCGACAAGCTTTCCTCGGCTCTGATACCACTTGTAGGGGATCGGTATGGCCGGCTAGAGGGGGGTGAATAGCCCTCGTACGTTTGACGTCGTAAATTGCTCGTCTACAAAAGATTAGCGCAAGTGGAATATACAAATACAAAGCAAAAGACAAACAATAAAACAAACGCTAACACGATGGTATAACGTGGTTCACGGCTACGCCGCTAATCCACGTCCCCCGATTCGCCTCCTGAATCACTCGTTAAACCAATCCACTAAATGGTCTCTCTTTGCACCAAGCTAGGTGGAGGTAACCTTTACAACCAAGATCACTCTTCTTACAAATAGGATTGAAGTAAAGACAAGTAAGAAGAGTTTAAAGCTTGTGGGCACTAGGAAGATCGTTTGGAGTATGAGCATTAGCCTCTCGGCTTACACCTCTCTTTTATAGAGAGCTGTTTTCTTCCCATTGGCCACACCGCCCTTGGCGATCGATTGCGTTACTACAACGGCCTCGAACACGCCGATCCCGACCGTTGTAGTCCAACGGAACTCTTAGCGATCGATGGACCTCCCGATCGATGCCTCCGTAGTCGACGCCTCCGGCTACGAACGCTGTGGGTCCGAAACCCTATTGATCGATCGATCGCGCCGCCTTGGCGATCGACCGATGTCTTGGCAATGATCGCCACGATATGGCGCCGATCACGGCCAATCCAAACCGATACTACCAAACTCACTGATTTCAGAGCGGCCGATCGCCATGACATGGCAATCGGCCGATGTGTCGAAAACCCATCCGACACTTGGCCAAATGGCCAAGTTTCACCTAAGAGCTACCCTTCCCTGGGTTACAATCGCTCACTCTCATTTCTCGGAGTCCCTCGCCTTCGAAGTTCTCTTCGTTCTCGGCCACGTCCCTCGGCAGCATCAGGCGCATGGCTCTGCAATGCTCCTTCGCGTCTCTTGCCTCGAAGTCTACTTCCTTCGGCTTCACTCCAAGCTTCTCGTCCGGCGGTCCCTCGGATGCTCCAAGCGCACGGCTTCCGCAAAGCTATCCTTCACCGACTCAAGGCACGAGTCATGAGATGTGAAACTCGCCACGGCTCCATGTGCGAATTACTAAGTCCTGCACGACTTCAACGCACATATCACATCAACATATCAAACTAACTTAAACCCTTTGCCACACCATCAAAACCATATTACGGCAAGAGATTGCCCTAACACAATAGTTGTGCAAGAAGCAATCAAGTTAAGGAGATTCCAGAAGCATCTGAAAATTACTAAAGATAGTAGGAGTCCAGTGACTGTCTACTGTGACAGACAAGCTACTATAGCTTTTTCCAAGGATCCCAAATATTACAGCAAGAGCAAACATATAGCTATAAAGTATAACTTTGTAAGGGATATTGTTGCTAAGAAGAATATGATTCTTGAGTATATCCCTACACGTGCTATGTTTACAGATCCTTTTACTAAGCCAATGACTAGAGAGTTATTCAATGAGCATGTAAAGTCTATAGAATTTCGGAGAATGTAACAATGTTGTAATTGATAATCAGATATTGTGATTTGATTGCATGAAATATCATATCCTATTCAGTGTACGTAAAATGTTACATTCTAATAATAAGATCTCTATGAGCATGTTGGCAGGTAGTGATTGGTCCTCTCACATGAACAATCATCTCTATTTGTTATGTATAAATAGAGATAAGATCGGTGCTTATAGGTCAGTTTATGTTGTTGGCTTGTGTAGTTGTAAAATTGTTACATTCCTATAAGCTAGATTCGTCTTGATATTTGTATCAAAATGAGATCATTTATAGAGCAATGATTGAAGTAAATGATCTCACCATTTACTATAACTGTTTTGAGTTAGATTAGAATTCATATGTTGAATTCTAAATTGGACATTGGAAATGTTTAGATCAAAATTTGTACGATGTTGATTTGAGAAAAATATACACTCTTTATTGGTAAAAAGAATAGCATCATAGCATGTGATTCATACCACATGTGCTAAGGCGATAATAAGGATAGTAGGAGAATGAATTCTTACTTCTCTACTATGTGAGTCTGACGCGGGCGAATAGTGGAATGAGTGCTAATTGTGCGTAGTTAGAAAAGAGGGAGAACAAAAGAGTCGTTGGAGGAGGGATTTCGCTAACAAAGAGGGACACCTCTTAGTTTAAATGAAAAGAAATATTATTAATCAAAAATTGAATGTCTTACTAGAGCCTAAACCTATGTTTAAATAGGCTTAGAGAAAGAGAAAGTTTCTTAAAAAGAAAAAGTCAAAATCCTATCTATATCGAATAAAAAAATAAATAAACATTAATAGAAAAATTAAAAACCCTATCTAGATTGAAAATAAACAAACTTTAATAGAAAAAGTCAAAACCCTATCTATATTAAAAAAATAAGCAAACTTTAATAGAAAAAGTCAAAATCCTATTTTAATGCATCTAGATTGCGTTTACTATTAGATGCCTCTACATCATGTGCCCCGAGTTGAGAAGAACTTGACCTCGAGTTCAAAGTGGACTTTTCTCCTTCTTTTGCATAAGACCTTAAATATTTGACGTTGAATACATCCAATGTGTTCATGGGCTAGGGAGGCACAACCGATAAGCATTGTCATTGCTTTTTTATAGGATTTCACAAGGACCCACCTTTTGCTCTTTTAGCTTGTTGTATTCTCCAATAGGGAAGCGATCACGGGTTAATACAACCCAAATCAAATCTCCAACATCGAAAAGTACCTGACGATGATGATGATTCACTTGCTCCTTGTATTTAGCGTTACTTTTATTGAGGGCTTGCTTTACTTGTTCTTGGATATTTTGAAGGTGCTTACTCATCTCTTCTTCTTTATGGTTATGTTGTTTGATGTGAGGGATGGAAGTCTAATATGCCAGATGGATTCCTCCCATAAACTATCTTGAAAGGGATAAATCCGATAGTTCTGTTCTTTGATCAGTTATAGCCAAACTTTGGTTGAGATAGCGTCATATCCCACTGTTTTGGCTTAGATCCCACTAGGCACCTCAATAGGTTGCCTAGACTTCGATTAACGACCTCTGTCTGTCCATCTATCTATGGGTGATAGGCGCTACTGAAATTAAACTTAGTCCCCATTTTACTCCATAAGTACTTCCAAAATTGACTGATAAACTTGGTGTCTCGATCTGAGGTAATAGAATAGGGAATTTCGTGTAGTCGAACCACATCTCTGAAATATAGGTGAGCAATTCATTTGCATCCATAGTTTTCCTGAAAGCCAAAAAGTGATCCATCTCGGAGAACCCATCAACCACTACCAAAATAGAATCTGATGCCCCCTGAGTGCGGGGAATTCCAAGTATAAAATCCATGCTGACGTCCATCCATGAAGCTTCGGGAATATGTAGGGGAGTATATAAACCAGCGTTAGTGGGAGTTCCCTTAGCTCGTTGACATATATAACATCGTGCCACAAAATGTATTATGTCACTTCTCAATTTTGGTCAATAAAAATCCGATGACATGAGGGCTAATGTCTTATCACGACCAAAATGACCCTCATTATGTAATTCTTCTAAAATTTGCCGTCTTAGTAAACAATCCAGAATGCATAGTTGTAGTCCTCTAAATAGGAAGCCATCAAGTATCATGTAATCATAACAAAGTCCTTCCATTACTTCTTGAAAGATTTTATTAAAAGATGGGTCGAATACATAAAGTTCCGTAAAAGATTCAAACTTGATAACTTTGGCTTGCATGGTGGTAAGTAAGGAAGATTGTCGGCTCAAGACATCCGCTACACGATTCAGGACCCCCGCTTGGTGTCAGATAGTGAAAATGAACTCCTATAAATATGCCACCCACTTAGTGCGTCGTCTATCTAACTTGTGTTTCCCATTGATGTATTTTTAAAGCTTCATGATATGTGAAGAGGATGAATTCTCACTGTATGAGATAGTGTCTCCAATATTTCAAGGATTTGATGATGGCGTAGAACTCAACATTGTAAGTAGAGTAGTTGAGTTTAGAACTTGTCAATTTTTCACTGAAAAGGACACGGGTCATCCGCTTTGACTGAGAACTCCGCCAATGGCGGTGCCAGAAGCATCATTATATACCTCAAATATTTTTTCAAAATCTGGAAGTGCTAAGATGGGAGCTTCGATCATCCTTTGCTTAATCAACTGAAAATTGTTCTCAACCTCCTCAGACCATTTGAAAATTTTCCCTTTTAGACATTCGAATACCGCTAAAGTGCAAAGTTTTCAATAAATCGCGATAAAGAAATTAATCCGTGAAAATTGATATCGAATCCTAGCAATACGTAACTGAACGAAGTTTAAGATGATGCCAATCTTTGAGGGATCCGCATGAACACTCTCCATAGAGACAATGAATCCAAGAAAAATTATTGATGCGGAGAAGAAAGAACACTTCTTTTGGCTAAGAAATAATTGCTCTGACTTTAGTTTCTCAAAAATCGCTCGTAGATGCTCAAAATGTAATGACCAGGTTGGACTATATAAGAATGTCGTCGAAGAAAACCACAATAAATTTACCCATAAAAGATCATAGTACATGATGCATGAATCTCATAAAAGTGCTTGGTGCATTGGATAATCCAAAAGGCATGACCATCCACTCGTATAAGTCATGTTGCGTTTTAAATGTCATCTTCCATTCATTACCTAGCTTGATCTGAATTTGATAATAACCGCTCTTGAGATCTAATTTGGAGAAGACTTTTGCACCTGCTAGCTGATCCAACATATCATCCAATCTTGAAATCGAAAATCTATACTTCAAGGTAATTTTGTTGATGGCTCGACTATCCACACACATACGCCATGATCCGTCTTTCTTTGGAACAAGTAGGGCAGGGATGACACAAGGGCTCATGCTTTCTCGGAGGTATTCTCATTCTAAGAGTTCCACCACTTGTCGTTGTAACTCTTCAGCCTCCTTAGAACTGAGGCGATAAGCTAGCAGGTTAGGTAAGCTCGATCCTGGGATAAGATCAATCTGGTGTTGAAGGTCCCTCGTCGGTGGTAGTCTAGAGGGAAGGTCCATAGGCATTAGATTCGAAAACTCCTCAAGTATATATTGTACCTCCACTGGTAAATCTGATTCGGAGTCCGTTGTGTCTTTTGGGTGAGGTAGTAAGGCGTAGACAACTTTTTCTTGAGCTACTTCATTTAGAAATCTAGATATAGAGAGAAGAGAAGAGCTAGGGGATACCGGTACTAGTGGAGAATCCTTTCGTTGTGGGGATAGCATGATCTTCTTCCCTTGAAGGTGAAAGGTGCAAGTGTTCTTCCGTCCATCATGGATAGCGCTACGATCATACTGCCAAGGTCGTCCTAATAGTATGTGACATGCATCCATTGACACAACATCACACCATGCTTCATCGAAGTATTTACTGCCAATGGAAAAAAGAAACAAGGCATCACTGATCAACTATTATCTCATTCTCCTTATTGAGCCAAGATAGTTTGTACGATTTAGGATGATGATCTGTCTTCAATTGTAACTTTTGCATAGCTCCTCTAGATACCACATTCTCACAACTACCACTGTCGATGATCATCTTGCATACTTTATCTGTTAGTGTCAGCCCTTAGTGTCAATCATGAGATGTAGTGTCAATCATGAGATGATTGATTAGGGATCATGTGTATCATATTTCGTTAATAAAAGGCAAAGATTGTTTATTATATTTACTTTATGCATATGCCAGCTAAAATAAATATAATAATGTCCTTGAATAGTAGGTTCTAATCTACAATATATCAATTGATAGAATTGATTATGAGAAGCTGTAGAGAATATTATTCTTAATATTCCTAGTTAAGTATTAATATACAAGGGCAATATTAATACATTGAGACTAGCATGTAGGTCAATAGATGACTTGATCTCACAAGTCATGGATATGTGATATTACATTGACACATGGGTATATATATTGGAGAATATATATATACTGAATTGACCCGCCATGAGAAAGTATCATGGATCGTTATATGAGTGTCATATACTTTCTCATGTGACTATTGGTATGAATAGTCCTTAGACCTGAAGTCACTACGGCTCCCTACATAAGGAGTTATATACTTTGGTATCGTCTAATGTCACAGCGTAACTGGGTGCACTATAACGGTGATCACTGGATATGTAATGAATTATGCGAAGGGATGTGAGTGATGTAGATGGGATCTATCCCTCCCATATGACGGGAGTGATATCTTTGACCTCTTGATAGAGTAGGACCACGAAATGCATGGTCATGCTCAAATGAGTCAATATGAGATATTGAGCTCATTTGTTTGAGTGAGTCTACTTGGGGATCAAGAAACATAAAGATCGATAAGGAGATGACACGGTCTATGCCTCATTGATTGATCTAAGATATCAGAGATAGAAGGATACCGTCATACATGATAATAGTCACGGAAAGGTTGTCGGATCTCGACGATCTTGTAACTTGGATAGCAATGATGTATTGCTAGATGTCGCTCATTGCTTATGTATCTAAAATGGTTTTAGATACATTTCTAACGTTACAAGAGCCTATAGGGTCACAGACAAACGGCATTCTGTTTTGGAGATGGTTTCTTTTAGTTGGACTAAAAGGACAATTGAGCATATGGCCAAGATTTGAGTTAGACTCAAACTGGTTAAACTTGAGTTAGACTCAAGTTGAACCATGGAAGATGATTCATCATCATGCATGATTAATTTGATTAATCATGCATGGGAATACCAAGAGCCTTGGTATTCATGATGAGAATTCATGAAGGAGAATACTAAGGGTCTTGGTATTAAGAGATGTCTTAATGAGGAGATAATGGCATCAATGGCTTGAGCATAAAATGAGTTTTGTGCTCAACGTGGATGAGAATTTTTTTGTTCTTGTGTTTTGAGCGTGCAATCCAAAAGGGCCAAGAGAGAAAGTGTTCTCTCATCTCCTCCTTCCTCTCCTTCTTCTTGCAAAAGAGTTATTGGCGTTTTGCTAGGGGTTGCTAGCACAACGTAACTCCAAAGCTAGTGTGGGTGTCAGTATGGATACCATAGATATATAGTTACCCTTATCGTATTGAGATCCGACAGCGTTTGGAAAAGCGGGATTGAGAAG
Source organism: Wurfbainia villosa (assembly GCA_025175895.1). Lineage (NCBI taxonomy): Eukaryota > Viridiplantae > Streptophyta > Magnoliopsida > Zingiberales > Zingiberaceae > Wurfbainia > Wurfbainia villosa. Next base: position 12,091,953 of record CM045987.1, read on the forward strand.
GGCACGCACCGAAGGTATATTCCTCCTCTAGATAAGATCTAGACTAGATTAAAGAAAATGATTTATATAGTTTTGCATGGATTTCTGGTGGGATCCGGTATAATTATTGTTTCCGATGCGGTTGTGTGAAGTATTCACCCGCGATGTTGTGAACATCAGATCCGGAGTTTTCCCAATAGTGGTATCAGAGCCACTTGCAAAACATATACTTCGTTATAATGATTTATATGTGATATAAATTAGTTTTGTTTTGTTTTCTATGAGATATAAAGCATGTAGATTATGGGTACATGAATTTTAGGCTTGGAATGTTGATAAAGGGGAAAAACGGAGTGGAACAGTACGACACACGACCGTGTTGAAGAACACGGCCTGGCCGTGGGCACCTCTGGAAGAGAAACCCACGGCCGTGTGGAAAGACACGGCCTACCCGTGTTGGCCTCTGATCACCCCAGAATGGTCGTGCCAATTGGCATGGCTCGACCGTGTTGGACACGGGATGCTCCGGAAGCAAGGGCCTTAGGTTCATAGTGATGGACCGAGGGCAGCAACTCATTCAAAGAGTTGAAAATAAAAATTTTCTTCGGGGTCGCTACCCCCTGAGGCCCCCGCAAGGGGCGCTGCCCCTTGACCCCGCCCGCTAACTGGCTAGCGGGACCGCCGTGGCGTTGCGGCTTATTGGCGAAGCGGCTTTAAAATTCATGTATGTATAATTAATTTTATAAAATCACATCATTATAAATGATATGATGCATGGTTCATGGTGCATGGTGCATGGTTATGGCCTAGGACCCAATATGATTGTGGTTGTATGTGTTGTGTGTACATGTTGTAATTCATAATGCGGCTTGCATGTCGCTCCTTCATCTCTATTTTTCCTATTGTAAAATAGATTTAGACTCGAATGTAACTCGAGTGCTCTTATTTTATAATGTACAAAATAAAGAAATGGAAAGTCCATTGAAGGTTGAAGTTACAAGGAGGATGCCGACAACACAGGATGATCGAAGGAAGCACTTGGAGAAGATGTCATCCCTAGGTTATCCATTCGCTCTTCTCATTGGCTTGAGAAGATCGTAGATTCGGGCCATAACCATGTCACGTTTAAAATTATATGTTGATATATATTATGCTTGCATGTGATGCTTGTATGAGATGCATGCGTAGTTAGTTGTCACAAAATTAGGTCACTTATTATATGTCTACCAAAGTTTAATACTTACTATTACCTTGTTCAATCGTAGTGCGTTTGCCAAAGAAAAGTGACTCGATTTACCTTGGTAAAGTACGATGGGACAATTGTGATGTCCGCCTATTAAACTTTGGGTTTGACTTAACTGAGCTCTCTCAATTAGATTGATGAACTTAGAGGCATAGCTCATACGAGACATCTACCTACATTATATAAATCTTGGGAAATTAGCCAAAGCTAACTCAAGATGAGTAGTAATTTAGAAGGATATCTCATTCGATGGGCATTATGAACAAATATTGTTCATAAAGATATACAAGAGTTACATTAGATGTAATTGGTACGAGTTACCTACCTAATTTATACGAGTCTTGGGCGATTAGCCAAAGCTAACTCAAGATGTGGTATAATATGGATCTTGTACTACTTTGTGACCAGTGGAAGAACCATTTAGTTAAAGGCCTAATTAAATGATTGAAATATGATACATGTCTGTATTTCTGTTGTAGATCACTATGTCTTCAAATACGTCAAACACCCTATCTCTCCGATCGGTCCTTGAGAAGGACAAGCTCAATGGAGCAAACTTTATTGACTGGTATAGGAATTTGAGAATAGTTCTCAAACATGAGCGGAAACTCTATGTCCTAGAGCAACCCATTCCTAAACCACCCACCAACAATGCCACTCGTGTTGATAAGGATGCTTACAAGAAGCATCAAGATGATGCATTAGATGCATCATGCCTTATGCTTGCAACCATGAACTTTGAGGTTCAGAAACAACATGAGAACATGGATGCCTTTGGTATGGTTGCACACCTGAAGCAACTATATCAAGGGCAAGCGAGGCACGAAAGATCCGAGGTATCTAAGGCATTGTTTCAATGCAAGATGCAAGTAGGAACACCCGTAGGAACTTACGTACTCAAGATGATTGGGTAAGTGGAGAATGTTGAGAGATTGGGATTTCCTTTAGGCCAAGAGTTGGCCACTGACCTTATTCTGCACTCCTTGCCTAGAGACTTTAGTCAATTTGTCATGAATTATTACATGAGTGAAATTGACAAACCCTTGCCTTAGCTATTAAGCATGTTGAAAACTACTGAGAGCAATCTTAAGAAGATACAACCTAGTACTATAATGTACTTATGGTTAAAAAGGGTAAAGGTAAGAAGAAGTCTAAAGGCAAGACCCAAGAAAAGGGCAAGAAAGCATTGAAGCCCAAAGGTGGGATGGCCAAGGAAGGGACTTGCTTCCACTGTAAGGAAGCTAGACATTGGAAGAGGAACTGTAAAAAGTATCTTGAGGAAGTCAAGAAGAAGCAAAGTGAGACTTCTGCTTTAGGTATACATGTTATAGAAGTCAATCTATCTATTTCTTCTTCATGGGTATTGGATACCGGTTGTGCTTCTCACATTTGCACTAATGTGCAGGGCCTGAGAAGAAGTAGATCATTGACGCAAGGGGAAGTGGACCTGTGTGTGGGCAATAGCGCAAGAGTTGCTGCTATAGCTGTAGGAACATATTCCTTATTGTTGTCGAGTGGTTTGATTTTAAAACTTGATGAGTGCTATTTTGTACCTGCAATAACTAAGAACATTATGTCTGTTTCTTATTTGGACAAGAAAGGTTTTTCATTTACTATAAAGGACAAATATTGTTCTATTTATTTAAATGAAATATTCTATTGCAGTGCACATTTAATGAATGGACTCTATATTCTAGATCTAGAAAACCAAGTCTATAACATAAATATCAAACGATTCAAATCTAATCATTTGAATCATGTAGGGGATCGATATGTATGTTGGCCGGCTAGAGGGGGGTGAATAGACCTCAATCGTCGTACGGTGGAATACGATCGTTCTCGTTGCATGCTCGTCTACAATTGTCGTTAGCGCAGCGGAATACTAATACAAATATGAATACTAACAACAAAACAAGCATACGCAAACACACACGATATACGTGGTTCGGAACAGAATGGTTCCTACTCCACGGGCAAGCTCACCGAGCTCTAGTTATGCGCACGACACTAACTAAACTCCTTCTCGGCTACACGTCGGAGGTGGAGAAACCCCGTACAAGCTATTACAACAGTAATACTACAAGAAATACAAGTAAAGAACGCTTTACAACTCTTTGCTTTGAACTCTTTCTTGTTGCTTGCTTTGGATGGCTCTTGAAGGACTGGAATGCAGCAGCGATTCCCCTCCAATCGCTTCCTTAAAGACTTGGCGAAATCCTCCCACTTGAGCTCTATTTATAACCTGCATCAAGCTAATTTCGCGCGCATTAGTCGACTGATCGTGACCATCAGTCGACTGGTCCTGTAGTCGTTGTCTCACAATGGCCAGATCCACGTTGGTTAAGTTCCAACGGATCACACATCAGTCGACTGATGGCACCCATCAGTCGACTGGTACCCATCAATCGAGTGTTGGCGAGGCGAGCTCGAGCCTTGCGTGCCGCGGTGCTGCTATCGATCGCTACTTCCCTTAAGCGATCGGCCGATGTCATCAACGATCGCTGCTCTCCCATGGCGTGATCGATCGGCCAGACTCTATTTAGTCGAACACTGATCGAACTCATACGACCTAGAGCAGTCGACTGGCACCTATCCCAATCGACTGATGTCGGGTAAAACCTCAAACATCAAGCTATTTGAGCATCCGACAACCAGTCTGAGCCACTTGGCCAAGTCCACATCATCCCTCATGGAGTTCCCACCGAAGCTCTCTTCCCTCGGCCTACGTCCCTCGGATGCGCCAAACGCACAGCTTCGCAATGCCATCCTTCGCGTCTCTTACCCTCGAAGTATGTTTCTCTTTGGTCTCACTCCATTCGCTCCCCGTCCGGCGGTCCCTCGGATGCACCAAGCGCACGACTTCGCAATGTCATCCTTCACCGACTCAAGGACCCCAAGCCTAGTGAACTTGCCAAGTCCTCAAGACTTCCCACATGCACCAAGTGCACGGCTTCGCAATGCATTTCTCACCAAGCACCAAGCGCACGGCTTCGCAATGCTTTGGATTTTCCCACACCAAGCCCCATGCTTGGATTTTCCATGCCAACTCCATGTTGGACTTTCCCACACCAAGCTCCATGCTTGGATTTTCCATGCCAACACTATGTTGGACTTTCCCATGACAATCTCATGTCATGAGTTTTATCTATCATCAAAATACTATCAAAGTACTGCTCGAGTCAAACTCGAGTCAACCTGGGCCGATTGCACCAATAATTTCCCCCTTTTTGATGATTGACAAAACTACCATCTCAAGTCTACCAATTCTCCCATATTGGCAATTTTCACATCCCAAATGAGAATTCCAAACCTAATTGGTAACTTGGTAAGTTCTCCCCCTTTTTGACACTACATCAAAAAGGTCCTCCCCAAGGGTATGAATGTCTCATATCCCAATGAGATCTTACAATCTCTCTCTTGGAGGAACACATGCCTACAATCTTTCTAGTGATCCCATATCACTTAAAGAGAGGCAACCCAATTTTCCTCCCATGAGGAAATACAATCCATCTTCCCATGATGGATACCTCCCCCTAGAGGCTTGCTCCCCCTTGACCATTGCACCAACAATGTCCTTGGAGAGTCCCTAAGCCAATAGGAACATCAAAACTATCAAAATTAAGACAAAATTCAACAATGAACTCTCTTCCACCTTAAAATTGATACTCACCCTTAACACTTCTCCTAATCCATATCCAATGGATTTCCACCCTTTCTAATGCTCTCCTAAGCATGTCCTAGGGTTAGGAGTGGTTAGGGGACCAAAACACAGCTGAACATGGGTCTAACCACCAAGGTTTACCCAAAATCAGTATGTACCAGTCGACTCTATCAGTTACCAATCGACTGGACTTGTCATCAGTCGACTGGTATTCATTCCAGTCGACTGATAACTGCATTTGCAGTTTGCTGAATTTCAGAAATGAATTTCTAAAATTCGTAAGTAAATATACATAAATTGATAAATCTTGAAATTTGGTATGTATATTACTTATCATAAACACTATGGGTGAAAAATATTTGAAAATTATTTTACCCACTAAATTAAGAGATTGATACAAAGTCCAAAAGTTAAGAAAAGCTTCAATATTGAGCCCTCTTTGTATCATCTCATTCAATGGTGATAGCTATCAAAAGATATACTTCACCAAGGATTTTCAAAATGTTTTTGAACCCTTTAATTCCTTTTTCCTAAACATCTCACTTGTATCTAGATGTGTAAAACACATACAAGTCAAGTTTTTAATGAGATGTGGGGTTTTGATCTTTAATGGTCTCATGCATATTTCTAGGCAATATTATTTGATTCCCATCAAATCATGTCATAGTCCTTAATTTCATTTTATTTTATGCATGATATGATTATGGCATGTATATGATATAACTAAACATGTGCCAAAATCATGATGGCATGTGAATGACATTTAAGCATACATGATATATAAAGATAAGTCTAAAAACATGATCATGACATTTTTAGAGATAAAAATGAAAATGATGTCATGATATGGTAAGGCAAATAGATCATGGCAAATAAAAATATACTAAGGTATAGAATACCTAAGTGTTAAACTCAAATTGTCATTTCTAGGAATTAATTCCATTTTGCCTCAAAGCCATTTATCCCCCTAGTGTGCCAAAAACCCATAATGGCACACCAATACTTCTAGGACCTAATTGTGTCAATTTAATCATTTTTCAACTTCTCATAATATATTGGCACATCCTAATGTGTCAACTCTACTGTAGTTAGGTTAACTACTCATCCACTTAGGGTTGACAAGGTATTCTCTAGGGATAACTTCCCTAGATACCTTCCTAATGACCCTTTTAGGCTTTGAAACCTTAGTCAAATGGGTCTTTCCTAGGTCAACTCTAGAGGTAACTCCCCCAATGACCTTCTTAGTGGCATTCTTGGTTTTCCTTAAGTCCTTGGCCACTAAACACATATCATGGCTAGACTTAGGGATAACTTCCCTATTAGCTTTGGTTTTTCTAGACCTAGAAATAGTTCCATAATCAAATGGAACATTATGATAAGTCTTCTTGGGCTTAGGTTTGTGACCCAAACCTTTCTTGCCCTTAGACTGTTCTTGTTTCTTAGGCCTTGGCTTTTGTACATTAGATCCCTTAACCGAATTTGTGATTATTACTAGGGTATTCTCAAGTTTTTCTAGCCTTGACCTCAAGGCTTGGTTTTCTAGCTCTAATTTCCCCAATTTTGAATTTTCATTTATCTTTTGGGAAATATTCTTCCTCTTAGGCATGTGTCTACCCTTCTTAGAGTTAATGCCTAGATTTTCCTCTATTCTCCTAATGGACTTCTTTGGTAAAATATTTCTAGAATTATGAGTCCTAGGTTTGTCCTTAGAGAAACTAACATGCTTAGCACCGAAACAAACATATTTATTCCTACTAGCATATTTTTTATTAATGATTGCAAGAGAGCTAAAATAATTATTAGCATGCTTTTTAACTTTAGGAATTGAAGGTGCATTATTTAAATATACCTTAGAGTTAGCTTTGGGAGCTCCCCCTGCATGAGATACACCTTCTTGCCCTTTCTTCCTCCCCCTAGGGCATTGGCTTCGGTAGTGTCCCTTTTGATTGCATTTAAAGCACACAATGTGCTCGTTGCTTCTAGTTGTGGGGACTCCGATATCCTTTGACTTTGGGTTGACTTTTGGTGTCGGTGTTTTCTTCTTAGCCAATTTTGGGCATTTGCTCTTATAATGCCCTTTCTCCCTACACTCAAAATATATTATGTGATCTTTATTTAAAATCATTATGCTTGAGTTACCTAGGGTGGTGGAGGAAGCCTTTTCTTGATCTTCACTTCTCCTGAATGTGGATGTTTATTGTTCTTGCTTTGGGATGGAAGATTGCCTCTCCTCCCCCTCAATGCTAGAGGTGAAGGTTTCCACCACTCTTCCATCCATATCAGAATGATTAATCAACACCGGCGTAAAAGTCAACCATCGTCTGAGCCCTAAAATTAGTTTCACAAGCTTCAGACCAAATAAATACCATCACCTTCCTGATCTAACCAGTCAGCGATGTAGTACCGCTAGAGCATCCTATCCATATCTATGGTAATAATCAAATCAATACCAGAAAAACCACCATCTACAGTGGCCGAGTGCGCAACTCCTACTACCACCATCAACAGTGGCCAAGTTACGCAACTCCAACGACCACAACTAATCCAATCGTGTCCAGAATACACGACTTCCCAAATCCCTAGACGACTAAGTCGTCAATAAGTCTAATAAGATAATCAAAAGCTCACACAATTCATACCAAGTATGAAATTGTCATCGCTACACACATGTATTCTCTTTACTCTAAGCTGATGATATAAAAATCATCACAACGACAATGATAATTGTAGAACACCATGTCACTACAATATCATCACACCAGTCACCAATCAATCCTAGAGTATATATAGGTATCCTATAGCTAATCTAAATAGATCATATATATCCACAATGAAGGATATTCATTTCCTTCCACAACTACCGCATTCTATCATCGATAATCGATGCATAACCTCAAAGGTTCATCTCTCTTTTAACAAAGAGTTCCGGATCTTTTCTGGAAGAAATTCTGGGACAGATAAATGTCTGCTCCAATACCTCCTATAATAAGGTAAAATGATCTTTCATCGTCTTAACCAGTGTACGCATACACGCCTTATCCATAACCAAATCACTAATAGTAGGGACTGATATTTTCTGAGGGTTTACTCCTTGACCTTCAAATGGATGACTAGCAGGTCATATTTCTAGCTTCCTAATTCGACATCAGTCGAGTCCTCTTAAGAATCCGTACCTCTGAAATCATCATTAGATTACTCAAGATCAATACGTCGTCGAACTCGTCCATGCCCATGAGTAGGGGCAATTTCACTAAGTCAATAGTTTTCCTAGCCACAAAAGTACCGTAACTACTAAAGACAATACTTTTCCTATAGCTCAGAGATATCCTTCAGCTCGCCTGATCCCAAAACCCGAGAACTCCCAAAAATCCAAGGAAAAGATAATCCTCGAAACACACAACCCGCAAACCAAAATTGCAAACCAATAAAATTGTCACGTCCTGGGGGCATATCCGTCATCCTAATGATAGAGGAGCCCCTTAGTGACAATATTCAGAAATCCATGGACCAAATCTGATAAAAACCTCGAAATAATAATAGAAATACCAGTATTTTATTAACTGCATGCATGCACGACTAAACATATATCACTTAAAGTAAAATAGTTTTATGACACCAAATCAAACCGCGACAAAATCCAAAGTGCATAATAAAATGCAACACTGATAAAGTAAATAAAGCGGCATCCCGACGATGCAGGGAGATAAGCACGACAAGGAACTCTCTGAGCGACATAAAGGTAGGTCAACATGACACGTCCTCCATCAGTTAACCTAGAGGATAAGTGAGGAGGGGGTGAGTACAACCACCCAGTGGATGGATAGACAATAGTGCATATTCATAATGCACATAATGGAAGTCACAGGGAACAAGCTAGAGTAACCCAACCCTCAGAGTATCAATATCGATCTAACTAACTAACGTGACGGTATAATAAATATACCTGCAACATACACAACCACTGCAACAAGCAGTGCACCTCCAGATACCACGACAAAGCCTCATAGCTCTCGAGGTAATACAAAGGGAACTATGTATGAGCTACCGCGAACGTAACTCGTGGGTCAACAATTAATAGCATTGTCTACGTGTAACTACATGCTACCATGAATGGGACTCGTGGATAGACAGGCAGTATATAAATATCTAGTTATCGACTGCAGGCATTAGCATACTATCACCAATAGGTCGCGTGAGCAGTCGATTATCCTAGGTTGTTAAGCCTAGGCTTATCCAATACATCCCGCATAAATCGACTTTCAACGTCGACAAAGATCATCTATCTACAATTAAACCCATTGAGGCAGTCAAGCGAGGGTTTCAACACCTCTAAAACAAAATGTTTACCAAAGTCGGTAAAGATCATCGACTTATAAATAAATAAGTCGAGATGGTTAAATCTTCCAACCCTTCTAACATGATCGGTTATCAAAGTCGATAAAAATCTTAAGTCCCCTAATAATCACGTCGAGACGATTAATCATAGGGTTTCGTCCCAACTAACAGGAAACGTCTATCAAGGCCAATAAGGGCAACCCATCTACTAACAAGTACGGCCAGAGGGTTAAGCCTAAATTATATTATTTCTACCCGTTTAAAATCATGCATGTTGTAACATGCTACCACGAACAGATCTCGTGGGTACTTAAGATGTAAAGTAGTTATCTTGCTACAGACATCAGACGAATCTAATTATCACCAACTTTGAACGAATAACGCAAAGGTATAACCTTATAGTAGATTATCTCCACCATGTATGGGAGACATATTCAACCACAGATATACAAAGCACCTACCTATAGAGAGGCTCTACTGCAGTCTCTCTCTCAACCAAAAATGGAAGATATAGTAAGGATTAACCCATCCTAACCATACGAACTCTACTAGTCCGATCACCATATCACTGAATTAGTAAATGGATAAACATATACCAATATGCACATCCGGGTTATTACACCTAGGGTTCCAACACCTAGGGTTCTACTAATGTTGTTTCATTCCTGAGATCCGCTCCTACAGAATAACTTCATCTAAGTTATTCTATCTCTACTAGTCTTAATCATGGTATCCACCGCAAAAACACATAACCATAAAAAACATATAACACGCTGTCTAATAAACGACAGCATAGTCATACCAATGGCAATCAATAGCCGAAATTAATTAGGGTATAGCTAAAGGGTCATGCCAGAACAAAGTCAAGGCAATACTAAATAAAATATCAGGTGCCTATATATACCCTAAACTACGTAAGCAATGTAATCTTGTCCTCATGCACTAGGATCTGAGAGTCAAAGAACCTATATATATACCTTCTACAAATTTATCCATATTATTCATATTATTCAACTAGTCTAATTCTAGTACTAGTCCAATCCTAATACTAAAAGTAAGAGGTATACATCTACCAATAATATCTAATCATTTTTATCACAATGATAACAAGCTACATATAGCAGTAATAGTAATTTATAACCATATGCTAACCACAAACCAGCAACCTAAAAATCTAATTGTCCAATAGATATCAGGTTAAAACAACACTAGATAAAACATGATATCCCGCATAACCAAATATAACCAATACAAATATGTACTAAATCTAGAAAATTTTCTAGAATTTATTTACCTGTTAACTGTCTGGAGATGTCCTGTTGCCGCCAAATCCCCCATATTGACCTCGTCAATAATACCTCGAATTTCCGAAACATAAAAATCATCGAAAATCCATACTAATTCGAAAATACCCCAGTTAACCTGCCAAACTTGGCGAACTCCAAAAACCCAAAGACCCTAAGGAACTCGGAAACCTACGCTCTGATACCAAATAAATTGTCACGCCCCGAGGGAGTCTCCGCCAGATGAAAATCCGATAGCATCTCCCCTGTACGGGTGACAATACCAATTTTAATACAAGGCCTACACGGCCACTATACATCGGTCAACACGACCGGAACATACCACAACACAATATACATAATATGCGGCCTCAGGCCATCAACCAAAATAAGTAAAAGATCTAAAACATCAAGACCTACCCCTTCTGTCATCTAAGCAGGAACATACAACCAAAACGAACCGAATATAAGTCCACAAGGACATAACAAATATAACCCAAAACATCCACCGGTATACAATCCAAACATAAATCCTAAACATATCCGCTAATAAAATCCCAATCCATAAAACTAATAACCAAAACCATAAGATCAATAAAACCTATCCACTTCGACGAGGGGGGTTGGCAACTGGACTCTCCTGACAGCTTCGTCCTGAAATAAATATAAAACCACATGGTAAGTTCAAAGAACTTAGCGGATATTAGTCGATATGAATAGCAAGATATAGCTAACAATACTAATCATGCTAGTACAGTCTCATATATATATGGTAAGCAAGAAATAAATGCAAAAGGACTGTACTCACCTGAATCTCCTACCCTGATATAGGAGCAAGTGCCCTACAATAAGAGTCATCACCATATACAAACATGTATCCTGTATGCATGGCAATCATATGCAACATCCAAGGCATCAATACAATAATGCAGCAAACACAATACAAATGCAATCCGTGCAAAGTGCATGTCGTGCCAATGACATGGTCACCCCTGACGCCAGTCAGTCGCCTCACACGCAATGGTGAAGCCGAGTGGGTAGGGCTATGATAACTGTGCACTCTGTCATCACTGCTCCTGAGTGACCGAGTGGACAGGATGTTGTCGGAGTACACCTATCCTCCTACCCCAAACATAGTGGGGGAGCTAAGCTCTCATCTCCCGGTATCATAGACCAGAGGAGGGATCCCTGCCCGCTACCACGCTGCCTCATCGCTGCCCATGAGCGGACCAGCGGAGCCTAACAGAGCAACTGCACACACCCTCCTGATGTACCACTAACCCATGAGTGGCAGTGTGTGCAGGCCATGTAACTGGCTGCGGGCTCAACAATAATGGAACCCCGTCCAGCCAGCATGCAATCATGCAAAAATGATGCATGATACTAAAGCATGTAAATCCTACTCAAAATACCTATCCGAATAATATGTACAATCAATATGTACATATCCAAAATCCAAGTAACTATGATCCAAATAAACAGGGAAGACAAAAATCATATCCTATCCAATGCATGTATCAATAGGCACAAAAACATACTAGGCATATAAGCATGAAAATTATTGAAAGATATCCTAACTAGCATATCAACTTGACTATATCTAAAAGATAAGTCAAAATACCCGCCTTATATAAATTGCTCGAAATGTGAAACCTTCATGTCTGTGGACCTGCCTCGTGATCAAAACCTGCATATAACATAATTATCATCAAATCCAAACACACGACATCGATTAGATAAATTCTACATCGAACTTGTATTCACTTAATCTACCGAATACGAGCACAACACCTCAATACACCCAATTCTCCATCCACAAGATGGAACCAAAACCCAAATAGCTATCTCACAGATCAATACACATTCTGAACCATTCATAGCTCACTTAACATACCAATTACGGTCGTACAACCGACATCAACCCAATCAGAACCTCACAACCATTTCAAATAGAACATCTTAGCCCTCATAGCCGAACCTCACAGGAAATCCATCCCACAGCCCCTATTATCATGTGTACCATATTCAAACAAAAGCGCACCTCCTGTTCTATTCACCGGAGCAACCCAAACAAGTCCTCTCCTCTCACTCATAGCCAACACAGCCTGTCACAGCTCCTTCACAGCCTCACCAAATCCCACGGTAGAAACCCCCCCAGAGTCAAAATTGACAGCAAAGAAAAAGGTAAATTAAGATATATACCAGCAATTAAAATTCCTCCGGCAGCAATTTCCCTCAACCCTGTTCACCGGAGCAAGAAGATCCGTCGTTGCCCTAAATCCCTGATTTTGAGCTAGCTCCGGCAAAGAGTCACAGCTTCTGATCAAAACCCACTGTCGACGCCATCGTCTACTCCGGCAGAAATCCAAGCCCTAAATTAGCACGCGGTGGCGGTCCAGTGGCAAAGGAGGTCGTCGACTATGGACAGCGAGCGCACAATGCGCCGGGCAGCGATCCGGTGCTTGCAGGCGCGCTGGGGAAGAAAAAAAAAAGGCTCGCGTTGGCGCTGGCGGCTGCGAGCGGCGGCGGTGGTGCAACATCGTGGTCGGACAGCAGAGGGAAGAGCAACTCGTCGCGGCAAAGGAACGGTCGGCAATTGCGTTCGTCGACGCTTGCAGAGAGACGGTCGACCCCAGGCTCTCGGGCAACAAATCGGCAAGGCTGGCTCGAGCGCGCGTGGCTGTGAGTGGCGGCAGCCTGGTCGTCGGCGAAGAAGAGACCGTCGACGGTGAAGAACTCGCGCGAGAGGATCTGTCGACGGCGGAGAGAGCTCACGCGAGAGGAACTGCCGAAGGGGAAGGAGTTGCGGCGGGGAAAAAGAAAAAAAGAAATAGATAAACTTAGGTTACCATCGTGTATTAATCCCCTTAAATAGACCCCACCTAAAACCTATTTATTTTATCCTCGTAAAAATCTCATACGGACTCCGTTTAAATCCAGAAAAATTCCTAAAAATTTCCTAAAAATACTGAAAAATTTCCAAGATTATTTCTCTAAATTCTTGGCCATTTAATTTAATATTTTAAATTTCAATATTTAACAGTTGGCGAGCTCGACTAGCTTCTGTGCCCATGCACAGTGATATCGATCATCGCTTCCCTTGCGATCGATTGATGTCGTCAATAATGATGACTTCCCTCCATGGCTGATCGATCACCGACTACTGTTCATGAACACTGGTCGAACCCATACGACCTAGAGCAGTCAACTGGCACCTATGTCAGTCGACTAATGTCGGGTAAAACCTCAAATATCAAGTTGTTTGAGCATCCGACAACCAGTCTTAGCCACTTGGCCAAGTCCACATCATCCCTCATGGAGTTCCCATTGAAGCTCTCTTCCCTCGGATGCGCCAAGCGCACGACTTCGCAATGCTATCCTTCGCGTCTCTTGCCCTCGAAGTATGCTTCCCTTTGGTCTCACTCCATTCGCTCCCCGTTCGGCGGTCCCTCGGATGCACCAAGCGCACGACTTCACAACGCCATCCTTCACCGACTCAAGGACCCCGAGCCTAGTGAACTTGCCAAGTCCTCAAGACTTCCCACATGCACCAAGCGCACGGCTTCACAATGTATTTCTCACCAAGCACCAAGCGCACGGCTTTACAATGCTTTGGATTTTCCCACACTAAGCCCCATGCTTGGATTTTCCATGCCAACTCCATGTTGGACTTTCCCACACCAAGCTTCATGCTTGGATTTTCCATGCCAACACCATGTTGGATTTTCCCATGACAATCTCATGTCATGAGTTTTATCTATCATCAAAATACTATCAAAATACTGCTCGAGTCAAACTCGAGTCAACCTGGGCCGATTGTACCAACAAATCAGACATATCTTTGGCATGGTCGCTTGGGTCACATAAATGAGAGTCGTATATCCCAACTCCATAGAGATGGATTACTGGACTCATTTGATTTTGAATCATATGAGACATGCAAATCTTGTCTTTTAGGCAAGATGACCAAGACTCCATTTAGTGGACAAGGTGAACGAGTGACGGATTTGTTAGGCCTCATACATAGTGATGTTTGTGGTCCTTTCAAAGTCGCAGCCAAAGGTGGTTATCAATACTTCATTACATTTACTGATGATTTGAGTAGATATGGATATGTATACCTTGATTTCAGTATATTACATTAATTTAATAGTTTATTAAATTAATTAGTGTTGATAAATATTATTATAATATATTATTAATGTTGACAGGTTTATTTTATTAAAAATTTAATGTAATTATATTAAAAAATATAGTATTTAGCGATCGAATTTTAATTCGGTCGCTAAATATTAAACTTTAATAATTAAAAAAAATAAAATTTAGCGACGAAATTTTAATTCGGTCGCTAAATATTAAATTTTAATGATTTAAAAAAATTCAAATTTAGCGATCGATTTTTAATTCGGTCGCTAAATATTAAACATCATGGTACAAAAAAAATCAGATTTAGCGACTGAATTAAAATTCGGTCGCTAAATATTATATTTTAATGATTTAAAAAAATCAAATTAGCGACCGAATTTTAATTCGGTCGCTAAATATTAAATTTTAATGAATTAAAAAAAATCAAATTTAGCGACCGAATTAAAATTTAGTCGCTAAATATTAAATTTTAATGAATTAAAAAAAAATAAATTTAGCGACCGAATTAAAATTCCGTCGCTAAATTAGCGACCGAATTTTAATTCGGTCGCTAAATATTGAATTTTAATTATTTAAAAAAAATCAAATTTAGAGACCGAATTAAAATTCGGTCGCTAATTAGCGACCGAAATAAAATTCCGTCGCTTAATTAGCGACCAAATTTTAATTCGATCGCTAAATATTAAACTTTAATGGTTTAAAAAAATCAGATTTAGCGACGGAATTTTTTTTCCGTCACTAATTAAGGACGGATTTAGCGACGGAATTTATTTTCCGTCGTTAAATTTAGCGACGGAAAATAAAATCTGTCGTTAATTTTAGCGACGAAAAAAAAATTCATCGCTAATTAGCGACGGAATTTTAATTCGGTCGTTAAAATCGTTTAGCGATGCACATTAAAACGACCAGTTTAATCGATCGCTAATGCAATTTAACGACCAATTAGCGACCGAATTTTTCGTCGCTAATTAATAATTTTCTTGTAGTGTCAGCTAAGTCAGTTGTTAGTTAGAGAATTACTTTTGGACTTTGGGGAGCAACTCTCTGAGGTTTGTGTTAGGTTCTCAATATCTAAAATCAAACTTCCCTCTTGATCAAGAGGGACATATATGTCTCATGGCCAATCCCGAGAAGTAATGACAGCAACGCTGCTATTCCACGCGATGGAATATGAGACCGTCTCAAGACGGAGGAACTCATTCCTAGGAAACCAAGGAAGATCCATCAACATCCCGAGACTCGTTATGTGACGTTAACTCTGTAATATACAAACATGATTTGTTTGCTCCAACGAATTGAGGATATTTTCACCCAGAAAAATATCCTCCGTCACCGAATATTGTTATCCTTTGAATGAAGGCCACCAATAATTTACACAAACATTAAAAAAAATACGAATTTGAAATTTTTTTTATTCATTTGAAGCATACGGTGATCAGAGTCCAGGCTTGATCTCCTCATAGGAGAAGAAAAACAGGGCTCAGCATGTTCACAGTCGATCATCTGGGGAAATGCTCCTCATCTCAACGTAATCTTATAAGAGCACCTGCAATGCAGGTGTTAATGGGGGTGTTATAACACCCCTCCCTCATTCAACCCAATGTGGAGGGGTGTTATAACACCCCTCCACTTGAACGCGTTCAAGGAATTGAACGCGTTCAAGTGGGATATGTGGTGGGCCAGCCTAGCTGGCCCACCACATGTATTTTTTTTTTTAATTATAAAAAAAATAGGTAACGGTTATTTAAACGGCTAGATTGAAATAAAATAATTAATTTTTTAATTAGAAATAGGTAACGGCTAATTCGAAATTTCATCTATATATATCCATCAAAATGCACACATATTTTCATTCCAACTCACTATACTCTCCAATTTTATTCTCTAAACCGTGTTTCCTTCAAAAATGTCTCATTCTACAGACAGTTCTAGCTTAAG
Source organism: Wurfbainia villosa (assembly GCA_025175895.1). Lineage (NCBI taxonomy): Eukaryota > Viridiplantae > Streptophyta > Magnoliopsida > Zingiberales > Zingiberaceae > Wurfbainia > Wurfbainia villosa. The sequence continues at coordinate 12,108,538 of CM045987.1, forward strand.
TTCCAGCTCAACAAGCGAAGATGAAGTCCATATTGAAATCGATGAGCAAGCTTATGATCCGGGTGAAGAACTAATGTTATTGGTTCTTCAACAACACCAACAACTTATGGAAGCATATCAGAGGAGGGACATATACAAAAGAAGAAGGTTCGTCCAAAGAAATCGTGAAGCCGGGCATGAGAGGCTCGTCAATGATTATTTCTCTATAAATTCGGTGTATCACGATGAAATATTTCGAAGACGATTTCGAATGCGAAGAGAGTTATTCCTCCGCATAGTAAATGCATTAGAGAATCATTCAGCGTTTTTTCAACATAGGGAAGATGCCTTGCGAAGAAAAGGGTTGTCACCACTACAAAAATGCCTTCGCAATTAACAATCGGCTTATGGAGTCCCCGCCGACCATCTTGACGAGTACTTACGTATGGGTGAATCAACTGCCATCAGGTGCCTTTTCAAGTTCTGTGAATATATAGTTGAAATATTTGGTGATAGGTACTTGAGACGACCAAATGCTGATGATGTTCAACGTCTTCTTCAAATGCATGATGAGAGACATGGCTTTCCTGGCATGTTGGGTAGCCTTGATTGTATGCACTGGAAATGGAAAAATTGTCCAGTTGCTTGGAAAGGTCAATTTACAAGGGGACATGGGTCACCAACAATCATACTTGAAGCAGTCGCGTCTCATGACTTGTGGATATGGCATGCATTCTTTGGGGTCGCCGGTTCACGTAACGACATTAACGTGTTATATGAATCTCCCATATTCAACAACCTCTTGCAAGGAAATACGCCGGAGATTAATTTCACGGTGAACGGCACCACATATACGAAGGGTTATTATTTAACAGATGGAATATATCCTGAGTGGGCTACTTTCGTTAAGGCTTTTCCTTGCCCAGAGGATCCCAAGAGGAAGTTGTTCAAAGAAAGACAGAGTGCAAGAAAAGATGTCGAACGAGCATTTGGGGTGCTTGATCTGACGATGGCATTGTCGAGGTCCAGCTCGTTATTGGTATAGGAAAAAGTTAAAACAAATTATGTTAGCATGCATTATTTTACATAACATGATTATTGAGGATGAAGGAGGTCACGTGACAAATTGGCACAATGATGAAGGTGACGAACCCGCACAACCTATTCATGGCTCAAACCGAGGATTTCAAGATTATCTTCGAACAAATTCTGAGCTACGTGACACTCAAGTTCATCATCAACTTCGCGCCGACTTAGTTGAGCATATTTGGGGACAATACAATAATAATCCGTGAATTTGTATTTCATATGTTATTTTTAATTTCATCCCAGTGTGGTTTATTCGAAGTTACTATTGTATTTCAATTTCATAATTACATGGTAATTTTAAATAAATTTTGTTTTCCCAATTTTATAATTTTAGTCATTTAGTTTTCATAAGGTGCGTACATGTCTTATTCCAAATCTTCTTCTAGTTTGACTGTTTCAGGTTCTCTTCAAGGAAAAATACCACGTTTTACTTAAATACTTCTTCTATTGTGATATTTCTTACAAATATCTATTTTATTTAATAAATATATTTAAAAAATTTAATATTATTTTTTAAAAACAGTAAAATTATTTTTTTTAAAAGTAAGATTATTATTAAGTAATAATAATAATAATTTTAATATTTTAAAATATATTTATTTAATGTGATATAATTTTAAGATAATTGAGTGGACGGTGGGACCCATAATTAATGAGGATTAATGTTAAAAGGGTTGTGGGTGAAAGAGATGTATTGTTATAATGAGTATGTGGCAGTGGACCCCATACTTTTTAATGAGGTGGAGGATGTTATAACAAAAGAGGGTTGTGGATGCTCTAATTATCTGGACATCGGAGAAAAATTAGAGCAGATAAATTAAGACGCTCACTGTGTTCCGAGTAATCATTAGGAGAAAGGATCATCACATCAAATAGACTTCCATCAATCTTTCTTCCGTATTATCAAATGAAACACTTATGACAAGTTATAAAGCCCGAAAAAGAACGACGAAGTCACCTGAAAGATAAAATTTTTCGCTTGCAATAGAAGGCGACAGAAACGAGACGGAAGGAAACAACTTCGTAAACCCTAGCTTGCAGAACAAATTAGAACACAACCGAGTTGAGCGACAATAGCACGTATTTATCGAGAGAACAAGAAAACCGATTTTAAAGCGGAACAACGGCTTCGTATCATCCGATAGAAAGCAGATTTTGTTTTTTTACTGATAATTTGAATCCATTATTTTTTTTAATGCTTATTATTTCTCTATCAATTTATTATTATTTTATTTTGACATCTTATTTTTGCGGTGTAGTTAGTTGCTATTTCAATTATTCTGTTTAAATACTATTTTAAGTCGATTTCAAATAGTAATTAATTTCATTATTGTATCAATGCTTCTGGACGGAAGAAACAAATTTAAAAGAATTTATGAATTTACGAAACTAATTTAATGATATTGAAATTGTGAAACTAATGATCAGTTTACATGTTAATTATTTAATAAATTATTTTTTTCAATAAATAAATGACCAAGGTTTGTTAGGACTTTGAAAAATTATTAGTTCTTATTTACTCGTATAATTTCAATTCGTTAATTTTTTAAGCCTTTATTTATTCATGTCAATTTTTTTATATTTTTAATAGAATAGTATATATATTTATATTTTTTTATTAAGAATTAGTGACTATCATATTTGGAAGTAGCTAATTATCCTATACTTTTTAATAAAAATATTTCTAAACTGTGGTATAATTAAAATTCCACGATCAGTCGATTGCTAGCGGCTCGTCTGTAGGGATTGATTTAACGTGCTAGAGGAGGGTGAATAGCGATTTTCGATTTCTCATTTGATTGTGATCATATTCGATATTTCAGTGATTGCACTAGTACTAGTGGGAGATTATTAGTATTAGTCATTAGTGTCAATCAATCCTAAAATGATTGATAAGGGAAATTCATATTTCATAATAAAGACAAAGTCTATGATTGTTGTATTTACTTCACTGATGTGTCATTTGAATAAATATAATAATATCCTAAAGTAGTTGATTCTAGTTTACGACATATCAAGTTGATGACTTGATAGTGGAATACTGAATATATAGTGGGGCATGCAGTAGACATGGTGAGAAATGCCCCGAGTCGGAGACTCGGGTGGTCGGGTGAGCGAAGAAGCTGAGGTTCTCGGGCGATTGGGAAATCTCGAATCAGGGACTCGGGTGCTCGACGTGCAGAGGCACGCGAAGCTCGGGAAGTACGTCTCGAGCGATGCTCGGGAAGTCCTGAGTGAGTTCAGGAATTTTATCCTGAGTTGGGCTCGGGACTTGTGGCTTGGGTGCGCGAGTGGGTGCTTGGGTCGAGCAACACTCGGGCACTGGGGCGCGCTCGACTATGGGTGCTCGGGGCAATAATCGGGATGCTTGGACGGTGCGCGGGCGCCGAAGGAGTTGGTTCTAGGTGCGTGCTGAGGAATGGAAGTCCCAAGCGGTGCTTGAGAAGTCCTGAGCGAGGCTCAGGACTCGGCGCTCGAACTTGGAAAGCCGGGCTATAGGCGAGCATGCGTAGAAACAGTGCTCGGGCACTATGAGTGCTTAGGCGACGTAGAAATAGTGCTCGTGTGAGATATCGAAAAATAAAATAATAATAAAATATCTCTTATTAATTAAGAATTATCTTATAGAATTTTTCATGAATTTTTTGAAATTTTTATGGATTTAAACGGAAGATTTATGGACATTTCATGGGGATAAAGTGGATAGACTTTTGTAAAGTCTGTCTAGACTATCTGCTATCAAGGGATTAATAGGTTAATTAACCTGGGGTTTAAATAGGAAACCTATTTTCTTTCCCTCATTTTCCTATTTTCCATTTTCTCACGCCGCGACATCTCTTCCCCGTTCCCGATCCCGATCTCCTCTTCCCCCGATTCTATTCCTCTCTTCTTCTCCCCATTTCTCCACCGGCACCATTTCTTCCCAACCGCAATTTCCTCGATCCCCAATTCTCACCGTCGCTCCTCTCTTCCTGTTTCTCACGATCTCATAGCCGAACGCCATGAGCTCCAATTGTCGTCGCCGTCGATCTCGTCTCTTCATCGAGCGTCGCCGACACAGCTTGCAGATCGCTGCAGCTTCGTCGTCAGAGATTTCAACCAGGGGAGCCAACTAATCACACCTTCTTCTCTTACTCCTCGTGTTCCATCTCCATCACCGCACTGATCCATGATGCAGCCGATCAACTAGCATCCGTTCCTCATCAGAATTCCTTCCATCGACGATCTGCTCTCTTCACTTTCAGCTGCTGTAAGTTGATTCGCCTGCAGTCGTTGCAAGCTCGATCTGTTGCCGTCTCTTTTCGCCTTATTGATCGCCTGCCCTGTATTGCGACCAATGACCCATAGTCACTGCACTTCGATGCTTAGATCTGTGGATCGATCAATCAGAGGGAAGATTGCGGTTTCGATGAAGGTTTGCGATGGATTGTAGGTGATGAAGATAATGTAAGATTTTCTGATTTGAATTGATTATGTAGATTAATACCCTAAAAGTGGATCACGATGGGTTGAGGGATTAGAGTTGCAAATCAACTATTGGATGATTCTGTTCTTGTTTTTTTGTAGGGAGATCGCTTAATTCTTGGGTTGTTATTTGGTGGATGAGTTAGGTTTGTGCAATTGAACTTGTCAGACCAGATTAGCTATAGTGGATGTGATCTTTCAAGTGGGTTGTGATCGATTGAAATGGAGTTAGGTAAGCTTTGATTTGGAATGTGTTATGAATATGAAATTGGACTTAAAGTAATACGGTTGGTGGTGGTAATCATTGGGATGGATTTCAATGTATGCATATATCTCTGTGATGTATTATGATTGGTGATAACTTGTAAATGGTCAGGTGTTGAAGGCAATCTGAGTAGAAGGTATTTTGGCTCGATTGATATAGATTGATATCCTAAAACTTAGATCAAGAAGTTGGGAAAGCGAGGCTAGGCTTGGTAAGTAGGATTTGGTTGTTCATAGTTATATATCAGTTTTGTTTAGTAAATTGATCTGGATGTGCTATAATTATATAGGGATGATATAGTTCCCTATTCATTATGTGTTGATATTTGATTTATTTAGATTAAATGGAGACCGGGTTCCTTAAGCAATTAGGAAGCTGGGTGGTGGAATTAGCGTGAGGACTTTGAAACGAAGCAGGTTCGCAGACACAAATACAATCAAGATAGTCTACATATCAAGTGGATAATTCCTACCTTGGTCAGGTAGTTTGTTGATTATGTTGGGGAATTAACCGTCGCTAGAGGGGGGTGAATAGCGTTTCAACGTTGATGGATATCGTTCGTGTGTTTGCTACAATTTGATTAGTATACAGCGGAAATAATAGAAAAACATAAACAAAGACACAAGCACACAATTACACAATTAATATAATATGGTTCAGAACCTCAAGGTTCCTACTCTACGGGTTGGGCTCGAACGAGCCCTAGCGATGTAAATATCACCATTAATCAATAATACTCCTTCTCAACAACACGTCGGAGGCAGAGAAACCTCGTACAATGATTACAACAGTAATACAAAACAAAAACAAGCAAATACAAAGTGAAATACACAAAAGAATGCAAAGAACATTTTATAAACGATCTTTTGAAAACTTGTCTGTTTGGTTGCTTGAGCTGCACTTGGAGACACTGAATTGCACTAGCAAATCACCCCAAATCGCCCTAAGAAACCATGACAAAAACCTTCTCCACGAGCTGCTTTTATAACCTACATTCGGGCTGTATTTTGCCTAGCAGTCGACTGATCGAGACCATCAGTCGACTGCTCCTATAGTCGTTGTCTCACAACGGCCTGAGCCACGTTGGATAAGTTCCAATGGATAAGCCATCAGTCGACTAATCATGTCCATCAATCGACTGATCGAGCCTTCACTTGACTGTCAAACCCTAACAGTCGACTCGGAAATTTCTATTCCCGAAAACTCGACCATCAGTCGACTGCCAGCCATAGCAGTCGACTGCTCAGGCCATCAGTCGACTGCCCAATGCTGGCAGTCGACTGCCAGGCCATTTCCTGCAGTCGAACTCCAGTCGACTCCCATCAGTCGACTGAGCATAATATCAGTCGACTGATAACCTCATCCATGAGATTTTAACACCGAGTATGATGCCCTCATACTTGCTAGAACACCCTTAGCCTAGACCTAAGCCTTCTAGCCACCTCCATCAGCCTCACGCCTATCGGATCCCTCCAAGTTATCCATGACTTGTTCATCCATCCGCTAGCCTTCAAGTGCTTCCATCGGTTATTGTCATGCTAAGTTGGTCTATCCTGCCAAGACACATTGGGCTTACGCTGTCAAGACTCTCGCTTGGACTTTACACCACCAACCATTGGACTTATACTGTCAAGACTCCTACTTGGACTTTACGCCGTCAATATCACCCCTTGGACTTTCCCTTGCCAAGACCCATGCTTGGACTTTCCATGCCAAGTACCAATGACTTGGACTTTCCCATTGCTAAGTGTCACACTTGGACTTTCCATGCCAAGTACACAAGACTTGGACTTCTCCATCATATGGTCAATCCCATGTCAACCATATAGTCAAACAATGGTCAAACCATCATCAAACATTAAACTACCACTCAAGTCAAACTCGAGTCTAGTCAATCATAACCCGGGACGATTACACCAACAATCTCTCCAAAATATTGTCAAACATCAAAACACTACTCGAGTCCAGCTCGAGTCTGGTCAATCGTAACCTGGGTCGATTTCACCAACAATCCCCCCCTTTTTGATATTTGACAAAAACCACAAAGTCATTGAGTTAGGCTACCTAACTCGAATCTCCTTACCAATTGTCCCAAATCGGTAATCCCATAAATTCTCCCCCTTTTTGACATACATCAAAAAGATTCTCCTCAAGGAGGTCAATGTCTCATATCCCAATGAGATCTTACAATCTCCCCCTTGGTTTAAAACATCTAGGATGTCTTCACTCTTCCTAGTGATAAGTCCTATATCACTTAAGAGAGGCTTCCTATAAACTCTCTCAATTTCCAAATTGGGCATCTCACATTCTCAAAATTCTCCTCCTCATGAGGAAGAACACATCCATCATCCCATGATGGATACCTCCCCCTAAAGGCTTGCTCCCCTTGACCATTTCACCAACAATGTCCTTGGAGAGTCCCTAAGTCTATAGGAACACTAACCAATCAGAATTAAGGGCAAAAGTTCAAACATGAACTCTCACACACCTTAAAATTGATACACATCCTAAACAATTCTCCTAATCCATATCCAATAGATTTTCACCCTTTGTAATGTTTTCCAAAGTATATCCTAGGAATTAGGAGTAGTTAGGGTAACCTAACATAGCTGAAACATTGGCTAAAAAATCTTGTTTATCCGAAATCAGCTTTGACAGTCGACTGACCTATGCATCAGTCGACTGACCTATGCATCAGTCGACTGCCATCAAGTCGCAGTCAACTGATATCTGCAAAATACATAAATCAAAAATCAGAAATAAATTTCAAAAATTCATAAGTAATTATACATAATACAAAAAATCACGAAAATTCATATGTACAATACTTATGACAAATACAATGGGTGAAAAATATTTGAAAATTAATTTATCCACAAAATAGTGAAATTGATACAAAGTTCAAAAATAAGAAAAGTTTCAATGTTTTGAGCCCTCTTTGTATCAACATCATCAATGGTGACTTCTATCAAAAGATAGACTACACCAAGGTTTTCTAAAATGATTTTAAAATATTTTTGAAAACCTATATTGGATCATGATCAATGGGCTCAATGCACATGACTTGCACATTAGCTTTCTCCATGATCCACCAATAATATAAGATGAGTTTGAGTTCATCTAGATGCAAAAACTATGTACCTTGAACTTAACTCATTTCCTAGCATCTCACATATGTCTAGGGTGTTTGAAAATACACACATGTCAATTGATGTGAGATGTGGGTTTTGTTCATCCTAAACTAGGGTTTCATGCATTTTCTAAGGCAACACTACTTGATTCCCTTATACATGGGACTTCAAGTCATGTCAATTGTCCTTAAATCAATTTTAATTAATGCATGAATGATCATAACTGATAACATAAATAAACATGGACAATGATTATGATGTCATGACATATGATTAAATCTAAATACACATGACATTAAAACTAACCTAAGCATAATCATGACATTTTATATAATAAAAATAAATATGATGTCATGACATGACATATGACAAATCAATCATGACAAATAAAATATAAAGGTATATAATACCTAAATTTTACTATTAATTATCATTTGTTAGAATTAAACCCATTTTCCCATATTATCACTAATCCCCCAAGTGTGCCAAAAACTCAAAATGACACACTATGACCTCTAAACCTAATTTGTGTCAATTTGATTGATTTTTCATAATTCTCAAATGATATTGGCACATCCTAAAGTCCTTTAGGATATAAGATCAAACTTATTTCCAAGGTATCCATAACCTTGAAAATGACCTAAAGTGTCACCTTTATCATGGTTAGGTTAACTACTCATCCATTTAAAGTTGGCACCTCCTAACCCATTTAGCGTGAATCGATCACGCTCCTAGAAACCCAAAACCTATTGGAGCTCCTTGGGTTTACTAGGTATTTCTTAGAGATGACCTCCCTAGATACCCTCCTAATAACTCTTCTAGGCTTGGTAGCCTTAGTCATTTGGGTCTTGCCTAGGTTAGATATAGGGGTGACTCCCCTTGTAACCTTCTTAGTGGCTTCCCTAGGTTTCTTCGAAATCCTAGCCACTAGGCATTTACCATGGTCAACTCTATGGATGACTTCCCTTGTGACCTTGATTTTTTTAGACCTAGGTTGAGTTTCATAATCAAATGGAACATTATGATAAATCTCCTTAGACTTAGGTTTGTGACCCAAACCTTTCTTGCCCTTGGATGGTTCTTGTTTCCTAGGCCTTTGACTTTCACTCATAGACCCTAGATTTTGACAATTTGACCCTTGCATTTGTTTTTGCATCTTTATAAGGGTCTTCTCCATTTTCTCAAGTTTTGACCTCAAAACTTGATTTTCTAGCTCTAATTGCCCAATTTTTGAATTTTGATCTAATCTTTAGGCATTGTTCCATTTCATAGGCATATGTCTACCCTTCTTAGGGTTAATGCCTAAATGATTTTCTATTTTTCTAATACTTTCCTTAGGTAGAGTTTTTCTAGGGACATTAGTCTCAAATTTCTCCTTATTTTTAAAGTTATATGATTTAGCTCCTAAGAAATAAAGTCTATTTTTACTAGCATATTTTTCATAAGTAATAGCAATAGAATTCCTAGCATGCTTTTGCCTTTTAATTAAGGAGGGAACATAATTAGAGGTTACCTTAGGGTTTGCCTTAGCTCCCCCTATATGTGTAGCTCCTCCTTGCCCTTTCTTCCTCCCCCTAGGGCATTGTCTCCTATAATGCCCTCTTTGGTGGCACTTGAAGCACACCACGTGCTCCTTGCTCTTAATGGTTGGGGCTCCGGCATCCTTTGAGATTTCTTGAGGTTTTGGTGTCGGTTGACTTTTCTTGACTTTCTTAGGGCACTTGCTCTTATAGTGTCCATATTCCTTACACTCAAAACGCATTATATGATTTTTTTTATTATTATTATTTGAAGTGTTTGAGTTACCTAGGTTAATGGTGGTGGCCGGAGTGAATTATTCATCTCTCCCGAAGGTAGATGGCTCTCCTTGCTCTTGCTCCGGTGATCTAATATCCTCCCCCTTAATCCTAGAGGTGGAGACTTCTTCTACTTCTACCTCTTCGTCCATCGATCCCGATCCCGATCCGAATGTTGATTCTCTATCAACTTCCGAATCCTCACTTTCTTGTGAGGAAGAGCTTGTTTCTTCCGCCTCCTCTTCTTCTTAAGTCGATGAACATTCTTTGGCTTCTTGTGATCGTTCTTCACTTGAAGCCGGTGATGGTCCTTTATAGAACTTTGCCAATTTTCTCCAAAGCCCCTTGACATCTTGATATTCACCTAGTCTAGACAAAATATCATTAGGTATCAAATCTTCTAAAAGCTTTGTTACCTTAACTTCGGTCTTGAACTTTAGGCGTTGCTCTTGGGTCCACTTCTTTAATTTTAGGACATCTCCCTTCTTATCCCTAGGGGGTTCAAAACCTTCCATGATGATGAACCAATCTTCTATGTCCATCATCAAGAATGTCTTCATTCTCGCCCTCCATGTCGGAAAATCTTCTTGGTCGTATGGTGGAGATGTATTGATGTCTCATCCTAATTTTTCTTCAAACTCCATCTTCTTCTTCACCCTCTAGCGATGCTCCCTTGGCCGTTAGTCCAAATGAAGAGCGGTCTTGCTCTGATACCACTTGTTGGAGAATTGACCACGCGATGGATATCGTTCACGTGTTTGCTACAATTTGATTAGTATACAATGAAAATAATAGAAAAACATAAACAAAGACACAAGCACACAATTACACAATCGATATAATGTGGTTCGGAATCTCAAGATTTCTACTCCACGGGTTAGGCTCGAACGAGCCCTAGCGATACAAATATCTCCACTAATCAATAATACTCCTTCTCGACAACACGTTGAAGGCGAAGAAACCTCAAACAATGATTATAATAGTAATACAAAACAAATACAAGCAAATACAAAGTGAAATACACAAAAGAATATAAAGAACACTTTACAAATGATCTTTTGGAAGCTTGATTGTTTGGTTGCTTGAGTTGCACTTGGAGACCCTGAATTGCAGCAGCAAATTGCCCCAAATCGCCCTAAGAAACCATAGCAAAAACCTTCTCCATGAGCTACTTTTATAACCTGATTCAGTCGATTTCACTCTAGCAATGACCGATCGAGACCATCACCGATCGCGCTTGTAGTCGTTGTCTCACAACGACTCGAGCCACGTTAGATAACTTCCAATGGATAGATCCATCACGATCGATCATGCCATCACGAACCGATCGAGTCATCACTGATCACAAACCCTAACAATCGACTAAACTTCTTCTAAAACTCGACCATCCCGATCGCTAGCTATAGCCGATCGATCGCCATCACCGATCGCCATCGCAATGATTAATCAGCCATTTCTACAATAACTCAATCGACTCCCATCAGTCGACTAAGCATAATATTAGTCAACTGATAACCTCATCCATGAGGTTTTAACATCAAGTATAATGCTCTCATACTTGCTAGACCACCTTTAGCCTAGACCTAAGCCTTCTAGCCAGCTCCGTCAGTCTCATGCCTATCGGATCCCTCCAAGTCATCCATGACTTGTTCATCCATACGCTAGCCTTCAGGTGCTTCAATCGACTATTGTCATGCTAAGCTGATCTATCCCACCAAGACACATTGGGCTTACGCTGCCAAGTCTCCTGCTTGGACTTTACGCCGTCAACCATTGGACTTATGCTGCTAAAACTTCCGCTTTGACTTTACACCGCCAATATCACCTCTTGGACTTCCCTTTCCAACCCATGTTGGACTTTCCATTTGTCAAGACTCAAGCTTGGACTTTCCCTTGCCAAGACTCATGCTTGGACTTTCCATGCCAAGTACCCATGACTTGGACTTTCCCATTGCCAAGTGTCCCACTTGGACTTTCCATGTCAAGTACACAAGACTTGGACTTCTTCATCATATGGTCAACCCAATGTCAACCATATAGTCAAACAATGGTCAAACCATCATCAAATATCAAACTACAACTAAAGTCAAACTCGAGCCCGGTCAATCATGACCCGGGTCGATTGCACTAACAATCTCCCCAAAATATTGTCAAACATCAAAATACTACTCGAGTCCAACTCGAGTCTGGTCAATCATGACCTGGGTCGATTGCACCAACAAATCATAGTGCATAGATTTATTTTTGATGATGATATTATCATTACCTTGACTCCACTCTTATTATTCTTGTTCTTGATACTTAGTCTTTGGACTTTGAGATGCTCTGTTGTTATCTTTGTAGTTTCGTTCATCACTATTGTGGATTACATACTCTATATATGTCTGATTTATAGATGTTGTGTAAGTGCATATAGCTGAGTACAGTTGTAGTTTTGGTTGGGTTGACATGTATTACTGGTGGTAGGTGGTGGATCCAAATGTGGGTTTGATCATCGTGTCACATCCCTTACGTCGTGCATATATTGTGGATCAAATTTTATATATGGTGAGTGGGTTGTCGATAGTGTGTCGCTATAAACTTGAGGTCCTGGCATGGTTGATTGTTAGTTGTGTATGACTCTTTGTGATATAGAGAGTGTTTGGTGGATTTATTTATGTGTGGTTGCGCATTCATTCCATTTATATGCATGCTAACGACTTGGTTTCCCTTGTAGTTGAGAGGGTCGTCAGTCATTCTGCTTCCACGGTTACTCGTGGTAGTAATAGCTGGAGTGAGGGCAGATCATCTATTGTGCCACACTCGACCACTATTGATGGTGGTAGTTGGAGTTGCATGTAGTTTGTCCTGAGTGTGTGACACTCGACTACTCATGGGTAGTGACAGTCGGAGTGGCCAGCAGTAGAGACCCTCGTTGTGTAGCTTATAGCTATTTAGCTTATCGCTACTTATTTATACTGTCCACTCGGCCACTCGAAAGTAGTGGTAGTTGTTGAGTTGGGACAGTTTTCATATCGTGCCACCTAGGCCACATTGGGGTCGTGGTAGCGAGCGGGATATATGTGTGTGTGTGTGTGTGTGTAATCAGCATATATAGATATAGTCTATATATGCTTGTTGTGATGTTGCATTTGTTTAAGCTATGCTTGCTGCATATGTTTGTTCATCATTTTTTATACTATTTGCATATTCTATACTGCTGTGTGTGGAGTACAGTGTACGAGTTGGGTCGAACTGTTGTACGCATTTGATCAGCGTCATGTTATTGTATAGGACAGACCAAGTTCATTATGTATTTGTTTATATGTTGACCATATGACTGTATGTTGATTACAAGTGTATTATTGTTCATACATGATGTACATGTTATATTGTTGTATACATGTTCAGGTTGTATAAGTTGTGCCATTGTAGACCTTTCAGGTATGTCAGTATATTATGTTATGTTCAGTTGGTTAGTTTGGTATATGCACTGATTAAATTTATACTGATAGTTATTTGTTATTACCTTTAAGATTGTATATCTGTTGACCTCCATATGTATACCTGTAGATCTCCATATGATATATGTTGTTCATGCACTATCTTTTATATTACCGCTGAGTTTTATACTCACCGCCATAGACCCTGGGTTTTCTTGTCGCCCAAATAACAGGTAGAAGATTCCTTGGATGCTCGGAGCTCCGCCAGCTGATTTCATCTCACACCGAGTGTGCGGATTGTATTCCATATTGTTGTATATTTTGGATTATTTGTTTTTAAAATTTTATCCTATGTTGTTTTCGCATTTTGGTATATGGACGTGTTATTTGGCGTTTATTATGGATTCGATTTGGATGTTGGTTTCTACTATATTTTCTTGTTGTGTAAAAGTCGCACTGGTACACATATATTTGAGTTTTTGTGTCTTTATTATTTGTTGGTTATTCCGCTGTGTTTTAAGGCTATCTATGATAGCAGCTATTTGGGCCATTTATCGGTAGTTTATCTTATATTGTCACAAGAGGATACCGTTCGGTTGACGGACAAATATACTCTTGGGACATGACAATTTTATTGGTATCATAGCCCTAAGTTGTGAAGTCCACTTTTGGATTTTTATGTCGTTTGGACATAGAGTTTTGTTTTACTCGGTTTTGATTTTGTGAGTTCTGGGATCTGGCTATAGCGGGACATCTCCAAGCTACAAGGTTTAAGGTATGCTAATTGTTATCTCATGTCCTTTGTTGACTATGTATTTAGTTGCTTATAATAGGGAGTGGCATGTAGTGTGTTAGTCACTATTCATAACTATGGTTTGTGTTGACCACGGAAACGACATGTTGAGTTTATTAGACATGTACCGGCTTTCGAAAAGGTGAATTTCCTTTGAGAGACGACTGATACCGAGTCAAAAAGCAGGGGTCAGGTAGTCACATTTCTTATGGAGATCAAACATTATAGTCTTAGAGATTTTCACTAATTACGTTAGTCAGATCATTACTTGTAGGGTAATGGACAAGCAAGTATACTATTGCTGATGCAGATAGTGGAGGGTTAGTATATGATGTTTCATAGGGATTTTGGTCCCTAAGTTGTTCGTACTGGGTTGTATAACTTTGAAGGTACTTTTGAGTACTTAATTCGTGTTATACAGAGAAAGTAGAGTTAGTTGCATACCATTATCGGGATCAAGCTAATACTTGGTGGAAGAGGTAAGAAATAAACTTTGGGAAATAACACATCACTTGGTCACTGTGTAGTGATTTTGTTAGAGAGTATTTCCCCGCGTCACTTTCTTCTCATTGTCAAGGAATTCTTGAGTATCAAGTAGGGTGATCGTTTGGTAATGGAAGTATCATGCAGAGTTGTTAGACTTGCAAAGATTACGACCACCTAATAGCTTAAGAATGTGAATGGATGTCTTCAGTCACTCACGGTCTATTGGCTTACATTCGGATTAGGATGTTTGAATCTTCTATCAGATCCTACCGAAAGGCATTGGATCGAGTCATGAGTATAAAAATGACTCAATACAAGTGTGTTAAGAGTTGGAGATCGATAAGCAGACATTACAAGTCAGATATTGGAATCAGAAGTCTCCGAATGTTGGACAAAAGGAGCAAGATCGGAGTCATGAGTCATGAGCTACTTTCCGATCATAGAAGACCAACTGTAGATTGTCAGAATCTTCTCATGCTTGTCAGCAAAACTGAAAGAAAGACTCCGAAGGGATTATGTGCGTGTAGTGTGGGTCACGACGACACACAAAGTTGGATTATCCGTTGGATTAGTTCATCTGTTGCTATTGTAAGCAACCAGTACATACGAGGAGAATGTACTTTGAAGACTCAGTTGAAGACTATTGATGTTGCTTTCGGAAGATGATTCACAATCTCGACAGCGGAGATCATCACAGAAGATTGGGTTATCACACCAGTGGTGATCTACTACTTCAGGCATAGTTGGAGTTCCTTGATACTTCCATCCGGGAGAAGCGATTTACTCAGCTGTATCAGCAAGAGACATCTTAGAAGACTCAGCAACATCAACAACTATTATCTCCTCAAGAACATCTATATCATTTGTCAAGTTGGAGTGTGCTATAATGTTGGTAGTTATTCAGTATTTTACAATCGGTGATGTACTCTTTACCAGTACAACAGTGTTTACCACCCCCATTGCAGTCGTTCTGGGTTGTATCTCAGTTTCAGTAGTTGATTTCAGTTCTTCTATGGTAGTCTCTTGCACCTACAGGAACTCAGCCGTCAAGAACAAAAGTTGGACGAGTATACATGATTACTCGACAGGAGGCATAGCGGGTTGAAGGATTGATCATTCGAGGTATTACATTAGTTTACCCTATTTGTTGATATATTGAGAGATACTGGTAGTTTACAGGTATTTATGTCTAGAATATTCTTAGATAGGATTGGAAGGATTTCTATATTCAGATAGTTCACATTCGTTAAGTTTAGTGTGATTCTGGATGGGATTAGGAGAGTTTCATACATTGGCTTTATGGGTCGGTGGTATCTTTACCATTGGGTGAGATGTTGACCAACAACCCAGAAGTCAAATGATGCCCTTAGACTTTGATAAACATACCTTTACTATAAATATATCCTTACGGATAGTTAATTGTTGAAATGATGGTATAATATATGTAAAATACCGGAACAAAAAAAAACTTGGTAATTAGGAAAAATACCCTATGGAATTTTTCCAGGAATTTTAGAAATTTTCCTTGACTTAAATGGAAATTTCTATGACAGTTATGGGGAAAGATTTAATAGGCTTTGAGAAAGCCTATTTGGGATAAATTAAATTTGAGGTTGCATGGTTAGAAGTTAACTTAAACCTAACTTAGGTTTAAGTTTATTGGGTTTAATTATTTGAACCTAGATTTAATTGAACCCAGCGTTTAGTCTTATAGGGTTGTGAACTCAACCCGTTATTAAACCCGATCCATTTCTCTTATTCCTTTCCGTTTCCTCTCCTTCTGCTGAACGGATGCAAATCTTTATTTCGTCAGTTTCTTTTCTTTCCCACGTGCGACGGCATCTCTTCCGCTCATCTTCTCTGCTCGCTCGAAAGCCACGACTGCTTCTTCTTCTCCCTCTCCTCTGCAAACGACGGTCGGCGTCCTCGACAGTCTTCGCTGATGGGCTAGAGTCGGGAGGGTAGGAGTGGATAGAAGCTTGGATTGGGCGGAGGGTGTACGCGGCTGGAGGCATGCGCCGGCGGCGAGTGTGCTCGAGGCCGAGAGTTGGGGTCAGTGGAGCCAGCACCGTGAGCTACTTTAGGGCTTAGATGTCTATCGGAGCAGACGGTGGCCTGGCAGCGACTGGGCAGCAATAAGGAGCAGAGCGCCGGTTGGAGGGTTCTACGGTCGGTGGTCGTCGGAGCTAGGTAAGGGTCGATTTCTCCTTCTTGTTGCAGACGAGATATGAGTTCTGGATATGGTTTCTTTCGTTGAGCTTGATCCATTGATTTAGGGCAGCGGTGGTTGAGCACCGATTTTTGCCGGTGAACTGGAGATTTGGAGGCCTTCGCGATTTCTGCCGGAGCAGGCGATCTCTCCTTTTCTGATCGGTCGTAAACTGCTAGTGCTAGGGCAGGGATCGTGAGTCCCATTTACAACCGGTGAACAGAGCTGTCGGTAATAGGGAGTGCTGCCGGTGGAGGTTCCAACCGCTGGTAAGTCGATCTGTGTTGATTTTTCGTTCGTTGCAGTTGTAAATCCTTGTTGTCTGTGGTTGGGATTTGATCTGAGATGTGTATGTCCTGTGCGTGTTCTATGAAGATGAGGAGGGATGTGAAGTGGTGCCGACGGTGTTGGAGTGGTTGTGAATCACTGTGAGAAGGGGTTGTGAGTCGAAATTCTGGTCTTGGCTGTGAAATTGGAAGGGATGGACAAACCGGATTTGTTGGTATCGTTCTTGCTGTGAGTATCTTTTGCCGATTGTTGCAAGTGTAGCTCAGATCATTGTAGGAAGAAGGGGAGTTGTGATTGGAGTGGTATTGGTTGTTTTGGGTGTCATTATAACCTCGTCTTAAGTATTACTATCGACGCCGTACTCACTGATGTCTGATATATTTTGATTTGGAGATCTTAGTGTATTGGATTATGTTGGTTATGCTCTGTTAGGGAGTTGTGATGGGTGAAGTAAGTGCGGTTAGATCTATTCACCGTAATTGATCTTGAGGATGTCGGTGATTCATTATGAGTTGGTTATGGTGAATCGGTTGGATATGATCGGTATGGTTAAAATGTATTCGGGAAAAGAATGAGAATATAGAACGATTTAGTAGTTTTATGCTGATTATCGGAGACTTGTACTTAACCATAATTTGTTATTATTGTGCAGGTTTGGGATACGAAGCAGGTCCACGGCCGTGAGGATTATTCGAGCTTCGTATCATGTGGGTAATTCCTACCCTGGTCAGGTAGATTTAATGCATACAGATTTAGATGCATGATCCTCTTATATGATCATGTTACCTTGACCCTGCTCTTATTATCTTATGCTTGAACTTATCGTTGGATGTATTTATGCTCAATTGTTGATATCACATATTCCCTATCATGATTTAGGAGTTATAGATATGATATAAATTGGCCTAGATGTTTAGCAGGGTGTAAATATTAGTACGGGGGATGACCCAATTTATAAATTGGCAAAAAAGGTCATCCGTGGGTAGGTAATGCCCTAAATGTAGGATTTATTTCCAATACCCGTATGTTGTATACTTGTTACCAACCATGTGTTGTGTAATGGTTAAATAAAGGGCGATTAGTGTGTCGCTACGGACCGGTGGTCCTAGCTTGATATGATTAGTCGAGTACGACTCTCTATAGGATAGAGAGTGCGTCGATCAATTGAGTACGACTCTTTATTGGAGAGAGAGTTATGATCAGTCGAATACGACTCTCTACAGGATAAAGAGTACGTCGATCAGTTGAGTACGACTCTCTATCAAATAGAGAGTTATGATCAGTTGAGTACGGCTCTCTACAGAATAAAAAGTCCGTCGATCAGTTGAGTACGACTCTCTACAGGATAGAGAGTGTATTGATCAGATGAGTACGACTCTTTGTTGAACAGAGAGTCTGTGGTAGATGGTTGTACGTGTCACAGCATACTCATGTCATTTGCATGCATTCTGACGACATAGTCTCTCTTGGGGTTGAGAAAGTCGTCAGTCATCTTGCCTCCTAGAGCACTCCCCAAGGAGTAACTAGTGTGAGGGCAGAGCATCTATTGTGTCGCACTCTACCACTATAGACGGTGGTAGTTAGAGTTGAATGCAGTTGTCCTGGGTGCGTGGCACTCGACCACTCATTGGTAGTGTCAGTCGGAGTGGCCAGTAACAGGGACTCCCGTTGTGTAGCGAGCTCTTTACGCTCATATGCTACTTGATCATACTGCCCACTCGGCCACTCTATAGCAGTGGTTGGTGTGAGTTGGGACAGTTATCATGTCATGTCACCTAGGCCACACTGGGGTCGTAGTAGCAAGTAGGGGTGAGCAGGCATGACCATGCATGTTGCATTATCGTATCTAATGGTGCTTTTCATATTACCATATATATATACATATATGCATGTATATATATATATATGGATGGTTGAGATTAATATATATATAGATGCAGTCTATATATATATATATATATATATATATATATATGTTTATTGTGATGTTGCATTTGATTGTATTATGCTTGCTGCATTTGATTGTACATCATATACATGCATGCTTCTTGCATATGCTATACGGTTGTGTCGGGTACTGGTATATGTTTGGACAGACCATTAGATACCTTGACCTGTAGTTTGAGTATATTGTGAGTTGATATTATTCTTCCTGTTATATATATATTGGATATATGTTCAGGTTGGATCAGAGTAGCGTAGCAGACTTCAGGTATGTCTGCATTTTACGTTGTTCATTTGGTTAGATGGTATATGCTTGTATTTATATACTATGCTGATATACCTGTTGTACATCTAGATTATGTTGTTGAAATACATGTGATATTACATATATACATATTTTTCTATTACCTGCTGAGTTTTACTCACCACCACCATGGACCCTGGGTTTTTCTGTCGCCCAGGTAACAGGTAGAAGTCTTCGTGATGGCTTGGACCACCGCTGGCTGACATCTCATCTCACATCCGAGGCTCCCGTGTTTGTGTTGGGCTTTCCATACATTGTGTTATGTATTTGGAGTTTTTCTGATGTACTATGTTGTAGATTCGGATTTTGTCAAGGTTTCGTGTTGTGATGTGTTAATCATACCGGTATGCATGTGTGTAGCTTATTGTATTATGTTTCCGCTGTGCTTTGAGTAGTTGTTGTATTTACTTTATATGTTATGTTGTTATTGTGGGCCTACGGGCCTTGTATTAACCCGAAATGTTGCCACGTACAGGGGAGATGTTGTCCGTTTGATTTTCGGCTCAGCATGCTCTCGGGGCGTGACAATATATCTCTCGGATATGCGTATAATTGAGAGTATTCGGATGAACTCCCAGGCTTGCCACTGCAGAGGCAAGTGGAGTATGCAATTGGAGTGATTTTGGGAATAGTTCCGATATTAAACACCTCATACCGGGAGATAATTTTATTGGTATCTATCAGTGTTGCTAAACACTATGGAATTGGAAGAATGTAACTTGCGATTATAGTAGGTGTTGGATGGGAGATTTATCTGTCCCAGTGTTTCTTCTCGAGAAGATCCGGAATTATTTGTTAAAAGAAAGACGAACCTTTGAGGTTATGCATCGATTATCGATGATGGAATGCAGTAGCTATTGAGAATGGATATCCCTTGTTGTTGATGGATGATCTGTTTAGATCAACTAAAGGACACCTGTGTATACTGTAGGGTTGATTTATGATTGGAGTGTTGATACTGTAATAATTTGGTGTCATACAATTATCATTGTCGGTGTGATGAGCGAGATATCATCAACTTAAAAAAAAAGGATGCAGGTACATAGAAGATGACATTTCATACTTGGTATGAATTTTATGAGCTTTTGATAATATTGTTAGACTTATTAACGGTTTAGTCGTTCATGGACTTGATTGGATCGATTTATGGTTATCTTCGTAGACGATATTTTTTGATATAATTACGATCTTAAGGGAAATTGTGGTTTCCTTAGATTGATTTGGTTATTACCACAGATGTGAATAGAATGTTTCTAGTGTTACTATACCACTGATTTGGTTGACCAGGAAGGTGATGTAATTTACTTTGTTAGAAGCTTGTAAAACTAGTTTACAGGGTCTAGACGGTGGCTAACTTTTGCACCAGTGATAATTAATCCTTCCGGTGTGGATGGAAAGGTATTGTATATTGATGCATCATTTCGAGGATTGGAAGCAATCCCGATGTAGTTGAATAAGACGTATCTTATGCTTACGTCAGTTGAGGAACTACGAGAAAAACTGTCATATACATGACGAGGATTTAGAAGTTATGATTTTGATTTGTAGATGTATGGAGCAGGAATTCTCATGGGGTTTTGGCTAGCTACTGGGTAGCTACTATAGAGTTGTTGGAACACGGACAATTGCAACAAGGGGGATTGGTCACTATAGTCTCCCAGTCACTTACAATTTCTATGTGGTAGGGTGGATTTTGGATAGTAGATTGATTTCTCATGTGAGAATATAATTCTCCATCTCTGAAGAGGATAGTGGGTTCCGAAGTTGCATTAGATTTAGGAAGAGTTGATTCCGGAGACTCGACATTCGAGATTAGTGATTTATTCGGATTGTATTCAGAAATAATGAGTTTTGAAACATTCCTATTGGTGGAACGATATATGGGACATGGTTGATTCCATAGCTTGGTGTTTGGTGTGTCAACAAGTAAAGGCGGAATATTTGTGACTAGTGGAGTTGCGTACCGAGATGGAAGTGGGAGCCTAGTACGATGGATTGTGTTGGGAGATTATCTGGAATTCAAAAAGGATTTGATGCAATTTAGGGTGATCGGTGATTGATTAGCTAAGTCTGCTCATTTTACACCGAGCTGTAAGATGAACTTCGTTGGATCGCTTGATGGAATTATATTTTGAGATTTTCAATTTTTATGGAATATCCTTGAATATCATTTCTGAAAGTGGTTTGTGATTTACCTTACAATTTTGGCAAAGTCTCCAACAGGTCACGGATATAGAGCTCCACTCTGATATGATTATTTACCTTTTTATAAATTTTGGAGACTATGTGAGAGCTGGAATATAATATTCGAGCTTAGCACCCCTACTTAGTTACTTGAGGTATGTGATTCTTTCTCCAGATACTTGAGTTGGTTAGTGTGGCATTGCTTACTCATCGTACTTGAGTAGGAAATTTGGGGACCAAATTTTTATTAGTGGGGGAGAATGTGAGATATCGGAAAATAAAATATCCCTTATTAATTAAGAATTATCTTGTAGAATTTTCCATAAATTTTTAGAAATTTTTCTAGATTTAAAAAGAAGTTTTATGGACATTTCATAGGGATAAAGCGGATAGGCTTTTGTAAAGTCTATTTAGACTATCTGCTATTAAGGGATTAATAGGTTAATTAACCTAGGGTTTAAATAGGAAACCTATTTTCTTTCCCTCATTTTCCTATTTTCTATTTTCTCACGCTGCGACATCTCTTCCCTGATCCCGATCTCGATCTCGTCTTCCCCCGATTCCGTTCCTCTCTTCTTCTCCCTATTTCTCCACCGGCGCCATTTCTTCCCAACTGCGATTTCGCCGATCCCCAATTCTCACCGTCGCTCCTCTCTTCTTGTTTCTCCTAATCTCACAGCCAAACTCCATGAGCTCCAATCATCGTCACCGTCGATCTCGTCTCTTCATCGAGCATTGCTGACATAGCTTGCAGATTGTCATAGCTTCGTCATCAAAGATTTCCACCAGGGGAGCCAACCAATCACGCCTTCTTCTCTTCCTCCTCATGTTCCATCTCCGTCGCCACACTGATCCATGATGTAGCCGATCTACTATCATCTATTCCTCATCGGAATTCCTTCCATCAATGATCTGCTCTCTTTGCTTTCAGCCGCTGTAAGCTGATTCTCCTTCAACCACTGCAAGCTCGATCTGTTGTAGTCTCTTTTTGCCTTGTTGATCGCTTGCCCTATATTGCAATCAGTGACCCCGCAGTCACTACACTTCGATGCTTAAATCTGTGGATTGATCGATCAGAGGGAAGCTTGCGATTTTGATGAAGGTTTGCGATGGATTGTAGGTGATAAAGATAATGTAAGATTTTCTAATTCTAATTGATTATGTAGATTAGTACTCTAAAAGTGGATCACGGTGGGTTGAGGGATTAGAGCTGCAAATCAACTATTGGATTATTCTGTTCTTGTTGTTTTGCAGGGAGATCGCTTAATTCTTGGGTTGCTATTTAGTGGATGAGTTGGGTTTGTGCAATTGAATTTGACGGACCGGATTAGCTATAGTGGATGTGATCTTTCAAGTGGGTTGTGATCGATTGAAATGGAGTTAGGTAAGCTTTGATTTGGAATGTGTTATGAATATGAAATTGGACTTACAGTAATCCAGTTGGTGGTGGTAATGATAGGGATGGATTTCAATGTATGTATATATCTCTATGATGTATTATGATTAGTGATAACTTGTAAATGGTCAGGTGTTGAAGGCAATATGAGTACAAGGTGTTTTGGCTCGATTGATATAGATTGATATTCTAAAACTTGGATCAAGAAGTTGGGCAAGCGGGGCTAGGCTTGGTAAGTAGGATTTGGTTGTTCATAGTTGTATATCAGTTTTGTTTAGTAAATTGATCTGGATGTGCTATAATTATATAGGGATGATATAGTTCCCTGTTCATTATGTGGTGATGTTTGATTTATTAAGATTAAATGGAGATCGGGTTCCCTAAGCAATTAGGAAGCTGGGTGGTGGAATCAGGGTGAGGACTTTGATACGAAGCAGGTTCGCGGACGCAAATACAATCAACACAATCTACATATCAGGTGGGTAATTTCTACCTTAGTTAGGTAGTTTGCTGATCATAGTACATGGATTTATTTATGATGATGATAGTATCATTACCTTGACTCCACTCTTATTATTCTTGTGCTTGATACTTAGTCTTTTGACTTTGAGATGCTTTGTTGTTATCTTTACAGTTTCGTTCATCACTAGTATGGATTACATACTCTATATATGTCCGATTTATAAATATTGTGTAAGTGCATGTAGCTGAGTACAATTATAATTTTGGTTGGGTTGACATGTTATATTACTGGTGGTAGGCAGTGGATCCAAATGTGAGTTTGATCATTGTGTCACATCCCTTTATGTTGTGCATCTATTGTGGATCATATTTTGTATATGGTGAGTGGGTTGTCGATACGGACTGGAGGTCTTTGCATGGTTGATTGTTAGTTGTGTATGACTCTCTATGGGATAGAGAGTGTATGGTGGATATATGTATGTGTGATTGTGCATTCATTCCATTTACATGCATGCTAGCGACTTGGTCTCCCTTATGGTTAAGAGGGTCGTCAGTCATCCTGCTTCCACGGTTACTCGTGGTAGTTGTAGCTGGAGTGAGGGCAGATCATCTGTTGTGCCACATGATGTGAGCAAACGTATAGGATTTTAGGAGTAGTTTTTGCTCACATCTTGTTACATTTCATGTTAGTTTCATGCATATCTTACTCTGTTTTGCACACATTTCCTATTTTCTGGTTCGGAGGTCTGCTCGTTGGACTTTTGTGTGCAAGTTAGCATTTCAGGTTAAAAAGACGCGCTTTCGGAGAAAAAGAAGAACATTTTGCAGCTAGACGCGGAGTGGGACACGGCCAGGGCGTGTGGATTCACACGGTCGTCCCCAATGGGCGAGATCAGCACCCCAGGATCGCACACGGCCTGGCCGTGTGGAAACACACGGCCGTGTGGTGGCCCGCCATATTTACGCAACTAGAGCTTTTTCCGGATTTTGCAGCGGTCCAAGGCGATGTCTATATAAGGATGGCTCTACCCAAACCCTAGGGAGGAGGCACGATGGCTAGGACGGCACGTTGAAGCCCTAAAAATCTTCGGTAACTCGCAACGGGGAGGAGGAACGTCGTCGGAGGTCCATGCCTTGCACTTTAACGCCGGAGAGAAGACTACGAAAGCATTGTAACTCTTTGTTCCTGCATTTTATTCCTTATGTATTCGAACATAAACATGCTTTGTGATTCTTCCTTCATATACATGGAGTAGTACTTTCGATTCTAGGATTAGGGAGTAGCTTGTGTGCACATTACAATGTTGGTTCATGTTAAATTTTGCCTTTGAGTTTGATTTAACAATTGGTAGATGTTTTTACTATATCTATGCGTGTTTGGTTTTCTATCCGTTGTGCTTAGGCGATACGAGGTGTGATAACCCTCGTATTTAAGATTTAGGGGATTTAATACAAGGAACCTAGGGGTAAACCTGATCTCCTGTAACTGTGGGTAGAAGGGTGCGGTGGAATCGGAAACGGTTCATCGTAGGGATTGATTTGACATTCTCGTACCATCTATCCCGTCCTTTTAGGCAGAGATAGCTCCCGGTAGATGCGGCGGCTCTGCGGGAGAGTGTATGATGTCCCTTTCATAAAACCATAGCTAAATGTCTAGACAACGCCAATTGACAGTATTATTTTGTGATACACAAGCGAAACTAAAGTCCTAGAATCACCTTTGAAGACCTCAGCAAACTCCTTTCCTCCTCCATGTGACATCGTATAGAGTAAAGTCCACCGACAGCCCTCACCAATCGAAACCTCTTAGAGTTACGTCCGAACAATTACAACAACTGAATATATCGATATTCGAATCTCAATCCCTGTGGGATCGATAATATTTATTACTTGACGACATTCACGCACTTACGAGCGTTAAGCGCAAGCGCGCACTTTGAGTCTTCGACGGTCTCCGTCGCGAGATATAGGGTCACGTTCGTGTGCATCAAGTTTTTGACGTCGTTGTCGAGGACTGGTCGATTCGATATCGAATCGAACGGTGGTAAATTGGATCGAACTTAGGATTAGATTTATTTACTTGCTTTATTTTCTTTCTAGTTCACTTTATTTTCTTTAAGTTTTATATCTTCCATATTTAGCTTTAGTTTTTAATTTTCTATTATTTTTATTTTATTTAATTCTAGAAGTAGTTGCTTTTATTTCTTTTTAGCATCTTAGATTTTATTACCTAGATTGTTCTATTTTCTGCTTTTAGAATTATTTAGCACTCCTAATTTTGTGGCTTGGTTCGTCATATGCTTAGACGCTTAGGATCGGAAGGTCTAATTCCGATCGACTTAGAAATCGAGCGAACCTTTCATCGCCAGAGAGTAGAGCATCGAAGGATGGAGGATCAAGCCACATCCAAAGTGAACATAGGTAGCCGACCTCTGCGGGACTATGCAACTCCTAGCGCTAGAGCATTCAGGCTGAGTATAATTGGACCATCTATTTCAGAAAATAACTTTAAGCTGAAGCCGACACTTATACATATGGTCCAGCAGAGTCAATTCAGGGGAATTGTGACTGAAGACCCGAACCGGAACCTAGAGGCATTTTTAGAAATCTGCTTAACGATGAAAATGAACGGAGTCCCTACTGACGCAATCCGCCTGAGCCTGTTCCCATTCTCATTGCGGGATAAGACTAAGGCATGGCTTCACTCTCTACCTTCGGGAAGCATCACTACATGGGAGCAATGTGAGTAGCAGTTCCTGAACAAATACTTCCCACCAAGCAAGACTGCTCACATGCGCCATCTTATCACGAGCTTTCGCCAGAAGGAGGGGGAGTCATTATTCGAGGCCTGGGATCACTACAAGGGACTACTCTACCAATGCCCCCACCACGGACTGGAAAGGTGGCTGCTGATCCACATTTTCTACAATGGGATCGCTTACGCCACGAAGATGTCCCTAGATTCTGCCGCAGGAGGAGCACTGATGAATAAGACCATAGAGGAAGCGGAAGAGCTTATCGAAGAGGTTACCTAGAACCACCATCAATGGGCTTCCAAACATGGTCAATCTACACCTACAGCGGGACGATACACTGTCAACTCCATGGACCACCTTGCAGCAAGGATAAACGTGCTCAGCAGACGGTTTGAATCTTTGAATCCTTCATCTGCATGTGCGACCATTGACTTTGGAAAGGGAGCGGCAGCGTATCAAGAGGACCACTATGGAGGGCAGGGAACCTCAGAGGAGCAGATTGAGCATATTGACGTGGTTGGGGACTACGACCAAAGGTCTAACAACCCATACTCCAACACCTACAATCTCAGATGGAGGAATCACCCGAATTTTTTCTATAAAAATAACTCGGGAAACTCACAGCTATCAGGGGGGTATGGGCAGCAGCAGGGAAATGGGCAGCGACCACAAAAGTCCAGACTAGAACTGATGATGGAGGACTTCATCGCTACCCAAACTAAGGCAAATGAGGAATTTCGACGCCAACATCAGAAGTCTGAAGAATCACTCAGAGACTTGAAGGCCACCGTTGATGGCCTTGCAAGTCATACCAGGATGTTGAAGACGTAAGTGGCCCAGATAGCCCAAACCGTATCGCAATCTGTGAAAAGCTCTCCGGTGAGTCAAGGAAAAGAGGAAGGAGTGGGGCAGAGTAGCCAATTCTCCGAGGGGTGTGCAGCCATGATTTCCACCCTACCTGACCAAGATGAGTTTGAAGAGAAGATTCCATTACATCTTGAGGACCCCGGTGAATTTGTTATCCCCTGCTCAATTTATGGGGAGAGCTTCGACGAAACTCTATGCGACTTGGGGTCATCAGTCAGTGTGATGCCCTACGCATACTATCTGAAGATGGGACTGAGCGGGCTCCAACCAGCGAATCTTGGTATTCGTATGGGAGATGACTCAGTCAAGGAGCCCGTCGGCTTGCTACCACACGTACCCGTGGTGATTGAGAATTTCGTGATACCCACGGACTTCATCATACTGGACACATGACCAAATCCTCAGAATCCCATCATTCTGGGAAGGCCTTTTCTGGCAACTGTAGGGGCGTGAATAGACGTGAAAGCACACCAGATCTCCCAGGAGGTAGATGGGGAGATCATCCTCTTTAGCCTTTCAGAGCACAGAGCCCCCTACCTCGACGGCTTCACATTTAGCAGAATGAAGCCGGAACCGCCATATGAAGATCCCGAGACGGATGAATGGAGGTTCACTGAACCTCCAGAGCCAAGTTGATAGTGGAATGCGATCGAGCTAAACGCCCTTAAATAAAGCGCTTCTTGAGAGGCAACCCAAGTTTAGTTTTAGACTTCCCTTTTTAATTGCATTGCATGCATTTGTTTGATTTTAGTTTTGATTTCCATCCCATTTAGGGTTAGGACTAGAGAAGAACTTTGCAAGGTAAAAATAAAATCCATATTAACCTACACGGCGAAAAGTGTGAGAGAATTCGAGCTCTGACGCAAAACGGGGAGAGAAATGGGGACACACGACCTGGCCGTGTGTTTTCCCACGGTCGTGCCCGATCGACCCGAGGCGCACATGGCCTGGCCGTGTGTTTTCACACGGCCTGACCGTGTGTTTTCACACGGCCTGTCGCACGAGGTTAAAAGGGGCGAGCCATGTGTTTTCACCTCGTTTGCGGCGTGTGCTTTGAAAGCTCTTGCCCTAGCCGTGTGATTTCGTCGTCCCCACCATCTAGAAGCACTTTTAACCTCTAAGGAAGCCAAAAGGAGCAAGGATGAGGAGGACCAAGTAAGTAGCATCTCGATCCGGCGTTTCGGAGCGACAACCAAGGAGAGCCAATGCCCCTCAAGCTCCGGAGGAGGGTAACACCCTACCCACTCTTCTTTTTCGCAATAATAAACATAGAGATAGATATAATATGCTATCTACTCGTAAGCTCACTACTACTAGATACTTAGATAAAGATTTGCTAGAGTATTTAGGGTTGTTGGGTGATATTCAAGCCCTATTTGCAAAAATGGGGTGGGAAGAGATGATGGGAATAAGGCACCCAACATACCCTAGGATAGTTCTAGAATTTTTAAGTTCCTTAGAGGTGGAAATTTTAACAGGTAGAGAGAGCAAGGAGGGTAGGATAACTTTTAGCCTTTTTAACATTGAGCATGAGTGGACCCTTCACCAATGGAACTCATGTTTTGGCTTGCCAAGTGGGGGAGAGAAAAGAACCCCTATTGGGTTTAACTCTCGCATAGTTTGGATTGAGTTAACGGGGGAGCATGCTTATGACCCATCTAGGGCCAAAGCGTCGCGCCTCCAAAACCCCATTTTCCGATACCTCCACCACATCATGGCCAGTACTATATTTAGTCATGGGGAGAGTGACGGTGTAGTTAGGGCTAGCGAGTTGTTTTGCCTCTGAGACATGCTACAAGAAAGGAGTAGCATCGATGTAGGGTCCCACTTCATCAGACACTTAGTGAAGATAAGCAAAGCAGCACGAGGAGAGATTAATGTGGGAGGCCTACTTACCCACATTTGCCATAGGATGGGGTACAATTATACTACATTAGAGAGTATAGAGGGGAGCCCTAGGATCGACCTAAGAGTGTGCATGGCCATGAAGATGATTGTGAGAGAAGGAGGCTCCTTATGCTTTGTAAGGAAAAATCTGACGGCCCTTAGGCTCCCCGACCCTGATCGTACCACCATCACTATACGCGTCAACTGGCGCTTGGACCTGATAGTGGAGTCCCCTCCATATGAGGGACCCTCCACATCGGCGTCCATCTCTCCACCTTTATATCACTCTCCCTCTAGTCCACACATGCATAGGAGCCCACCTAGTCCACGCCGACATGAGTCTGCACCTGCACCACCACATTTTCCCCCTTTGAGCAGGATGTAGGTATGTCAGCTTATGATTTCTCAGAGTTCTGATCGTGCCTCGATGACATTTACACTGAGCAGCAGACGCAGAGGAAGCGATGGGAGGAGCAGAGCGCCTACCAGCAGGCAGAGTTCCAGAGATTTCGGGAGCACTTCCAGCGGGCTGAGGAGTTCTATGACGAGGCCCGCATATACTTCCAGGAGGAGGCTGCTCGTCGCCAGGATGAAGTCACCTACCGTAGAGAGATGCGGCAGTACATGCATGTCCAGCAGACACAGTGGCCTAGGGAGGAGGAGCATCGAGCAGTCACTGCATCCACCAGCTCCCAAATCAATCACATGTACATGTGACATCATCGGCTCAGCAGTAGGTTCTCCCAGGATCCAGAGATGCTCAGGCTCCCAGATTTTCCACCTCGTCCACCATACTAGAGGTATATTTTCATTTAAGTCTGGGGGGAAGACCCCAAAGTTTATTTTGTTTTGTTTCCTAGCAGTAGTTTCTTTTCTGGTATTTTCATTCATTTATTCATGCATGGGTTGTTAAACTTCTTTCAGTACTTAGTTTTTGTTATCTGTAAAGCTGCCTCAGTAGTATTTATAAAAAAAATTCTTACATGAGTTGTTCTCATAGGTAGCTTAGCTTCATTTATTTCGTGGTATTTTATTTTATTTGCTTTAATGAATGTTCTAGACTTACACTGGTTAGCTTTATTTCTTTACACTTACACATGTTGAACATTCTGAAAGGGATAATCTAGTACATACCTAGTTATGATTCATCTCAGTAGTCTAGTACTTTGGAATCTATAGGTGACTCTAGGTTTAGCATTTTAGTTACTGGAGATGCTCGGATTGTGTAAGCTCATTTGGAAAAATCAAAATCCCAATGAGAAGAAAGAGAAAAAAAAAAAGAAAACAAGAAAAAAAAGGGGAAGAAAAAGAAAAAAAAGAGAGAAAAAATTATGAGGGATAAAAAACAGTCGTCGTGGGTGGAAATAGCTAGGTGCCCCTTTGAGACCGAGTTAGGTTATTGGGGAAACACCTATCAATTTCTCTCAATACCGAGCACACCTTTGAGACTTTATGCTAGACCAAGGGAATGACCCTTGCTTTGGGCAGGTAAGTGCCTAAGAGTCGGAAACCTTAGGAAAGCTATGGGATGACGACTTAACTCACTATAGAACAGGTATCCCCTAAGAAGATTCGCTTAGCACGAGCACGAGGAACTAACTTAGTAAATTTCTAGAACATATTTATTCTGCTTTGATTGTAAATATCACTTGATAAATTTAGTTGTCATGCTAAGTATGAAACAATGTCTTTTAAATTTCATGGTACTGAGGTTTGCTTGAGGACAAGCAATGATTTAAGTCTGGGGGAAGTGATGTGAACAAAACATATAGGGTTTTAGGAGTAGTTTTTGCTCACATCTTGTTACATTTCATGTTAGTTTCATGCATATGTTACTCTGTTTTGCACACATTTCCTATTTTCTGGTTCGGAGGTCTGCTCGTTGGACTTTTGTGTGCAGGTTAGCATTTCGGGTTAAAAAGACACATTTTTGGAGCAAAAGAAGGATATTTCGCAGCTAGACGCAGAGTGGGACACGGCTAGGGCATGTGGATTCACACGGTCGTGCTCAATGGGCGAGATCAACACCCCAGGCCCGCACACGGCCTGGCCATGTGGAAACACATGGTCGTGTGGCGGCCCACCATATTTGCGCGACTAGGGATTTTTTTGGATTTTGCAGCGGTCTGAGGCGATGTCTATATAACAATGGCTCCGCCCAAACCCTAGGGAGGAGGCACGATGGCTAGGACGGCATGCCGAAGCCCTAAAAAGCTTCGGTAACTCGCAACGGGGAGGAGAAACGTCGCCAGAGGTCCACGCCTTGCACTTCAACGCCGGAGAGAAGACCACGAAAGTATTGTAACTCTTTGTTCCTACATTTTATTCCTTATGTATTCGAACATAAACATGCTTTGTGATTCTTCCTTCATATACATGGAGTAGTACTTTCGATTCTAGGATTAGGGAGTAGCTTGTGTGCACATTACAATGTTGGTTCATATTAAATTCTGCCTTTGAGTTTGATTTAACAATTGGTAGTTGTTTTTACTATATCTATGCGTGTTTGATTTTCTATCCGCTGTGCTTAGGCGATACGAGGTGTGACAGCCCTCGTATTTAAGATTTAGGGGATTTGATACAAGGAACCTAGGGGTAAAACTGATCTCCTGTAATTGTGGGTAGAAGAGTGCGGTGGAATCGGAAACGGTTCATCGTAGGGATTGATTTGGCATCCTCGTACCGTCTATCCCATCCTTTTAGGCGGAGATAGCTCCCGGTAGATGCGGCGGCTCTGCGGGAGATTGTATGATGTCCCTTCCACAAAACCATAGCTAAACGTCTAGACAACGGTAATTGACAGTATTGTTTTGTGATACACAAGCGAAACCGAAGTCCTAGAATCACCTTTGAAGACCTCGGCAAACTCCTTTCCTCCTCCGTGTGACATCATATAGAGTAAAGTCCACCAACAACCCTCTCCAATCGAAACCTCTTAGAGTTACGTCCGAACAATTACAACCACTGAATATATCGATATTCGAATCCCAATCCCTGTGGAATCGATAATCTTTATTACTTGACGACATCCGTGCACTTGCGGGCGTTGAGCGCGAGCGCGCGTTTTGAGTCTTCGATGGTCTCCATCACGAGATTTAGGGTCGCGTTCGTGCGCATCACCACACTCGGCCACTATTGATGGTGGTAGTTGGAATTGTGTGCAATTTGTCCTGAGTGTGTGACACTTGACCACTCATGGATAGTGACAGTCAGAGTGACCAGCAGTAGGGATCCCTGTTGTGTAGCTTATAGCTATTTAGCTTATCGCTACTTATTTATACTGCTCACTCGGCCACTCGAGAGTAGTGATAGTTGTTGAGTTGGAACAGTTGTCATGTCGTGCCACTTAGGCGACACTGGAGTCATGGTAGCGAGCGGGGTGTGCAAGCATGACCATGCATTTGCATTGTCATGTATGATGGCGTCTACATATGTTTGTTGTGATGTTGCATTTGTTTGAGCTATGCTTGTTGCATATGTTTGTTCATCATTTTTCTTACTATTTGCATATTCTATACTGTTGTGTGTGGAGTAGTGTACGAGTTGGATCGGACTGTTGTACGTATTTGATCAGCGTTATGTTGCTGTATAGGATGGACTAGGTTCGTTATGTATTTGTTTACATGTTGACCATATGATCGTGTGTTGATTACAGGTGTAGTATTGTTCATACATGATGTACATGTTATATTGTTGTATACTTGTTCAAGTTGTATAAGTTGTGTTGTTGCAGTCCTTTCAGGTATGTTAGTACATTACGTTATGTGCAGTTGGTCAGTTTGGTATATGCACTAATTAGATTTATATTGATAGTTATTTGTTATTACTTTTAAGATTGTATATCTGTTGACCTCCATATGTATACCTGTAGATCTCCATATGATATATGTTGTTCATGCACTATCTTTTATATTACCGCTGAGTTTTATACTCACCACCACAGACCCTGAGTTTTCTCATCTCCCAGGTAACACTATAAGATTCCTTGGGTGCTCTGAGCTCCGCTAGATGATTCCATCTCACATCGAGTGTAGAAATTGTATTCTATACTGTTATATATTTTAGATTATTTGTTTTTGGGATTTTATCCTATGTTGTTTCCGCATTTTGGTATATGGACGTGTTGTATGTATTTGGCCTTTATTATGGATTCGGTTTGGATGTTGGTTTCTACTATGTTTTCTTATTATGTCAAAGTCGTACTGGTACGCATATATTTGAGTACTTGTGTCTTTATTATTTATTGGTGTATTCCGTTGTGTTTTAGGTCTATCTGTGATAGCAGCTATTTGGGTCATGTATCAGTAGTTTATCTTATATTGTCACAAGAGGGTACCATCTGATTGACAGACAAATATACTCTCAGGCCTTGACAACTCGACACTGTGAGTGCACAGGTGTGCGAAGAAACAGTGCTTGGCAATGAGAGTGCTCAGGGCAACGACTATGGTGCTTGAACGACTCAGGAGAATAAGAAATAGTAGCTTTGACGAATCAGTCGACTGTTGTATTTTAGCAGTCGACTAGTGTCGCTATAGAAAGCCATAGAGAGTTATGTAGTCGACTAGTCAATTGACTAATGGCTTGACAATCAATTGATAGATGTATGGCAGTCGATTGGTGCACTGAAATCTAATGTGGATTGAGCCATTGTGAGATAACGATCGAGTGACCAGTCGACTAGTAGGTGAAAATTATCTCATTGTAGGACTTATAAAAGGAAGACTTGGCGACGAGTTCAAGTGTCGGTTCTTGGAGATTTTTAAAGGAAAGTGTTGCTGCATTCCAAGTCTTCAAAAGGATTCCAAAGCAATCAAGCAAACACTCACTTGTGTAAAGTGTTATTGTTTCATTCATTTCATTTGTATATTGTATTTGGTTATTTTCTTATAAAAAATATACTGTGTAAGAGATTTCTCTGTCTCTGGTATGATTTCGAGAAGGAGAAAGAAAATAGTGGAGCTATTGACTGAGAGCTAGATTGTGGAGTAGAAATGGGGCTTCGAACTACCTAAAATTGATTTGTTATGTCTGTATTTTGTATTTGTTTTTGTTTTTTTTTGTTTGTGTTTTTATTTTCGTTACGTACTAACAATCTATAAAGATAATCACGAATGTGATCAAGTCGATACTCGAGATGTTATTCACCCTCCCTCTCTCTTTCTTCTAGCGCAACCAAGGTCCAACAACAAAGTTTGGAAAAAATCTAAAGGTTCTTTGGCGATTTAAAAATTTAGAAGGTATTATTTAGAAGAAGATAAGTTATATAGCTAAATTGAATTGTTTTCTTTTGTTTATTTATTCTTATTGATATGTTAATGGATGCGACAAAATTGAGCTGATAACTTTAAAGATTGTGTATTTATGGTATGAAGCTTCTTTAGTTTTTAAATCTAACAAATTAATTACTCATATCTATTAAATAGTATTAATAGTTCATGTAATATTAATATTTAAAAAAAACTTTTAAAGTATCAGATCCAAGAATAATGAGTATTTACATTTTTATGTACAACTAATATTTGATAAAAATATTATTAAGCTGAAATTTTTCTTAAATTGTATCATCCATAAAATTATTAAACAAAAAATATATTTTTTTTAGGAATATGAGTTTCAAAATGATTAAATTTGTGTGGAAATTACATGTAAAGATAATTTTAAAGGCACGTTTTATTATTGTAATTTTGACAACTGTTTCAATATAAATTCTTAAAAATTTCATGATATTGTTTATTATTTGTGTATAAATTTTAATAATAATCTTTTTATTGTCTTTATAATAAAATTTATTGTGCAAATGTGTATATTTTTCACAACAAACAAGTGGATCTTTCATGTAAACGGACCAATAACAGTTGGGCCGGCATTTTATTTGGCATGCTTGGGCCGATGTTTTATTTGGCAAACTTGGGCAGAGATTAATTTTATATCATTTTCATGGAAAAATATATTGTTTAAAAATGTTATAATAGTGCTCTAATATATTTTTGTTATTTTAAAAAATACATAACTAATACAACATAAAATAGAATGACTTCAACTTAATTAAAATAATTATATTACAACACTTTTATATTAAAATATTTTTTTATTGATTTGATCAAAATCATTTTAACTTAATTGAAATCACTTTAAAACTCTCATAACAGCAGCTATAATTATTTCAACAGCACTTGCATAAATATTTTTAGAATAAAAAATATATTAAGATATTTTTTTAAAAGTTTTTTTTTATTTTTGTCCTAAAACTTTTTTATAAAATAACTTCATTTGTCATTAAGACAAAAATTAAAAAAAAAACACCCTTTTTATTGAAAGTATAACAAAGCACCTTTTTTAATTTATTATCAAATGTGTACCCTCCAATCTCAATCTATTTTGATTTTCGATAATATTATAAAAGCTATGAGATCCTAATTGCTATCCAATTATAATAGCTATAATTTTGTAGCTGCTATATATAATTGTAGCAACTATAATTATATAGTTATAGCAACTATAATTTCGTAATTGTTACATGATTAGTAGCTATGATTTTTATAACTATATATTTATAACAGTTATAATTTCATAGTTGTTACACGGTATAGTATAATATTAAACAGTGCTGACAAAAGCATTTATCATTTTAACCTTAGATTTCCAAATTCTAACCTTTTGAATGATCTCATTTTCTTTTTCTTTTCCTTATTAGGTAGACAATTTTTTCTCATTCATCCATTTGATAAATTTAAAGGTATAATTTATGCACATTAAAAAAACTAAGCTCCAAAATACTCCTAATTCGAATTTCGATTCTTTTAATTGTTCTTTCTGAGCACAACTGCCTTTGAACAAAATAAATCAAAAATGAGATTTTCCTTTCCTAATTTCATAAGGTTTTGTTACTAGTATTGATTTTTTTTTTAATTGGCATTGGAAATCTAAATCTTCGATCCGATTAATTTTGAATGATCAATGTAGTCCTATAAATTTTTTTCATTGATCGTTAAAATAAATCATAAAACTGCTTATAATATCATACAATTCAACCATTCAACATTTTAAAATTTATCATTTAGAAAATACCAGCGCACTGCAGCTGGAGTTTCTTGCTTTGGTTAGTGGCCAGTTAATGTTTTGCACCATCAGAAGTTCATATTAGTACTTATTGGCTTATTTCAGAAGTCTCTTATTTCTTTAAACTCTATCAACGTAGACAACTTCCATGTATACTTTGTATTGAATTAGTATAATTTGCAATACAGATTATAATTTTAGCTGTTTTGATGACTAGGCTTCCTAGATTACAATGAATGAGAAACTTGATACTTCATTGTTAGTGTTATCCATTGTTGCCTGTTTATCTCCTGAGACTTTGTAGAAATATCAAGTGGATTCATATAATGTTACGGTAGCATGCTCATGAGTTGGCTAAGATTATTAACCGAAGATTTACTGAATTTGGCACAATAAACCTTCTCGAGTTTGCTAGATCAATAGCTCAATAAATCATAATGCCATATTACTTTTATGGAGTATTGAGATCTTAGATGGAAAATTATTGCTCTTCACAAACCTAGCTTCTCATTCTTTCCAAGAACCATATCCAAAAAGAACAGGTTTAACCCAACGACATTTCTGTCTACAAACAAAATGATAGTGAGTTCCATTAACCACACAGCTTTAACATGCCAACAGAAATTTATTTCATATAACAAATTGTACAGAACGTGAAGTGCAATTTCCATGAATGGCATGAAAAAACAAGTTTTTCAAGGGACAAGAAAAAGGATTTGCTTGTATGATCTATACAAAACCATAATATGTATCCACAAGTATGACAATTACAAAGAAACGTGTACCACCAAGTTAGAAGCAGCCACAACTAATGTTACTCGTCTATCAAACACGAAAGATCTGCACATAAGAGAAACAAATAATAATAAGTTCCATGAGGACATTGGCATCAAGTAAATGGCTGATGTAGAACTCAGCAACTTGCAACATCCCTTCAAAATGAAAAAAAAAAAAAGAAAAACGAAAAAGATATGTACAGTAGATGATTCTGTTGACTAAAATAAACAATGAAAAGTACTTATATCCAGACCATAACATCCACCAGTCACAAGTTGAATACCAGAAAATCATGGGAAATGAGATCCTTCTATGTTCATCTTCAGTGTTCAACCACAATCACTGTTGCAACAATGGTCCCACATCCATAGACGTTACTCGACCTTTATGTCTTTTGCATGAGGTGTCATGTGCACATTTTCCAGATATAAAGGGGGATACATTGTACAATTATGCATGAATAGGCATGGAAATAGAAAACAAATTGAAAGGAATGAACTTGTTTAAACAATATCAATAAATTTTAAATTTAGAAGGCTTAGGCTAGATAAAATGGAAAGTATAAGAGGCAGGAGAAGGCTAAACAGAATATTAGTCAATAAATAAAGAAATTTAAATATTACTAGTGGTATTGTCTTTCATAGATCTCAATAGAAAATAGGTTTCATATAGCCAACCTAAATAATTGCGACGAACAGGATTTGACCACCATGACATGGAAACTTTTGAATTTTTTTTTTTGTTCTGTTGTAAATTACAGTTAAGAAAGCTCCTAGTGTCATGTTAAGGCACAAGACAGGGAAAACACCCTCCCAGGTAGGTAAAAGCATACGAAGAAAGAACTGCGCAGTTATTGACTGAAAGAAAAGAGGGTTCCCCTGCAAACAACTGAATTGCAGCAAAATGCTAAGAACAGTAATTGTGCAAGATGGAAAAGTAGAGGTAGGATGACAGTTTCACAAGAGACGGACTTAAACCTTACATGCTTAGGAACATTGCGTTTCTTCAGTGTCGACATTGCTGCCTCTGCAAAGGCTTGTGCTGCTTCTGCATCAGCTTCAGCAGCTTCTGCCTCCCTTGCTGCTGCCTCTGCAAAGGCTTGTGCTGCTTCTGCATCAGCTTCAGCAGCTTCTGCCTCCCTTGCTGCTGCCTCAGCTTCCGCCATTGCATCTTCTGCCTCTGCAACTGCTTGAGCAGCAGCAGCAGCAGCTTCCTGAGTTGTCATATTTCGCATTTGTGCTAATTCAGCATCTATCTGAGATTTCGAGAGGGGTTTTATTTCAGGTCTAGGTTCCCCTTGTGGTCCTTCAACAAGAAATTTGGAGGTTTTCTCTTTTGAATAAGCAGAAGTCGGTGCTATTCTATACTTGCGTTTCACCTAAAAGGTAGGGAACAAACTGTTAATACACTGCTGATTAGACAAACAGATTGCCTATAAGTCAAAACCAAATTACCAAAAAACTCATGGGATATGATGAATAAAAGGTATACTGACAGCATTTGCCATAAAGGTTTTACATTTTCAAATTGATTGTGAGGCACATTTACTTTGTCAAATGACATGAAACAATATAGATGTGTAAACTGAAATCTTGATAGTGTGGTGCTAAACTGTACAACTTGATCTGTTTTCAATTTGATATTCTTCCTTAGTTCTCCCTCAAATCTAAAAAATTCAGAGTTATGGAGTTACCAAAAATGGAGAAATCTACGAACAGGTGCATAGAAAAGCAAAACTATTGAGTTCCAAAATCTACTCTTGAGATTTAATAGAAGATAAATATTGAGAGAGAGAGAGAGAGAGAGAGTGAATTGATGCCTGATATTGCTCCACAACACCCAAAAAAAATGCATGAGTAAATCTGGCAGCTATTCGAATAAAGATAAAGATACTGAACAAGAGAAAGTGACTAGCCTATTTTTTAGAGTGCCTTTATAGTCACAACCAATCAAGATAATAGATAAAAGAATTGCAAACAAAAAATGAAATTAAAGTTCCACATCAACTCTAGGAGATGAGAAGGTTAGGAGAAAAGAATATATTTAGCCATTTTATTAGGTCTATAAATGAAGATAGTGTTCTAGAACAAGATTGATAATTGACTCAATAAGAGCTTGTTTATATTTGTTTGATATAAAACAGTATATTAAACAAACAACAGTAGTGTGTTCAGCTTGTTGATGTTTGTTTCATGAATGATTTAAGAACAAAGTTGTTACAAACTTGTCTTCCACTCAATTATGATATTATTTCTTTAGTTTTTTAATTCAAATTTATCAAGAATATAATGTCTTAATATAATACTATTTGTATCTATTATTTTTGAATTCTTAAAAGAGTTTCAATCTGCCTATAATATTTCAGAAATGAGTAATAATATACACTTTTTTTTATTGGATCAGTAATTTAACTAAATTACAAGGACAACAATTTCACCAATTGAGCTTGATAAAATCTCACGCTCAGTTCAATATCTATAAGATGAGAGAGTGAGTGGTAAAGCTACTAATAGTCAAAAACCTAGAAGAGATGTTGAGCCTGCTTAGCAACAACAATAGGGTTGGAAAATCATTCTTGGTGAAAATCTTTGATGTTACACAGGGAGGGAAAAATAGCCATTCTCACCTAGGTGATAGCAAGAGGATCCATACATTTTATGATGTCATGGAACAAAAATCTCCTTGAAGTAAATTTCAACTGTAGCAAGATGTATTTAGGGGAGACAAGAAACCAAAGCATGGAGGAGCATGTATGGGGTAGACAGAAGATGGGAAGGGAGAAAAAACAAAAGAGGGAAGTAGGGACAGGGGACGAGAGGCAACAATCATACCTAGGACATCCCCCTTAAATGGAAAACCTAATGAGAAAATTTATTGCTCAGAAACGAGAAAAATTACACTCGTATGTGGGGCTTCAACATGATACCAAAAACCTAAATAAACAATCAGGGACTCAGCTATCAACTCTAACATAAAGCATTGTCAAAATTTTGAAACTAGAAAGTACTGCCTTTATCAAGCTTCTCTTTAGCACTTGTGTTACAAGCCTGTTCACAAAACCATGACTTTTTAAACCCTTTAAGCAAGTCAAATAAATCTGTAGACAGCAAAATCCTACAGCTGGATCTGATTTGCATAAAGACTGCAGACAAGCTAAGCTTCTATTCAATTGGACATTTGTGGATATGTTTAGATTCAGCACTAGAGGATCACAACTTATAACTGATACCTATAAGTTTGAGAATCCTTAAAAAGCTAATATTGCTGCATAACAAAAACTAAGCAAGTCACTACCTTGATCAATCTCCCAGATGCAGTCAAAGTCTTCAACTTTTCTGATAGCAACTCTTTAAAATCAGTTGGCCAGTATTGATCCTAGATGAACCAGATAATCAATAACATCAGCCATTGAACAAAGGTAATCTGTTGATAACAGTACAAGAAGCAAGAAGACAACAATGAACAATGGCAAGTTGCATAAAAGGTCACCTAAAACTATTCTATTCCCATGTTGAGAGCTATATAAGGCCATAATTAAGATGCAAAAGAGAATATATATATATATATATATATATATATATATTATAGAGTCATAGCATAACCTGACATTTCCATATATTTGGAAGGAATTCAACAGGAATTATAGCTCAATCCTAGCTACTGAAGTTAAAGATCGTAAAATTAGATCATCTCAAACTCTCTTGTTCATTATTCCTAGTAATATCATCTTTGAGTGAGATAAGTTTACGTTAGTGATATATTGAGATCATTAGCTTGGGGTTAGCCTCAACTGGGAAAAAAAACTTCATAATCAGTTTAAATCCCAAAAAAGATGATGCAGCCAATCCAACAATTCTAGCAATAGAAATGTAAAATTCATTCACAGATTTTTTCATGAGCAAAAACGGTTTTGAATTTAGATAAATTGAAAATATTAAGAAAGCATTTTAAAAAGCTTCAACGAAGCCTAAAATCATCTAAGAAAATATAAAAAGCATATGTTTTAATATGAATATGAGATAGGACAAACTTCACAATCAGAAAATTAAAGAAGAAAAATAAATCAAAATTTTATAAGAAATGATAAAACTAACTCCTACACTTGCAAACTGATCAAGAAAAATCAGAATATAAACGTCACCGGAAAAGGCTAGAACTTGATAAGGAAAGATTAACAGAAGACATTTCTTTATTCAAAATTTAAACAGAATAGCAGAACCTAATAAGCTTATGTAGAAGTTAGAGAAAAATGGGAGAAATTGCACTAGCCTGATTAACTCATGAACATGAAAAAATATCCAATAAGCACAAACAAATAGATTCAGACTTGGATTGTGACAGGTCAAGGAAAAGTTCAATATCGTAATAAACATAAATTGAGATGATAACTATAAGATGTCTAGGGAAAAGATACATAAACCATTGAACAAATACAACTACGGCATGCAAATGAAAAA
This sequence comes from Wurfbainia villosa, assembly GCA_025175895.1. Lineage (NCBI taxonomy): Eukaryota > Viridiplantae > Streptophyta > Magnoliopsida > Zingiberales > Zingiberaceae > Wurfbainia > Wurfbainia villosa. The sequence continues at coordinate 12,149,557 of CM045987.1, forward strand.
AATTAAGTGCAACAATCTTTATCATATGGACTAGGTGTATCTTCTTTTAAATAAAGGAATGTACAAAACCTCGATGTATGAAGAAATAGCTGTCTTGTTTGATCCAGTGGGTTCCTTCAAATTGACTATAGCTTCCATTATGAGATTGTCTAACCTGCATATTAGAAGAAAAATCCAATCAAGCAGCTAAAATTAAAAAAAAAAATGGAGGCAAATATACACTTGTCCAAGTGATATAATTTGCACTTTGCATATAATGTTTAGTTTTTTGTAAATAAACCTTATAGTTGAAACAGACAAGAGTAAGCTAAGGCAGACCAAGTCTCAAGTGATAAAAAAAATTCCAAAGACACTACTTCATAATGCCAAACAATGCTAAAGAATGTTAAAGTAACACATTTTCTTCATGCATTTTGACATACCAAGACCACCAAATATCAATATTCCTTTCCACCGACATATCCTGCTGGAGGGAAAAACAGTTTATACGAAATCATGCCTGTCCTTGATCATCACTTATCAAAATTTAGTGAAAATTTACTACTTGGATCCGTTGCAAGACTGATCCAACTTATATCTACCTACATCATTTTTCACAAACGAGAACAAAAACCAATCATATATCTTGCTAGAATTTTTAAGTATTGAACATGAATCTTAGATTAATAACCAAACCAACCTGCACATAGACCTTTTCTGACTGGAAATTTGAAGAGGCTCACTGGACGTTGCCAGAGGCTCCACATCAAGAACTTCATTTGCAACATCCTTAGCTACATCCATTGATGTAGTCTCATGCTTGATGGTTTGTTGACTGTTTTTCAAGGCAATCCTTGCTTTTTCACGCGATCCCAGTCCATGTGCAGTCACACTCATGTTTCTCCATTTGTCCTGCTCATTTTGTGGAAGAGAAAAACATTGGAATTTATTTACCGTTATTGAGAAATTTTAAAATATTACAGTACCAGTACAAATTAGACATGTATTTCACATTAAAAAAATAAACCTTGAGGTCCACATTAGAGCGATTACGCAACACATTGCTAAATTCTGGATCTTTCAAAATTGTACGCCATTTGCCAGCCCCATGCTTAGTAACTCCAGCCTTGAGGGCCGCTTCTTCATCCTGGGTCCATTTTTGCTTCGGAGCACCCATTGGAAAGAAATTGGTGCTTCTATTAGTGCAGATATATAAATTTTAACCTACTTCAACACATCAATCAACAAATCCATCAGGAATCAAATGATAGATACTAACTAACAATAATGAAGTGGAAAATATATCATGCACCTGAATATAATTTTATTAATAGTACAAAAAAAAACATTAATGAATGAAAGCAGGAAGGAACACCTATACTACAACATTTTCTAGGGGTTCCCTTGTTTGGATCAACCAAATAGTTAATCCAATCCAAATTTCTAATTAACTTGGCTTTATCTTCTCAACCAAACCGGTTGAAGAATTTTGATTTTACCAAAAAGTATATTTGAAATAAAATTGATAAAAAAAACAAAGCATCATCTCTATTTTAAGAACTAATCTAAGGAGTGTTAGATCGTGGTCGGTCCCTAGCCCGGATAAAGAAGGAGAATTGCGTTAGATTGTCAGCCAGCGTTAAACTAAGACAAATGTTTAATGAATGAATCAATCAAACTATTGTGCTAATGCTAGGTTGTTCCCCGGAAGGAACGCGTTACAGGGTCCGACTGTAACGTCTCGGCAAGGACCGTTACATTTTCAGAACTAGAGTGTAGTGAAAAATATGCAAGAGTTTGCATTGTAGCGTCCGACTGCAACGTATCAGCAAGGACCGCTACATCTCCATGAGAACTTGGGTGTAGTGTTAAATAAGCAAGAGTTCTCACACCATAGATTGGGTAAGAACAAATATTATAGAAAAACTAATAATCTAAGATTTGGTACATGGAACATAGAAACCCTCACTAGTAAAATAATTGAGATAGTAGATACGATAATTAAGAGAAAAATTAATATTGTATGGATACAAGAGACAAAATGGGTAGGTGAGAAGGCAAAGATGATAGAGAACTCGGATTTTAAGTTATGGTATATAGGAAAAAGTAAAACAAGAAATGGAGTGGGTATTATTGTAGATAGTTTGTTAAAGGATAAAGTTGTAGGAGTAATTAAAAAGAGGGATAGAATTATAGCTCTAAAAATAGTAGTGGAGAAAAAAACTATAAACGTAATTAGTGTATATGCACCTCAAATAGGATTAGATGAAAATACCAAATTAAAGTTTTGGGATGACTTGGATGAAGTATTACAAAATATTCCGTCAAATGAGATGATTTTAATAGGAGGCGATTTAAATGGGCATGTCAGAATGAAAAATGACGAATATGAGAGGGTGCATAGGGGGTTATGGGTTTGAAACAAGAAATGAAGAAGGTAAAAACTATATTGGATTTTGCAATAGCATATGATCTTATACTACCTAATACATTTTTTAAGAAAAGAGAAGAACGTTTGGTCACGTTCAAAAGTGGAAATAATAAATCATAAATTTACTTTCTTATGGTTAGAAGGAGAGATAGAAAGATTTATAAAGATTGTAAGGTCATCTCTGGAGAAAGTTTAACTACTCAACATATGTTAGTAGTATTGGATATACGCCTCAAACATAATATTAATAGAAGAAAAATATGCACGACTCCTAAAATTAAATGATGAGAGTTGAAGTATAAGAAACTAAATATATTCAAAGAGAAGGTAGAAGTACAAGTATTAGATGAAATATACAGTGACCCTAATATGACATGGGATAAGATGGTATCAAAGTTAAAAATAATAGCCAAGAGTGTACTCAGTAAGTCAAAGGGATATGCACCACCAAGTAAAGAATCTTGGTGGTGGAATGAGAAAGTCAAGGAAAAACAAACAACATTTAAGCAGTTATATATTTGTAAAAATGAGAAAAATTTGAAAAAAAATATACAATAGCCAAGAAAGAAGCTAAGAAAGCAGTGAATGAAGCTAAGATTGAAACTTTTGAACGGTTATATCGAAAATTAAATACAAAAGAAGGAGAAAAAGACATTTATAGAATAGCTAAAGTGAGAGAGAGGAAGACAAAAGATCTTAATCAAATAAGATGTATTAAAGATGAATGCAATAGGGTACTAATAAATGATGAAGAAATAAAAAAGCGGTGGAAGAGATATTTTCATCAACTTTTTAATAAAGATTTAGGAGACCAACTTAATTTAGGTAATTTAAGTAGGTCAAATGAGTATAGAAATTTAAATTTTTAACGTAGAATTCAAATTTCAGAAGTAGAACAAACTTTAAATGGAATGCAAAATGGAAAAGTAATTGGACCAGATAATATTCCGATAGAGGTATGGAAGTGTCTAGGGAAACAAGGTACTGAATGACTTACAAAATTATTTAACATGATATTGAAAATAAAAAAGATGTCTAATCAATGGAGGAAAAGTATCATAATTCCCTTATATAAGACTAAGGGAGACATACAAACTTATAAAAACTATAGGGGTATTAAACTAATGAGTCATGAAACTTTAAGAAAGAGTAATAGAAAAAAATTAAGGAAGGAGATCACGGTTCTCGAAAATCAATTTGGATTTATGCCAGAAAGGTCGACAGTAGAAGCTATACATCTTCTCAAACAACTAATTGAAAAGTATAGAGAGCAAAAGTATGATCTACACATAATATTCATTGATTTAGAAAAAGCTTATAATAGAGTTCCAAGAGAAATTATATGGAGAATTTTAGAAAAAAAAATGTTAGTGTAACATATATTGAACTAATTAGGGATATGTATGAGGAAGTAACGATCAGAGTGAAGACTTCAGGCGAATTAACTGAAGCATTTCCAATAAAGATAGGGTTACATCAAGAATTAGCTTTAAGTCCCTATCTTTTTACACTAATCATGGGCGTACTCACTAGATACATTCAAGACACAGTACCGTAGTGCATGTTGTTTGCAAATGATATTGTTTTGGTAGATGAGACACGTGAAGGAGTAAATGCTAAACTAGAATCATAGCGAGAAACACTAAAAGTGAAAGGTTTTAGACTTAGTAGAGTAAAGACAGAATATATGGAATTAAGTTTAACAATATTAAACGTAATGAAGCAAGTGTTAAGATAGGAGATGACGAGTTGTTTGAAACTGAGAGTTTTAAATATTTAGGATCATTTTTGCAAGATGATAGAGGGATTGAAAGAGATGTCTTACATAGAATACAAGTAGGATGGTTGAAATAGAGGAAAGCATCGGGTGTTTTATGTGATCGTAAAGTGCCTCTAAAACTTAAAGGGAAGTTCTACAAAACGACAATTAGACCTGCTATATTATATGACACTGAATGCTGGGCTACGACTGAGCACATAAGCAAAAAATGAGAGTTGTAGAGATGAGGATGTTAAGGTGGATGTGCGAACATACGAGGATGAACAGAATAAGAAATGAGAGCATTAGAGAAAAAGTCGGTGTTGCATCTATTGAAGGAAAGCTCCGAGAGACACATTTAAGGTGGTACGAACATGTACTTAAACGACCAATAAATGCTCCAGTTAAGCGATGTAAAACGATGACAAATATACACATCAAACGAGGAAGAGGAAGACCAAAAAAGACTTGGTTAGCAACAATAAAATAAGATAAAATTTATTTAAATATAGATGATGATATAATAGGAGATAGAGTCCAATGGCATAGAAAGATCCATATAGCCGACCCCATCTAGTGGGATAAGGCTTTGTTATTGTTGTTATAGTATCTAAGGAGTGCCAAAAGGATAATGTTTGCTCAAGAACAGACACCATTTTAACTTTTTCCCAATAAAATTCATAGCATTTGTTTTTATTTTCTTCCAGAAACAACAATGAAACAAAAAGGCGGGTATATAGTAGAAAATAAAATGAAACCATCCAAAGAAAAGAAAATAAAATTGATGCAGGCGTATCCATCACAATACGACATACTCATGCCTCTTAACATGAGTATGCGTCATTTTGAACCAAAACATAGTATAATAGAGCTCCTAGAAGCTACCACGGCCTATCTATGGTCACTACCATGGCCTATCTATGGTCACCACCACGGACATGGATCATTTCGTAGCTCAACACGGGACCTCCAACAAGGACCACGACCTAACCATGAACCAAGCCGTGCCCGTAGTATGTCGCCGCCGCTATTTAGCATTTCATTAATATTTTATTATTTTTTTTCCTTATTTTCTATTTAATTTTAAAAATTTTATATTTACTTTTCTGTTTCGTTAAGAAATTTTTATTTTAGTTTTTTTATTTTTTTTAACTTTCTTACTTGTTAAGAAATTTATGTTAAAGTTAGTTAATTTTTTTAACATTAAGAAACTTTCTCTTTCTAAGACTATTTAAACATAGATTTAGGCTCTTGTAAGATATTCAATTTTGATTAATAATATTTCTTTTCGTTTAAACTAAGAGGTGTCCCTCTTTTGTTTACGAATTCCCTCTTCTCCTTCGATTCTCTCTGCCTCCTCTATCCTAACCTCATGTATGGAAGGTTTTTAGCGCCGTCCCACTGCCCCGCCTACGTTAGTCGATATCAGAGCCCTAGATCCATGGAAGGTCGACGAGGACATGATTATGGTCGTGATCGGCAGATTCTGATTAAGGAAGTCGCGCCCCAGGATCAAAGTACCCGCAAACTCATCTATTTACAGAGACAAATTATGGAGTTATATCGACGACTACGATTCATAGATGGTCGTCATGGTTGTGATCATGGTCGTGACTAGCAGCTTCTGATTGAGGAAGCTTCACCCCAGGATCTAAGTTCCCAAGAGATCATCAAGAATCTACAGAGAAAAGTTGAAGCATTAACTCGGCATGTAACATTGCGAGAACTTGAGGTAAGTCTTCGACGCTCTAAAATTCTACATCATCAAAAATATTGTGGTTGAAAAGAATGGCATGAAGATCTTGTCTACGATGATGATGAAAATTCTATCTATGACCAGGAAATTAAAGGTCATGTCTGTGATAATAATGAAAATACGGAAGACTCCGTCGACAACGATGACATTGACGAGGAAATTGAAGACCCCGTCTACGATGAAGACATTGACAAGGAAATTGAAGATCCCGTCTACGATGATGATGAAGACATTGAAGATTCTATCTACGACAAGGAAATTAAAGAAGACCCAAAAGACCCTGTCTACGAAGATAATGAAGACATGGAAGATTCTATCTATGATAAGGAAGTTGAAGATCATGTCTACGATAATGATGAAGACACAGAAGGCCCTGTCTACAATGATAATAATATTGACGAGGTCATGGGTGACTCCATCTACAATGAGTACGACGATAATGAGGTAATTTGCGAAGATGACCATGAGACATTGCATGATCTCTCGCCCATTGATGAAACGAAGGATGAATGGTTAATGATGACAAGCACCCGTATTGAAGGACCAAACATTGTACTAGCACCCCGACAAGAGGATTTCACTCTTCTGGTATCTTCTATTTCTCCTCTTCTTTCTATGCCCAGGTGTTTGGTCGCATATGCCCTACCACTTCATCCGAGCAGCATCTTCGACTCAAGTCCGAATTTCTCCATCAAGGATCAAGTCTACCCAATCGGAACTCAAGGACGAGTTCTTTTCAACCCCGGGAGTCTAATGCAGGCGCATCCATTACAACACGGCATGCTCATACCCTTAACATGAGTATGCGTTATTTGGACTAAAACATGGTATAATAGAGCTCCTAGAGACTACCACGGCCTATCTGTGGTCACCACCATAGACGTGGATCATTCCGTGGCTCAACACAGGACCTCCAACAAGGACCACGACCTAACCATGGACCAAGTCATGCCTGTAGCATGCTACCGCCGTTATTTAGGATTTCATTAATATTTTATTATTAATTTTTTTTCTTTTTTTCTTATTTTCTATTTAATTTTAAAAATTTTATATTTACTTTTCTATTTCGTTAAGAAATTTTTGTTTAGGTTTGTTTATTTTTTTAACTTTCTTACTTGTTAAGAAATTTTTGCTAAAGTTAGTTTATTTTTTTTTAGCATTAAGAAACTTTCTCTTTCTAAGCCTATTTAAATATAGGTTTAGTCTCTTGTAAGATATTCAGTTTTGATTAATAATATTTCTTTTCGTTTAAACTAAGAGGTGTCCCTCTTTTGTTTACGAATTTCCTCTTCTTCTTCGATTCTCTCTGCTCCCTCTATCCTAACCTTACGCATGGAAGATTGTTAGCACTGCCCTGCTGCCCTGCCTGTGTCAAAAATACTTTAGCTCGGACTATCTCAGTTTTGTTGGTTAATCTATAAAATCAGGAAATATAGGTCCAATCTACTGCTAGACTTCGTTTGAACAAAGATAAAGTTTGCAACCCTTTCATACTAAAAAAAAAAGAAAGCAATCTAACCACTTGAAATAACTTACGAACTGCAATGAAGTGTTCAGAGTACGACCAATCAGCTGGCAACGGTGACGTGACTGGCTCCGCCAAGTTAAGTTCACTCTTCTAATCAACAAGTACACAAGAAAATATATGATGCATCGGAGATAGTTTGATCAGGAAACGAAATGGGTTGGTAATAGTCCCATTGCTCCATCTGCCGAATAGGAGAATCGCCTGATGTCAGTAAAAAGGATTTACTGATATCTAAAGCCATGAAACATGCTTGATCACATTTAAAAAAGAAAAACAAAAGGAAAAAAAACTACTCAAAAAAAGAATAAACATATTATTGTCAGGCGATCGAAACCCTAAACCTCATCGAGCTGCTTTAAACCCATGAAATACCCAATGCATTCCACCAATCAACCCTAGATTTATCACAATGAGAACGAAAAACTTACTTCCTGCCAACGATCGAAAGCTTCAAACTAGCACCGCATTGCTCAAGCAAGAATATTAAAACAATAGGAGAGATATCCACAAAGCATGAATCGGATTGAAAAGGGAAGTCGAGATAACAAGAAAGGGAAGGATCATACCTTGGGCCACGAGAGAAATCGATCACACGACGATATACGGCATGCAGCTTGTGAACTACCAACTTGAGGTTCAGGGCTTCCATTTTTAATTTTTAAGCACAACGAAATTAAAATCGAAATAAAAGGAAAGAAAACATTAAAAAAAAAAAAGATGGATTTGAACAACAGTGCCACGTTTCAATCATGGTCCCTTTGTTTCATGGATCCCTCGAATAGGCCTGCCTATCTACCAAATCTTAATGACAACAAGCGCCGGCCCAATTTGGCCCAGCTTACGTTGCTTTCCGCACTAACTGACAGGGGTAGACCATGTTGGGTCAGATTTCGTCTGGGCTAAAATATTTTAAAATATAAAAATTAAAAAATGTAATTTAAAAAAAAATATTTTTAAAAGTTTTTTTTAATTATTAAAAAAATTATATTTTTAAGTTTTATAATTGTTTAATAATAAAAAAATATAAATTAATATTTGTGTAAAGGGGCCACTATGTATCACATGCTTTTCTCGGCCAGAACTAAGCGAAGTGGAGAATAGATTGTTGGAATTAGACTATTAGTCATACAAATCAACTGCAGGTCTCTTGTATGTGGGATAATTTCTTAAGATTGTACACAGGCTTAGGAGTTATTATCCATGACATGAATAGGCAAAACAACAATAACAACAATAAAGTTTTATTTCATTGAATGGGGTCGATTATATGAATCTTTCTATGTACGTCATTGAACTCTATCTCCTACTATATCATCATTTATATTTAAATAAATTTTATCTTATTTTATTGTTCCTAACCAATTCTTTTTTGGTCTTCCTCTTCCTCGTTTGATGTGTATATTTGTCATCGTTTTATATCGTCTAACTGGAACATTTATTGACCGTCTAAGTACATGTCTGTACCATCTTAACCGTATCTTTCAGAGCTTTCCTTCAATAGATCCAACACCGATTTTTTCTCTAATGCTCTCATTTCTTATTCTGTTCATCCTCATATATCCGCACATCCACCTTAACATCTTTATCTCTGTAACTCTCAACTTTTGCTCATGTGCTTGAGTCGTAATCCAACATTCAACATCATATAACATAGCAAGTTTAATCGTCATTTTGTAGAACTTCCTTTTAAATTTTAGAGACACTTTACGATTACATAAAACATCCGACGCTTTCCTCTATTTCAACCATCCTGCTTGTATTTTATGTAAGACATCTCTCTCAATCCCTCCATAATCTTGCAAAAATAATCCTAAATATTTAAAGCTCTCAGTTACAGACAACTCGTCATCTCCTATCATAACACTTATCTCATTACATCTAATATTGCTAAACTTAAATTTCATATATTTTGTCTTTACTCTACTAAGTATAAAATCTTTCACATCTAGTGTTTTCCGTCAAGATTCTAGTTTAGCATTTACTCTTTTGATCTATCAAAATAATATCATCTACAACAACATGCACCACGATACTGTGTCTTGAATGTGTCCAGCGAGTTCGTCCATGATTAGTGTAAAAAGACAGGGACTTAAAGCTGATCCTTGATGTAATCCTATTTTTATTGGAAATCCTTCAGTTAATTCGTCTGAAGTCTTCACTCTGGTCGTTACTTCCTTGTACATATTCTTAATTAATTCGATATATGTTACACTAACACCTCTTTTTTCTAAAATTCTCTATATAATTTCTCTTGGAACTCCATCATAAGTTTTTTCTAAGTCAATGAATACCATCTGTAGATTCTGCTTTTGCTCTCAATACTTTTCAATTAGTTATCTGAGAAGATGTATAACTTCTATTTTTGATCTTCCTGACATGAATCCAAATTGATTTTCGAGAATCGTGATCTACTTCCTTAATCTTTTTTCTATTACTCTTTCTCAAAGTTTCATGGTATGACTCATTAGTTTAATAACCTTACAGTTTTCACAAGTTTATATGTCTCTTCTATTCTTATATAAGAGAATTAGGATATTTACTCTCTATTAATCAGACATCCTTTTTATTTTCAATATCATATTAAATAATTTTATAAGTCATTCAATATTTGTTTCCCTAGGCACTTCCATACCTCTATCGGCATATCATCTGGTCCAATGACTTTTCTATTTTACATTCCATTTAAAGGTTATTCTACTTCTGAAATTTGAATTCTACGATAAAAATTTAAATTTCTATACTCACACTAGCAGAAAATCTACTTTTAACGACAGTATCAAATACCATCGTTATTGGTGGGTCAATAATGATCATATTTAGTGTCCGTCGTTAATAAATACGCATTAACGACGATATTTTGTCCCGTCGTTGATACTTTGTCATCAACAATGATATTTTTTATTTCGATCATTAATGTCATGCCTTTAATAACGGTATTTCCTCCCGTCGTTATTGTAAGACTTTTAACGACAAAATTTTTCTCTCGTCGTTAATATTTTTTGATTTTTTATAAAATCGAGACTCTAAGTATGTTTTTTTACTTGATAGAAATCTATTTTTTTTAAATATAAAAAATACAATCTTAAATAAATTAAAAAAATATAATTTTATTTATATCCATTTTCATACTTTTTTTTCCATTTTTATTTCATTAAAAAATATCTTAACTTTATTTATATTATTTTATTTTATTTTTTGTATTTTTTTTTCCACTGAACTTATGTCAACGTAACTAGATTTTAATTCTCTCAATTTTTCTCTATCCCACGTTGATTCTTTTCCCTCGTTGCAATTTCTCTTTCTTATCGCTCCCGACCCCTCTTTCCTGTGTCACCGCCCTCGTCTTCATTGTCGGCCACATTGTCGATTCCCTTAGTGAGTCATCGTCTTTACATCCTCACCGCGAGCTACCGTGTGTCGCGGACTAAGTCTTCGGCACAAGTCCATTCATGCCAGTGGTCGCTCGTGAGCATCACCGTGGGGGTCGATCCCGCAATTTCGGTGCCGCTACTCTCTCCTTCCGGCCAGTGGTCCTTCTCAAGAGATTAAGCTTATTTTATTTAGATAAAATAGTGTAAAACTTCTCTTGAGTCAATGAGTATTTTATCCATGTATCACACCTAACTATTAAGAAGAATTTTTTCATCAAAATGGTAGCATCTAGTATTTTTAGCAAATGCATTCATATGTTATCAAGTTCTTATAACTAAAACAAATATTGGAAATATTCTGGAATGAGGATAGTCTTAACTGTTATAGAAATTGAACTATTAGCATGAAGCTCTAGAGATGGTGAGTTTACAAAGAATCAAGATAATGAGTATTTATATTAATGTGGTTAAAACCAAGAAAAACAAGTCTTGATTATTGAGATATTTTTAAAAAATTATGAAAAATAGGAGTAAGACGTGTTATTCAATGGTAAAAGATAATAATGAAAATAACAGGGACATAAAGAAACTAGAAAAATAATACTTCTCTTTCTATTGAACCCAATTCAATACGGATTCACTACCATTAAAAGACCCGTAAAAAAGGCACAAAGGAGGAAGGAAGCAGATGATGGAACAAGATGATGGCAACCACATAAATGGGTTGTTTTGGCAGTGAAGTTATTATGTGGAAAATATATTTTTTTGTCCATTTTTATTAATCCAATAAGATATTACAAGTCATCGTGAGTTTGATGATGACTTGTGGAGGTGTAATGAAGGTGGTCAGCTTGGGTTAAAAAGTGAAAACAATGCAAGTAATATATTTTTGATTACTTTTTTTTGCATAACTTATTCTAACAGTTCGGAGGATAAAGCATAATTTATTTATCAGGACATGACTGGTTGAATAAAATTGTAACAAAAGTCACATAAATAAGTAAAACATAATCACCAAAACAACCCGCTAAGATTTACTCTTAGGATGTATTTGACTCAGAGTTATTCTCCATAACATTGATTATCCATTCAAAATTATCAATAAAAACTTTGTTTAGTTTAGGATTTGAACGATTATCAAATCATGATGGATGGCCGATATATCATGTCACGTCAGCAAAAGGGTTATGCATAGGAGAATTGAAAAACCTCCAAGAAATTTGGTTTTTTTTATTCCCTTGGTTATGATTTTTTTTTTCTAAAAATACCCTCTGATTTTTATGATTTAGGAAAAAATTATCCTTATCAATTTATCAAATAACAATCTAGAGTTGCCGGTTTCGATGCCATCGTCGGCCACCGATCGACCATTCTTGTCGGCCGATCGTCGTCGTCGCCGATCGGCCGTCGCCGCACCATCTCGCTGTCGGCCACTGATCGATCGCTGTCGATGGTCGTCGATCGCCGGTCGACCGTCACCGTCGATCGTCCGTTGTCGATTGTCGATTGCCCGTCGCCGTCGCTGTGGTCGACGGCCAATCGGGGCCGACCGACGACCAACCGACCGATGTCAGTTGATCGGCGGTCGACGGCGATCGGTGGCCGACCGGTGGCTGACGATCGATGGCTGATGGGCGTATCGGACCGGTGGGTCGGCGATCACCAAACCATCGAATGGATAATATAGTAAAATATTAAATTAGGTGATACTTTAAAACCTCCAAACAAATAAGTTTTGGTTGCATTACTTCGGATTGAACCAAACAATATTTGGTAATATTTTATTCCCCATAATCTTGGTAATGTGATTACTAGATAATACTAGTAATTACATTACCAAGGTTATATATTATAACTTGAACCAAACACCTCTTTACTGTATTGATAATGTTCTCTATATTTTGAGCCTAAAGAATAATTTATTTATCAATTAGCCTCATTATAAAAGGTTACGAGGCTCGTGACTTCAACCTTTGTCATATCTATAATTTTCAATTTTGGTGAAGTTTATAATTTAGAGGCAACCTATTGTCTTGGTGCAGTTTGCAAGACATGCAGAATGCTCAAAGAATAGTAGATATTTTATCCGAGATGCTCCGGATCATAAGAATCAAGAGGTACACGGTTCACTTTCTCTCTTCTAGAAATCAAAGTTAGGATAACACAAACATCTTTACACTCTCCATCAAACTATCTCATACTTGTTCAAATTAGGTCATGTTGTGCACTTTTGTATTTTTCTGTGAAAGAAATAGGAAAGTTTAGACCAGTGGTTTTACTTGGTCATATGCAGTCATATCGATCATTTATAATGAATATGATTTTTATTGCTATTGGATATTATACTCTTGTTGCAAGGGACTTTTTTAAGAAAGAAGTCAGACATCACAGATAATACATCTTTATGAATTATATGCTTTTGCATGCCAGGACATAAAGCAAGAAGTTGTTGTCGACTTTGTTGAGCAATGCAAGTCATATAAAATGCAAGTCATGGTTCTTGTGAATAATATCGGGTATGTCTAGAAAAGTGATAAACAATATTTATAAATGTGGACTTCTATGAACTGTTGATGTCATTGTAATATTTTAAATTGAGCAGGGATGAAGAACTCCTTTGTCAAGGTCTAGCACTTAACGATGAACTTGAGCATGTACTTCAACGACATGATATCATCAAAGGAATTACTCACAGTGGTGTACCTCCAGTTGTTGTATCTCCACCTATTATTAATTTAAATCATGAGGATGATGCACTGGAGGATGATTTCTCTCAGCTGTCCTTCAGGTATCTTTTATGAAGGTTCTCTATTCCTCTCATGGCTATCTTTATGCATTTCGTTTTACATCAACTCAGAATTATCTATATTATATTCTAAAAACTATTGTCTAGGTGATAATTTTGTGTGGTTTCAACAAATTAAATATTATATTATCGCTGCACGTAAACTCTTACTAAAACCAACGTTAACTTTGAGCTTTTAACTTTCTTTCTTGTTTCATCTCCGCCATGCATCCTTTGAACTATTTTTTATATCAAAGTTTCTAAATTCTTTTGAAAATTATATTATGGTGTTCTTTTTTTATCTATTTATTATAGGTATTGGAGATTTACAGTAAAATAGATTTTTTGGAGTTTCAAGACTATCTACATTTTGCAAAGACTTTAGAGAAATACTCTTTTAATGTAAATGAATATTTATTTTTCAAATTTAATGATGTATGTACACTCATTATGAACTAATGGATGATATTTTAATATATATAGTGTTTTGATTTTTAATATATTGTGTTTTGATTTTTATTAGCATTCATTAATAAATATTATGAATTGTGTATAGGTAATAATAACAAAATAATACTTATATAATGACCGTCGTTGTTGCTATTAATGACGGTACATTAAATTGTCGTTATTGTTATTAACGTTAGTATATATAATCATCGTTGTTGTTATTAACAACGATACATCTGACCGTCGTTGTTGCCAATAACACTGACATATAAACCCGTTATTATTATCAATAACGACGGTAGTAAATGCCATCGTTAAAGGCTATTAACGATGATATTTTTATTCCCGTCGTTAATCTTTTTTCGACGAGGCCTTTTAGCGACAATTTCCTATGGTATTTAATACCATTGTTAAAACTCATCAATGACGAGAACTAACTCTTTAACGACGGGATTTTTCATCGTTAAAAGATTCATTTTTAATAGTATCATTTGATCTATTTAAATTACCTAATTAAATTGATCTCCTAAACTTTCATTAATAAATTAATGAAAATAATTTTTGGAGGCAGTTTTTTTCCTTTTCAACATCATATACATCCAGAGAAAGAGCATCCTAGATAGGAGGAATTTAGATAGTGACTCCAAGGGTTGGTTTGTGGAACCATCATTTAGACGGCAGACACAAACAAAGAAGAAGGGGCATCACTCTTGGTGAATTTGTCTTTCCTTTGTTTTGTGTTCCCGAAAGTAATTGTTCATGCTTTATCGAGATGGATATCAGAGCCGAGTTGAATGCATGATTTTTGCTTGATAGACTATGTTATGATGTATGACATGTTCGTTTGTGAATGATATGCATGGTTTTTTGCATATACGAGTGTTTTGTGCATGATAATTGCAAGGTTTGAATTCTGTGTTTATGATAGAATCGAACATCGAGAAATTTAATGAAGGTTCCTCATGCCACGTATTAGAAATTTGAAAAGTTTAGTTGCAAATTGATGTTCGGTTGATGAATTAAAATTCATCAAAATTTTGATGAAGTTGATCAAATTGGGTAATTTAGGGGTCCATAATTTTTATTTCCATTAGTCGTTTTGAAAATTGGTTTGATTCTGTGCAGTGCTATTAATTCCCTTTCCAATGATATATCATTGTTGAAAAACCGATGTACAATGACCAAGTTATGTGGACTTGAAGTAGGCTTGTTAATTTATTCGAAAAATTGAAAATAAAAACAATTAGGTGTTGCTCTGCAAATGTGTCATCCACGTATGTGATGACTGTGCATGTGTGGACGTAACGTGTCATGGGTTGATGTGGCATTGACATAGTGATGTAATTGTTTGACGAGGTTCAACTAGCGCGTGCATCACATGTGGGAGCATGTGACAGCGCATGGAAGGCACATGAGGTCAACCGACGGCGTGTGTGAGTGCGTGAAGGTCATAGGTCAGTTTAGATTAATTTTTCTAATTTTTTTTAATATTTTTAGAATAAAATTTTGAATTGTTTGGGTATTTTAAATTGAATTTTCTTTATGAAAATTACATTTAAATAAGAAAAAATTATTTTCCAAGCTTGGAAATTTTGTAAAAAAATGTTTGTGCTTATTAATTGCTTGTGTGTTGGTTATATGCTTCATTGAATTGAATTGAGCTGATATTGTACTAATTTTATTGATTTCAATTATAAATTACATGAACTATACACACCGTGATTCATCATGATGTGCGATGAAATGAACTGAGGGAGATTATCTAAGGGAGTGTACAATCCTACTTATGAAGTAAGATGACACATTAGGAGGCTGGATAAGTTATTCAAGAGGCTTAAGTTGTCGTGCCCCGAGAGTATATTTGTCGTTTGATCGGACGGTACTCTCTTGTGACAATATAAGATATAATACCAATACATGACCAAAATAGATACTATCACAGATAAGCCATAAAATAAAGTGGAATACATGAACAATAATAAAAATATAAAAACTCAAATACATATGTATCGGCACGACTTTGACGCAACAAGGAATATGATCGAAACCAACATCCAATCAAAATCCATAGTCAAGGCCAGATACATACAACACAACTATACACTCTGAATGCAGAAACAACATATGATAGAATCCCCAAACTAACAATCCAAAATAAAACTACGATATGGAATATAATCCATACCCTCAGTGTGAGATGAGATTAGCTGGCGGAGCTCCGAGCACTCAAAGAAACTTCTACTTGTTACTTGGGCAACAAGAAAACCCAGAGTCTGTGATGATGAGTATAAAACTCAACGATAATATGAAAGATAGTGCATGAACAACATCTAACATATGGAGATCTACAGGTATACAAATGGAGTTCAACAGATATATAATCTTAAAGGTAATAACAAATAACCACAAGTATAGTTATAATCAATGCATATAACAACTAATCAACTGAATATAATGTAATGTACCGCCATATCTGAGGTCTGCAATGACACAACTCATAACAACCTGAATAAGTATACAACAATGTAACACATACGAATAACATGCAAGATCAACATCACACCTGTGATCAACTCATAGTCATATGAACAACGTATGATCAAATACAATAGCCAACCTGATCCATCCTATATGGTATCATAAGGTTAATCGACTGATATATACCAACCTGATCTATCCACTATAGTATCACAATAGAAATCAAATACCAAATACCAACCTGACCCATCCAAAAATGGTATCACACACATATACAACTCTTAACCACTAGAGCACCATATAACCACATGTATAATATGAAAATGACATGTATGACAATGTACAACAATATGCAGCAGTCATGGCTTATCCAAATGCAACATCTCCGGATATATGCAATATGTGTCACATGCATATATGAATGCCACCACACATGACTATGCCATCGCACATGACAATGCAGATGCAATGTATATCATATATATATATATATACACCACTGCTCATGACTATGCAGATACAATAGTATCATATGCATATACACCATTCAACATGGCCACACCACTGCACTTGGTAATGCAGATGCAATTTGTATTGTATGCATATACACCACCAATCATGGGTATGCCACTGCCTATGGGAATGCAGCTACAGTAAGTATCATATGCATATACGCCATCACACATGGCTATGCCACCACACATGGCTATACTGATGCAATATGTATCGCGATACAGACATGCCACCGTACATGACTCACCACCACACATGGCTACACTGATGCAATATGTGTTCTATACATATACGCCACCGCACATGGCTAAGCCACCACACATGTCAATACATCAGAATCCTGTACCATACATATACGCCACCGCACATGGCTACACATCAGCAACAACATAATTAAGTATGCAATCATAATCATGCCTGTAGCTATATGCATCACTCACACTAGGAGTAAAATATGATGACCCAATCCAGGACCACGACTAGGACCTTTAGTCCTTAAACAATACTCTATCGACAACACACCCAACCATACATAGAAGACATGATCCACAATGGATACACAATGCAAAGTGATATGATATGACAATCAACTCCATATCTAGATCCATCACCTACCACCAGTAATACATCATGTTAACCCAAACCAAACTACAACTGTACTCAGTTACATGCACTTACACAACATCTATAAATCAAATATATATAAAATCTATAATCAACAATAGTGATGAAATGAAACTGTATAGATATCGAACAAAGCATCTCAAAGTTCAAAGGCTAAGTATCAAATACAGGAATAAATCAGAGTGGAGTCAAGGTAATGATACTATCATCATCATAGATGTCACGCCCCGAGGGAGTCTCCGCCAGACGAAAATCCGGCAGCATCTCCCCTGTACGGGTGACAATACCAATTTTTATACAAGGCCTACACGGCCACTATACATCGGTCAACACGACCGGAACATACCACATCTACACACGCAGATCATAAGGCCTCAGGCCAACCATCATAGTAAATAAATGAAGTCTATCATATCTAGACTTACCCCTTCTGCCATCTGAGCAGGAACATACAACCAAATAATTGAATAGTCCATAAGGACACCACAATTAATCCCAAACTTCCACAAGTACATAACCAAAACATCAGGACCTAAACATATCCTCTATACAAACATCCAAAACCATAAGACCAAATACACTTCCACGACGAGGGGGTTTGGCAGCTGGACTCTTCTGACAGCTCCATCCTGAAATAGATATAAATCAACGGGGTGAGTTCAAAGAACTCTGCGGGTATAGTAGATATGAATAGCAAGAAATAGCTAACAATACTAATCATGCCAGTACAGTCTCATATATATGGTAAGCAAGAAATAAATGCAAAAGGACTGTACTCACCTGAGTCTCCTACCCTGATATAGGAGCACGTGCCCTACTATAAGAGATAAAGTCATCACATATATAAGAATATGAATCCTGTATGCATGTCAATCATATGCAACATCCAAGGCATCAATACAATAATGCAGCAAACACAATACAAATGCAATCCGTGCAAAAATGTATGCCGTGCCAATGACATGGTCACCCCTGACGCCAGTCAGCCGCCTCACACGCGATGGTGAAGCCGAGTGGGTAGGGCTATGACAACTGTGCACTCTGCCATCATCGCTTGCTCTGGTGGCCAGAGTGGACGAGGATCTTTGTCGGTACACCTATCCTCCTGCCCCAAACATAGTGGGGGAGCTAAGCTCTCATCTCCCGGTGTCATAGGCCAGAGGAGGGATCCCTGCCCGCTACCACGCTGCCTCGTCGCTACCCATGAGCGGTCCAGCGGAGCCTGACAGAGCAACTGCACACACCCTCCTGATGTACCACTAACCCATGAGTGGCGTTATTAATGCGAGCCATGTAACTAGCTGCGGGCTCGACAATAATGGAACCCCGCCCAGCCAGCATGCAATCATGCGAAAATGGTGCATGATACTAAAGCATGTAAATCCAACTACAAATATCCATCCGAATAATATGCAAAATCAATAAGTGCATATAACTAATCCAAGCAACCATGATCCAAATAAAGCGAGGAAGATATAATCATACTGATCAAATGCATGTAACAAGTAGGCACTAAGCATACTAGGCATATAAACATGAAAAGTATTGCATGCTATCCTAACTAACATATCAACTTGACTATATCTAAAAGATAAGTCAAAGTACCCGCCTGAATAAAATATACGCAAGAATGAAATCGTCACGACCGGGGACCTGCCTCGTGACCAAAACCTGCATACAGCATAACTATTGTTAAGCTCAAAAATGCATTCCACAAACAAATCGAATACTTAATCGATTTCTTACATAACCAATTAACCCAAAGACTTTAATAAAAATCCCGGTCAACTAGATTGATCTAGTTATCCCATTAACCTAATCAATCCTCCATATTAATCCCTATCAACCATTCACCACTCATGCACAACCTTCACCGCTCATGCACAGCCGTTCACCCAAATGGACTCTTATAGCAGCCCTCTTAACCAACCACAACTCCAATCACACCAAGACAACAACACACTCTCAAATTGCTCAACCAATGTTCACACAAATGACACATCCCCAACAACCACCATCCAAAGATAATCTCCAAACATAAACATCACGCTAACTCCACATATCAAACATCTAACCACAAAGATGGAAAAGAAGCGGATCGAGATTACCTATGGGTGGAACCTCACGGGCAAAGAACCTTCCTTATCTTCACTGCTCACCGAGCAATCCGACGCCACGATCACTTGCTCGTAGAAACTCGCCGCGATACTCGACCGTATGGGCGAGGAGGTGTTTGGATGACGGCGAGGACGCTGACAGGCCAGCGGCGGTCCGAGGTGAGAAGGGCGAAGGCAGCGCTTTTCGGCCGCCAACCCTAGCTCGTCGGTGGCTCGTCTGCGGCATCGACGAGCGACGGCCGGTCGTTGCTTGCAGAGGAGGAAGCGCCGACCGTGGCGAGGCTGCGTGTGGCGGCGGTCCGATCGTCGACGGAGAAGAGATCGCCTGGTCGTCGGCGGAGAAGAGGGGAGCGCGAGAGAACTGTTGGAGGAAGAAAGGGTTCGCGAGAGAACAGGCGCGGCGGGGGAAGGAGTTATCGCGGAAATTAGGAAGTTAAAACCTAGATTTATAACCTAGGTTAATTAACCCCATTAACTAGACTAAACAAGCCCCTTTAAAAGCCTATTTTTCTCATCCCCGTAATTATCTCAGACGGCCCGTTTATTTCGGAAAAATTCGAAAAATTCCTAAAATTCCTAAAATCCCAAAATTTCAGATTATTTCCTTAATTCTTTGGCCATTTAATTTAATATTTTAAATTTTCCAGTATTTAACATTCTCCCCCACTAATTAAAATTTGGTCCCCAAATTTCCTACTCAAGTACTAACAAGCAATGTCACACTGCTCAACTCAAGTACTTGGGGAAAACCACACATCAAGTACTAAGTGGGGTACTGAGCTTGAATCTTTTCCTCAAGCTCCCAAATAGCCTCCTCATCAGTGAGGTGACTCCACCCGACCTTGACAAGTCGCACAACCTTGTTCCGCAACTGTCGTTCCTTGAAATCCAAAATCCGTCTAACCTCTCGTAAGTAGCATCAGTTGAATGGAACCTGATACATCTGATAGAATGTGTAGAGTCTGACATATACTTCCTCAGCATGAACACTTGAAACACATCCTGGATGCCAGCCAAAAACGGTGGTAGCACTAGACAGTAAGCGACTGCTCCGTTCCTCTCTAAAACCTCAAACGGATCAATGTACCTAGGAGCTAGCTTACCACGGAGTCCAAATCTCTTCACCCCTTTCATGGGTGAGACTCGCAAGAATACCTGATTACCAATAGAGAACTCCCGAGGTCTCCGTCTCCGATCTGCATAACTCTTCTGACGATCCTGCGCTTCTGCCATCCTACGTCTGATAGTACGGACCAATCTGTCTCATCGAGCTCTATGGGTCCTAGCAAGGTCCTCCCAGTTGCCCCCGAAATCCATAACACAGGACCCCAGCAAATCCTCTAGTATCTAAATGGTCCGCTCAGACTATCCATCTATCTGCGGATGGAATGCAGTACTAAAACGAAGCTGCATGCCTAAGGCCTGCTGCAGACTCTGCCAAAACCGAGACGTGAACCAGGGATCTCTATCTGATGAAATGCTCAAAGGAACACCATGAAATCTGATGATCTCCCGACGATATAACTCTCCGTCAATCGATCCTAAGAGTCGGTCTTCTGAATCGCTAAGAAGTGTGCTGATTTGGTTAGTCGGTCAACGACTATCCAAATCGCGTCATGACCTTGATGTGTCCTAGGCAAACCCATCACAACATCTATAATAATACGCTTCCAATTCCATTCCGGATTCGGAATTTCCTGAAGCATCTATTCCTTAAACTGATGCAACTCCGAAAACCATTATCCTCCTCGGAGTCAGAGATGGTAGTCCATCTACCGTTCAAAATCCACTCCACCACACACTCTGTAAGTGCATGGGAGGCTATCGCGACCAAACTTCCTTATTCAATTATTCGTGTTCCAGCTACTCTATAGTAGCTATCCAGTAGCTAGCCAAAACCCCATGAGCATTACAACTCCTCACCTCTACCAAACAACATAATAACTGCGAAGTCCACGTCATATATATGACGGCTTATCTCGCAGTTCCTCATTTGACGTAAACACGGGATACGTCTCGATCAACTAAATCAGAAACGCTCCATTCTCTGAAACATTGCATCCGCATACAATACCCTTCCACCCGAGAATGATCAAACAACACGGGTGTAAAAGTCAATCATCGTCTGAGCCCTGAAACTAGGTTCACAAGCTTCAGACTAAATAAATTCCATCACCCGTCAGCGGTGTAGTACCAATAGAGCATCCTATCTATATCTATGGTAATAATCAAATTAAACACCAAAAAAAACCATCATCTACGGTGGCCGAGTGCTCAACTCCAACTGCCACCATCATAAATGATCCAATCGTGTCCAGAATACACGATTTCCTAAATCCCTGGACGACTAAGTCGTCATAAGTCAAACAAGATAAACAAACCTCGTACAATTCATACCAAGTATGAAATTGTCGTCGCTATACAACTGCATCCTCTTTACTCTAGGTTGATGATATAACAATCATCACAACGACCATGATAATTATATGACACCATGTCACTACAATATCAACCCATCAATCATAAATCAATCCTAGAGCATACACCGATGCCCTATAGTTGATCTAAATAGATCCTCTATCCACAATGAAGGATATTCATTTCCTTCCACAACTACCGCATTCTATCAGCGATAATCGTTGCATAACCTCCAAGGTCCATCTCTCTTTTAACAAAGAGTTCCGGATCTTTTCTGGAAGAAATTCTGGGACAGATAAATGTCCGCTCCAATACCTCCTATAATAAGGTAAAACGAGCTTTCATCGTCTTAACCAAAGGTAGGCATACAAGCCTTATCCATAACCAAATCACTATTAGTAAGGTGATACTCTCGAGGGTTTACTCCTTGACCTTCAAATGGGTGACTAGTAGGCCAAATCCATAGCTTCCTAATTCGACATCAGTCGGCACCTCTAAAGAATCCGTACCTCTGAAATCATCATTAGATTCCTCAAGATCAATACGTTATCGACCTCGTCCCCGACCATGAGTAGGGACAATTTCACTAAGTCAATAGTTTTCCTAGCCACAAAAGTACCGTAACTACTAAAGACAATACTTTTCCTATAGCTCGAGTAGATATCCTTCACCGGCTAAACGAGAACTCCCAAAAATCCAAGGAAAAAAATCCTCGATACACCAAAACCAAACCAAAACCGCAAACTAATAAAATGGTCACGTCACGGGGCATATCCGTCATCCAAATGACAAGGAGCCCCTTAGTGACAATATCCGAATCCATGGACCAAATCTAGTAAAAACCTCGAAATAGTTATAGAAATATAAGTATTTCAATAACTGCATGCATGCACGACTAAACATATATCAATCAAAGTAAAATAGTTTTATGACCCCAAATCCAATTGCGACCAAAAATCCAAAGTGCATAAATAAAATGCAATACCAATAAAGTAAACAAAGCGGCATCTCGACGATGCAGTGGGACAAGCACGGCAACAAGGAAACTCTCGAGCGCGACACAAAGGTAGGTCAACAGGACACGTCCTCCATCAGTTAACCTAGAGGATAAGTGAGGAGGGGTGAGTACAACCACTCTGTGGATGTATAGATAATAGTGCATAATCATAATGCACTTACTGGAAGTCACAGGGAACAAGCTAGAGTAACCCAACCTCGAGTACCAATATCGATGCAACTATCCTGATCAGCAGTATATCAAATATACCCGCAACATACATAACCACTGCAACAAGCAATGCTCATCCGGATACCACGATAAAGTCTCGTGGCTCTCACACAAAAAGGAAACTATCTATGAGCTACCTCGAACGTAACCCATGGGCAGACAAGCAATAGCACGGTCTACGCGCAACTATATGCTACCACGAATGAGACTCGTGGATAGACAGGCTGTATATAAATATCTAATTATCGACTGCAGACATTAGCATACTATCACCAATAGGTCGCGTGAGCAGTCGATCATCCTAGGTTGTTAAACCTCGGGTTATCCAATACATCCAGTATAAAACGACCATTGACGTCGACAAAGATCATCGATCTATAATTAAGCCCGTTGAGGCGGTCAAGTGAGGGTTTCAACACCTCTAATACCAAATGTTTACCAAAGTCGGTAAAAAAAATCATTGACTTATAAATAAATAAGTCGAGATGGTTAATTCTAGCGTTCCAACCCTTCTAACATGATCGGTTATCAAGGTCGATCAAAATCATAAATCCACTAATAATCACGTCGAGACGATTAATCATAGGGTTCGCCCTAACTAACAGGAAATGCCTATCAAGGCCAATAAGGGCCACAAGTCTACTATCAAACCCTTCAAGAGGGTTAAATCCCAAATTATATCGTCCTACCATTTCAATCATGTTCTATAACATGCTACCACGAATGATCTCGTGGTTACTTAAGATGTGAAGTAGCTATCTAGCTACAGGCGTCATACAAATCCGATTATTACCAACTCCGAACGAATAACGCAAGAATATATCTTGCAGTAGATCATCTCAACCATGCATGAGAGACCACATGTATACAAAGCACCTACCTATAGAGAGACTCTACTGCAGACTCTCTCTCTCAACCAAGAATGGGAGATATAGTAAGGATTAATCGCATCCTAATCATTCGACCTCCGATCACCATATCACGTAAAACAAGAAATGGGTAATCACATACCAATATGCACATCCTGGTTATTACGCCTAAGGTTCCAACACCTAGGGTTCCACTAATGTTGTTTCATTCACGAGATCCGCTCCTCTGAATAACCTCATCTAAGTTATTCTACTCTACTATCTTAATTATGGTATCCACCACAAAACACATAACCATATAAACATATAACAAGTCATCTAATAAACGGCGATAGTCCTACTAATGGGAATCAATGGTCAAATTAATTAGGGTATTACTAAAGGGTCATGCCAGAACAAAGTCAAGGCAATATATAAATAAAGCATCAGATGTTTATATATACTCTAAACTACATAAGCTATGTAATCATGTCCTCATGCACTAGGATCTAGAAAGTCGTAACCTCTATGTATACCTTCTCGAATTTATCCATCTTAGTCATATTATTCAAGTCTAATCCTAATACTAGTCCAATCCAAATACTAGTCCAAAAGTAAGATGTAAACATCTACCAATCTAATCATTTATATCACAATGATAACTAACTACGATATAGCGGTAATAGCGTATATGCTAACGATAAACCAGAACCTAAAAATCTAACAGTCTAACAGATATCAAGTTAAAGCAATACTAGATAAAACATGATATCACCGCATAACCAAATATAACCAATATAAATATGTACCAAATCTAGAAAATTTTCTAGAATTTATTTACCTGTTAGCCGTCCGAGATGTCCTGTTTTGCCAAATCCCCATATTGACCTCAAATAATACCTCAATTTCGAAACATAAAAATCGCTTCAAATCGTATAACTCAAAATACCCGATTAACCTACCAAACTTGGCGAACTCCATAAACCCAAAGACCCTAAGGAACTCGGAAACCTACGCTCTGATACCAAATAAATTGTCACGCCCCGAGGGAGTCTCCGCCAGACGAAAATCCGGCAAAGATCTCCCTGTCTGGTGTGACAATACCAATTTTATACAAGGCCTACACGGCCACTATACATCGGCCAACACGATCAAACATACCACATCTACACACGCAGATCATAAGGCCTCGGCCAACCATCATAGTAAATAAATGAAGTCTATCATATCTAGACTTACCCTTCTCGCCATCCGAGCAGAACATACAACCAAATAATTGAATAGTCCATAAGGACACCACAAATAATCCCAAACTTCCACAAGTACATAACCCAAAACATCAGGACCTAAACATATCCTCTATACAAACATCCAAAACCATAAGACCAAATACACTTCCACGACGAGGGGGTTTGGCAGCTGGACTCTCCTGACAGCTCCATCCTGAAATAGATATAAATCAACGGGGTGAGTTCAAAGAACTCATGTATAGTAGATATGAATAGCAAGAAATAGCTAACAATACTAATCATGCCATGCGATCTCATATATATGGTAAGCAAGAAATAAATGCAAAAGGTGTACTCACAGTCTCCTACTCGATATAGGAGCACGTGCCCTACTATAAGAGATAAAGTCATCACATATATAAGAATATGAATCAGATGCATGTCAATCATATGCAACATCCAAGGCATCAATACAATAATGCAAAGAAACACAATACAAATGCAATCCGCAAAAATGCATGCCGTACAATGACATGGTCACCCGACGCTACACCGCCTCACACGCTCGATGGTGAAGCCGAGTGGGTAGGGCTATGACAATGCACTCTGCCATCACTGCTCCTGAGTGACCGAGTGGACAGGATGCTGTCGGAGTACACCTATCCTCCTGCCCCAAACATAGTGGGGGAGCTAAGCTCTCATCTCCCGGTGTCATAGGCCAGAGGAGGGATCCCTGCCCGCTACCACGCTGCCTCGTCGCTACCCATGAGCGGTCCAGCGGAGCCTGACAGAGCAACTGCACACACCCTCCTGATGTACCACTAACCCATGAGTGGCAAGGTGTATGCGAGCATGTAACTAGTGGGCTCGACAATAATGGAACCCATACGATGCAATCATGCGAAAATGGTGCATGATACTAAAGCATGTAAATCCAACTACAAATATCCATCCGAATAATATGCAAAATCAATAAGTGCATATAACTAATCCAAGCAACCATGATCCAAATAAACAGGAAGATATAATCATCGATCAAATGCATGTAACAAGTAGGCACTAAGCATACTAGGCATATAAACATGAAAAGTATTGCATGCTATCCTAACTAACATATCAACTTGACTATATCTAAAAGATAAGTCAAAGTACCGCAATAAAATATACGAAGAATGAAATCGTCACGGAGGGACTCGCCTCGTGACTAAAACTCGCATCTGAGATAACTATTGTTAAGCTCAAAATGCATTCCACAAACAAATCGAATACTTAATCGATTTCTTACATAACCAATTAACCCAAAGACTTTAATAAAAATCCCGTCAACTAGATTGATCTAGTTATCCCATTAACCTAATCAATCCTCCATATTAATCCCTATCAACCATTCACCACTCATGCACAACCTTCACCGCTCATGCACAAATTGCTCACCCAAATGGACTCTTATAGCGACCCTCTTAACCAACCACAAACTCCAATCACCAAGACAACAACACACTCCTCAGCCGGCTCAACCAATGTTCACAGCCGACCACATCCCCAACAACCACCATCCAGCATAATCTCCAAACATAAACATCGCTGCCAACTCCACATATCAAACATCTAACCACAAAGATGGAAAAGAAGCAGATCGAGATTACCTATGGGTGGAACCTCACGGCAAAGAACCTTCCTTATCTTCGGCTCAACGGAGCAATCCGACGCCACGATCACTTGCTACGGTAGAAACTCGCGGCGATACTCGACCGTATGGGCAGGAGGTGTCTGTGGACGGCGAGGGCGCGACGCCAGCGGCGGTCCGAGGTGAGAAGGGCGAAGGCAAGCGTTTTCGGCGCCGCCAACCCTAGCTCGCGGTGGCTCGTCGTGGGCATCGACGGCGGCGACGGCCGGTCGTTGCTTGCAGAGGAGGGCGCCGACCGCGTGGCGAGGCCGCTTGGCGGCGGCCGATCGCCGACGGAGAAGAGATCGCCTCGTCGCGGAGAGAGAGAGGGAGCGCGAGAACTGTTGGAGGAAGAAAGGGTTCAGCGAGAGAACAGCGCATGGGAAGGAGTTATCGCGGAAATTAGGAAGTTAAAACCTAGATTTATAACCTAGGTTAATTAACCCCATTAACTAGACTAAACAAGCCCCTTTAAAAGCCTATTTTTCTCATCCCCGTAATTATCTCGTACGGGCTCCGTTTATTTCCAGAAAAATTCCGGAAAAATTCCTAAAAATTCCCTAAAAATCCCGAAAAATTTCCAGGATTATTTCCTTAATTCTTTGGCCATTTAATTTAATATTTTAAATTTTCCAGTATTTAACAATAGAATTCATGCACTAAGATCAGCAAGCTACTTAACCAAGGTAGGTATTACCCACCTGATATATAGACACCAATTATCTTCACATCCGAGAACTTTGCCTTAAACCAAATACCTGAAACTGTAGAATTCAATATAACCAAATGCTAACACAACCAAACAGTAGGAATAAGAATCTAATCCAATCCTAATCCCTGACTACTTAACCAATCAATCTAATACTATAAGATGAATCAACTCATATATTTGTATGCATCCGTAAACATCCAAATCTGAACTTACCTTACACCGCTTCAATTCCCATAGCTTATCTGGGAGAACAACCCACTTCCAAGATTATCTAGCTTCTTGATTCACTGTTGAAGTAACAATCTATAACAACAAGATAGATTCAACCATAGTTTCCACCTAACATCACAACCAAATCAATACTTACCTTATATTGTCGATACAAACCCAACCTTCTCAGCTCAACTTCGATCACCATGGAAACTCTACTCCCACCACCTACTGCCTCCCTCAAGCTTCTGCCCTTCAACACCACAGAACCATTACAAACCTCAATCATCATCCACCAAATCAAAATCCAAGGATCAATGTTCACCCTGCAAAAACAACAAAACAGAATCATCCCAATAGCCAATTCGCAGCCCAAATCCAAAGATCTATATTGATGGTGTTCTTTCCTATCAAAACTACGAAAATGTTGCCGGTCTCACTCCCAGCAGTAGCCAGCGGCGGCGACGGTCTGAGCTACGACAGAGGAATACAAGAATTGGCTCGCAAGCGAGTAAGCACTCACCACAAAGCAGAAAACAGAGGAGAAAGAGATCCGACGGCGATGAGTGGGATGAGAAAGCTGCGTGATCGATTGGCTGCCTTGGTGGGAATCTTCAACAGCAAAGCTATGACGATCTGCAAGCTGTGTCGACTACACTCGATGTAGAGACGAGATCGACGGTGACGACAAGTGGAGCTCATGGCGTTCGACTGTGAGATCGGGAGAAATAGGAAATCGCGGCGATGGACTGAGCAGAGGCAGTGACAACCAGGAGGTTGCTTAAATGGAGATCTTTGGCGACGGAGCATCATCGATTGAGAGCTCCAGCAATGACAAGTGGGAGGAGCGACACGATCGGCAGAGCTCGAAGAAGAAGAAGAAGAAGAGAAATCACAACTGATCAGGAAAAAAAAGATCGCGACGAAGAGAAAGGGGGAAATCGCGATGAGGGAATTGCAGACCGAGTGCGAGAGGTTTTAAAGACCTGCTAATTGGTTGAGCTAGCTCAAGTCTAACCGAAAGCTAACCTAGGTTTAACCCAATCTCCCATTTAGGCTTTAATCTTCCTCTTAAATGGTCGTATGAACTCCTTTTGAATCCAGAAAAATTTCTGAAAATTTTTGAAAAATTCCATAAGATAATTTCTTAATTAACAAGGGTATTTTATTGTTTTCTGGTATTTTACACAAGTAGCATGATTTTTCTATTCTAGACCATTACTGAATTTGGATCTTGGTTTGATCGTTGTTGAAACATTTCAACAAAGTAGCATACAACATATGAGGGTATTATGAGGGGTGCATCACATATGTAGAGTTGAAAGCTACTTTGTCATGTAGACCATGCAGATGATGATGTACCACCTCCTTGTGAGGATTCCGATGATGCCGATAATGATGTATCACCTCCTTGTGAGGATTCCAATGAGGTCATGGAGGATCCGGATGAGATTGAAAAGGATCCGAATGAGGGTTGTGATGAGACTCAATGTCCTATCACTCTTAAGGAGGATGTGGATGCCCATGAGGGGGATCCTATAGAGAGTTTCGATATTGCCTCTGTTAAACGTAGGCAGGTAGATATTATGTGTAAAATACCGCAAATAAAATGGCGAAAGGGGTAATATTATTAGTGGGTTAATTAAAATTTTTTGGAGGGATGGTTAGGGATATAATTAAACCAAACCTAGCCAAAGAGTTTAATGGTTAGGAATTAATTTAATTCTAATCTAGGTTTAAATCTATTGGGTTTAATTATTTGAATCTTGGTTTAATTGAACCAAGGGTTAATTGGTATAGGATTAAACCTAATCTGTTTTCTTAAACTCGACCCGACTTTATATTCTTAATGCCCAACCATTTATTTTCTTCCGTTTCTTTCCCCGCCCGAGCGTTTCCTCAAACACGCACTCCATCTCCCCAAATCTCCACAGTCGCGATGCCCTCTCCCGATCGTGACTCCTCCTTTTTGTGCTCACCGCCGTCGGTCGCTTGCATCGCCAAAGTAGTTGGCGGATTGTGCGCCTCTCATCTTCTTTTCCTCGTGCTCATGCTCTCCACCGCCGAGCCAGCTTGCCGTGCCCTCACTCGTCGCCGTCGCGAGTTTGATGCTGCTGTCATCACAACTCCTCCGACCCTTTGTTCTGCCGAGCAGCAAGTGGCATCGCCCAAATCGCGATCTTCTTCTCCTCCCTTCACCGTCGCAGATTTGGGTTCTTTCCTCCATGCAAGAAACGTCGACGCCTCTGCCTCAGCCGCCGACGTCTCCTCTTCTTCCGTTGTAGCCACAGCTTCGGGGTCAACGTTGATCGAGGTTGATGATGCCATTCGCGCGATTCTACTGCCTGCCTCCACTTTGATCTGGGTTTTGCGATTCCCGTGATTCTCGTACGAGTCCAGTTGGTGATTTTGGCCTCTACGCGACGATTTCTGCTCTGGAGCATATTCTGTTTGATGTCGGCGATTTGTGCTTGTGGAGGGTTCCAATTTTACTGCCATTGTGGTTGGAAAGAGCATTATCACTACTGCTCAAAGCAGTTTGAAGCTTTAGATCGATGAATCGACAGTTCTTGTCCCCTACAACATCTACACCCGCTTCTAGTAAATATCGATTGCCCTGTCTTAGATTATTAGTGTGTGGATGCTATAGCAGAGGGAACTTGAATATCCTATGATTGCAGGTGTTAAGGTAATTGAAATGGGGTTTTGGTTGCAGTTCAATCGAATGATTCATATCGGAGAATTTTAGGTAGATCAAGGAGCTGTGAAGCATTTTGAGGTAAGTTTTAATTTGTTTATGTTATAGTAATGAACTACGTTGTGGAAGCAGAATGAATATGGATTGATTTGTTGTAGAATTGTAGCTATGAGTTAGTATGGTGGTTAATTATAGCAAGTATGACATGATGGTGAGAAAGCGGATATTATGTGTGACGGGTGAACAAGACCTTAGTTACTATTCGTTTGGTAGATTGGATACAAAATTGAGGTAAGATTCGATTTGATTACTCGATGTACGATAGAACTTAATTATATTCTATGTTGTGTACAGGATGTTGATTTGAGATAGATTCTTGGACGTGAAGACAAATGATATTTTCAGATAAGTCTTCATATCAGGTGGGTAATTTTATACCCTGGTCAGGTAGTTGTTGATGCATGCGATTTAGATATATGTTCATATTACCTTGACTCCACTCTTATTTATTCTTGTGCTTGATACTTTGTCTTTGGCCTTATATGCTCTATTGTTGTTATCATATTTTCCTTCATCATGATTAGGAGTTACAAATGTGATGTAAGTAAACCTATAAATGCTTAGTTATGTGTAAATAGTGGAGTACGGATGATGACCTGATTTGTAAATTGGGTAAAAAGGGCATCTGTGGGTAAGTAAGGTCTTGAATGTAGGATTAATTCCAATACCCTTATGTTTCATATTTACTACTGATCATGTACTGTGTAAATGGTCAGGTGAATTGTGAATAGTATGTCGCTACGGATCGGTGGTCCTAACTTGTTATGATCAGTTGAGTACGACTCTCTGTAAGATAGAGAGTGCATTGATCATATTAGTATGACTCTCTACAGGATAGAGAGTATTATGATCAGTTGAGTATGAATCTTTGTAGGATTGAGAGTGTATTGATCAGATTGATATGACTCTCTATAGAATAGAGAGTCTGTGGTGGACGTCTGTATGTGTGACTATGCATTCATACCATTTACATGCATGCTGGTGATTAGGTCTCCCTTGTGGTTGAGAGAGTTGTCAGTCATCCTGCCTACACGGTTACTCATAGGAGGAGTAATCGGTGTGAGGGCAGAGCATTTGTTGTGCCACACTCTACCACTATAGGCTGTGGTAGTTGGATTTGCGTGCCGTTGTCCTGCGTGTGTGACACTCAATCACTCATGGATAGTGACTGTCGGAGTGGCCAACAGTAGGGACCTCCGTCGAATAGCTTGCTCTTTACGCTTATATGCTACTCGATCATACTGTCCACTCGGCCACTCGAGAGTAGTGGTTGTTGTTGAGTTGAGACAGTTGTCATGTCGAGCCACCGAGGCCACACTGGGGTCGTGGTAGCTTTAGGGTGAGCTAACATGACCATGCATGCTGCATTGCTATCTTATGATATCTTGCATATTGCCATATATATATATATATATATATATATATATGGATGATTGTGATTAGTATATATATAGATGCAGTCTATATGTATGCTTACTATGATGTTGCATTTGTTTGTACTATGCTTGTTGCATTTGTTTGTACATATTCATACATGCTATTGCATTTTCTATATGGTTGGGTGTCGGATATTTGTATACTTGTTGGTCGGTCTATTTGATACCTTTGACCCTTATCATGATATAGTATGAGGTAGTATTATTCTTCATGTTGTATATTGTGGATATATGCTCAGGTTGGATATATGTAGCATAGCAGACTTTCAGGTATGTCTGCACTTTACGCTGTTCATTTTGTTTAGGGAGTATATGCATGTATTTATATACTATGTTGGTGCATACCTAATGTACTTGTAGGTTATATTGTTGAATTATATGTGTTATTTGATATATACATGTTCTCTCAAATTGCCGCTAAGTTATACTCACCATCACGTACCCTGGGTTTTTCTGTTGCCCAGGTAACAGGTAGAAGTCTTCGTGACGGCTTGGAGCATCGCTGGCTGGCATCGTCTCATCTCAACTCCGAGGGTCCGAGCTTTTGGGTTTATCATAGGTGTTTCGTTATGGATTTGGTTGTATATGATGATTTATAGTGTTGGACACTGTTGTTGTTGTACCATTCCTTCAGGTTTTGTTACGGCGTTTTCTTAATTCGGTGTTAGTCATATCGGTATGTATGGTGTATGGTTTGTATTGTAGTTGTGTTAGTTCCGCTGTGCTTTGTTATGTTGTTATGTTTGCATTTGTATATGTTATTGTTGTTGTGGTCGAAAGGCTTGTATAAATAGGATATATTACCACGTATAGGGGAGATGCTGTCCGTTTGATTTTCGGTTCGACATACTCTCGGGGCACGACAACTTTATTGGTAAAGAGCCCTAGGTTCTGCGATGCCATACAATGTTGTTTTTGTGTCGAGTCTTGGATTCTTGGGAGTCAATTTGTTTCAGTTTTGATTTTCTGAGATGAGATTGACAGCGGCCTAAGCTCTAAGCAGCATGAGGTAAGAATTCCTGATAACTTATAGCCTAGTAGATACTTATCTAAACTTGTTCAACAGGTGTATACAATCAGAGTTATGACACCTGTGCAGACTCGTAGTAGGGGTCGTCCACCGAGGCGACCAGCCGGAGTTGCCTTTAAGGGTTTATACTCTCGGTTTTATTGGCTATGCTTTTAATGTTTATAACAGGAAATAACAGGTAGTGTGTTGGTTTCGTAATCGTGGTTTGAGTTGACCGCGGGAACGATCTGTTGAGTTTGTGAGTCTTGAACCTATGTCAAAAAGGTAATTTACCTTTGAGAGCCGACTGATACCGAGTCGGAAAATAGGGGTCAAGTCGTCACATTTCTTGTGGAAATCAAAGACTACAGTCTTAGGGATTTTCACTAACGGTGCTAGTCAGATCATTACCCATGGGGTAATGGATTAGGTGTGTATACTATTATTGCTACAACAAGCAGAGGGTTAGTATAAGGTGTTTCATAGGGATTTTGATCCCTGAGTTGTTCATACTGGGTTGTATAACTTTGAAGGTACTTTTGAGTACTTAACTCGTATTATACAGAGAAAGTAGAGTTATTTGCATACCATTATCGGGATCAAGTCAGTATTTGGTGGTAAATGCAAAAAATAACCTTCGGGGAATAATATATCACTTGATCATGGTTTAGTGATGTTGAAAGAGAGTATTTCCTCTCGTCACTTTCAGTGACACATTGTAGGGAATTCTTGAGCTTCAAGTAAGGTGATTGTCGATAACGGGAATACCATACAGAGTCGTTAGACTTGCAGAGTTTACGCTCACTTAATAGCTCAAGAATGTGAATGGATGTTTTAAGCCACCCACGGTTATTGGCTTACTGTTGGATTAAGATGACTGAATCTTCTATCAGATCTTGCTGGAAGACATTGGATTGAGTCAGGAGTTTAGAAATGACTCCGTACAAGTGATTAAGAGTTGAAGATCGATAAGCAAACATTGCAAGTCAGATGTGGAATGAAAAGCCTTCGAATGTTAGACAAAAAGAGCAAGATCGGAGTCATAGGCCACGAGCTACTAGTGGAGAGTTTTTGTGATCATAGAAGACCCACCGCAGATCGTCATAACTATCTAATGTTATCAGCGAAATCAGAACAAAGACTCCGAAGGGATTATGTGTGTGCAGTGCAGATCACGAAGTCACATAAAGTCGGATTATTCATTGGATCAGATCATTTGTTGCTATTGTAAGCAACCAGTACAATTGAGGAGGTGTATTTTGAAGACTCAGTTGAAGACTATCAATGGTGATTCGGGAGGATGATGCACCGTCTCGACAGTAGAGATCAGCACAGAAGATTGAGTTATCTCATCAGCAGTGACCTACTACCTCATGCGTGGTTGGAGTTCCTTGATACTTCTCTTCAGGGGAAGTGATTTACTCAGCAGTATCAGTAGAAGACATCTTAGAAGACATCATGCAGACAACAACAACTGTTACCCCCAGATGTGGATTGACTTGGTACAAAGGAGAGAGTATATGATGATGGTCATATCTATTCTGTATTCTACAGATGCAACTCGTAGTATTTAAGTGATGGGATCAGATGATCTAGGAAAATCCCTGGGGCATTCGTCGTAGAAATGCGATCGCTTTGTCGTGGAATGTTGGATCTGATCCTGTTCTATTCGGGGAAAGACCAAGACCTGCGTGGAGCCTTTGGATCGGATCAACAGATAATTGATCGTTCAGAGTATTACTTTAGTTTACCCTCTGGGTTAATATATTGGGAGATACTTGTAGTTTATATATATCTTTGTCGAGAACATTCTTAGTTCGAATTAGAAGGATTCCTATGCATAGACTTGTGGGTCGGTGGTATCTCTACCATCAAGTGAGATGCTGACCAACAATTTAGAAGTCAAGGGATGCTTTAGACTTTAATAGATATATTTTTACTGTAGACGTAACCTTACGGATGGTTAAATTGTTGAGATTATGGTATGATTATGTCTCTCGGATGTGCGTATAATCCGAGAGCACTCAAATGTAGTTCGGATGAACTGAAAGGCTTGCCACTGCATAGGCAAGCGGAGTATGTGATTGAAGTGATTTCAGGAATAGTTCCGATATCGAAGATCCCATACCGAGTGATAATTTGATTGGTATAAATGTTACTAAACACTATGGAAATTGGAAGAATGTAAGTTGCGATTATAGGAGATGTTGGATGAGATATTTATCTATTCCAGTATTTCTTCTAGAGAGGATCTATTAAGATCTTGTGTCGTGGATTATTG
This sequence comes from Wurfbainia villosa, assembly GCA_025175895.1. Lineage (NCBI taxonomy): Eukaryota > Viridiplantae > Streptophyta > Magnoliopsida > Zingiberales > Zingiberaceae > Wurfbainia > Wurfbainia villosa. The sequence goes on from CM045987.1 coordinate 12,185,143, forward strand.
AGGTAGTTGGGAGGATCACATTTCTTTAGTGGAATTTGACTACAAGAACAGTTATCACTCCTTCATTCAGATGACCCCTTCTGAGGCCTTATACGGCAGACCCTACAGATCTCCTGCGTTGTGGGAGGAGGTTGGGGAGCGACAGTTGCTAGGGCCACAGAGTATCCAACATGATTCAGAGTTGGTGCAAGTCATCAAACGACAGTCATCTGAGGCACATGATCGATAGAAGAGTTACGCAGACCGGAGGTGAAGACCTTTGGAATTCTCAGTAGGGGATCATGTGTTCCTACGAGTTTCACCCACAAAAGGGGTGAAAAGATTTGGGTTGAAAGGAAAATTAGCTCCACGCGCTATATTGGTCCATTTGAGATATTAGAGCAGATTGGGGGTGTAGCTTACCGATTGGCTTTACCTCCGACACTTGCGGGCATTCATAACGTATTTCATGTTTCTATGCTGAGGAAATACGTACTGCGTTCCAATCATGTTCTGAAGGAGGTATCAATTTCACTTCAGCCTAATGCGACCTATAAGGAGATTCCAGTGCGAATTCTTGGTCGCAAGGAGCGACAATTGCGGAACAAGACCATTCGACTCTTAAAGGTTGGATGACAACATCATACTAATGAGGAGGCTACGTGGGAGTTGAAAGATACTATCCGAGCTCAATACCCTCATATGTTCACTTGAGTATATATGTGGTCCTTTCGGAAACTTGCTTGAAGTAATTTTTACATGTTAGAACGAAATTTGGGGACCAAATTTTATTAAGTGGGAGAGAATGTAAAATACTGCAAATAAAATGGTTAAAGGGGTAATATTATTAGTGGGTTAATTAAAAATTTTTGTAGGGATGATTAGGGATATAATTAAACCTAACCTAGCCAAAGAGTTTAATGGTTATGAATTAATTTAATTCTAATCTAGGTTTAAATCTATTGGGTTTAATTATTTGAATCTTGGTTTAATTGAACCAAGGGTTAATTGGTATTGGATTAAACCCAATCTGTTTTCTTAAACCCGACCCGACTTTATATTCTTAACGCCCAACCATTTATTTTCTTCCGTTTCTTTCCCCGCCCAAGCGTTTCCTCAATCGTGCACTCCATCTCCCCAAATCTCCACAACCACGATGCCCTCTCCCGATCGCGACTCCTCCTTTCTGTGCTCACCGCCGCCGGCCACTTGCATCGACGGAGCAGCAGGCGGATTGTGCGCCTCTCATCTTCTTTTCCTCATGCTCGTGCTCGCCGCCACCGAGCCAGCTTGTCGTGACCTCACTCGTCGCCGCTGCGAGTTTGATGCTGCTGCTGTCACAACTCCTCCAGCCCTTTGTTCTGCCGAGTAGCAAGTGCCACCGCCCAAATCGCGATCTTCTTCTCCTCCCTTCACGGTCACAGATTTGGGTTCTTTCCTCCGCGCAAGCAACGCCGACGCCTTAACCTCAGCCTCAACCACTGACGTCTCCTCTTCCTCCATTGTAGCCACAACTTCGGGGTCAGTGTTGATCGAGGTTGATGATGTCATTCGCGTGATTCTACTTCCTGCCTCCACCCTGATCTGGGTTTTGCGATTCCCGTGATTCCCGTACGAGTCCAGTTGGTGATTTTGGCATCTACGTGATGATTTCTGCTCTGGAGCATATTCTGTTTGATGTCGACGATTTGTGCTTGTGGAGGGTTTCGATTCTGCTGCCATTGTGGCTGGGAAGAGCATTATGACTGCTGCTCAAAGCGGTTTGAAGCTTTAGATCGATGAATCGACAATTCTTGTCCCCTACAACATCTACACCCGCTTCTGGTAAATATCGAATGCCCTGCCTTAGATTATTAGTGTGAGGATGCTATAGCAGAGGGAACTTGAATATCCTATGATTGCAGGTGTTAAGGTAATTGAAATGGGGTTTTGGCTGTAGTTCAATCGAATGATTCATATTGGAGAATTTTTGGTGGATCAAGGAGCTGTGAAGCATTTTGAGGTAAGTTTTAATTTGGTTATGTTATAGTAATGAACTACGTTGTGGCAGCGGAATGAATATGGATTGATTTGTTGTAGAATTGTAGCTATGAGTTAGTGTGGTGGTTAATTATAGCAAGTATGGCATGATGGTGAGAAAGCGGATATTATGTGGGATGGGTGAACGAGACCTTAGTTACTATTCGTTTGGTAGATTGGGATACAAAATTGATGTAAGATTCGATTTGATTACTCGATGTACGATAGAACTTAATTATGTTCTATGTTGTGTATAGGATGTTGATTTGAGATAGATTCTTGGACGTGAAGACAAATGATATTTTCAGATAAGTCTTCATATCAGGTGGGTAATTTTCTACCCTGGTCAGGTAGTTGTTGATGCATGCGATTTAGATATATGATCATATTACCTTGACTCCACTCTTATTTATTCTTGTGCTTGATACTTTGTCTTTGGCCTTATATGCTCTATTGTTGTTATCATATTTTCCTTCATCATGATTAGGAGTTACATATGTGATGTAAGTAAACCTATAAATGCTTAGTTATGTGTAAATAGTGGAGTACGGATGATTACCTGATTTGTAAATTGGGTAAAAAGGGCATACGTGGGCAAGTAAGGTTCTGAATGTAGGATTGATTCCAATACCCTTATGTTGCATATTTACTACCGATCATGTGTTGTGTAAATGGTCAGGTAAATTATGAATAGTGTGTCGCTACGGACCGATGGTCCTAGCTTGTTATGATCTATTAAGTACGACTCTCTCTAGGATAGAGAGTGCGTTGATAAGATTGGTATGACTCTCTACAAGATAGAGAGTGTTATGATTAGTTGAGTATGACTCTCTGCCGGATAGAGAGTGTATTGATCAGATTGGTATGACTCTCTGTAGAATAGAGAGTTTGTGGTGAACGTCTGTATGTGTGACTATGCATTCATACCATTTACACACATGCTGGTGATTAGGTCTCTCTTATGGTTGAGAGAGTTGTCAGTCATCCTGCCTCCACGGTTACTCATAGGACGAGTAACCGGTGTGAGGGCAGAGCATTTGTTGTGTCGCACTCTACCACTATAGGTGGTGGTAGTTGGATTTACGTGCCGTTGTCCTGCGTGTATGACACTCGACCACTCATGGGTAGTGAATGTCGGAGTGGGCAACAACAGGGACCCCCGTCGAGTAGCTTGCTCTTTACGCTTATATGCTACTCAATCATACTGCCCACTTGGCCACTCGAGAGTAGTGGTTGGTGTTGAGTTGGGACAGTTGTCATGTCGAGCCACCGAGGCCACACTGGGGTCGTGGTAGCTTTAGGGTGAGCCGACATGACCATGCATGCTGCATTGCTGTGTCTTATGGCGTCTTGCATATTGCCATATATATATATATATATATATATGGATGATTGTGATTAGTATATATATTGATGCAGTCTATATGTATGCTTACTATGATATTGCATTTGTTTATATTATGTTTGCTATATTTGTTTGTACATATTCATACATGCTATTACATTTTCTATATGGTTGGGTGTCGGATATCTGTATATCTGTATACTTGTTGGTCGGTCTATTTGATACCTTTGACCCGTATCATGATATAGTATAAGGTAGTACTACTCTTCATGTTATATATTGTGGATATATGCTCAGGTTGGATATATGTAACGTAGCATACTTTCAGGTATGTCTGTACTTTACGTTGTTCATTTTGTTTAGGGAGTATATGCATGTATTTATATACTATGCTGGTGTATACCTGATGTACTTGTAGGTTATATTGTTAAATTACATGTGATATTTGATATATACATGTTCTCTCATATTACCGTTGAGTTATACTCACCACCACGGACCCTGGGTTTTTCTGTCGCCCATGTAACAGGTAGAAGTCTTCGTGATGGCTTGGAGCATCGCTGGTTGGCATCGTCTCATCTCAACTCTAAGGGTCCGAGCTTTTGGGTTTATCGTAGGTGTTTCGTTATGGATTTTCTTTTATATGATGATTTGTAGTGTTGGACACTACTGTTGTTGTACCGTTCTTTCGGGTTTTGTTACGACGTTTTCTTAATTTGGTGTTAGTCATATCGGTATGCATGGTGTGTGGTTTGTATTGTAGTTCTGTTTGTTCTGCTGTGCTTTGTTATGTTGTTATGTTTGCATTTGTATATGTTATTGTTGCTGTGGCCGAAAGGCTTGTATACACAGGATATGTTGCCACGTACAGGGGAGATGTTGTCCGTTTGATTTTCGATTCGGCATACTCTCGGGGCGTGTCATTATGTTAGCTACTATTGCACTAGTGTCAGTTCTAATGGGAGTAGTGATGACTATCTATTATCCTAGAGTTATTTATGCATTTATGTTACTATTATTATGTTTATTTGCACTGCATTTGAACTTCATACTTTATTGTTTTAGTTGTATGACTTAAATGGATGTTATGTGTTAATAGAATGTGTTAGGGCAATCTCTTGCCGTAATATGGTTTTGATGGTGTGGTAAAGGGTTTAAGTTAGTGTGTTATGTTGATTTGATATGTGCGTTGAAGTCGTGCAGGACTTAGTAATTCGCACATGGAGCCGTGGCGAGTTTCACATCTCATGACTAGTGCCTTGAGTCGGTGAAGGATAGCTTTGCGGAAGCCGTGCGCTTGGAGCATCCGAGGGACCGTCGGACGAGAAGCTTGGAGTGAAGCCGGAGGAAGTAGACTTCGAGGCAAGAGACGCGAAGGAGCATTGCAGAGCCGTGCGCCTGATGCTGCCGAGGGACGTGGCCGAGAACGAAGAGAACTTCGAAGGCGAGGGACTCCGAGAGATGAGAGTGAGCGATTGTAACCCGGGGAGGGGTAGCTCTTAGGTGAAACTTGGCCATTTGGCCAAGTGTCGGATGGGTTTTCCCGACACCAGTCGACTGCCATGTCATGGCGATCGCTTCCGAGTCGAATGTAGTTCGACCGTATACGATCGATCGAGGTGGCGCAGCCAATCGCCATACGGGCCGATCGCTAAGACCATCACCGGCCGGGCGAAGCGCAATGACCGTCAATAGGGTTTTGGCCATGTAATCGCTCGTAGCCGATCGGGCCCGATTAGAGGCAGCGAATGAACGAGGTCCATCAATCGATCGCCAAGAGTTCCGCTGGACTACAACGGCCGAGATCCAACATGTTCGGAGGCCGCTAGTGGCAATGATCGCCAAGGGCGCAATGATCGTGGCGCCAACGGGAAGAAATCAGCCCTCTCTATAAAAAGAGAGGGTGTGAGCCTTTGAGAGGCTAATGCTTATGCTCTAAGTGATCTTCCTAGTGCCCCACAAGCTCTAAACTCTTCTTACTTATTTTTACTCCATTCTTATTGTAAGAAGAGTGATCTTGATTGTAAAGGTTACCTCCACCTAGCTTGGTGCAAAGGAGAGACCAATAGTGATTGGCTTTGGAGGAGTGATTCACCTCGGACGAATCGGGATCGTGGATTAGCGGCGTAGCCGTGAACCACGTTACATTCTTTGTTAGCATTTGTATTTTCATTTATTGCTTTATATTTATTGTTTATGTTTCCGCTTGCGCTAACGATTGTGTAGATGAGCAAACGAACGAGAGAATTCCAACATCCATTGGAAGAGGGCTATTCACCCCCCTCTAGCCGGCCGTACCGATCCCCTAACTAAGGACTTATTTGGAATGAAAAAGAAAAATAAAAGCATGCTTAATCAAATTAAGGCATTGGAAAATAAGCTAGAAAATGCATGCTTAAATGATAATATTTCTTCTAGCTTAAATGATGCATGCTCACATGACCTTTATGTGCCATTAGATGTTAGTGATGCATGTATAAATGAAAATAGGGCCTTAAGGGAAAAGGTAGATTATTTAACAAAAGCCCTAGAAAAATTCACAATTGGCTCCAACACATTGAACATGATCTTAGGGAGCCAAAGAGCTAGTTTCAACAAAAAGGGCCTAGGCTACAAGGAAAAGAAAAATGAAAAGGCCTACAAATGCCTAATAGCTAGGGGACAAGATAAGAAGAAAGTAATAACTAGGAAATGGATCCCCAAGGAATACTTAGTGAACCCAATAGGAAAGAACTTATTTTGGGTTCCAAAATCCATCCTTAAGGGTTAGAAAACCCTTAGGGTAGCCAACCATATGCAATTGACCTATATCATATTTTGGTTGACTTAGGATGGCGGAACAACATTTTTAGAATAGTGTTGGGTGATGATAACGTGCCCATAAATAGATAATAATGCTTAAATCATGATGATTAATGTACTTGCTGTGTATGTTAGCAATCATGATTTATGCTATTGATATTTGGCACATAATCATGGGAAATAGGGTTGAATCATGCTTTAGGTGATACTTTGTTTATTATCATCTTATAATACCTAATGCATGACTATTATTTGATGAATACATGAGTTTCATGATCATAATGTAGAATTCATCCATATATGCCTTTATGATCATGAGGATTATTAGTTTGATACTTAACCTTGATAGAATTGCATGAATATATTGGTTAAGTATACACAAATACCCCCTAGGATGCATCTCACACTCACCATAGGCTACCTTGATTGAAAACTTAGCATGAGTGAGATGTTAGGATGATACAAATGTCCACTAATGCCTATGGCATTTAGATGGTCATTTAAAGTATCAAAATAGCAATAATAGACCAATCATGGGGAAGGCTTATGTTTAATTCATAGACATATTGCTCAAAGATCATGGTTGGATATTTCATATGTTTTCAAAACCATTTCTTACTTTAAAATACATGTATTCATGTTTTGAAACAATTGGATGCAAGACTAGGTGTTAAAATGGATACTCTTATGATCAAAAACCTAGTAGTTTTTAAAGCCTTTAGAATTTTGGCAAATCTCGGAAAATATAATGATTTTTCTTGAAAAACTATTTTTCATTGATAGATATACTTAAAAGAAATATGTTCCCCAAATTTCATGATTTTTCGAATTTTCTGGATTTAATAATGCATTTCTGAAATTCATCCAGAAAATCAGAAATTCGGATTCCTTTGTGCCGATCATGCCATGCGATAGCAATGATCGATGGAATGAACAAGTACAGTAACCTGATTTTATCAGGTTTTGACTGATTTTAATATATGTTTCTCTTTATACTTGATGCCATGAGTTTATAACTTAGTATTAATATTTTTGATGGTGTCAAAGGGGGAGAAATAATTATGTTTAAGTTAATTATGATAGGGGGAGAAATTAAGGGGGAGTTTCATGGATTAAGGGGGAGTTGCATGTTGCTATATCATGTTTATGTTTACATGCTTTCTTTCCTTTAAAATTTATATCAAATGTTTTTACCTAACTTAAACGGATTGCCACACATCAAAAAGGGGGAGATTGTTAGGGCAATCTCTTGCCGTAATATGATTTTGATGGTGTGGCAAAGGGTTTAAGTTAGTGTGTTATGTTGATTTGATATGTGCGTTGAAGTCGTGCAGGACTTAGTAATTCGCACATGGAGCCGTGGCGAGTTTCACATCTCATGACTCGTGCCTTGAGTCGGTGAAGGATAGCTTTGCGGAAGCCGTGCGCTTGGAGCATCCGAGGGACCGCCGGACGAGAAGCTTGGAGTGAAGCCGGAGGAAGTAGACTTCGAGGCAAGAGACACGAAGGAGCATTGCAGAGCCGTGCGCCTGATGCTGCCGAGGGACGTGGCCGAGAACGAAGAGAACTTCGAAGGCGAGGGACTCCGAGAGATGAGAGTGAGCGATTGTAACCCGGGGAGGGGTAGCTCTTAGGTGAAACTTGGCCATTTGGCCAAGTGTCGGATGGGTTTTCCCGACACTCACCGATCGCCATGTCATGGCGATCGGCCGATCGCTTCCCAGTCGAATGTAGTTCGATTGGTATACGATCGACCGGAGTGTAGCGGCGATCAAGCCGCCATACGTGGGCGATCGGCCAAGACTATCGGCCGATCGGCGGCGGCGATCGGTAGTCAATAGGGTTTTAGCGCCAGAACCGTTCGTAGCCCAGGCGATTGACTATGAGAAGCGGTAATCGGCCCGATGAGGTCCATCGATCGCTAAGAGTTCCATTTGACTACCCGTCGAGATCCAACGTGTTCGGAGGCCGTTGAGTGACGATCCGCCAAGGGCGTGATCGGGTGGCGGCCAACGGGAAGAAATCAGCCCTCTCTATAAAAAGAGAGGGTGTGAGCCTTTGAGAGGCTAATGCTTATGCTTTAAGTGATCTTCCTAGTGCCCCACAAGCTCTAAACTCTTCTTACTTGTTTTTACTCCATTCTTATTGTAAGAAGAGTGATCTTGATTGTAAAGGTTACCTCCACCTAGCTTGGTGCAAAGGAGAGACCAATAGTGATTGGCTTTGGAGGAGTGATTCACCTCGGACGAATCGGGATCGTGGATTAGCGGCGTAGCCGTGAACCACGTTACATTCTTTGTTAGCGTTTGTATTTTCATTTATTGCTTTGTATTTATTGTTTATGTTTCCGCTTGCGCTAACAATTGTGTAGACGAGCAAACGAACGAGAGAATTCCAACATCCATTGGAAGAGGGCTATTCACCCCCCTCTAGCCGACCGTACCGATCCCCTACAGAATGTTCATTATAAATGACTTGTTCATTTATTATAAATTTGATGGGTTATACGTAATATGATTGATCAATGTTATTTAGATTTGATCGTACAAATGATGAGTGATAACATAGTTACCATTTGATTTTATAAATCAAATTAGATTAACATTGAATTAATTGTGAATTGCATACAATACATATTGATTTCACTGAATTGCTAAACAATGTTTATTTTAGATTATGGCTTCTAAGAATATCATAATTGAACTTAATAAAGGATGGAAATTGAATGAGGATAACTACAAGATATGATACCTCAAGATGTAATATGTATTTGAGGAATAAGAAATTCTTTAGGTTGTCAGTTAGGTTATGGAAGAATCTGCTGATGGTTTTACAACACAACACAGACGTGATTTTAATGCCTATAAAACATGGAAAAAGAAAGACTCTACTGCTATGGAAATCTTGATCAGTTCTATGGATGTTGACTTGGTTTGTAAGTATGAGTAGTTTCCAATGACTCATGCTGTCTTGATTGCCCTTAGAGAAAAATATAATGGAGTGAGTCTGAGCAAACTTCGACAGCTGACTATCAAGTTTGATAGCTACAAGAAACATTCGAATGTCACCATAGGCCAACACCTGAGGGAAATGACGAATATGATTCGGGAGCTAAAGGCATGAGTTGACGGATGAATAATGGATTCAGGTAGTAATCCATTCCCTTCCTAATTCTTGGGAGATGATGAAATATAATCTTAATTACAGTGAAAATATCAGGACTTTCGCTAATGTCTCACACCATGTTGGACTAGAGGCGAAGAGAATTGAATCCACAAGGATCTCTGGGCAGGTTTTTATAAATCAAGGTTCTGTTGGTACATTGATAATTGCCATTTTGTTGTATTATTTTGGTCCTTAATATCATCGATTTAATACTCTCGTGTGTTTAATTGTTGATTATTTGCATGTTTTATGAGTTGGATCATCTTTTGGACCTAATTGTAAATTCTCCTATATTTTGGACTTATATGCAAAATGTGTCTTTATTTGTAGGAGATCGAGATGGGCCACTATTTATCCAGATCTGCAGAGATCCAGTCCGTACATTCAGATCTAGACATCTGAGTTTTTCATCCAGATTCGACCGATCGTGATTATCCATTCAGATTCAATCAGTTCCATTCATTAGATATCGGAGCAATCTTGACCGTCCAATGTGATGGCTCGATCTGAGTCATTAATCTGAATTTGGAGTGATCCAGCCCATACATTGTGATATACACATCTTGGCTGTTCATCCGGACCGTTGGATCTTGATCATCCCTCCAGATTTATCAAATCCGGCCATCCATAGTTGAATCGATCACCACCGTTGGATTGAGCAGCCAAATTAAGCCAACTTAATTGATTAATCAAGCCTAGCTTCAATTAGACGGTTGAGATCAGTGGACAAAATGAACGGACGACTAAGAAAAAACCATTAATCATCCTTCTCCACGCGAACTGAACAGAACCGAGCGGAGCAGCGCAGACAGCACTGAAGGCAGAAGGGCTTCTTCCTCGCGAGCGACGGCGGTTACCTCTTCTGCTTCCGCACGCGAAAACAGGAATTGCACAGGAATCGTCGCTGGAGACGCGTAGAAGGAGTTCCTCCAAAATCGCGCAGCGCAGAAAAATTTCGATCAGCGGCGTTCCCCTCCTCGCGAGCACGGCGACGGAGTGGTCTTCTTCCCCACGAGCGGCGGCGACAGTCCAGTAGCTCTTTTCCGGTGACCTCCCCTCCGACAGTCGGCGGTAATCCCTATCCCGACCTCGCCAGCCGACCAGGATGCCGTTTTAGGTCAGCTCATTGGCAGCGAGGAAAGGTCGTGATTCCAGCGAGTCCAGCTCCTTCACCGTCGATTCCATTCCCTTTCTGATGACCGGGATTAGGCCGCTCCGTCTCAGAATCATCCACCGACTGCGCCGATTGGACAGCTCCGTAACCCATCCGTCGGTGAGGAGACTCTACTTCCTTTGCTCCGATTCCATTTCATTCCGGCGACCGGGATTAGGCCGCACTGCTTTGACATCCATCCACTAGCTGCTGGGATAGGCAGTTCCGCATCCACAGCCGGAGCAGAGCATTCGCATCCCTCTGCATTCATCTCCTTTTCGTGGTGCCGGGATTAAGACCGCATTCATAATCCACCGTCGGAGAGGGCTGTTCGAGTTGTTGTCGCCATCGTGGGGTTATCGATTGCTTATATTTGGATTTAGTCCATTTAATTGGATAGTTTACTTTGTTATGTTTGTTCTATTACGGTTAATTTGTTATGTTATGTTTATCATGTTTAGTTTTGTCTATTATGTTTGATTATGTTTAGTTTAGTTTTCATCTACATTTGACCAATGTACCGTATAGTGACAGTGCGGTGCTTGGTTGAATTGCTTTCATTATTAGTTTAGATTTCATTTATATTTGGCCAGTGTACCGTATAGTGACAGTGCGGTGCCTGGTTGAATTGCTTACTTTCCTTGCATTTAGTTTTTAGTTAGTCTTCGACTACTGTGCCGTATAATGATAGTGCGGTGCTTGATTGAATTGTTTTATGTTTGTTAGTTTAATTTTTAGTGACTGTTTGACTACTGTGCCGTATAGTGACAGTGCGGTGCTTGGTTGAATTGTTCATATTTGTTTCTTGATCATTGTACCATATAATGACAGTTCGGTGCGTGATTTACTTGTTCTTGCACATTAGATTAGTTTCCCGAGAATTAATAATTGATAGTTAGGTTTACTTTTTGCATGTTTAATTTCCATATTTGTTAACCAGAATTGTTTAGCCATTGTATCGTATAGTGACAATGCGGTGCAGGGTTAAATCATTCTTGCATTAGGATAGCTTTCAAATAATTGTTTTGATAAATTGTAAAAAAAACCCCAGTGTTTACTTCTGTTTAAAAATAAACGTTCAGCCATTAGGTTCGTTGGGAGACGATCCGAGTCAGTCCTATACTACATTAGTGTAATGTCTCACACCATGTTGGACTAGAGGCGAAGAGAATTGAATCCACAAGGATCTCTGGGCAGGTTTTTATAGATCAAGGTTCTGTTGGTACATTTGGATCTAAGAGTAAGAAAAAATAATTTAATAAAGGAAAGGGAAAGGGAAAGGAAGATGGTATTGTTGTTGTTGCTACTGTTGGGTTGGGTCCAAATAAGAAGAAATTCAAAGGAAAGAAGAATGGACAAAAATCTAAAAGCAAGTTGACTTGCTATAACTATTGCAAAAAGGGGCATTTTCTTTAGGAATATACTGAGCCGAAAAAGGTAGATTCATGTTTAACTTCTATTCATCATCATCATGTTACTAGTACAATATTGTTAACTAATTCTTATCCTTTGTGGACTATAGATTTGACAACAACAAATCATGTAGCTTGTGAATGAACTATATTCGTGGAGTACCTTGAGTACCAGTTGACAATAAGTGGATATATATGGAAAACAATGTAAATATTGAAGTCAAAGGAGTTAGTACATGCAAACTCAACCTACGTGGTGAATGTACATTGTTTCTACATTATGTCCTTTATTCTTCTGAAATCCAATGGAATTTAATTTTTGTTACCTGTTTTCTCGAATTGGGTTAGTATTTGAACTTTTTATTAACTCTATGTTAATTGGATATGATTTTATAAGTAATGGTTCATAGTTTTTAATGTAAAACTAGATACTAATTATGGAATCGATGGTTGTTTTCTAAATATTGCTCGTATTAATGATGTTGATATTAATGTCGTTTGACATGCTAGATTAGGGCATATCAGACAAGAATGGTCAACGAATTACATTTTTAGTTTAATACTAAAATTATGATTGTGAATAATTGTAATGATTAGAGATATTGAATATCCTCCAGAAATAATAATTATTATGAGAGATTAAAGATGTTAATATTGATATAAATAATTTAATTTAAAGTAAATGCAAAATACTGATGTCTCCAATTTTGTTTTGAAGAGCAACTATATAAAGTGTGACAACTTTCTTAGCATTAATCGCTCAGTATGTTTGCTATTACATGAACTATTTTTCCTTAAATATGAAATAGATGCTTTTATTTGTTCTTTGTGGCTTGACTTGGACGAATGGAAAATATTGGAATTGTGCAATTGATAGTCTAAGTCAACAACATGTCTCTTGAATGTGGGATAAGTTTCCAGGACTACATGTGGGCATGGGAATTATTATCCCTGGCATGAAAAGGCAAGAGAGAGTAGTGATACTGCTATAATCCGACCCAGGGAATAAAGGAAGAAATAATGAAGGGCTAAAAGTGGAGAGGGTAAGATCAAATGAATGCAACTATAGTTCGGGGGATATACCCGAATCAAGTAGGGCCTAGTTTGGAAAGTTAAGCCAGGTTGAAGGGATTGCAACTCGAGGAGCCGAGTTGGGTTGGTGGCCAGAACAATGTCGAATAGTAACTAAGGGAGCTGAGTTGAGTTATAAATACCTCGGCTTGATGGCCAGAATGGTATAGGATAGAAAGTCGGGAAAATGAGTCGAACCAGAAAAAAGGGTGACTTGGGGAGAAGGATGGAGGTGGGAAAATAGTGAGAAAGATTGATTGAAGAATTGACATATAGGTAAAACAAAGTAAAAGGAGGACCCCACAATACGTAGGAAGTTTGTTATATCTGATAACCACCTAGGACACCTCATGAGGCCCCACAAGAGGCTCCCGATGGCACATTCTCACCAACAACATAACAATATGAATCCTTGAACCTGCACAGCCCTCTATGTGGACGGTGATTCAGGCAGTTTGTTACGCGACAGTTGGCTTTAGGGGCGACAAGGATAAAAGGAAGGGAGGACGGAAGAAGAAGGGGTTCTAGTTAATTTTCTCAACAAAGGCTCACTGTTGAAGAGGGAGGTTCAAGAGGTGAACTGGTAAGGAGAAGGAACATCGTCGACGGAGCGAGAAGAAGGGAGAAGAATCCGTGTGTTATTTACCTTTACTTTGTATAAACTCTTATCTTTAAGGGGCTTCTCTATCTCTGGAAGTACTTCCAATAAGGAGGGATTATAGTAAAGGTGTATTGCGTCGGAACTCACTCTAGAGCTCATCCGTAGAATAGGAATCTGAATTCCAAACTATGTTAAATCTTTTGCCATTATTTTCTTATTTACTGTTGTGGCCAAAGAGGACCTCAAGTCTCTTCTACACCTTCTTTATGAAGAGGCAAAAAATCTATGCTGCATCAGTTGACGCTGTCTGTGAGAACATTTGTGGCTGAACAAGACGTTGAGATGCATTTACAAGAAATCCCTCTTCCTGCAGCTTCTTTCGTGGAAGAAACCCCTATCACCTTACTGCCATCCCAGTTAAAGGCCATGGTGTACATGGAGGTATCTGAAGCTTTGGTAAGAGAAAGGAAGAGGACAGGATATCTCCATCCTCACTCTGGTGAGCCTTTTTAGAGGGAGCCCCCGCTCGTAGGTGTTGGACTATCTGAGCCGTAAAAATCGCTTTTTGCATTGCGGAAACCCTGAAAGTCGACCACGGATCCGTGCGAAGATAAACAAAATTACATGTACGTGTTTAAAAACCATAGATCTACTCTAGATCTACATGTTAAGAGTTTTACCCTTGATGTGACGCCCTTCGCTTATCCCGCTCGTCCAAACGACTTGTCGGAACTCGAGAGTGTCAAGTGTACACTCCTCTATCGGTATCCACACGAGCAATAGGTAAAGAAAAGACAACTTAGAGTGTGCTAGCACTCCTTGAAGTCCACGGCAAAGGAGGGGGAGAGAGCTTTAGGGAAGAGAGGAAGAAGATGATGAAGTTACACAACTTAACCTCACACTAATGCCCACCATCAATCTTGGCCGGCCACTAAAAAGGGGGTTACATGCACGCATGTAATTCCAAGAGCCATGACTCTTGGTCTCCCTCATGAGGTGGTACCCCATGATGTGTCCATGATGATGTGGAACATTATCATTGGCCGACCCCATGCCAAGTCACCATGACATGATAATTGGTCAAGTCAAAATTGACTATTTATCTTCCCTCTCAAGTCAAGTCAAACTTGACCTCTTATCTCCCATGGTTGATCAAATCCAATCATTTGATTCAAGTCAATTTGATTTAATGAATCTCAATTCATTAGTTTAAATTGACTCGATGAATCAAATCTAAATTAGACTCATTCAACACTTGAATCAACTTGAGTCCAACTCAATTAGTCTAATTTGGATTACTCTTAATCTAATTTGGTTCATCCCATGAACCTAATCCTCATGGTTCATCATATGAACCTAATCTCCATCTAATTTCCCTTTGTGTGTGACCCTATAGGTTCTTGTAACGTTGGCAATGCTCCTAAACCGATTTAGGAACATAAGCAATGAGCGGTATCTAGCAACACATCATTGCTACCCAAGTTACAAGAATGTTGAGATCCAACATCACCTTTGTGACTACTAATTGTGACTCTCACAATATGTGACAATGTCCCTCTATCCTTGACATCTAGATTGACCAACTGAGGCATAGACCGTGTCATCCTCGGTACAATCTATATCTTGAACTCCAAGTAGATTCACTCTAATCAAATGAGCTCAATATCTCATATTGACTCATTTGGGCATGACCATGCACTTAGTGGTCTCACTCTATCAAGAATAACGATGTCACTCCCGTCATATAGGAGGGATAGATCCAATCTACATCACTCACATCTCTCCGCATAATTTGTTACATACCCAGTAATCGCCTTTATAGTCCACCCATTTACAGGTGATATTTGACGAAGCCAAAGTATGCAACTTCTTATGTAGGGAACCATTTATTGGATCGATTTGAGCGCTAGAGGGGGGGGGGGGTGAATAGCGCAAAATAATTTTTCTTTTTGTACGATTAAAACACGAGTGCACAGTGGAAAATAAATAAGGCAAAGCTTTGTTTTTACTTGGTTCATAGCCTTTGGCTGCTAATCCAAGGCCCTAACGGTCCTAGACCGTGTACGGAGGGCAAATCACTAAAATACTCCTCCTCACTGAAGGTAAGAGTAAGCGAGTACAAGAGAAAGCCAAGACTCGAGGTAGAGGGACACTCCCTCTCTCCTCGTTACGATAAAAAGCTCCGAGACAAGAAGAGTAATACAATAATATGAAAGGAACGAGCTAAATTAAACTTATACCGACGAAAAAGAAATGAAAACTCAAGCTTAGATCATCAGAGTAGTAGCACTTCATCGTCGTAGAGTCGTCAGAGAGTCACAGCATTGCGGAGGCTTTTGGAGAGCTTTTTGATGATGAAATGGGGAGGAATGAACCTTCTTTTATAGCCCTAGAAGTCCCCTCCTCGAGCACATCAAGATCCTACATCAATGGCCACCTCACCCTTGAAGAAAGGGATGAGTTTTGACTCATCTCGAAGCTGATCCTTGCCCAGTGGTTGAAATGATTTCTTGGCCAGTTGAACTGATGGCTCAGCAGTTGACTGGCCGGTTGAACTGATGTCCAATAGTTGATTGGTTGGTTGAACTGATGGCCAGAAGTTTTGACTACAATAAAGAGTTAGCTCGAAATATAAGTGAATTCGACGACCACTTGCCGTCCGATCTCGACATAGACCTTCCATGGGAAGTCTTGGTCGGATCGTCGCCTAAGGACATCCCCATACGAAGGACACAACCTCACTTCACTTTACTCACTCGAGTTTACCTCAACATTTACCTTTGAAGCCTTGCTTCCGATCTCCACATGAGGTCTTCGGCTCCCTCCGAAGTCCTCCCGGTGTCGCTAGCCTTCAGCTCCAGTGTTAGCACTTTTCTGCACACTCGATTTAGCTCGTGAGATAACAATATGAGCTTAAATTTGTATCATTTGCTATAATCAAAATTCAGGTTCGACTTAGGTGCCTACTGCACCAACAATCTCCCCCCTTTTGATCTATGGCAAACCCACATACAAAGTTAAGAAAATCATATCATGAAGAGTAATAATATGCATGAGAATCAAAAATAATAAATATTAAGTAGGAGTAGTAGAGGTTTTCTTCCAAGTCTCCCCCTTGAGGAAACCTCCCCCTTGATCGAGGGTGAGTCTTGAAAGAAGATCTCAATCCTCCCCCTTGATGTTTTCTATTTTAGGAAGACTTTAAGTAATTAACAATTACTTAAAGTTGACCTTAGTAAAAAAAAAACTTAAGTTGTCCCTTTCTCCCTTTTTAAAACAATTAAGTTTAAATAAATTTGCAAAAATTAAAGTTAAGTAAAAGAAAATATTTACTTAACTTTTGGCCATGATAATAAGTATGAAGTCTTAAGTTAAGTTATAAAAAAAAAATGATCCCTTAACTTTGACCTTTTTCTCTCCCTTTTGCTATATATCGAAAAGAGTGGGGGGGGGGGGGGTTTGAAAAAGAAGAAACTATAGGTATTAAGTTTAAGTTTTCAAGTCCAAGCATGTTCCATATTATTTTGAAAATAATATACTGAAAATAAGCTCATCTATATAATGTTCAACTCTTATTTGACTTGATTGATATAAAGAATCAACAAGTCCTGGTCAGAGTTGGTTAATATATATGATTATACTCCGTGGTTCATGGCGATGCACTAGCTCTACATCTGAAACCAGGAGTAAGGTCCTAACATCTCATGCCCATCTACGTGGCTAAGTACACAAACACATTAGTCCTATGTGTTGTGAGATGCATTGGCTCCTTAAATCTATAGGTGCATAATATCTAAGGTATGTCCTAAGCTAGTTCCATGAGCATGTAAAGTAAAAAAAAATAGTAATAAGAAGATATAATTTGTAACCTCCTATTCTACTACACACATGCCCAATTTTCGTCTTAGTAGACTGAATTTGGCTTCGGGTAGGGGTTTAGTAAATAGGTCTTGCCAAGTTGGACTTCGATTCGATGTATTCGAGTTGTATGACTCCGTTGGCCACATGTTCTCGAATGAAATGATGTTTGACCTCTATATGTTTGGTCCTAGAATGACATATTGGATTCTTAGTTAGGTTAATTGAGCTAATGTTATCTACGTGAATTTTAGTGTTCGTAAAGTCTAACTTAAAATCTCGGAGAGTGTGCTTCATCCAAAGAAGCTGAGTGACACACTCACCCATCGCGATGTATTTGGCTTTGGTGGTAGATAAGGCAACACAGGGTTGCTTCCTACTGCACCAACTCACTAGACTTGAGCCGAGAAGTTGACAACAACCACTCGTACTCTTTCTATCGAGCTTACTATCGGCATAGTCCGAGTCGGAGTAGCCGGTTAGTTCGAACTCGGTAGATCTAGGGTACCAAATATCGACATTAAGTGTACCCTTTAGATATCTAAGGATACGCTTGACTAGAGTTAGGTGAGACTCCTTGGCACAGGATTGGAACCTTGCACACATACTTACTGCAAATAAGATATCAGGTCGGTTTGCAGTTAAGTAAAGGAGACTCCCTATCATGCTTCTATAGTGTTTTAAGTCAATTGGATTTCCGATTAGATCTTCTTCTATATTTACATTCGTTGCCATTGGGGTATTAGTAATTTTAGCGTCTTGCATCCCAAAGTGTTTAATTAATTTCCTAGTATATTTGCGTTGGTGTAGGTATATTCCCTCTTTAGTGTGTTTAATTTGTAGACCTAAGAAGAAACTCAACTCACCTACTAAATTCATTTCAAATTCACTTTCCATAAATGAAATGAATTCGTTTAGTAGGATCAAGTTGGTGGTTCCGAAGATGATATCATCTACGTAGATTTGGGCTATGAATATGTCTTTTACCTACGGTTTTTACGAAAAGGGTTGGGTCAACTACACCTTGGTTAAATCCTTTGGACTTAAGATAAACCGAAAGCCTCTCGTACCAAGCTCGAGGAGCTTGTTTGAGTCCATAGAGAGCTTTCTTTAATCTAAGGACATGGTCGAGTTTATCTAGACTTTCGAAACTGGGAGGTTGACTAACATAAACCTCCTCCTTAAAATATCCATTCAAGAATGTTGACTTTACATCCATTTGAAACAACTTAAATCCTCGATGTGCAGCATATGCTAATAACATTCGAATGAACTCTAATCTAGCTACTGGGGCATAGGTCTCATCGTAATCTAATCCTTCGACTTGACTAAAACCTTTGGCGACTAATCTAACTTTATTTCTAACTACTTCACCTTTATCATCAAGTTTATTTCTAAACACTCACCTTGTTCCAATGATTGTTTTATCTTTAGGTGGTGGTACTAATTCCCATACTTCGTTCCTAGTGAACTGAGCTAGCTCTTCTTGCATTGCAATATTCCAATCGGGATCAAGAAGAGCTTGGTCAATAGTTTTGGGTTTAATTTTGAAAATCAAGGAGATTTGACTAAGGTTTTGGTATGAGGCTCTAGTTCGAACTCCTAGGCTTGGATCACCTATCACTTGGCCGATAGGATGATTCATTTGAGTCCTAGTTTGATTTGGGTTAGAGTCATCTATCACTGTGTCGATAGGATGACTTGGTTGACTTAGGTTAGGATTAATATTAGACTTGATCTCCGGATCAGAGTTGAGTCTGGTATGAATCGGCTCACTAATTGGGGTTGCTGGGGGTTTTGTAGGTTCATGTCCTTCATCAAACAATACATTGATAGTCTCCTCGACTCTAAGGGTATCATGGTTATATACTCTATAAGCTCTACTCGTAGTCGAGTATCCTAGAAAGATTCCGGTCGAAGTTTTGGATGTAAATTTCCCTAGGTAATCCTTAGTGTTTAGGATATGTACCTTACACCCAATACCCTAAAGTACTTGATGTTAGGTATTTATCGTGATAAATCTCGTACGAGGTCTTAAGGTGCCTCTTTACCATAAGGATTTTATTTCGGACATAGCACGCCGTACTAATGGTTTTTGCCCAAAACCTATCGGGTAGGTTATACTCGTTTAATATTTTCTTAGCGGCTTCTTGTAGGGTTCTATTTTTACGTTCTACCAGACTATTCTGTCGTGGAGTTCTAGGGCATGAGAACTCATGGTGGTATCCATTTAGGTTACAGTATTCTATAAACCTGTGGTTCTTAAATTCACCACCATGATCACTCCTAAGTCTTTTGATTTTAAGGTTTTGTTGATTTTTTATTAGTTTAAATAGGTTGATTAATTGATCTAGGGTATCACTTTTGTGTTTGATGAACCTAACCCAAGTAAATCTAGAATAGTCGTCAATTATGACTAAGCAAAATTGACTCCCATTAAGTGACTTAGCTCCGTGTGAATCAAATAGATCCATGTGTAGGAGCTCAAGAACACTTTTGGTTCATTATTGATTAGTTAGTTGATGTTGTGTCCTAGATTGTTTACCTTGTTGACAATCATTACATATTTTATTATCCAAGTTATTGAGGTTAGACAAACCTCTGACTAAGTCACTCTAACTCATCTTGTGGATGAGTCTTGGGTGCGAGTGACCGAGTCATCGGTGCCACAACCAAGATCTCTCTTGCCATATCATAAGACACTTGGTTGAGGAGTTAGTTAAATTAATAGTATAAATATTATTATTTCTGGTTCCCTTAAGAATTGTTTTAGAAGTTTCATTTGTATTAATTATGCATTCATTTTCTAGAAATATGACCTTATAGTTATTATCACACAATTGGCTTACACTAAATAAATTATATTGAAAATTTTCTACCAATAAGACATTTTGAATAATAAAGTTAGAGTTGAGCTCAATATCACCTGATCTGATAATTTTGAGCTTGCCATTGTTTCCGAAGACTACCGATCCTTGTCGTTTGAATCGAAGCTTCGAAAACTTGAGTTGATCCCTGGTCATGTGTCGAGAGCGACCACTGTCCAACATCCATTGATCCTACACGCAAGGTAGTTGGATAGGATATTGGAATTATTAAAGGTTGGTTGTAAATTATTAAACCTAAATCATCTCACCCATATCTACATGATCAAGCATGTTAACCTTATATGTTCTTGTGAGATGACTTCCAATTTTATTTGATTTAAATTTAATGATTTGAACACTTGTCAACCTTGCGTTAGATTCAGATTTGACCTTAAGCTCATCAAGTCACCTTTTCAAGATCATGGTTTCCAGGTCGTGGCGAGGCACAGAGGCCTTCTTTGATCGAAAAAATGACCACTTTTTTAGACAAAGCCATTTTTAAGAAAATAGAGATTTGACTCACCTAAGACCACTTCCTGGTCTAACTAGTCTAGGATACGGTGAGGTAGCTTCAGCTAATTCCACTCGGTCAAGTGAACCGAACTAGATACACCTTATCTAGCCCGAATATACAAGACTCCGCTTTCCTAGCATACTATCATCTCGCCGTATCCTGGTACTATGTTACCAGGTATTAACGAGTTATAGTCCTATCTAACCATTCTAAAAAGAAAAATCAAAATAAATAAAGAACCTAAGCATGCAATTTCTAAGTTAAAGCACAAACAAGTTTTGTACTGGCTCCCCCTGGACCGTTGAATTTGTTCGGTCTCTCCACATAGTGGATTTGGTCCTTGGGAACCTAGTACTGGTTCGATCCTAAGTTTGAAATCAAAGCGGTCTTATGGACCCATGCTTGGACACATTTTTTATGTCGACTTACAATCGACATATACGACTTGTTGGTCATATTTGAGCTAAATCCTAGTCCGACCTTGTTGTACACGACCCTTTGTGATCCAAGTTGGAGGTCAAGTCCTTTGGATCCCAAAGTAAATCTTTCCAACGTGTTCCTAAGATCTTTGACTTGACTCTTCAAGAGTGAGTTCTCAACTTCGAGATTTTCAACCCGAGTTGAGTCCTCCTCTCGAACTCGACTAGTCGAAGAGGTTAGGAAGACCTCGTGTTTGAGGAGTTTAACCTCCTCAACCAGGGTCTCGACCTTGGACTCGGACTTAGCTAATTTCCTAGTTAAGAATTTAATTGCACTATAGAGCATACTAATAAGGGATCGACTTACCTTGAGTGTATCTTTTGAACTGGATGTGGATCCGTGGCTTGTCTTGAATAAAGCTTCACAGTCCGATTCGTCTTCGATTTCAGATTCGTGTTCTGGTTCCGACTTCATCTCCGATTCAACCGGTTTAGCCATGAAGACACGATCATCGTCTTCTTCCTCGAATGCTTCTTCCCACGTAGCGTTGAGTGCCTTTCTGTGTTTCGGTGCTTTGTTCTTGAGCTTCGGACATTCGAACTTGATATGTCCAAACTTGTTGCATTCGTAACACCTAACATTAGAACTTTTAGGATTACTTTCGTTGGGTCGAGTGACGGTTTGCTTTCGGCCCTTGACCATCCTTCGAACTAGGTTGACTAGTTCAACCTCCATTTTGGGTCGACCTCTAAATCAGATTCATCTTCTTCCTCCTTCAGGGGTGGCTTGCTCACGGTTTTCTTCTTCGAACCTGAAAAAAGTGCTACACCCTTCTCGAGTTCTGAGTTAGACTGTTCATGGAGTTCAAAATCGGAAAATAACTCATTTAATCTAAGTTTTGAAAGACCCTTGGAGACCTTGTAGGCATCGACCATGGATTCCCACAAGGTAGTCCTAGGAAATGAGTTTAGTACATACCTAATAAGGTCACAGTTTTCGATCCTTTGTCCGATTGCATGTAGGTTGTTGACGATATCTTGAGTGCAAGCGTGAAGTTGCATCGTCGTCTCGTGTTCCTGCATTTTTAGATTATATAACTTATTGAACAATAGATCGCGCTTACATACCTTGGCTTCATCGGTCCCTTCGTGTAGCTCCACTAGTTTTGTCCAAAGATCCTTTGCGCTGATGAAGGGGCCGACGCGATTAAGCTCCTCCTTGGACAAGCCGCATTGGAGGATTTGAGTCGCCTTGGCATCGACTTCGACTTGTCTTTTTGTAGCATTGGTCCATTGGTCATAATCCAAAGATTCATCCACTTCGTTAGTTGGAAGTGTGAATCCCATTTGGATTATGATCCACATCTCGATTTGGCTCTTAAGGAAGCACTCTATCCGACCCTTCCAATAATAAAAGTCATCTCCGTTGTAAAACGTAGGTCGGACGGTGCTAAAACCCTCGAGATGGACCATTGATACAAAAAATAAGAGAATGAAGCAAAAAAAACCTAACAACAACACAAACAATCGAAATGTCCCAAGACTCGCATCTTGGATTAGTAGTGCGGGAGAAAAAAAATTAAACGAATGAAAGAGAGAAAAAATTCGAAATAAACAGAAATAAAAAAGAAAAAAAATCTGTAAAAATCTAGATTGGTGGTTTCACCAAATCTTAGCACCCCCGGCTCTGATACCAATTGTTGGATCGATTTGAGCCCTAGAGGGGGGGGGTGAATAGCGCAAAATAATTTTTCTTTTCGTACGATTAAAACACGAGTGCACAGCGGAAAATAAATAAGGCAAAGCTTTGTTTTTACTTGGTTCACAGCCTTCGGCTGCTAATCCAAGGCCCTAATGGTTCTAGACTATGTACGGAGGGCAAACCACTAAAATACTCCTCCTCGTTGGAGGTAGGAGTAAGCGAGTACAAGAGAAAGCCAAGACTCGAGGTAGAGGGACACTCCACCTCTCCTCGTTACGATAAAAAGCTCCGAGACAAGAAGAGTAATACAATAATATGAAAGGGACAAGATAAATTAAACTTATACCGATGAAAAAGAAATGAAAACTCAAGCTTAGATCGTTGGAGTAGTAGCACTTCATCGTCGGAGAGTCGCGGCATTGCGGAGGCTTTTGGAGAGCTTTTTGATGATGAAATGGGGAGGAATGGACCTTCTTTTATAGCCCTAGAAGTCCCCTCCTCGAGCACATCAAGATCCTACATCAATGGCCACCTCACCCTTGAAGAAAGGGATGAGTTTTGACTCATCTCGAAGCTGATCCTTGATCAGCGGTTGAATTGATTTCTTGGCCGGTTGAACTGATGGGTCAGCAGTTGACTAGCGGGTTGAACTGATGTCCAGCAGTTGACTGGCCGGTTGAACTGATGGCCAGAAATTTTGACTATAATAAAGAGTTATCTCGAAATATAAGTGAATTCGACGGCCACTTGCCGTCCGATCTCGACATAGACCTTCCATGGGAAGCCTTGGTCGGATCGTCGCCTAAGGACGTCCCCATACGAAGGACACAACCTCACTTCACTTTACTCACTCGAGCTTACCTCAACATTTACCTTTGAAGCCTTGCTTCCAGTCTCCACCTGAGGTCTTCGGCTCCCTCCAAAGTCCTCCCAGTGTCGCTAGCCTTCAGCTCCAGCGTTAGCACTTTTCTGTACACTCGATTTAGCTCGTGAGACAACAATATGAGCTTAACTTTGTATCGTTTGCTATAATCAAAACTCAGGTTTGACTTAGGTGCCTACTGCACCAACACCATGGTGACTTTAGGTCTAAGGACTAATAGTCATACTAATAGTCACATGAGAAAGTATATGACACTCATATAACAATCCATGATACTTTCTTATGGCGGGTCATTCAGTATACATTCTCCAATGCATACCCATGTGTCAACTTGATATCTCATATCCATGACTTGTGAGATCAAGTCATCGAGTTGACCTACATGCTAGTCTCTTTGCATTAACATTGTCCCTGAATGTTAATACTTGACTAGGAATGATTAAGAGTAGTGTTCTCTATATCATATCATTATCGATTCAACCAATCGATTGATATAGATAAGAACCTTCTACTCAAGGACGTTATTATACTTAGTTATTTGACACCAATATAAGTAAGTATAATAACCATAAAGAAATGCCTTTATAAATAGGAATATGATACAATAAAGTCCATACAACAATTATCACATGATTGGCTCTAGGGCTTTCACTGACAATCTCCCACTAGCACTAGCGCCAATCACTGTAGTATCTAATACCCAATGACCTAGTGTGATCATCATGCTTTTTCTGTGCCAAAGACTTGGTCAAGGGATCTGCGATGTTAGCCTCTGTGGGTACTCTGAAAATCTTCACATCTCCTCTATCAATAATCTCTCGAATGAGATGGAAGCTCCGTAGTATGTGTTTGGTCCGCTGGTGTGAGCGAGGTTCCTTAGCCTACGCAATCGCTCCATTGTTGTCACAATAGAGCTCTATAGGATCTGCTATGCTAGGAACCACCCCAAGCTCAGTAATGAACTTGCGGATCCAAACTGCCTCCTTTGCTGCCTCTGATGCAACAATATACTCGGCCTTTGTTGTAGAATCAGCAACTGTGTCCTGCTTCGAACTCTTCCAGCTCACAGCGCCACCATTCAAGCAAAACACGAACCCTGACTGTGATCTATAATCATCCTGGTCAGTTTGGAAGCTGGCATCGCTGTAACCCTTTACATCTAGCTCCTCATCGCCTCCAAATATCAAGAAATATTCTTTAGTCCTTCTCAAGTACTTAAGAATATTCTTGACTGCTATCCAGTGACGCTCACCTGGATCTGACTGGTATCTACTCGTCATGCTCAAAGCATACGAGACATTAGGACGAGTACATAGCATGACATACATGATAGATCCTATGGTCGATGCATAAGAGATCTTATCCATGCGGTCTCTCTCCTCTCTAGAAGAGGGACTTTGAGTCTTCGAAAGAGTCACACCATGTGACATCAGCAGAAGTCCCTTCTTGAAATTCTGCATGGCAAACCGTAGTAATACCGTGTCAATATATGTACTCTGACTTAGGCCAAGCAATCTCTTAGATCTATCTCTATATATCTTGATGCCTAGAATACAGGTTGCTTCACCTAAGTCCTTCATTGAGAAGCACGTCCCCAGCCAAGTCTTCACAGACTGTAGCGAAGGGATGTCATTCCCAATGAATAGTATGTCATCCATATACAATACAAGGAAGACAACTATGTTTCCATTAACCCTCTTATAGACACAGAGTTCATCTTCATTCTTGATGAAACTAAACTGTTTGATCGCATCATCGAATCGAAGATTCTAGCTCCGAGAAGCTTGCTTAAGCCCATAAATGGACCTTTGCATCTTGCATACTTTGCCAGTATGCTGTGGATCTACAAAACCCTCAGGCTGTGTCATGTACACATCCTCGAGCAAGTTTCCATTCAGAAACACGGTGTTGACATCCATCTGCTAGATCTTATAATCGTGGTATGCTGCAATAGCAAGCATGATCCGAATGGACTTAAACATCGCCACTGGAGAAAAGGTTTTCATCATAGTCAATACCATGAATTTGTTTGAAACCTTTAGCCACCAATCGACCCTAATAGGTATGCGTAAGTCCATCCATGTCAGTCTTTCTCTTAAAGACCCACTTACACCCAATGGGTTTGATGCCTTCAGGTGGATCAACCAAAGTCCATACTTGGTTGGTATACATGGATTTCATCTCGGATCTCATGGCCTTTAGCCATTTCTAAGAATATGGGCTCATCACAGCTTCCTGATAGGAGGTAGACTCATTCTCAATGAGCATAACGTCATCATGGTCAGATAAGAGAAATGAGTATCTCTCAGGCTGACGACGTACCCTATCAGACCTGCGAAGAGGTAAGTCTACCTGAACAAGTTGTTGTTCCATAACTCTTTGTGCAACAATCTCATCACTCACAACACTTTGTGGTTCCTGTTCAACCTCCATCAAGGCCTTAGTGCTATGATCCTTATCTTGAATTTCTTCAAGATCGAACATACTCCCACTAGTTTTTCTAGAAACAAAATCCCTTTCTAAAAATACCCCAGTCTTTTCCACAAACACTTTGTGCTGACTGGGAATATAGAAATAATATCCCTTCGTTTCCTTGGGATATCCAACAAAATAGAACTTATCGGATTTGGGTCCCAGTTTATCTGAGACTTGACGTCAAACGTAAGCCTCACAACCCCAAATCCTCATAAAAGACATCTTGGGATTTTTCCCTATCCATATTATATATGGTGTCTTTATCACAACCTTGGATGGTACACGGTTAAGTGTGAAGGCTACTGTATCTAGAGCATATCCCCAAAAGGATATAGGAAGATCTGTGTGATTCATCATAGATCGTACCATATCTAATAGGGTACGATTCCTCCTTTCAGATACACCATTCCACTGTGGTGTTCCAGGAGGAGTGAGTTGGGATAGAATCCCACACTAAGCTAGATAGTCACGAAACTCATGGCTAAGGTATTCGCCACCTCGATCTGATCGAAGTATCTTAATACTCTTGCTAAGCTAGTTTTGTACTTCATTCTTGAATTCTTTGAACTTTTCAAAGGATTCCGACTTATGTGTCATCAGATACACATAACCATATCTACTGAAGTCATCAGTAAATGTAATGAAGTACCTATAACCACCTCTAGCAGTAACATTGAAAGGGCCACATACATCACTATGTATAAATCCTAACAAGTCTGTTGCTCTTTCACTGTGTCCACTAAAGGGAGTCTTGGTCATCTTGCCTAGAAGGCAAGACTCGCATGTCTCATATGATTCAAAATCAAATGAGTCCAGCAGCCCATCCTTATGGAGCTGGGATAAGCGACTTTCATTTATGTGACCTAAGCGACAATGCTAGAGATAGGTTTGGTTCAACTCATTTGACTTGAACCTTTTGGTACTTATGTTATAGATGAGGCTCTCTAAGTCTAGAATGTAGAGTCCGTTCATTAGAGGTGCACTACAATAGAACATATCATTTAAATAAACTGAACAACATTTGTTCTTTATTATAAATGAAAAGCCTTTCTTGTCCAAACAAGAAACTGAAATTATGTTCTTAGTCAAAGCAGACACATAAAAATATTCATCTAGTTCTAGTACAAGCCCAGAGGGAAGAGATAGAAAATAAGTTCCTATAGCAACAACAGCAACCCTTGATCCATTGCCTACTCGTAGGTCCACCTCGCCCTTCGTCAATGCCCTGCTATTTCTCAGCGCCTGCACATTGGTACAAATGTAAGATGCACATTCGGTATCTAATACCCATGATGAAGAAATAGATAGATTGACTTCTATAACATTTATACCTGAAGTAGAAGTCTCACTTCTCTTCTTCTTAAGATCTTCCAAGTATGCTTTGCAGTTACGCTTCCAATGTCCAGCTTCCTTACAGTAGAAGCAAGTCCCTTCCTTGGCCACCCCTCCTTTCGATTTCAGTGCCTTGCCTTTGCCCTTGGCTTGGGACTTTCCCTTACCTTTAGGCTTGCCCTTGCCTTTCTTCTTTTGCACCATCAAAATGGAGTCAGGTTTTCCCTTCTTAAGGTTAAGCTCAGCAGTCCTCAACATGCTAAGCATCTCAGGCAGTGGCATATCAATTTCATTCATATTGTAATTCATGACAAATTGATTGTAGCTTTGTGACAAAGATTGCAAGATCAAGTCAGTGGCCAGCTCTTGGCTAAGTGAAAATCCCAACCTCTGTTGGTTCTCTATGTACCCAATCATCTTGAGTACATATGAACTTACGAAAGTCCCATCTTGCATCTTGGACTGAAATAGTGCCTTAGAGATCTCGTATCTCTAGTGCCTTGCTTGTCCTTGATACAGTTGACGAAGATGTTCAACCATATCAAAAGCATTCATGAGCTCGTGTTGCTTCTGAAGCTCAGAGTTCATGGTCGCGAACATGAGGCATGCCACATCTAATGCATCATCTTGATGCTTCTTGTAAGCATCTCGGTCAGCTCACGAGGCAGTGGCAGGAGGTGCCTCCGGAATGGGCTACTCCAGGATGTACAATTTTCTTTCTTGGGTGAGAACGATTCTCAGATTCCTATATTAGTTCAGAAAATTAGCTCCATTGAGCTTGTCCTTCTCAAGGATAGAATGCAGGGAGAGAGTGTTTGTGTTTGTCGACATGGTAATCTACAACATACACAATGCAGAAAATTAATATCATATTTCATTTATCATTTAATTAGGCCTTTAATCAAATTATGCTCCCACTGAATTATAGGACTTTTATAGAATCGAGTCATGGATGTGGTGAAACCACATTACTAGATTCATGCAAACTAGCTAAAATTCTCGCGGGACAAGATCCACATCATACTACGCCTTGAGTTAGCTTTGGCTAAATCGCCCAAGACTTAGTATGATCGGTAGGTAACAAATTACCGATTACATCTCTATGCAACTCTTGTTTATAGGATCAAGATCTACATTTACAAAAGACCTTGAGTTAGCTTTAGCTAAATCGCCTAAGATTTAGTGTAAATGTAACCTTATCCTACCTTTCCAACGGTTGGAATATGCCTATAGTTTTACTCGATCCAATTGAGTTAACTAGTTTTACTCAATCTAATTGAGCTTATTCTCACCCAAGCTATGATAGGCGGGACCAAGATTGTCCCTCCGCACCCTACCAAGACAATATGCGTTGCTCTGCTTTGGCAGATTCAACAACAATAAATGATCGAGGTAGTGATGAGTATTAAAACTTGGTAGGCATTTTCGAGTTGATTCGATTAAGATCTAATCTAATCGTGAATGTGCATCATATACGCATTAAGACCTTTATTACCCTACACTAGCATGCATCACATACATACAAACAATATACTAGCATGCATCATATACATACAAGCAAAATTTACTAGCATGCATCACATACATATAAGCAAACACACACACACACACACACACACACACACACACACACACACACATATATATATATTTATATATATATACTACGATCTTCTCAAGCCAATGAGAAGATCGGACGGTCAACCTAGGGTTAGTAGGTTCTCCAAGCGCCACCTTTGACCGCCATGTGTCATCGGCACCCTCCTCGTAACTCCGTCTACTAGTGGACCTTCCACCACTCCATTTTTGTACATTACAAACATGAAACTCGAGTTACATTCGAGTCTAAAACTATTTACAACTAGAATATTAAAAAGAGAGGCACAACGCACAGGTCACATACATTATATAACATGCACAATACAAAAATGGCATGCAAGTCGTATTATGAATTACAACATATTTATCCAATCACATTGGGTTTCTTGGGCCATGACCATCACAGTATTATACATAATTCTAAATAATGTATTTTACAGAAATTTCTATAATTTTTGCTATTTTGTTTTTCAATTTTATGAGTCACATCTCCATAATGGTCCCGCTAAGCGATTTTCGGGCACGATCATGGGACAATGCCCCTTGCGGGGTTAGGGGTAGCGCCCCTTCTCACAAAATGAACCTTGTGAGTGTCTCATCTTGATCCTACAGTGACTTAAGTCGCTGTCCCAAAAACCTAAAGTGAGAATTTGCTGTTCCGGAGAGTTTTTCTCGGTGGTCGAAGCCTACAAGTGTCCCAACACTTGTTGCTTCGACTCTTCAAGAAAATACCCAAAAATATATAAAAATAGGAGATTTACACAAACTTACAGATATGTAATTTTTTTATCTAATACAAAAACTACAAAAACTAAACACATACATGCTTCACACGGTGCTCTGATACCACTGTTGGACTATCCGAGCCGCAAAAACTGCTTTTTGCGTTGCGGAAACCTCGGAAGTCGGCCACGGATCCATGCGAAGATAAACAAAATTAAATGTACGTGTTTAAAAACCTTAGATTTACTTTAGATCTACATGTTAAGAGTTTTACCCTTGATGCAATGCCCTTCGCCTATCCCGCTCGTCCAAACGGCTTGCCGGAACTCGAGAGTGTCAAGTGTACACTCCTCTATCGGTATCCACATGAGCAATAGGTGGAGATAAGACAACTTAGAGTGTGCTAGCACTCCTTGAAGTCCACGACAAAGGAGGGGGAGAGAGCTTTAGGGAAGAGATGAAGAAGATGATGAAGTTACACAACTTAACCTCACACTAATGCCTCCATCAATCTTGGCTGACCACTAAAAAGGGGGTCACATGCATGCATATAATTCCAAGAGCCATGGCTCTTGGTCTCCCTCATGAGGTGGCACCCCATGATGTGTCCATGATGATGTGGAACATTATCATTGGCCGGCCCCATGCCAAGTCACCATGACATGGCAATTGATCAAGTCAAAATTGACCATTCATCTTCCCTCTCAAGTCAAGTCAAACTTGACCTCTTATCTCCCATGGTTGATCAAATCCAACCATTTGATTCAAGTCAATTTGATTTAATGAATCTCAATTCATTAGTTTAAATTGACTCGATGAATCAAATCTAAATTAGACTCATTCAATACTTGAATCAACTTGAGTCCAACTCAATTAGTCTAATTTGGATTACTTTTAATCCAATTTGGTAATCCTCATGGTTCATCATATGAACCTAATCTCCATCTAATTGCCCTTTGTGTTTGACCCTATAGGTTCTTGTAACATTGGCAATGCTTTTAATCCAATTTAGGAACATAAACAATGAGCGGTATCTAGCAACACATCATTGCTACCCAAGTTACAAGAATGTTGAGATCCAACATCACCTTTGTGACTACTAATTGTGACTCTCACAATATGTGACAATGTCCCTCTATCCTTGACGTCTATATTGACCAACTAAGGCATAGACCGTGTCATCCTTGATACAATCTATATCTTGAACTCCAAGTAGACTCACTCTAATCAAATGAGCTCAATATCTCATATTGACTCATTTGGGCATGGCCATGCCCTTAGTGGTCTCACTCTATCAAGAATAACGATGTCACTCCCGTCATATAGGTGGGATAGATCCCATCTATATCACTCACATCCCTCCGCATAATTTGTTACATACCTAGTAATTTCGTTTATAGTCCACCCATTTACGGGTGACGTTTGACGAAGCCAAAGTATGTAACTCCTTATGTAGGGAACCATGGTGACTTCAGGTCCAAGGACTAATAGTCATACTAATAGTCACATGAGAAAGTATATGACACTCATATAACAATCCATGATACTTTCTCATGGAGGGTCATTCAGTATACATTCTCCAATGCATACCCATGTGCCAACTTGATATCTCATATCCATGACTTGTGAGATCAAGTCATCGAGTTGACCTACATGCTAGTCTCTTCGCATTAACATTGTCCCTAAATGTTAATACTTGACTAGGAATGATTAAGAGTAGTGTTCTCTATATCATCTCATTATCGATTCAACCAATCGATTGATATAGATAAGAACCTTCTACTCAAGGACGTTATTATACTTAGTTATTTGGCACCAATACAAGTAAGTATAATAACCATAAAGAAATGCCTTTATAAATAGGAATATGATACAATAAAGTTCATACAACAATCATCACATGGTTGGCTCTAGGGCTTTCATTAACAGTAGGACCTTCCCTTATTCCTCCACCCTGCCCCCAAGAAACTGAGATATTGGTAAGGGAAGTACCAGCGCATAGGGGGGGGGTATCCTTTCACGGTGGTGCCAGCGAGGCAAGAGAATCAGGGGGAGAGTCATTATACGAGGTCACCAAAACCTTATGAGCCTTGTCCTTCCACTGAAGACATAGTGCTAGAGCGGCCACCGATGCACTTTCGTGCCTCTCAAATGGGGATGTATCATGGTACTTCCAATCCAAAGGAACACATATCTCAGTTTATAGGCATAGCTGCCCTCCTTTATTATACCAACACCCTCTAGTGTCGGGCCTTTCGTATCACCCTGACATCTTCTGCTCAGAGATGGTTTAAATCTTTACCTCCTGGTTCTATTAGATGCTTTTCAGATCCTAAGGGAGTTTTTCTTCAACAGTTTGCTATATGTAAAACTTATAAGCATGATGCCTCCATTTTACTTCATTTGAAACAAGAGTTATCAGAATCCTTAAGGAGTTACATACACCACTTCACTGCCACTGCTCGGGAGATACCCTCCGCAATACCAGATTTCTTAAAAGTTGCTATCCCTCATGGGTTAAAGGAGGGACTATTCCTTAGCTCCTTGCTGAGGAAGCTAGCTACCAGTTATGAAGAGTTACTTGGCCACACTGAAGAATACATTAACGAGGAGGAGGGATTAAGGGTGAAAAGGGCAGAAAAGAAGACTGCTTCCATTCCCGCAGAAAGGAACACTCCTCCTATTCAACGGGGACCTTCCAGAAGAGAATATGTCAGAACCTTTCTTCCTGAAGTGTCTTGTTCGCAACCTTTGATGTTGGGAGTTCACCCTCATCCTCCCCTCTGATTTATGGCCACTGAGGCACTACCCCTCCTGCAAACATTCAAAGAGTGGGAAATGGAAGTATATGATCAGCAAGGCTTCCTTCAATGCCCGACCGGATACAGAGGGATTCCTCGTAATCCCCCAACTCCATTTTTTTCCAATACCATACTGAATATGGGCATACTAGAAACCAATGCTTCAAGTTACAAAGTGAGCTGGAGTGTATCAGAGCCACTTACCCTCACCTACAATCGCAATTTGGAGGACAGGGAGGGAGAGGTCGCAGATATAATGTTGTTTGGCCTGGGTCTTATAACAGAAGACCCCAAGCTCTTCCCCCATTGGGGCCAATGCAACCCAATCTTGAAGGTGCCTCTCAAGAAGGATCGATTAGTGAGGGGGGATTAGCTACTCTGGGTAACGCCCCCACCAGGGGGGGGTTATTAATGTGATTGCAGGAGGACCCACCGATGGAGACTCCTATAGAGCTCGAAAGTCCTATGCTTGCATGATGGAAATTTTGGCTATCAGAGAAGACCAGGCTATCCAGAACACACCCCGGATATACTTTGGACCGAAGACCTTCAAGGTATCCTTCTACCTCATACCGATGCCTTGGTAATTAGGGTCTCACTTACAAATTATGAGGTGGCTCGAGTCCTGGTGGACTCGTGAAGTTTTGTTAACATTCTCTTCCAGGAAGCTTTTGAGCAAATGCAGCTCGGGAATGTGCAGTTAGAAGATGTATCAACTCTTTTATTTGGGTTTTCCGGACACATGATGCATCCTGTAGGACAAACCTCTTTGCCTCTTACTCTAAGAACAAAACCAAGCCAAACAACTAATATGATTCCTTTCATGGTGGTGGATGTTCCTTCCACTTATAATGCTATTTTGGCTCACCCTTTTTCCTCAATCTTTCAGGCAGTGGATTCTCCCTACCATCAGAAAATCAAGTTTCCAATAGGCCAACTCATTGGAGAAGTTCGAGGAGAGCAGAAGGCAGCTTGGAGCTATTATATCCAGATGGTGCGAGACGATAAGAAAAAATCCCGAGTGGATGATCCCAAAGGGAAGGCCATCGCTACCTCGGGAGTATACGTGTTGGAGGAAGCCCCACCCAAAAAAGAGAAGATAGAAGAAGGCGAATCTGTAGAGATAGCTCTTGGGAAAGTAACTAGCTAGGATAGCACAATAGCTGGAGGTGAAGGAAGAGCTCATCGCTTGATTGCAAATGAATGAAGACATCTTCGCCAAAGACGTACATGACTTGACTGGGATCGATCCTCTAATAGCTGAGAACCATCTAAACATTGTCCGAGGAGTTCAACCAGTTCAACAGAAGAGGCGACATTTTGGACTGGAAAAAGACAAGGTTATTGTCGAAGAGGTGGATAGGTTGCTACAATCTGTCACATTAAAGAAATTCAATTCCTCGAGTGGGTCTCAAATGTAATTTTGGTCCCCAAGCCTTCAGGACAGTGGAGGATGTGTATTGACTTTCGTGATTTAAATAAATCTTGTCCTAAAGACTGCTACCCATTGCCTCGTATTGACCAGTTAGTGGATTCTACTGTGGGGTATGAAGTGGTATCACTCATGAATGCTTTTCAGGGGTACAACCAAATCCCCTTAGCACAAGATGATTAAAAGAGGGTTAGTTTTGTAACTGTAGGAGGGTTGTACACCTATGTGGCAATGCCCTTCAGGCTAAAGAATGTGGGAGCTACTTATCAAAGGCTCATGGATAAGATATTTGTTGAACAGAAGGGAAAGAATGTGGAAGTATATGTTGATGATATCCTAGTAAAGTCAAGGTTTGCTTGGGATCTGGTACAAGATCTGGAGGAGACGTTTGCTACTCTTAGATGGTACAACATGAAGTTGAATCCAAAGAAGTGTTTGTTTGGGATAAAAAGTGGTAAGTTCTTAGGATTTATTGTAACCGAGAAAGGGCTACAGGCTAATCCTAAGAAGGTGCAGGCAGTATGTAATATAAAGTTACCTACTAATTTGTAAGAAACCCAAAAAATTAGTAGGGAGGATAATCTCTCTATCTCAGTTTGTAGTCAGGTCAACAGATAGGGGGCTACCCTCCTTTCGAATTTTATGGAAGGCTGCTCGGTTTTAGTGGGATGAACAGTGTGAACAAGATTTTCAGGAATTGAAGAAGTATTTGGCTAAACTCCCTCTGTTAGCCAAGCCTATTTCCGGGGAACCGCTGTGGGTATATTTGGCTGTCTCAGAGGGAGCAATAAATTTCGTATTATTGAAATAGGGGGGGGGGTTCTTAGAAGCAACCTATTTATTACACCAACCATATATTGAAGGGGGCTGAGTTGTAATATATCGAGTTAGAAAATCTAGCATATATTCTTGTCCTAACTGTTCGTAAGTTAAGGCCTTATTTCCTAGCTCACTCGGTGAATGTGTTGACAAACAGTGAGTTAGGTTCGGTGGTCACTAAACCTAATTTCTCAGGAAGGCTAGCCAAATGGGTTGTGGAGTTGAGTGAATATGATGTTAACTATTATCCCCGAATGACTATCAAGGCTCAATTGTGGGTTGATTTTTTAGTTGAGATACCCACGGGTCTACAGACCAGTTCGGTGCAAGAAGGAAAAGGAGAAAGTATGTGAAAATTTTTTGTGAATGGATCTTCGGGAGCCAGTGGAAGTGGAATGGGAGTAGTCCTCATATCTCTTCTTGAAGAAGAAACTCGTTTAGCCATTTGATTGGGATACAAGGCATCCAACAATGAAATAGAATATAAAGGTATTCTGGCAGGATTGCAAGCCGCTCAAGCGGTAGGTGCTGCCTCAGTTGTGTTGTATTCAGATTCCTAGTCAGTAGTGTCACAATTGCAGGGTGTCTTTGCTGTTCGAGAAGAGAGACTATTGAAGTATGCTGAGGGTTTTAAGAAGTTGAAGGCTCATTTCCAAGAGGTATAATTACAGTAGATTCTAAGGGAGCAAAATACTAAGGCAGATGAACTAGCATGGTTGGCAAGTATTCTGACTGAATGGGGATCTCGGGATCCTTTATCTTTGGAGATTCCTCATTCTCTATAGTAAACCAACATAAGAAAAATGTCCAAGCATGGGTCCCTAAGACCACTTTGATTTCAACTTTAGGATCTAACATGTATTGGGTTCCCAAGGACCAAATTCACTATGTGAATAGACCCACTCGATTCAATGGTCCAGGGGGAGCCAATACAAAATGTATTTTTGTTAAGTCTTAGAAATTGCATGCTTAGTTTTTCCTTTATTTTTAGAATGGTTAGATAGGACTCATAACCAACTAAAATCCTGCGAAAAGATTGAGCCTCGGGGAGCCTCTTTTCAAAAATAAACCAACTAAAATCCTACGAAAAGATTGAGCCTCGAGGAGCCTCTTTTCAAAAATAACTAGTTAGACCAAGACGTAGTCTCAAGTAAGTCGAGTTATCAATTTCTTGAAATTAGCTTTGTCTAAGGAAGTGGTCGTTGTTCCGATCAAAGAAGGCCTCTGTGCCTCGCCACGACACGAAGCTAATCTCTTGAAAAGATTACTTTATGATCTTAGACTAAATAAGAATCTAACCTAATGTTGGTTAATTTAAATTCATTAAAATTAATCAAGTAAAATTGAAAGTCATCTCACAATAACACATAGGAATAACATTTTTTGATCATGTAGATATTGGTGAGATGATTTAGGTTTAAAAACTTACAAACAACCCTTTAGTAATTCCAATATCCGATCCAACTACCTTATGTGTAGGATCAATGGATGTTGGACAGTGGTTGCTCCCGACACATGACCGGGGATCAACTCAAATTTTCGGTTACGATTCAAACGACAAGGATCGGTAGCCTTGAATAGCGGCAAGCTCAAAATCATCGGATCAGGTGATATTGAGCTCAACTCTAACTTTACAATTCAAAATGTCTTATTAGTAGAAAACTTTCAATATAATTTACTTAGTGTAAGCCAATTGTGTGATAACAATTATAAGGTCATATTTCTAGAAAATGAATGCATAATCAAAATAAATGCAACATCTAAAATAATACTTAAAGGAACTAGGAGTAGCAACATCTACACAATAAATTTACCCAACTCCTCAACCAAGTGTCTTATGACACAGCAAGAGGAATCTTGGTTATGGCAATCAAGACTCTGACACTGCACCCCCAAGACTCGTCCCACAAGATGAGTCGAGTGGCTTGGTTATAGGTTTGCCTAAACTAAACAACTTGGATAATAAAATATGTAATGCTTGTCAACAAGGTAAACAATCTAGGACACAACATCAATTAACTAATCAAGAACGAACCAAAAGTGTTCTTGAGCTCCTACACATGGATCTATTTGATTCACATGGAGCTAAGTCACTCAATGGTAGTCAATTTTGCTTAGTCATAATTGACGACTATTCTAGATTTACTTGGGTTAGGTTTATCAAACATAAAAATGATACCTAGACCAACTAATCAATCTTTGTAGGTTAATCGAAAATCAAAAGAACCTTAAGATTAAAAGACTTAGAAGCGATCATGGTGGTGAATTCGAAAACCACGGTTTATGATTTGTAACCTAAACGGATACCACCATGAGTTTTCATGTCCTAGAACCCCACAACAAAATGGGTTAGTCGAACGGAAAAATAGAACCCTACAAGAAGCCGCTAGGACAATGTTAAACGAGTATAACCTACCCGATAGATTTTGGGTAAGGCGTTAGTACGACTTGCTATGTCCAAAATAGGATCCTTATGGTAAAGAGGCACCAAAAGACCTGACGAGATTTATCACGATAAAATACCGAACATCAAGTACTTTAGGGTATTTGGATGCAAGGTACATATCTTAAACACTAAGGATTACCTAGGGAAATTCAAATCCAAAACCTCTACTGGAACCTTTCTAGGATACTCAACCACCAGTAGAGCTTATAGGGTATACAATCACGACACTCTTAGAGTCGAAGAAACCATTAATATAGTTTTCGACGAAGGACACGAACCCGTTTAATCCTTAACAAAACCAACTAGCAAATCAACTTATAGCGAACCCGACTCTGATCTTGAACTTGAATCTCGTCCTAACCCAAGTCATCCTATCGACCAAGTGATAGATGACTCTAACCCAAGTCAAACTAGAACTCACCCAAGTCATCCTATCGACCAAGTGATAG
This sequence comes from Wurfbainia villosa, assembly GCA_025175895.1. Classification (NCBI taxonomy): domain Eukaryota; kingdom Viridiplantae; phylum Streptophyta; class Magnoliopsida; order Zingiberales; family Zingiberaceae; genus Wurfbainia; species Wurfbainia villosa. Next base: position 12,223,009 of record CM045987.1, read on the forward strand.
ATGACCCTAACCCGAGTCACACTAAGACTCAAACAAATCATCCTATCAATCAAGTTATAGGTGATCCAAATTTAGGGTTCGAACTAGAGCTTCATATCGAAACCTTAGTCAAATCTCGTTAATTTCCAAAATCGAACCCAAAACTATTGAACAAGCACTTCTTGATCCATTTGGATTATTGCTATGCAAGAAGAGCTAGCTCAATTCACTAGAAATGAAGTCCGGGAATTAGTACCACCACCTAAAGAAAAATCAATTATTGGAACAAGGTGGGTATTTGAAATAAACTTGATGATAAAGGTGAAGTAGTTAGAAATAAAGCTAGGTTAGTCGCAAAGGGTTTAGTCAAGTCGAAGGTTTAGATTACGATGAGACCTACGCCCCGTGAGCTTGGACTAGAGTCCATCCGAATGTTGTTAGCATATCCTTGCACATCGAGGTTTTAAATTGTTTCAAATGGATGTCAAGTCAGCATTTTTGAATGGATACATTAAGGAAGAAGTTTACGTCATCAACCTCCGGATTCGAAAATCTAGATAAACGACCATGTCCTTAGACTTAAGAAAGCCCTATATGGACTCAAACAAGCCCCAAGAGCTTGGTACGAAAGGCTTCGATCTATCTTAAGTCCAAAGGATTCAACCAAGGTTTAGTCGACCCAACCTTATTCAAGTTAAAACCGTAGGAAAAGAAATCTTTATAGCCCAAATCTATGTAGATGATATAATTTTTGGAACTACCAACTCGATCACGCTAAGCGAATTCATCTCACTTATGGAAAGTGAATTTGAAATGAATTTAGTGGGAGAGTTAAGTTTCTTCTTAGGTTTACAAATTAAACAAACTAAAGATGGAATATATTTACATCAACAAAAATATACTAAGGACTTAATAAATCGATTTGGAATGCAAGATGCTAAAATAATCAATACACCTATGGCAACTAATGTTAATATAAACGAAGATGTAGAAGGAAAACCCGTTGACCTAAAATACTATAGAGCGCAATAGGAAGTCTCCTATACTTAACCGCATGAGCCGACCCGATATTTTATTCGCGGTAAGTATATGCGCAAGGTTACAAACGTGCCAAGGAGTCTCACCTAACCCTAGTCAAGCGTATCCTTAGATATCTAAAGGGCACGCTAAGCGTAGGTATTTGGTACCCTAGATCTACCGAGTTTAATCTAATCGGCTACTCCGACTCGACTATGCGGTAGTAAACTCGATAGAAAGAGCACGAGTGGTTGTTGTCAAATCCTCGGCTCGAGTCTAGTAAGTTGGTGCGAGGGAAGCGACATTGCGTTGCCTTATCTACCACCGAAGCGAATACGTTGCGATGGGTGAGTGTGTCTCTCACTCTGTGGATGAAGCACACTCTCCAAGACTTTAGCTTAATCTTTAACAACATTAAAACCTACATAGATAACATTAGTTCAATTAACTTAACTAAAAATCAAATATGTCATTCTAGGACAAAACATATAGAAGTTAAACACCACATAATTAGGGAACATGTAACTAATGGAACTATAAAAATAGAGAAAGTTGAGTCCAAAAAAAACCTAGCGGACATATTCAACAAACCACTACCCGAATTTAGTTTATTAAGACGAAAGTTAGGTATGTGCGAATAGAGTAGGATTTAAATTTTTCTATATATATACTCTACTTTTGCTTCTTTTATGAAATTAGCCTAAGTCTTACCTTAGAAATCATATACCTATAGATTTAAGGAGCCAACACATCTCACAACACATAGGACTAATGTGTTTGTGTACTTAGCCACGTGAGGCAGGCGTGAGATGTTAGGACCTTACTCACAGTTCAGACGTAGATTCAGTGCATCGACATGAACCATGGAGTATAATTATTTAAAATTAATCAACTCCTTCAAGACTTATTGATCATTCTATATCAATCAAGTCCAACCGGAGTTGTACATTTTAGATGAACATATTTTCAAGCTTATTATTATTTTAAAAAAATATATATATTTATATTGGGAACTTGCTTGGACTTACAAACCCTAAAATATATTTACAAACTTTTTGAGTTAAGGCGGGGAGAAAGTCACAAAGTAAGGAAGAAAGTAAACAAAATTATTACCTTTTATATTAAGTAATTCCGTTTACTTAAGCAACTATTAAGGGGGAGTAAAAATTATTTTTCAAGAACTCACCTTCGGTCAAGGGGGAGCTCATTCATGCTTAATCATTATGCTAGCTCATTCATATTTAATCTTTATGCTAGCTCATTCATGCTTAATCATTATGCTAGCTTACTGTTATGCTTAATTTTTCCTTAACTTTTGTGTCGGTTTGCCATGAATCACAAAGGGGGAGATTGTTGGTGCAGTGGGCACCAAAGTCGAACCGGTATTTTGATTATGGCAAAAGGCTCAATAGTTAAGGGTATATTTGTTATCTTACGAGCTCAATTAAGTGTGCAGAAATGCTAAAGTTGAGCGGAAGGTCTGCGACACCCGGTGGGAACCGAGGTGGTCGGGCAACGCCAGAGGGACTTCGGAGGAAGCCGAGGTACTCGGGTGAAGACCGGAAGCGAGGCTACAAGGTAAGCTCGTGTGAAAGCGAAGCAAGGTCGTTAAGCGTAGATCCGACCCAATACCTCCAATGGAAGGTCTAGGTCGAGATCAGATGGTTAGAACCATCGTACTTTATATTTTAAGCTAACTTGTACTGCAGTCCAAAACCCTTTGACTATCCAAGCGCTAGTCAAGTTCGACCTCGAGAAGAGCTCGAATTTCAAGGGGGTGAATTTGGACTTGACTCGTGTTTTGGTACAAAGGGTGATGTGGCATCAAGGTGGACATCCAAACCATCACCAAGCTTCCTTGTGGTGGACGCCCAAAATAAGGTGAGTTGGCACAAGGTGGTTGGATGAAACACCTCATCCTCAAGTTGGCGCCCAAGGAGGTTGGAGGTGGCACAAGGTGGTTGGATGAAACACCTCATCCTCAAGTTGGCGCCCAAGGAGGTTGGAGGTGGCACAAGGTGGTTGGATGAAACACCTCATCCTCAAGTTGGCGCCCAAGGAGGTTGGAGGTGGCACAAGGTGGTTGGATGAAACACCTCATCCTTGAGTTGGCGCACAAGAAGGTTGGAGGTGGCACAAGGTGGTTGGATGAAACACCTCATCCTTGAGTTGGGATAAGAACCTCACCTTGGACACTACCTATGTCTAAATTCATAGATCAATATCCATAAATAGACATGTTCAAGCCAAGCAAATTACAAGAATTCAAGAGCTCTCAACACGCCGTCGTAACGCCGCTACTACTACTCACCTTTGCTACGACGAAGTGCCGCCGACAACGAAAGCTACATCTTCTACTTATAAGAGTTGTCGGTATATTTATTTAAGTTCTACTTCTTTAAATTGTCTTTGTGCTTTAATCGTAACAAGGAAAGGGGGAGTGTCCCTTTGCCTTGATTTCTTTTTGTAATCGTTGCTCCTACTTCCAACGAAGAGGAGTGGTTTTAGTGAATTGCCCTCCGTACGTGATCAAGGATCACTAGGGCCGTGGATTAGCAATCGAAAGATTGTGAACCACGTAAAAATATCTTGTCTACTTTATATTTCCGCTGTGCATTCTCTACTTGCTTTTTACTTATTGCAAAAGTTTTTAACGACACCGTATCGCTATTCACCCCCCCCTCTAGCGACACTTTCGATCCAACAGGTATCTCTTCTTGTTCCGAAGGGTCAACCATTTAGAAGGTAGAAGGATGAAGGAGTATAAGAGCAAAAGATATGATAGGAAGTTTTTATAGAAGAAAAGGGAGCATTAATTCATCCTCTTGGAAAAGAAGGAAAGTAGGGGTTGATAAGATGGGAGGATGAAGGGTTAGTGTTGGGAATGGTTGATGCATTAATGGAGAGATGACCGGTCATATCCTATGGAAGAAGTAAATATTTATCAAGTATAATTCAATTTTGGTATAGTGAAGTGTGGTAAAAAATCTTTTCAGGGGGAATGCATTTTATAAGAAAGTGTCAGTCGACTGGTGTTGAGGAAGTATTGAGTAGGGTTTGTTTGGTTACAAAGAGGTAAATTATAGTAGAGTAAAGATATAACTAAAAAGATAGTGTCATCTCAACAAATGCATTAGATTGTACAAGTACAAAATTTATGGACATATTTCTTATCCTAGTACTCCCTTTACATGAAATAAAATCATTTAGAGTTCAAAAACAGAATCAGAATACTCATCTATAGCTGCCTCCACATTTAAGAAATTGGTGTCTTCCCCTGCGGGAGGATACCCTTGGCTGATAAATTGCTTATTCGATCCTTTAAAGCCCAACATAAATAATTCAACTCCTTTGTCACCAAATTTTATCATCAGCTCTTGCTCCCTCTCTTTCCACCGAGCTTCCTCTGTAGCTATTTGGGCGGCAAGAGAAGCCTTCAGTTCGTCTCTTTCTTTGGCGACAAATAAAGCTTGTTGACCCAAGGAGTTGATAGCCTGAGTTTTCTCTAATTGCAGTTCCTACATTTGGAGGGTTATCGTTGAGAGTTCTATAGGAAGAGCGGATATCTCCGAGGAGAGACGATCTAGCCGAGCTGAGGTTGAGGCGTGAGAAGATTCTAAGATCTTGATAGTAGATTGCGCCTGTATCAGCTCGACGAATGATTATGATCTCATGGCGTGGGTCTTCCACAGTTGGACTTGGCATGCTGCTAGTTCCTGGGCTAAGGCGTTGACATTTTGAATTTGGATGGTTTGGGGGAGCAGTTGAGCGCGCAGGGTGTCGACTTCCCCTAGAGCCTTTTCTTTGTTGCGCCTTGTAGTTGTCAACTTGGCTTTTAGCTCCTCACAATAGGCTTTCAAGCTCCTCTCGGAGGTGGCCAGAGAAGCTTTTCGCTTACTCTCAGCTATCTACTGGGACATTTGTTTCAGTCTAACTTCAGAGGTAGCATGGCGAGCTGCCATCGTCGATTGGTAGTCGACCAAATGTTGGGTTGCCTCATTATAGATGGTCGCTGCCTGTGTAAGAATAAGACACATCTTAGAGATAAATATTAGGAGAAGGGAAAGATAAAGAATGATACCTCTGCTAGTTTTGTACGAAGGCATTCGAAGGGGCCCTGTACTCCTGATTGGTTGAACATCTTCACTTCTTCTGGCACGAGGTGACCTCGGAAGCGGTAGTCGGGGTGGGGGGAGTCGGGAGGATATCTCTCATAAGAAAAGGGGGTTCATCCTCGAGGGAGGAAGGCTCGAGGGGAACAAAGTTAGGAGGTGGGGAAATAGTATGGGGGAGTTCTGTGAATGCAGTTGGAGGTGGAGAAGACATAGGAGGGTTAATCTCCATACCGAAGGAAGAGGGAATTGAGGAGGGAGGTAAAATTGAAGAATTCTCCTCGGGAACTAGGGGGAACTGCCAGAGAGAGGAACACCCTCCTTAGTGGAGTCAGAAGTAAGAAGGTATCGACGTCGGCGAAGTTGGAGAGGGGGGGGGGACTACGAGATTGAGAAGGGGAAGTTGGAGTAAGAGTTACATAACTCATAGGACCTCCCTTGCGTAGGTGGAGTTTCTTGGGTGGGGAAGAAGGGTGTAGGATATTTGAGGCCGCTAGAGGGGAGATGAATAGCGTCGATTTGTTGAGTGATGGAATTCGTTTCATGTTTGTCTATAAATTTTGCTAGCGTACAACGGAATAATAATGAAGCAATACGAAATAGACAAACACAAATACACAAGTATTTAACGTGGTTCGGAACCGAACGGTTCCTACTCCACGGATCGGGCTTTAAAAGCCCTAGCAATGCAAACACGCACTGCTAATCACAATAACTCCTTCTCGACACAAGTCGGAGGTGGAGAAACCTCGTACAAACGATCTTACAACAGCAAGAATGAAATAAAAGCAATATACAATGCAAATACGAAAGACAAGTAAAGAAAAACTTTACAACACTTGTTTTTGATTGCTTGATTGCTTGACTTGCACTTGGAGACCTGATTTGCAGCAACAAATCGCCCCAATAGCTCTCAAGAACCAGATGGTTTTTCCTCTATCATGAGCTCCTTTTATATCTTCAACCTGTGCTGAAAAAAGCCGATCAGTCGATTGCTCGGGACCATCAGTCGACTGATCACACTGTTGCTGTGAGACAACGGTGTAATCCACGCTAGAAAAAATCCAACGGCTAGGACATCAGTCGGCTGATAATGAATATCAGTCGACTGATCAAGCCATCACTCGACTGCTGACCGCAGCGGTCGAGTGAGACTCCATTCTGTGCCCCAAAACTCGAACATCAGTCGACTGATCACAAGATCAGTCGACTGCTAGTCCAATCAGTCGACTGACCACCTATGGCAGTCGACTGCTAGGGAAATTCCCATAGTCAACCCCTAGTTGACTCACACCAGTCGACTGCCACATGGCACCAGTCGACTGACACACCTCAAACATGAGGTTTTAACCCAAGTATGGTGCCCCCATACTTGCTAGACTACCCTTAGCCTAGACCTAAGCCTTTTAGCCACCTCCATCAGCCTCACGCCTCTCGGATCCCTCTGCCTCACGCCTCTCGGATCCCTCCAAGTCATCCATGACTTGTTCATCCATCGTGCTAGCCTTCAAGTGCTTCCATCGGCTATGTCATGCTAACGGTGTCTACGCCGCCAAGACTCCGCTTGGACTTTACGCCGCCAACCATTGGACTTATGCTGCCAAGACTCCCGCTTGGACTTTACGCCGCCAATATCAAACCCCTTGGACTTCTCAAATTCCAAGACTCAAGTTTTGACTTTCCCTTGCTAACTCATGTTGGACTTTCCATGCCAAGTACCCATGACTTGGACTTTACCTTGCCAAGACCCATGCTTGAACTTTTTCATAATCACATGGTCAACCCTAGTCAACCATCAAAGTCTCGCTTGAGTCAAACTCGAGTCCGGTTAATCATAACCCGGGTCGATTGTACCAACAATCCCCAAAACATTAATAGACATCAATGTCAACTTATTTTGTCAAACATCAAAACATCACTCGAGTCAAACTCGTGTCTGGTCAATCGTGACCTGGGCCGATTGCACCGACAAAGGGAAAGTAGGGGATTTTCCACTTGTGCGTTTTCTTTTGGGCTTGTCGGCCATGGTATTTTCTATGCTATCCTAAGCCCTCTGCATTAGTTTGTCTGCAGTGCAACATATACAAAATAATAGACAACAATATCAAGGATTAACAAATGTTAGGCAGTATTAAAAGGGATTACATCATTTATTGAATTATGGTAACATCCTACCTATTACGACAAGATCATCCAATTGGAAGGGGCACAATCTGTACGTAGTGACTCAGAATGTGGGCATCTAGTAAAAGGTAAGAATTATAGTAGTGTTATTTCAACACCTTGTAAACTTCAGCAAAAGGACATTGGAGCCGACAATCTTGAAAGGGGGGTAGGTCTGGAAGGGCGGTCTTCTAGGTTTCAAAATAGGGAAGAGGGGTAGGGAGTCTGGAAAAGAAATATAATTCCCTTCAGCCTTTATGGGAGGAAGGTTTATTAGTAAGAAATTGGAAGTCGGGATGACTAGCAAAGTAAAAAATACTTATCTTTGAAGATTTTAGTTGAAAAAGGTAGTGGAACATTAGAGAAGACAAAGGGAGTTCTAAATGCTTGAAAACTATAACGGTGCCCGTCAATAGTCGAAAAGCATTAGGGGCTAGCTGGTTAATAAGTAGTTTATAGAAATCTAACATCTCAAAGTAAATGGGGGGTATGGGCAGTCGAAGGCCATTTTCTAGTTGATCTAAAAAGAAACAGTGATAGTTTGGGGGGGGGGGGAAGATGTGGCCGGTAAGAGGGGGAAGCAAAAATGCATTTTACAGTGGGGTCTATAAACAGGTCTTTAACGTCGAGGAAATAATGGTGACCATCTATGCGTGAAAAAGTATCTTCATACCAGGGGTTAAACTAGGGTTTGTCAGAGAAGGAGCTATAGTAGGAGAGGTAGGGTGGCACTTACTTCTAGTGGAGAAGAAACGATTGTTGAAGAAGAGTAGACTCCTAGACGGTGAAGGTTTAGGTGCGAACCGGTCATTGGCGAGAATCACCGGAAGGAAGAGGAAGAGTCGGAGTCAAGGAAGATGAAGTTATCGCGCAGAAGTAGGATTTTCTGTGGATCTTAGCTTTTAAATATGATGCCAAAATAAAGAAGCGGGGCCCATCAACCCAGTAAGAGGATTAGTTTGCATAGAATAAGTTATGAGGAGGAGGTTCCGACCTAATAAGCTAGGTAAAATAAGAAAGGGATCAGAAGGCGGTTGAGTTACGGCTAAGGAAGTATGATAAAGGGGGACTAATAACTTAAAAAGTCAGACCAAGGGATTAATTTGACTATTTGGGGGGAGGGGTGGCTAATGGTACCGCTATAACTCAACCCGGGGAATAAAGGAAGATATAATGAAGGGCTAAAAGAGGAGAGGGTAAGATCAAATGATTCAACTATAGTTCGGGGGATATACCTGAATCAAGTTGGGCCTAGTTTAGAAAGTTAAGCCAGGTTGAGGGGATTGCAACTTGAGGAGTTGAGTTGGGTTGGTGGCTAGAACAATGTCGAATAGCAACTCCGGGAGCCAAGTTGAGTTATAAGCACCTCAGGTTGATGGCTAGAATGGTATAGGATAGCAAGTCGGGAAAATGAGCCGAACAAGAAAAAGAGTAACTCGGGGAGAATAATGTGTTGGTGCAATCGACCTAGGTCACGATTGACCAGATTCGAGTTTGACTCGAGAAATATTTTGATGTTCGACAAAATATTTGACAATGTGATTGTCATGGAATGTCCAAGAATGAGAAGTCCAAGTGGGACACTTGGCAATGGTAAAGTCCAAGTCTTGAGTACTTGGCATGAAAAGTCCAAGAATGGGTCTTGGCAATGGTAAAGTCCAAGTCTTTGGTACTTGGCATGGAAATTCCAAGCATGGGTCTTGACAATTGGAAAGTCCAAGCATGAGTCTTGGCAAGTGAAAATTCCAAGCATAGGTCTTGGCATTTGGAAAGTCCAAGCATGGGTATTGGCATTTGGGAAAGTCCATGGGTGTGATATTGGCGGCATAAAGTCTAAGAGGTAGTCTTAGCTGCATAAGTCCAATGTTTGGTGGCGTAAAGTCCAAGTGTGTGTCTTGGCAGCATAAGCCCAAATGTGCCATGGCGATGAAGACCCGGTTAGCATGACAATAGCTGATGGAAGCACCTGAAGGCTAACGTATGGATGAATAAGTCATGGATGACTTGTAGGGATCCGATAGGTGTGAGGCTGATGGAGGTGGCTAGAAGGCTTAGGTCTAGGCTAAGGATGATCTAGCAAGTATGAGGGGATCATACTTGAGGTAAACCTCATGGTTGAGATTTAGCAGTCGACTGGGGTCATGGATCAGTCAACTAGTCAAGTGTTTATACACTTGGCAGTTGAGTCGACTCTGAGCAGTCGATTGGGATTATGACTAGTTGACTGATCGGGAGTCGACTGCGGCCAAGTAGACTTAGTAGTCGATTGCCAGCTTTAGGCAATCGATTGGCCTTCAATAGTCGACTACTATGGAGGGCAGTCGATTGCTGGTCGAGGACACAGACACAGAAAGTTTGGTAGTCGACTGACGGAGCAGCAGTCGACTGCTAGGGTTTGGCAATCGACTGATGAGCTATCCATTGGAGTTTTTCCAGCATGGATTAAATCGTTGTGAGATAACCACTACAAGTGCAGTCGACTGATGGGTATGGGCAGTCGACTGCTTGGCAAAAATCAGCTTGAGTTGTAGCTTTATAAGGAGCACGATGGAGAGGTTTTTGGCCGTGGTCCTTGAGGCGATTTGAAGGGGAATTGCTGTTGCATTCCAGACCTTCAAGGCATTCCGCAAGCAACCAAAGGTCAATCATTCAAGTTCACATTTGTAAAGTTTTCTTTATGTTGTTTTGTGTATTTCACTTGTATCTGCTTGTATTTCTTTCTTATTGTTGTAAGAACTATTGTAAGAGGTTTTCTCCACCTCCTGAGTGTTTTCTAAGAAGGAGAGATAGATTAGTGGTGTTTTGCATCGCTAGAGCTTGTTTGAGCTCAACCCGTGGAGTAGGAACCCTAAGGTTCCGGACCACATTATATCTTTATGTATTGTAGTGTTTGTCTATTTTGTTATTGCTTTATTATTATTTCCACTGCGCTTAACAAGTTTTGTAGAGATAAACACGATCGAATTCCATCAAGTGAATGAACGTGCCATTCACCCCCTCTAGCGCGACCATCGATTCTCAACAAGTGGTATCAGAGCTAGGAGCTCTTCTACGGACTAACCACTGCGGGAGCAAGACGCTAGAGGGCAAGATGGAACCAAATCTTGGATTGGGGTGGGATATCAACACTCTGTTTCCATATACATTTTATGGACGAGAAGGCTTCAATCAATGGAAGGCAAGGATTGAGGACTTCGTGATGATGATGAACAACGAAAATTGGTTCATCTTGATAGAAGAATTTGAATATCTAAGAGGGCCAAAGGGAGGATTCCTCAAGATGAAGAAATTGTTGGGAGTATGGGGAATACAATCAAAGTCCCACATTGGTAAGACATGGAAAAGATCATGTGCTTATAAGAAAAAAGATATCTCCATTGGTATGAGGCCTTTTGGGTAAAGCCCAAAAATAAAACCATGAGGGCTTAGACCCAAAGTGGACAATATCATGCCATTGTGGAGATATGTGGAGCTTATAAGCACTAACAATTGGTATCAGAGCCATGGTCCATGTCAAGCCATGAACCTCGAACGAAGGAAGTTGAGCTCCCACGTCCAGATCAAGAGAACCAGACATCAGGAAGGAAGTCTAGTTGGGTCGGGGGGACCGTACAACTGGCATGAAGTCCTGGTGGGTTGAAGATCGGACATCAAGCAGAGAAAATCCTTCGAGGAGGGATAGGCTTGAGGGGGGGCCCAATGTGGTCCTTCGTTTGAGGGGGGGATTGTTGGGAGTATGGGGAATACAATCAAAGTCCCACATTGGTAAGACATGGAAAAGATCATGTGCTTATAAGAAAAAAGATATCTCCATTGGGATGAGGCCTTTTGGGTAAAGCCCAAAAATAAAACCATGAGGGCTTAGACCCAAAGTGGACAATATCATGCCATTGTGGAGATATGTGGAGCTTATAAGCACTAACAGAAATGGACCGAGGAACAACTCCAAAGATTCGAGAAAAATAAGAAGGTAATAAAATTTTGTGTTGAATTAATCCCTAATAATATTTTGTGTAGATTAGGTGAATATAAGGATGCCAAGGAGCTTTGGAGCGAGTTGGTAAAATATCATGAAGAACCCTTGACGGCTCAAGAAATAGAGGAGCCCAAGGAACAAGATTGCTCGTCGGCTCAATTGGAGAAGGAGACCGAAGAAGAAAGCTCATCCTCACAAGAAAGTGAGGATTCAGAAGTTGAGAAGGAATCGACATCCGAAGAAGTAAAAGAATTAGAGGAAGCCTCCACCTCTAGGATTGAGGGGGAGGAGAGAATTTCTACACCAGAGCAAATTCAAGAGGAAGTTTCAACCTCCGGGAGAGATGAAGAACCAACTCCGATTCCTACCATCAACTTAGGTAACTCAAATACATGTGTTAATAATAAAGATCACATTACATATTTTGAGTGTAGGGAAGTAGGACACTACAAGAGCAAGTGTTCGAAACGACACAAGTTGTGCCAAAGGTCAAGGAACTCGGTGCCCCAATAATTAAGAGCAAGGAGCACGTGGTGCGATTCAAATGTCATAAAAAGGAGCATTATAAAAGCCAATGCCCTAAGAGAGGAGCATCACATATAGGGGGAGCTTCTAAAGCAAACCCTAAGGTATCATTTATTAATTCACCTTCAAGTTTTAATGTTAAAAAGCATGCTTTTAATTCACTTGCAATTGTGCATAATCATAAGGAGCATGCTAGAAATAATAATAGATTTTATTGCTTATGTGCTAAATCTTGTGATATTAGGGTTAAGGACAAATCTAGAACAAATAACTCTAGAACAATTCTAACTAAGGAAGCAATTAGAAAGGTAAAAAATCACTTAGGCATTAACCCAAAGGATGGTAGGCATATGCCTAGGAAGAACAAAAATACTCAACGAAATAATGGGCCCACTAAATTTGAGAAATTAGAGTTAGAAAATCAAGCCTTGAGGTCAAGGCTTGAAAAATTAGAGATGCCCCTTGCAAGAATGACTAATTCAATTAAAGGGTCTAGGAGTCAAAACCTAGTGTATAGAAGACAGGAACTATCTAGGGGCAAGAAAGGTTTGGGTCACAAACCTAAGCCCAAAGAGATCTACCATTGTGTTCCATTCGATTATGGAACCATTCATAGGTCTAGGAAAACCAAGGTTACAAGGGAAGTTATCCCTAAGGTTAACTATGGTAGGTGCCTAGTGGCCAAGGTTTCCATGAAATCTAGGGAAGCCACTAAGAAGTTTAGAAGGGGAGTTACCCTTAGAGTTAACCTAGACAAGACCCAAATGACCAAGGCTTTAAAGCCTAGGAGGGTCATTAGAAAGGTATCAAGGGAGGTCATCCCTAGTGAATACCTAATTAACCCAAGGAGCTCCAATAGGTATTGGGTTCCTAGGAGCGTGATCGAGTCACGCTAGATGGGTTAGGGTGTGTCAACCCTAAGTGGATAGGTAGTTAACCTAACCATGATAGAGTTGACACTTTAGGTCATTTTCAAGGTAATGTGATATTTTGGAAATGTGGTTAGAATTTATTCCTAAAAGATTTTAGGATGTACCAATATAATTTGAGAAGTATGAAAAATTGATCAAATTGGCACAATTAGGTTTAGAGGTCATAGTGTGCCATTTTGAGTTTTTGACACACTTGGGAGATGAGTAGTATTATGGCAAAATGGACTTAATCCTAGCAAATGACAATTAATATTAAAATTTAGGTATTCTCATGCCTTTACATTTTACTTGACATGTTTTGTTTGCCATTGCCATGTCATGACATCATATTTCATTTTAATCATATAAAATGTCATGAAAATACTTAGGTTTATCTTTTATATCATGTGTGTTTAGATTTTATTTATATGCCATGACATCATGATTATTGGCACATGTTTATATATGCTATCATTTTATGCCATAATCATCATTCATGCATTTAAGGTTAATTAAAATTGATTTAAGGACCATGACATGATTTGAAGTCCCATGTATAAGGGAATCAAATAGAGTTTCCTAGAAAAATGCATGAAACCTTAGATTAGGAAGAAGAAAACCCACATCTCACATTACATTGACATGTGTATGTATTGATACACCCTAGCCACATGTGAGATGCTAGGAAAATGAGTTAAGTTCAAGGTGCATAGTTTTTGCATCTAGATGAACTAAAACTCACCTTATACCATAGGGATCATGGGGAAAGATAATGTGCAAGTCATGTGCATTGATCCCATAGATCATGATCCAATATAAGGTTTTAAAATCATTTCAAAAATATTTTGAAAAACCTTGGCATAATCTATCTTTTGATAGAAGTCATCATTGATGAAGTTGATACAAAGTAGGCTCAAAACATTGAAGTTATCTTTATTTTTTAAACTTTGTATCAATCTCACTAATTAATGGGTATTCTATTTTTCAAATATTTTTCACCCATAATAATTGATATAAGTATTATACATATGAAGTTTTATGATTTTTCGAATTATGTATAATTACTTATGGTTTTTCGAATTTTATTTCTGAATTCTAGTTTTTGTATTTGTAGAAATCAGTCGACTGCCGCTTATGGCAATCGACTGACTCAAGGGCAGTCGACTGGTTACTGACCAAGTTGACTGCCAAGGCTGATTTTGGGTAAACAAGGTTTGTTTAGCCCGACTTCAGCTAGTTTAGGCTACCATAACTGCTCCTAACCCTAGGATATACTTTGGAAAGCATTGGAAGGGTTAAAATCCATTGGATATGGATTAGGAGAGTTGCTTAGGGTGAGAATCAAATATTAAGGGAGGTGAAAGTTCAATGTTGAATCTTTGACCTTAATTTTGATGGTTTAGTGTTTCTTTAGACTTAGGGACTCTCCAAGGACATTGTTGGTTCAATGGTCAAGGGGGAGCAAGCTTTTAGGGGGAGGTTATCCATCATGGGATGATGGGGTATGATTGAACTAAAGACCTTAAACAAGCACTTCTTGGGAGGCAACCCAAGTTTAATTTAATGTGTTTTTAATCCTTTTGCATTCAAGTGTATAGTTTAGACTTTAATTTTTTGTCCATTAGCATCTTTAAAAATTGTTTAGGGTCAGAAAGAACTTGCTAGGTAGAAAAGAGACACATTTTTGAACCCTTAGAAAGAAGCATGGGCGACCGTGTGGATTCCACATGGCCATGCCCCATGATTAAAAGTGCACACGACTAGGTGTGTGGAAAGTCTCGAACTGTGTTGCACTTCGGGAGAAATCTAGAGTCGCACACGGCCGACCGTGTGAATTTCACACGGTCGTGCCAAATTCAAAACTTTTTCTAAGCACCCAATAGGAGCCCACCTAGTCCACGCCACAAACCTACACTTTCACCGCCTTTTTTTTCTACCTTTGAGTAGGATGCAGTTACATCGGCCTATGATTTCTCTGAGTTCTGATCGTGCCTCGACGACATTCACGTCGAGTAGCAAACATAGGGGAAGTGGTGGGGGGAGCATAAGACCTATACACAGGCAGAGTTTTAGGACCTCCGAGAGCATTTCCAGTGTGCCGAGGAGTTCTACGACCATACTCATGATTATTTTCAAGAGGAGGCTATCTACCGCCAGGAGGTACGATAGTTCATGTGCGATACACGATCACAGTGGGCCAGGAAGGAGGATCACAGAGCCGCCGCTGCGTCCACTAGTTCCTAGGTTGACCACATGTACATGTGGCACCAGGGGTTGAGCACTCGATTCTCCCAAGTGCCCGACATGTCAAGACTGCCAGATTTCTTACCTCGACCACCATACTAGAGGTACAGTATCATTTAAGTCTGGGAGCCCAATTTTGATATGCTTTTCTACCTGTGTTAGTTTCTCTTTGACATATAGGTTTAGTTTTAGTTTTATTTGCATTTATTTGTCTATGCATACAATATTTAGTTTTCTTTCAACACTTAGTTGTTTTTCACTTTAAGCCACCTCAGTAATATTTTCAAAATTTTTCACGATTTTCTTCCATGCCATAGATATCTTAACTTCATTTATCCTGTGGTATTTTATTTTTAGTTGCTTTGATGGATGTTCTAGATTTGCACTTGTTAGCTTTTATCTTTCACTTACATTTGACGAATATTCTGAAAGGGAAAATCTATTAAATACATAGTTATGATTCATCCTAGTAGTCTAGTACTTCAGAATCTATAGGTGACTCTAGATCTAGCATTTTAGTTACTGGAGATGCTCGGATTGTGTAAGCCCATTTTGAAAAATCAAAATACCAGTGAGCTAGAGAGGAACAAAGTTCCTTGAAAAAAATAATAATAAATAACTACAAAGAAGAAAAAAGAGAGAGAGAGAAAAAAAGAGAGTAAAAAATAATTGTCATGGGTGGAAATGGTTAGGTGCCCCTTTGAGACCGAGTTAGGTTACTAGGAAAACACCTACTAATTTCTCTCAATACTGAGCACACCTTTGAGACTATATGCTAATTTTGGAACAACCCTTGCTTAGGGCAGGTAAGTGCCTAAAACTCGGAGGCCTTAGGAAAGCTATAGGATGAGGACTTAACTCACTGTGAAACGAGTATCCCTTAAGAAAATTCTCTCAGCACATGCACGAAAAGCTAACTTAGTGAACTTTTAGAACATATCTATTTGTTTTGATTGAAAATACCACTTGATAACTTTATTTAGCATGCTAAGTATGGAACAATACTTTTAAACTTTCATGGCACTGAGGTTTGCTTGAGGACAAGCAAAGATCTAAGTCTGGGGGAATTGATGTGAGCAAAATATATAGGGTTTATGAGTAGTTTTAGCACACATCTCATTGCATTTTATATTTGTTTCATGAATATTCTTCCTTGTTTTGTATTCATTTCCTATTTTCTAGTTCGGAGATATGTTTTTGTTATTTTTATGTGCATAGCGTCGTTTTTGGAGCAAAAATGGAGCAATTTGTTGAGCATGGACCTCAGGGAACACACACTGGCCATGTCCCAAGTGATGGTGCAACAATGCCCCAAGCATTTATGTATTTTGATATTTGGATAATCATTTACAGTTAGGCAATATTTGTGATCTAACTGTGAATGTGTTAAGTGACAGGAAAATCCAAGTATGAAGACTTGGTAAAGAGAAGTCCAAATGTGATCTTGGCAAGGAAAGTCCAAGGGAAGGTCTTGGCAGCACAAGTCAAAGCATGTAGTCTTGGTTGTCATGCCCGCCCTTTCCAAGGGTCCGGAGAGGCGGCGCGTGACGCGATCCTACATACATACACTTCTTACAGCGGAAGACTACATATATCGTACTTCTTACAGCGGAAGACTTTAGACTAATTTTTTTTCTTTTAAACATAAACATGCATCGTCATTTCATAGATACTTCTTTTAACATAGAACATGCATCATTATTTCATAGATACTTTGTTCAAATTCATAAACTAAATCATCTTAGGGAAAACATGCATAAAGGACATAACAGATCTCCTCTACCATGCCACTACCACACACACTTTGCCCCTCCTGCTGCTCCCTTTAGTTTATCCATCCTTTACCCTTATCTGTAGTACAAGGGAACATAAACTATAAGCACATAAGATTAGTAAGATCCTGTCCTACTCACAAAAAACCATACATCAACATTAAGCATAGAGTAGTGACATGATCATATAATACATATAAGCATAACATGTAAACACATATAACATAAGCAAACATAACATGTAAACATACATAACATGCATAACATGTAAACATACATAACATAAGCAAGCATAACATGTAGACATACATAACATAAGCAAACATAACATGTAAACATACATAACATAAGCAAACATAACATGTAAACATACATAACATAAGCAAACATAACATGTAACATATATAACATATAACATCATAACATGAGCAGACATAACATAACGGTATATGCAGGATGCTCTTCGAAAATATATATCATAGGTATTTGAACATAACTCTCAATATATTGGACCCGACATAGTACCACATCATCATCATCATAGCGCGCATCCCTAAATAGACCCGAGGCAGCTAATCTCGAACCTACTAGGTTACTAGGTCCGATCTTAGTCCGTTGACCTAGGGGCCATCATCATAATATAGAAGCCCATCCTAGGCCTGATCTTAGTCCGTCGGCCTAGGGCATCTGGGAGCCCATCCCGTACTAGGTCCGTACTATGACCGTCGACCTAGGGGCAATCATAACATAGAAGCCCATCCTAGGCCCGATCTAAATTTGTCGGCCTAGGGCAACTTAGGAGCCCATCCCTTTGGACCTTGTTAGGGTCCTGGTACAAGCCATGCAGAAAGTAAAATACATACATGCTTCTTATCATAACATATCATATTTCATTTCATAAACATATCATATTCCTTATCATGGCATATCATGTTTTTCTTCTTCATATCATAACATACTTCTTCATAACATGTCATATAGCTTTCATAACATATTTCTTCTTCATAACATATCATTCACCATAACATATTTCTTCTTCATAACATATCATATTCTTTCATGCATATCATGTTCCTTCTTTATAAAACATCATACATTCATACAATTACGAGGCAATAAGCATAATGATCATAACATCACACACATATAAGCATGACATAAGGTATAAACATCATGAACAAGTATACATGGAATGACCTAAACTTCATGGAGTTCTATCAAAGTTTTAAACACCAAACAACTTATATATGGTCTAACTAACCACATGTTAGTTCTTTATGTTAGGATCTTTGTAATGGCTAGAGGGGGGGGGGGGGTGATTAGCCTTTCTTCGTTTCTACAAAATATGTTAGCGGAAGCAATACAAATACAAATGTAAATAAGAATACGAAACAAGAAAACAATGCTAACACTCGATGTACGTGATTCGTAGATGACGCTCCTACTCCACGGTAATCCGTAAGGTGGATTAGCCCTAGCCAATCTTCACTAAAACCTCCTTTGGATGAACCAAGGTGGAGAAACCTTGTCTTACAATGCACTCCTCTTCTTTACAATGATGGAAGATTAAGATTAGAGAAGAGGAGGTTTAGAATCATAAAAACACTTGGAGAAAGCATGGTGAGCACAAGGGTGTAGCTAGGAATAAGAGCACTAGCTTCACCAAGCTCCCCAAGGCCCCTTCTTATAGAAGAGGGGCTATTTTTCCCGTTGGGCTTTGATCAGTCGACTGATGATTACCATCAGTCGACTGCCGTCAAAGATAACGGCTTCTGACAATGAGGATCTGCGGGGATTTGAAGCCGCCATTTCCAACGGGAGGCCTATCAGTCGACTGATCCCTCCATCAGTCGACTGTTGGATGATCATCGTCAAGCGGATCGAGTGAGGCGCGCATTACGTGGCGAATTTTCCCTTGATCGGTCATTGCGCCTTTGGCGATCGATTGATCACAACATCGATCATTGCCATGACTAAGGCGTTATTGATCATCGTAGTTTCACCACGACTTAGTCGAATGCGACCCGGTCGGTGATCGATACATCGTATCGATCGATACTCATCAAGTATGAATATTTCATACTTGATTCCACCCCGTAGACCTAGACTTGACCTTCTAACTCCTCCTTCAGCCTTGCGCCTGCCTTCAAGAGTTTCCTTCGGCCTCGTCATGTCTTGGGTTGCCAAATGCTTGGACTTTACGCCGCCAAGACTACAAGCTTGGACTTATGCTGCCAAGACTTTACTTTGGACTTCCTTTGCCAAGGTTCACTTGGATTTTACGCTGCTAAGACTACAAGCTTGGTCTTACGCTGCCAAGTCCATCCCTTGGACTTCTCTTTGCCAAGGTTCACTTGGACTTTACGCTGCCAAGACTACAAGCTTAGTCTTACGCTGCCAAGTCCATCCCTTGGACTTCCCTTGCCAAGATCATACCTGGACTTTTCTTTTACCAAGTCTTCATACTTGGATTTCCCTGTCACTCAAACATATTCACAATTAGATCACAAAGCATTGCCTAACTTAGATGATTATCCAAACATCAAAACATATAAATGCTTGGGGCATTGTTGCACCAACAATCTCTCCCTTTTTGATGTTTGGCAATCATATAAGTTAGGTCTTCTCAATATGCACATAATATGAATTCTAACTTAACCATTCCTTCTCCCCCTTTGACATACATCGAAAAGAGAGGAATTCATAGATTTCTTGAAAGAATTAAGATAGTTGTATCTTGGACTAAGGTATAAGATTGAAATTAAGCTCCCCCTTAATCCAAGATATGCTATGTGATGTGTGATGAACATTTGAAGCAAAGCATAACAAAAGTTTGAAGGTTAAGTCCTAACTTTGCACCAACAATGTAAGTTTGGGGATGAAAAGATATACATTATGAAGACTCCCCCTAGAACATGGCATGAAACAGTTACACAAGTTTTAATATATCCAATATTATCATGCTAGAGTGTTAGGGCATCAAGGATACACTAAATATCTCAAAATGAAGCTATTTGTCGAAAAACACGATTATATCATCAACTGGTTTACGAACGATCGTGATAAGCACAATCAATTTCAACCTTTTCAGCCCAAATTCAGAAATACGTTAGAAATTCCAGAAATCTCGAAAAATCACGAAATTTTGCGTACACATTTTTGAAATCATACTTTATCAAGGCAAAAATAGTTTGAAAAATAATTGTTTTCCAGATTTCGAGATTGATACAAACTTGGAAACTAACAAAAGTTCTAATATTTTTGCAAACTTTGTATCACTTTAGTTTTCCACTTGAAAACTGTTTTTCAAAATATGATGAACATAGTTTAAAATATATATGATTTAGAATTTCCAACCATGTTCTTAGAGCTATGTATTCATTACTTGAATACAAGCCTTCCCAATGATTGGTCCATGAGGTATTCATGTCTCTAGGTGTGTCATTGACTCATAGTAATGCATCATAACAAGCATGATGAGGCAAGTACACCTTCCCTATCATCTCACATGTTCCTAAGTGTCTTAATACAAAAATCAAGGTTTCTTAAGGCTTTTTGTGAGATGCATCAAGATATAAAGCTAACATATGAATATGGGATCATGCAAACCTAGAATTTTTACTCTACAAAGCACATACCAAGCTCTCTCCTTAAAGATGAAAATTCGGTTTCGGGAAGAGCTTTGGTGAAGATATCGGCAAGGTTGGACTTAGATTCTACATAATTAAGTTCAATGTCCCCTCTTGCCATATTATCTCTTATGAAGTGATGTTTCACTTCAATGTGCTTGGTCCTAGAGTGATGTACCGGATTTTTTGTCAAGTTGATGGTACTCACATTGTCACAATAAACTTTAATGTTAGAGTAGTGTAGCTCATAGTCCTCAAGAGTATGTCTCATCCAAAGTAATTGAGCTACACAACCACCCATAGCCACATATTCGGCTTCGGTGGTTGATAAAGCAACATAATGTTGCTTCCTACTACTCCAACTAACTAGGGAGGACCCAAGAAATTGGCATCCACCACTAGTACTTTTCCTATCCAATTTGCAACCGGCATAATCGGAATCGGTATAGCCAAGCAACTCAAAAGACCTAGTCCTAGGATACCAAAGTCCTACATTTAGGGTGCCTTTAACATATCTTAAAATTCTCTTAACGGCTACTAAATGTGATTCTTTGGCACAAGATTGGTATCTTGCACACATACCTACCACAAATAAGATATCGGATCTACTAGCGGTTAGGTATAGTAGGCTACCAATCATACTCCTATAAAGTTTAAGATCAATTGATTTACCATCATGATCACTATCTATTCTAGTGCTAGTGGCCACAGGAGTGGTTACAATTTTGGCATTTTCCAAACCAAATTTCTTGATCATTTCATTTTCATATTTGGTTTGATAAACATGAATCCCTTCATTGGTTTGCTTGACTTGTAACCCTAGGAAAAAGTTAAGCTCTCCAACTAAACTCATTTCAAATTCATTCTCCATGTTTTTTATAAAGTCTTGAAGAAGATCATCATTTGTTGACCCAAAAATAATGTCATCAACATATACTTGGGCTATGAAGATATCCTTTAATGTTGACTTTATGAACAAGGTTTGATCTACTTGGCCTCTTCTAAAATCCTTAGAGATTAAGAAGGATGATAATCTTTCATACCATGCCCGGGGAGCTTGTTTTAACCCATATAATGCTTTCCTAAGCTTATATACGTGGTTTGGATAATCTATGTTCTCAAACCCGGGTGGTTGTTCTACATATACTTCTTCCTTAATATAACCATTTAGAAATGCCGATTTAACATCCATTTGATAAAGTTTAAATCCCATATAGGAAGCATATCCTAAGAGAATTCTAATAGATTCTAACCTAGCAACCGGGGCATAAGTCTCATCATAGTCAAGCCCCTCAACTTGATTGAATCCCCTAGCAACCAACCTAGCCTTATTTCTAGTGATATTTCCTTGGTCATCTAGCTTATTCGTAAAGACCCATCTTGTAGTAATTATGGTGCTATCATTTGGTCTAGGTACTAACTCCCATACTTGACTCCTCTCAAATTGAGCCAATTCATCTTGCATTGCCAAAATCCAATCCGGATCATGTAACGCATCATTGATCGATTTGGGCTCGATTTGTGAAATAAGAGCTACTTGACTAGTAGGAGGTCTATGAAATGACCTAGTTCTTACTCCTTGAGATAGATCTCCTACTACTTGGTCAAGTGGATGATCTTGATGAATTCTTAGGGTTCTAGAAGGGGTTTCAAATTGATCATTGTTATCTTCTACCCTCCTTTCATCATCGGAATCTCCTCTTCCTCCCCCTTGATCATTACCCATTATGGTCAAATTTTGAAATTTTTGGGTAATGTCTTGATTATTGTCATTAATATCCTTATCAATGGAGGACTTTCTAGGGTAGGTACTAGTGGTTTCATCAAATTGAACATTAGAAGACTCCTCAATCCCTTGAGTTCTCTTATTGTAGACTCTATATCCTCTACTCGTAGATGAGTATCCAACTAGGATCCCCTCATCCGCTTTGGATTCAAATTTTCCTAAGTTATCTTTGGTGTTTAAAATATAAACCTTACATCCAAAGACTTTGAAATAATGAATTGTGGGGATAGTCCCATTCCATAATTCAAATGATGTCTTTCCTAAAAACCTATGGATTTGAACCCTATTTTGGATATAGCAAGCGGTATTAACCGCTTCCGCCCACAAGTAGCTAGGTAGAGAATATGCATTAAGCATAGTCCTAGCCGCCTCTTGTAGGGCACGATTTCTCCTTTCCACCACCCCATTTTGTTGGGGTGTTCTAGGACAAGAGAACTCATGCTTGTACCCTTGCTCTAAATAAAATTGTGAAAATTTAGAATTCTCAAATTCACCACTATGATCGCTACGGATTTGGTTGATTTTGAGACTCTTTTCATTTTCAACTCTTTTACTAAATCCTATGAGTATTTTTAAGGTATCATCCTTATGTTTCATAAAATAAACCCAAGTATACCTAGAAAAATCATCTACTATGACTAAACAATATTTGTTACCATTTAAAGAAGGAGTACTATGGCAATCAAATAAGTCAAGATGCAATAATTCTAACGGTAAAGATGTATTAGTTAAGGTTTTACCTTTGTGTGATGCCTTTGTTTGTTTTCCTTCTTGGCATGCATCACACATTTTGTTCTTGACATACTTGATCTTTGGTAGCCCTTTGACCAATTCCAACTTGGCTACCTTGGCTATGTTTTTCATGTTGATGTGCCCCAATCTCCTATGCCATAGCCAACTTTCTTCTTCTTTTGCAACAAGACACTTAGTAGAAATGTTAGAAGCATATGAAAGATCAACATAATAAATATTTGATTTCCTATATCCAACTAACATACAATCATTTAATTCCTTGTGTCTAATCATGCATTTTGAGGATTCAAAAGAAACATAGTAGCTTGCATCACAAAGTTGACTAACACTTAATAAATTAAATTTCATATTTTCAACTAGTAAAACTTTGTGAATGATAATTTTGGGGGATACCTCAATTGTACCTCTACCTAGTATCTTGAGTTTTCCACTATTTCCAAAAGACACCGCTCCCTTCTTCACATACTTAATTGTGGAGAACTTGCTCACATCCCCGGTCATGTGTGTTGAGTAACCGCTATCCACAATCCACATACCTTGCTCTCCTACTTAAATCACATGAAAAACACAATCTTTTGGTACCCAAACATTTGGACCGGTAACATTAAGTAAGAACTTCTTAGGTACCAATGCTTTCTTAACCTTACCTTTAATGGTTGCTTTTCTATTAATCAATGAGATATAAGTAACTTCTTTTTC
The DNA here is from genome assembly GCA_025175895.1 of Wurfbainia villosa. NCBI lineage: Eukaryota > Viridiplantae > Streptophyta > Magnoliopsida > Zingiberales > Zingiberaceae > Wurfbainia > Wurfbainia villosa. Next base: position 12,246,575 of record CM045987.1, read on the forward strand.
TTTTGACTTATATCCTAAACCGGCCTTGTTGTAAACGTCTCTTTGTCGGCTAAGGATCATGTCAAGATATTTTGAGCCATTTGTAAATTTTTCTAAGCATGCCTTTAATTCACTAACCTTATCCTTAAGTTTGTCATTCTCTTCCTTAAGTATGCAAGAATCAACATATGACGGTTTTTCATTCCTAATGGCCTTTAGTTCTACCTTCATGCTTCTAACCTTAGATTTAGACTTATCTAAAGCCTCTTTAAGATAAGCAATTGATTTATAAAGAAGCTTAACTTTAGGAGAGTTCATTACCTCATCGTCACTAGATGACGATTCATCACTTGAAGAGCTTTCTTCTTGGCTTGATGTACCGGAGTCGTCTCCTTGGGCCATAAGTGCCACATGACGTGTGACGTGGCAAAGCTCATCATTGGAGGAGGAATCTTCAACACTTGGTGTGTCCCATGTGGTTTGAGCCATCATGGCCTCCTTCTTCTTCTTCTCCTTCTTTTCCTTCTTTTTCTTTTCTTTTTCTTCCTTCTTTTTTTAGCTCCGGGCAATTCGGCTTTATGTGCCCCTTCTTATTGCAAGCATGACAAATCACATTATTGTTAAAATTTGAATGACCACTAATTTTACCTCTTGAAGAATGGGACCCCTTCCTTGCTTCTCTATTCTTGAACTCCTTTGATTTTCTATAGAGTTTCTTGACAAAGTTGGCCATCTCGCTAGATGAGTCTCCATCACTACTTGAGTCATGCTCCGATTCGGATGATGATGACATTTCTTTCCTTTCTTTCTTCTTCTTTTCCTTCTTTTCCTTCTTTTCAACAAATAGAGCTAAACCCTTTTTCTTAGAGGATATGTTAGTTTGCTCATGCAATTCAAACTCACAAAATAATTCATCAATTTTAATTTGAGAAAGATCCCTAGTTACTTTAATAGCATCAACTATAGACGTCCATAGAGAATTTCTAGGAAATGCTTGAAGTATGTACCTTACCAAATCCCGGTTGTCAACTCGCTCACCTATGATGTGGAGTCCATTCACAATCTCCTTGAACCTTCCATGCATTTGGCTTACGGTTTCATGCATCTTCATTTGGAAGGCTTGAAGTTGTCCAATTAGCAAGTCCTTCTTGGCCCTCTTTGACTCGGATCCTTCATTTAGCTCAATGAGATTTTCCCATAACTCCTTGGCGGATTCGAAAGGCCCCACCTTGTTGAGTTGCACCATTGTAATGCCGCATTGGATAATGAGTACCGCCTTTGCATTTGATTCGAATCTCCTATTCATTTCTCTTGTCCAATCCTTGCTTGGAATAGGATTTCCATGTTCATCCATCGGTTCCTCAAAGCCATCTACAATGCTATGCCAAATTTCATTATTACTCATTAGATAATACTTCATCCTACCTTTCCAATACGCAAAATGACTCCCATCGAAGAGCGGTGGCTTGGCGGTGCTATATCCCTCTTGAAGAGCCATTGATGCCTTGGTTGATGGTGAAATCTTCCAAGCTATCCGGGCTCTGATACCACTTGTTAGGATCTTTGTAATGGATAGAGGGGGGGGGGTGATTAGCCTTTCTTCGTTTCTACAAAATATGTTAGCGGAAGCAATACAAATACAAATGTAAATAAGAATACAAAACAAGAAAACAATGCTAACACCCGATGTACGTGGTTCAGAGATGACGCTCCTACTCCACGGTAATCCGTAAGGTTGATTAGCCCTAGCCAATCTTCACTAAAACCTCCTTTGGATGAACCAAGGTGGAGAAACCTTGTCTTACAATGCACTCCTCTTCTTTACAATGATGGAAGATTAAGATTAGAGAAGAGGAGGTTTAGAATCATAAAAACACTTGGAGAAAGCTTGGTGAGCACAAGGGTGTAGCTAGGAATAAGAGCACTAGCTTCACCAAGCTCCCCAAGGCCCCTTCTTATAGAAGAGGGGATGTTTTTTCCGTTGGGCTTTGATCAGTCGACTGATGATTACCATCAGTCGACTGCCATCAAAGATAACGACTTTTGACAATGCGGATCTGCGAGGATTCGAAGCCGCCATTTCCAACGGGAGGCCTATCAGTCGACTGATCCCTCTATCAGTCGACTGATGGAGTGATCAGTTGAGTGATCAAAGCAGCAGTCGAGTGAGACTGCACTGATGGAGTGATCAGTCGAGTGATCAAAGCAGCAGTCGAGTGAGACTGCATTCTGTGGCAAATTTTCCCTTGATCGCTGATCGCTGCCTTTAGCGATCGATCGCAACATCGACGATCGCCATGACTAAGGCGATCGATCGATCGTGGTTTCACCGACTTAGTCGAACGACCCGATCGATACATCTTATCGATCCAATCGATACTCATCAAGTATGAATATTTCATACTTGATTCCACCCCCTAGACCTAGACTTGACCTTCTAACTCTTCCTTCAGCCTTGCGCCTGCCTTCAAGAGTTTCCTTCAGCCTCCTCATGTCTTGGGTTGCCAAATGCTTGGACTTTACGCCGCCAAGACTACAAGCATGGACTTATGCTGCCAAGACTTTACTTTGGACTTCCTTTTCCAAGGTTCACTTGGACTTTACGCTGCCAAGACTATAAGCTTGGTCTTACGCTGCCAAGTCCATCCCTTGGACTTCTCTTTGCCAAGGTTCACTTGGACTTTATACTGCCAAGACTACAAGCTTGGTCTTACACTGCCAAGTCCATCCCTTGGACTTCCCTTGCCAAGATCATACCTGGACTTTTCTTTTACCAAGTCTTCATACTTGGATTTCCCTGTCACTCAAACATATTCACAATTAGATCACAAAGCATTGCCTAACTTAGATGATTATCCAAACATCAAAACATATAAATGCTTGGGGCATTATTGCACCAACACTTTAAAACATAAAGCATGGCATGGGAGGGCACTTAGGGTTTTAATTAAACCTTGGCCGAATGGGTTTAAAGGACATGAGGCTCAACCACTTAACTCTAGGTTAACCAACAACATGTTACCTTCATCTAACATCAAAAGTCATCATGAACTCAATCAAACATGGCATAGAAACATATTAGGGGTCTTGGTCGAATGGTTCAAAGGCTTAAGGTTCATCCACTTAAATCTAGGTTAACCAAACAACATGTTATCTTCATTTACCATCAAAACATAGCATGAACTTATCTATAGCATGACATAGAACATGTTATCTTCTTTTAACATCAAACATGGCATAAACTCATTTAAAACCTAGCATAGAGCATGTTATCTTCATCTAGCATCAAAACTTAGCCTAAGCTAATCTAAACATGGCATAAAAGAACACACATAGGGGTCTAAAGTGGCTTGGCCGAATGGTCCAAGGCTTAGAAGTTCATCCACTTAAATCTAGGTTAACCAAACATCATGTTATCTCCTTTTACTATCAAAACATATCATGAACTTGGCTATAGCATGGCATAAAAGAACATATAGGGGTTTAGAGTGGCTTGGCTGAATGGTTTTAAAGGTCATAAAAGTTCAAACACTTAACCTAATTCATCTAGCATCCTATCTTCATCATGTTCATACAAGATATGACATGAATCTTCATGGAAAGCTCAAACAAGGTCTTGGCCGAATGGTCCCTTGGGTTTTTAAGGTCAAACACTTAACCTAATCCATCTAGCATCCTATCTTCATCATGTTCATACAAGATATGGCATGGATCTTCATGGAAAGCTCAAACAAGGTCTTGGCCGAATGGTTTCAAGAGGATTAACACAAATACATCAATCGAAAACTACTTGTACGCAGGTGAGGGGGATACTTACATCCTTCGCTTTGCTTTTTGGTTGGAAGATAACCTAAGGGATGCCAACTTAGCCTTCCTCTTGCTTGGATAGGTTTCGGACAAAGGATGAAAAGGGAGAGAAATGGATTTCAGTGAGGAAGAAGGTGAGAAGGAGAGAAAAGAAATTTGGTTACTCATGTCTCCTCATTCCCCCTATTTATTCACTTGAAGAGTCCCTTAGTCTCCCTTACCCCTAACTATAATTTCCCATATTCCTCTAATAGTACAACCCTGCTGGGCTTCTGGTTATTGGATGCATCTTTAGGGCTTAGCTATCTCTAGAGGTTTGGGGTTCAATTCCTAGGCCTTGCATCATTTTTGGCTCCTTTTCTTTTATTTTTGAAAGAGCCCACATAAAGCTCATTATAATCATGCCAAAAATTCTTGTAAAATTGCTAGAAATTTTACGGGCGTTACATTGGTAGCGTGAAGTCCAAGCAGAACTTGGCAAAGGAAGTCCAAAGGCGAGGTCTTGGCAGCATAAGTCCAAGTGGACTTTGGCAAGGAAGAAACCCAAAGCATGACGAAACCGAAGGAAGCTTTTGAAGGCAAGCGCAAGGATGGAGTCATGGACTCGGAGGAATCCTGGAGGCGCAAGGCTAATGGAGAAGATAGAAGGTTGAGTCTAGGCTTAGGGTATGGTTTTAAGTATGAATTAGTTATACTTGAGGTGTGCCAGTCGACTGACATATTGTACCAGTCGAACTGGTCTCGAGTATTCAACACTCGAAGTTCGGAAGACGTTGGCAGTCAATTGGGGTTATGCCCCAGTCGAACTGATGGTAGTCGACTATGGACCAAACTGTTGAAGATAAGCTGTCAGTCGACTGCCATTATGGGGAGTCGACTGCTAGTAGTCGACTACGGACTAAACTACCGAATGTAAGCTGGCAGTCAACTACCACAAGCACAGAAAGACTGGTAGCCGACTGATCAGTCGACTATGGAGACACCAGTCGAGCTGATGATTATGACAGTCGACTGGTCAACTAGACGTTGAGCCGTGATGAATGCAATCAGGCTCCGTAAGAAGCTGTTGGATTTCATAAACAGTGCCATCAGTCGATTGATGGTATGCATCAGTCAACTACTATCGGGCTCAACGGGTAAAAACAACCTTTCTCTATAAATAATAGCTAGGGAAGCTTGGAGGGGGTTAATGCTTTCATTCTAAATGATCATACTCAGCTCCTCAAGTCTTCCTTAAGCTTTCAAATGTTCTAACCTCCTCTTCCTAAGCTCAAATCCATTACCTTGTAAGAAGAAGAGAAGTGTTTGTAAGAAGGCTTCTCCACCTTGGTGATTGCATCAAAAGGAGATTTCTAGTGGAAGATTGCTAGGTGTGATCCACCTTACGGATTACTATGGAGTAGGATCGTCATCTCCGAACCACGTTAAAAATCCTTGTTAGCATTGTGTTCTTGTTTTCCTTTCATTGTAATTTTTCTATTGCTTCCACTAAGAATTTTTATAGAAAATGAAGAATTGCTATTCACCCCCTCTAGCCAATCCTCAAGGTTCCTACAAGTGGTATTAGAGCCTGGATCGCATTGGAGGATCTAACTATCAACCGAAGCAATGACGTTTCAAGAGGGTTATAGCACGACACAACCACCTTTCTTTGATGGCAACGATTTCACGTATTGGAAAGGTAGGATGGAGTATTACTTAATGAATGATATTGAAAATTGATTTAGCATTGTAGATGGGTTTGAGAAGCCAGTCGATGAGTTTGGAGCGCCACTTCCAACCAAGGATTGGACTAGAGAAATGGAGAAGAAGGCTCAAGCCAATGCCAAAGCAACAACCACACTCCAATGTGGTTTAACCAAGGAGCAATTGAGCAAGGTTGACCCCTTCAACTCCACAAAAGAGCTTTGGGAAAAGCTCATCAAACTTAATGAAGGATCCAAGGAGACAAGGAGAGCCAAGAGGGACCTATTGATAGGTCAACTCTAAAGTTTTAGCATGAAGACAAATGAGACCGTGAGCCAAATGCACGGTTGATTCAAGGAGGTAGTCAATGAAATACATGTAATAGGTGAGAAGGTTGAAAATCAAGACCTAGTTAGGTATGTTCTTCAAGCTTTCCCTAGAACAACTCTGTGGGCATCAATGGTAGATGCTTACAAGGTTTTTGGGATCTTTCTTTAGTTAAGTTAGATGAATTATTTTGTGAATTTGAATTACATGAACATGCTAACACTTCATCGAAGGAGAAAGGCTTAGCTCTTGTTGTAGGTAAGAATGAGAAAAAGAAGAAAGAAAAGAAGGAGGTCTCTTCACCATCCGAATCGGAGGATGAGTCTTCTAGTAGAGGTGAAGAATTGTCTGCTAGCAAAGTGACCCACTATGTGAAGAAATTTGGTGGAAGATCAAGGAAGCTCACCAAGAAGGATGTGAGGAGTATGTTTCAATCCTTAAAAGGTAAATCTACTAGTAGTCTGATTTCCAACACTAATGTCATTTGTTATGGATGTAATAAGAAAGGGCATATCAAGCTGAATTGCCTGGACCTAAAGAAAAAGGAGGAAAAGGAAAAGAAGAAGAAGGATAAGAAATAAAAGAAGAAGAAGGAGGCAATGGTAGCACAAACATGGAATAAACAAAGCATAGAAGATTCATCCGATGACAAGGAACTATGCCACATCACACGACACATGACACTCATGGCTTTGGAAGATGAAGCCGAAAGTTCAAGTCAAGAGGAGTCATCATCATCAAGCGACGAATTGTCCTTTAGTGACGATGAGGTAAGAGACTCCCCTAGGGTAGAATTATTATATAAGACCATTGCATATCTTAAAAATGCCTTAGATAAATCTAAATATAGGATTAAGGATTTGAAGGTAGAAATTAAGGCAATTAAGAATGTAGAACTTTCATGTAATGATGCATGCTTATTTAAGGATGAAAATGAGGAACTTAAAAAGGAAGTATGTGAATTAAGAGCATGTTTAGAAAAATTCACAAATGGGTCTAAATACCTTGATATGATACTTAGGGACCAAATGAATATTTATAACAAGACCGGGATAGGATATAGACCTAAGGAGAAGGAAGTAGCCTATACCTCCCTAATTAGTAGAAAATCAACAATTAGGAGCAAAGTAAAAAAGCATGGGTTCCCAAGAGATTTGTGATTGATGCTACTGGTCCAAAAATTTGGGTACCTAAGGCTTTTATCTTTCATGTTGTTTAGGTAGAAGGACCAAGTATGTGGATTGTGGATAGCGGTTGCTCAAGACATATGACTGGAGATGTGAGCAAATTTTCCACAATCAACTACCTTAGCAAGGGGACCATGTCCTTTGGAAATAGTGGTAAACTCAAAATTCTAGGTAAAGACACAATTGAGGTATCCCCAAAACTTGCTATTCATAAGGTATTTCTTGTTAAAAAAATATGAAATTCAACTTGCTTAGTGTTAGCCAATTATGTGATGCCGACTTTAATGTTGAATTCAACTCTACAAAATGCTTTATAAGACACAAGAAATTGAATGATTGCATGTTAGTAGGATATAGAAAATCCAATAAAGTGTCTTATGTCAAAAGAAGAAGAAAGTTGGCTATGACATATCAACATGAAGAATATTGCCAAGATAGCCAAGTTGGATCTAGTCAAAGGATTGCCAAAGGTGAAGTACATCAAAGACAAGATGTGTGATGCATGCCAAGAAGGAAAACAATCAAAGTCATCACACAAGGGTAAAACTTTAACTAGTACTTCTTTACCTTTAGATCTTTTACATTTAGATTTATTTGATTGCCATAACATTCCTTCTTTGAATGGTAGTAAATATTGTTTAGTTATAGTTGAAGATTTTTCTAGATATACATGGGTTTATTTTATGAAACATAAGGATGATACCCAAGGAATAATCATAGGTTTTAGCAAAAGAGTAGAGAATGAAAGAAATCTCAAAATCAACCAGATCCGTAGTGATCATGGTGGAGAATTAGAGAATTTTAATTTCTCAAAATTTTGTTTAGAACAAGTGTCACACCCCGAGAGCATGCCAAGTCGAAAATAATCGGACAACATCTCCCCTGTACGTGATACAATTCCCTGATATACATAAAGCCTTTCGACCACAATCACATAACATATATATGGACCTAATCCATAAAACACAGCGGAAGATACTGACAAATAATAAAGATAAAAACAACTCAACTATGCACTGTGGAGTGACTTTGACACAACATGAATCAAAATAGAAACCACATCAAAGGCCAAATACATACAACACATCCATATACCATAAATATGGAAATGATACAGGGTAAAATCCCAAAACATCAATCCACAAGAATACAATAATAGGGACATAGTATCCGACCATTTGATGTGAGATGAGATCAGCTGATGGAGCTCCGAACATCCAAGGAATCTTCTACCTGTTACCTGGGCGACAGGAAACCTAGGGTCCGAGGTGGTGAGTATAAACTCAAGGGTAATATATAAAAAGTGCATGAACAACATATAGGGTTATAGAGATCTATAAGTATACATGTGAAGATCTACAGGTATACAAAATGAGTCCAATAGACATACAGTCCTAAATATACTAACAAGTAACCACAGTATAGTCATACTCAATGCACATACTAAACTAATCAACTGAACATGAAGTAATGTACTAACATACCTGACGGTCTACAACACCATAAGCTATATCATCCTGATCAGGTATACAATGACATAACCCATACAATGTACATGGTCAATCCCAGACCTGACCAACCCTCAGACATATGAATAGTATATAATCACATGTAATAACATCCCGGTCCATACTACACTAGGACATGATGCTAATAAAATGCATACAATAGTCTGGACCAACACATATATCATGCTCAACACACAACAGTATATAATATGCAAATGACATGTATCATGATGTATAAACATATGCATCAAACAAATGCAACATCTCAAAGGCATATGTAAAACATATATCAAATACATGCATACATATATATCAGCAATGCATATGCATGTCCATGTCTGTGGACCCGTCCAACCACAACCCCAGAGTGGCCAGGGTGGCAAAACATGACTACTATCTCGACTCCAGCTACCACTACTAACGAGTGGCCGAGTTGAGTAGTGTGATCGAGTAGCATATAAGCGTAAAGAGCTAACTACTCCAATGGGTACCTACTGCTAGCCACGCCGTCCCTACCCATGAGCAGACGAGCGTCACACACAGGACAACTGCACATCACTCAACCACCATCTATAGTGGGTGAGTGCGCTAACTACCACTCTGCACAGTGGCCAAGTGTGCATCTCCAGCTACCACCGTCTATAGTGGCCGAGCGCGGCACATCCAATGCTCTGCACTCAACCCTGCTACCACTACCCCGAGTGGTCGGGGAGGCAGGATGACTGACGACCCATCTCAACCACAAGGGAGACCCCAGTCGACAGCATGCATGCAATGTAATGATGCATAGCTCCATATACATATCCTTGCAACACTCCCTATCCCATGGGGAGTCTTGGTCAACCAAAAGTCAACTATGCAAGGACTACTAATCCACAAGACTCTCTCTCTATCACACAAAGAGTCATACACATCTAACAGTCAACCACGCTAAGAACTCCAATCCGTAGCGAGATACTATCGATCGTCCATATAACCATACACAGATACACGATCCATAATGTTGGGATGTATACTGAAAAGTCTATCTTTTGTATGAACATCTTTATTTTAAAATATGAATCACATGATCATTGTTTGCATATTTATGACTATGCATATTGTCTAATACATTACATTGTAGATAACATGGTGTGTAGTGTCACACGGGAGATCATGTTATCAGTTCCTTGTAAAGTATAAGTAAAGACTCACAATCGAGATGGTTTTGGACAAACCATTGGCATGGTTGTAGTGTGATTTGGTATTGGTTTGTCTTGACCATAGAATCACACTAGTACACTTTGTGTGTATTGAGCAAGATCGACTTAGAGGTGATTCAATTTATTGCTGACTACATAATCGAATCGGATCTCAGATATTATGTTGTACATGTTCTTAATCCCGATATAATAACGAGCATATATACTTAGCATTCATTTCTTTGATTTACCAATGGGCGAGATTTATAGAGTAAATCGATAGGCTCGGTAAGTTGGAAAATGATATTATTTATATGGTGTGCCATTGATTATAGTAGGAAACTGTGTCCTATATATTAGGATGATGATGTCCCCTTGAGGAACTTATAAGGTTCATCATGTAAACCCTGCAGGTGGACTTGGTCCGACATGATGATGAGGTTGAGCGGTACTACTCATGGAGTTAGATGTTAATTAATTAATTTTCAGTAAATTAATTAATCGATGGACATTCAAGATCTTAAACACGGGGAGAAATATGTGCAAATAATATATGGAGGCCATATTAACTTATGGGGGTTGGTGAGGTAGATCAATGATAATCCTCTAGTGGAATGGATTATCATTAATGGATTGGACTTTATGTGGGCTTGATCCATTGGGTGGCCAAGATCCAACTCCTCCTCATGGTCCCTATTGTAGCCTATTAAAACCTCATGGACTCTAGATCCAATGATGGAAAACAAAACTCTAGATCCAATGGTAGAGATTAAATCTCTAGATCCGACGGTTGAGATTAAATCTCTAGATCCGACGGTTGAGATTAAATCCCTAGAACCGATGGTGGAGATTAAAATAAGGCTTAAGCCTAACTCTATAAAAGGAGGGATTTGGGTGGGTGGCAAGGCAATTGAAAGCAAGGAGGTATTAGGGTTTTGGGAGGCCACAAAATTGGAAATATTTTCCTTCTTCTTCCTTAGGTGGCCGGCGCCTATCCTCTTCTTTCCTCTCCTTTGTCGGCATCCAAAGCTCTTCTTTCTCTTCTCCTTGGCCAGTTGAAACAAGGGTTAGGGTGATTCTTTGGAGCTCTTGGCCGGCGCCCACCTTCCCTCCTCTTTGGGCCGGTGGCAAGCTTCAAGTTGGGAGCTTGTTGGTTGGTCCTAGATCGAGGAGAGTTTTGTTTCATATTCTTCCTTTTGTTCGGAGCGAGCAAAGAAAGGAAGATTGGTGATCTAGGAAGCTTCGACTTTTGGAAGATCGTCGCCCACACGACATCCAAAAGGAGAAAGGACATACAATAGAAGATCGAGAGGTATAACGCTTGTTTATATTCTTTTGTATTATGTCTATAATTGTTTTTCAATTATATGCATGTTGTATGTTTTGTTTATGGCTAAATTAACTTGGACCTCGAATACAAACACAAAAACTGGTGATTCGTACATCGTCTCTTCTGTGGCTATTCAAAGAATAGAGGTTGGTGGCTTGAACAACAAGTTTGTTCAAGTGACCACTCTAATCGAATAGCACGACGATGAAACGGTAGCTTGGATAATCCCTCTTGTCAAGGATAAATATTTTTTATCCGGGGACGTAGAAGGGATCGCCATGAACAAGCGACCGAGTTGAAGTGGGAAGCGAAGTTCCCCTACCTTCAATTGGTATCAGAGCCACGGCTTCCGGTTTTGTGTGTTTAGGATTTGGTTACTTTTATGCACTTTTCATATATTATATGTGCCAGATAATAGTAGGATGTGCATAGGTTAACTTTTTGGTTGCAGGCATATGATCCAACTATTATGGCCATATATGTGTATGTGATTGTATGTGTGTAATTGTATATTTTGTTGAATCCTCGGGGTTGACGAGGCAAGTATTTATTTTTTGTAATTAGATACGACATTGTTTAGCCACTCCTTTTATTTTAGTTTACTTTCGATCTAGATTTCATGTACACTCTCTCGTGGAGTATATGATCGATGGATGTAAATTAAAATAGTTTTTTTTCTCAGCTCGGATCTCCGGATGGCTTGTACATGGCGTAGGGAGGAGCAGACGAGGTGGCGATACGACGGGAGGCATATTGGAGACAAAAGCCATAATAGTTGGAAAATATTTCTTTTTCATATTTATTGCTTTTTGTTTGATATGCATGTCGTAGGCTAGAAAATTTCTCAATTTTAAATTACTAAGTGGGAGAGGGATATTTTTATAAATTCCCATGGCCTCCATTACAATTTGACATGTGATGCAAACAAACTTGCGCGTCGGCTCTGAGTGCCTTTCTCCACATCGGATGAGTTTGTTTGCGGATCACAAGGTCGAATATGGTTATAGGAAATTATTAAGGAGTATGTGTACTTCCCCATCGGAAGACACATAACCCGAGATAATTACCTTGGTACCGAGTAATGGTGAACACTTAGATACAAATATAAGTATCCTCCCCATCGGAGTCACTGCTTTTATTTGTAGGGACGAAGAGGAACCAACTATTAATTTTATTTGTCAAAAAAGTTAGGTTGACAAGATAGTAAAATTAATGGGTAAAACCTCCTCTTACAAATATAGAATTCGTATACGTCCACACTATCGTGGCATACGATATTCTTGGTGTTTTGAGGTGTTGATTGATTTTAAAATTTTATTTTTTGAGGAATCAATAATTTTTTGAAATCTAATGTTTTGATCTATGTGATTCTTAGGTTTTTTCAAAATGACTTTCAACCCGCTTGTTGTGATACTGAAAGAAAATAAACTTATTGGACCCAATTATGTTGATTGGAAGAGGAATCTTGATATTGTCTTGACTGCTGAGGAATACAAATATGTACTCCTCGAAGAGTGCCCTCCTAAGCTTGCGGATGATTCTGGGGAAAAGGAGAAGGAGAGTTATAAGAAGTGGATCAAGGCCGATGAGATGGCGCGGTGTTACATTTTGGCATCTATGTTAAATGTACTGCCATGTCTTACTTATTCACGTGATACTTACTTATTCCATGTCTTACTTGTCATATCTCTTCGTTTGCTATCCATTGTCTTTGAATCTTTATGGATTGTCTTTTGTATATCTATTATTTTCCATATTGGAGGAATAGTTTGATGGGTTGTATTGTCCGAGACGGACAAAATTTTTAAGTGTGGGGGAGGAGCTATATTATTTTTGTTGGAAACATGATATGGAAGGCATAGTTTTCAGAGGTCATTGGTCCTGAGATGTATTTGTCTGTGATTAGTACTTGAGTTTCTGCACACAAAAAAAAAAGAAAAAGAAAAAGAAAAAAAATGGCGCCATTGATGTTTCTTTTGTTAAAAAAAAGAGAGAGAGAAAAATGTGCAATTGTTTTGCAAGCAAATGGAATTGTAATGTGTTGGATGGAGCCATTTGATCCTGAATCCAATTCTAAAGTTTCCAATTGTCTTAGCCTCTTCTCGTATTGCTGGTTACTGAGCATTTCACAGAGCAACTCATCAAGTTTATTTCTCCAATTATTCTATTATTCCCAATTCATTGTACCTTTGTCTTGTACTTCTCTTTGCATACTTTATCTGCAATCTACTTTTGATCTTATTCTGATTCATGATAAATCCTTTTGATTCATGTATGAGATGTATTGATAGTAGTAGAGAAGTAGATGATAAGCAAGAATATGGTAGTACATGATTGCATGTTGTTTTGAGGGCGCCCCACTCCTACGTTTATTATGTGAGCATCAGTGCATTTATCCATTTTGGGAGGTTTTGTATCAGGCTTAGTCTATTTGATTTGACTATAAATCATCAAACATGTTGACTGTTGTAGGAGTCGGATTTTTTTTGACTACCCTAGATCCGGACCTATTTGGTGATCTTAAGTAACTTATTTTTTCTATCTCTGAATTATTGATCTGGGTATTGTTTGGGGAATGAGTGATTGAGTCAGTGTTTCTTTATTTTTATTATTGCTCGGGACGCACAAGAATAAGTGTGGGGGAGTTGATAACTACCATTTTGTTGTATTATTACGGTCCTTAATATCACCATTTTAATCCTCTCGTGTGTTTAATTGTTGATTATTAACATATTTTATGAGTTGGATCATCTTTTGAACCAAATTGTAAATTCTCTTATATTTTGGACTTATATGCAAAATTTATCTTTATTTGTAGGAGATCGAGATGGACCACTGGACTAGACTCAAGTTGGATCAAATATGGTTTCATCTAGGACTAGAAGGATCATTCCAAACTGGATTAATCTGGGTCTTTCATCGTGATCGAAGGCAAATCGATCAAGGGATTGGATCTGAACATTATGGACCGTTCAATCAAAGTAGTTGATTCTGAGCTATTTATCTAGGTCTGGAGAGATCCAGTCCATACATTTCGATCTGGACATCTGAGCCCTTCCTCCAGATTCGACCGATCGTAATTATCCCTTCAGATGAATCATATCCATCCATTCAAAAGCGGAGGAATCACAGTCGTTGGATCATAGTCTTTTCAATGGATTAATTGCTTAATCAAACACTAGCTTAATTGGACGGCTTGGATTAAAGGGATTTGGATCGGACGGTCACGCCAAATCACTCAAGTTTTCCCGAATCGCACAGAAAACAACAGTTTTCTTCTTCCCTAATCTGCGCAGCTTCCTCCCCAAATCGCACTTCGCCGACGACTTTCTTTCACAGCATCCGCCCGGAGCACCGCCGGCCGTTCCCTTCCTCTACCAAGGCCGGTAGTGGCATTCCCTATTTCTTCATCTTCTCCACGCAGCGCAACCCCTTCTTCATCCCAAAATGAGTGCAGCGACAGCGATTCTACAGCAGCATTCCGGTGACGATTCCGGCAATCCCAGGTTCTTCCCTGATTCCATTTCATCGGGTGTCCTCTCCTTCCCTTGGTCCGGCGGAGCTCGCAGCTGCAATTGGGCAGCGGCAGTTCGTTGATCAAGCAGTGGGAGTTCGTCTGTCTTCATCGGCGATGCTCAGATCCCTCACTGGCAGAGCTGAGCTACCCTAGTGGGTCATGGTCACGCGAAGCTAGGGGTGACTTGCTACTGTCGGGATCCCGCAGAACCTGTTCCCAGTTCCGGCGGCAGCGCTTCTTCCAATCCAGAGCGTTCTTCAACAACAGCTGGTGGCAATGATCCTCTGTTCCCAGATCCGATTCCATCCACAGTAGCTGCCGTGGTCATGACAGTCCCGCATCCATCATCAGAGCAGTGAGCTACCGCATCGATCCAACTCTTGTCGGATTCTGATGAGAGATCCATACCCTGAGACCCTTGGAGCTGTTCGGTATTGTCATAGGTCACCGGAGAGGGTGGTACCTTTCCGGTGTTTGTGGATGACTGTTGATTTACTTTATTGATCTACTGTTGATTCACTATTGTATTTCTTATTGTTTTACTACATTGTTCACTTTGGGTATTTTAGTATTTTTACATTGTTGGCTCATTACTGTGCACTATATTTTTTCATTATTGTTTCAGTATTGATTTCCTAGTGTTCAGTGTGTTTCAATGATGTTTCAGTAGTATTTTGTTTATGTGTGGTAAATCGTGCACGTGGTAGTTAGTTTGATAGTTTAGTGAGTCTTGTTATTCGTTTACAGTGTTTACCTAGTGGTTAGATTTATTTCCTTCAGTGTAATTATTCTTTCCATGTTTTTAGTTAATCTTTGGCCAGTGTACCGTATAGTGACAGTGCGATGCTTGGTTGAATTATTTTCTGTCTGTTAGTTTAGCTTTTTCAGTGACTATTTGATCACTGTGTAGTATAGTGACAGTGCGGTACTTGGTTGAATTGTTCACCTTTTTTTCTTGACCACTGTGCCGTATAGTGACAGTGCGGTGCTTGGTTGATTTATTTTATGTCTATTAGTGTAGCTTTTTAGTGATTGTTTGATCACTGTGCCGTATAGTGACAGTGCGGTACTTGGTTGAATTGTTCACATTTGTTTCTTGATCATTGTACCGTATAGTGACAGTGCGGTGCATGATCACTTACTTCTGCACATTAGGATAGTTACTTGTTACTTGTTGTTTGGTAGTTAGATTTACTTCCTGCAGCTTTAATTTTCATGTTTGTTTGTTTACCAGAATTGTTTGATCATTGCATCGTATAGTGACAGTGCGGTGCAAGGTTGAATCGTTCTTGCATTAGGTTAGCTTCCCAAGAATTAATAATTGGTAGTTAGGTTTATTTTTTGCATGTTTAATTCTCATGTTTGCTTTTGCTTTTGCATTTTAATTATTTTGATAATTGTAAAAACCCCTAGTGTTTACTTCTGTTTAAAAACAAACGTCCAGCCATTAGGTTCGTTGGGAGACGATCCGAGTCAGTCCTATACTGCATTAGTGTAGTTAAGGGGTTCGGTAAATAATTTTGTAACGGTACCACGACATAATCACTATCCTATCAATGATATAATAATCGACTCCATAATCTAATCCATCACATAAACCTAGTGATGTAACACAGTAACCCAATCTGAGGTCACAAAGATAGCCCTAATCACATGTACTTAACTGAACATCTATCAGCTAACACACAATAGGATTTGTAATTCATATTCATGATAAAAGAACGATGAACTAACAACAATATCTCAAAGGTCAAGGCTAAGTACAAGCAGATGATAAAATAAGAGTGGATCTAAGATCAAAGGTATCATCATAAGTCCAAATTTTTGCACTGGAATTAATCAAAACTACCTGACCAGGGTAGATATTACCCACCTGATACGAAGCTCGCAATAGATATCCTCATAGCCATGGACCTACTTCATATCCCAAACATGCATACAATAGCAAACTACAGTTAAGTTCTAACACCCAACAAATATACAGGTTAACTACTACATTTCTATATCCATGTTCTTTCCTCGAATACGAGTTAACTCTTTGACACACACCTCTTGTAACCCCGATCTACAATCAACCTTGGTCGATTCACCCAACCAAACTCTCCCAAACAACACAAGATCAATTAACAGAAATAGAATTAAACAACACCCAAATAGTTATCTGACCATCCAAACCAAATCTCGATACTTCATCATTCACAGCTCTATTGATCATTGAATCAATGACAACAACCCTAAACAACACCTACCCCATAATCAACATCATTACAACCACAACTTCCAATTCCACAATCCATCGCATAGATCAAACATGAAAGGTAAACCAAGCTTACCGATCGACTCTTCACCGGCAGCACCTTTCCTCGTCCTTTGTTCACTTGGAGCAATCCAAGCTCCAAAACACTAGCTCTGGTGACAAAACTGTAGAAGATAGCAATGGCAAGCTGGGCTCAAGCGGCGGCTGAACCATCCTCGCGATGTGAAGAAAAGGGCGGCGATGGATCTGAGCTTCAACGGTGAAGACGTCATCGAGCTGGCCTCTCGAATAAGCGGTTGATGATGGCAGATGGGAGGTCGGCAATGGCTCGAACTCACGATGACTAAAGGCGGAAGAGAGGAAATCTGCTCCGGCGGCGCTCGATGAAAAAGAAATTGGGCGAGATGATGGTCGAAAACAGCTGATCTCGCGACGGTGATGCAAACAAACTCGACCTTAAATCTCGCGATGGAGACCATCGAAGACTCAAAGCGCGTGCTCGTGCTCAATGCCTACAAGTGCATGGATGTCGTCAAGTAATAAAGATTATAGATCCCACAGGGACCGAGATTCGAATATCGATATATTCAGTGGTTGTAATTGTTCAGACGTAACTCTAAGAGGTTTTGATTGGTCGGGGCTGTTGGTGGACTTTACTCTATATGGTGTCACACGGAGGAGGAAGGGAGTGTGCCGAGGTCTTCAAAGGTGATTCTAGGACTTCGATTTCGCTTGTGTATCATAAAACAATGTTGTCAAATGGTGTTGTCTAGACGTTTATCTATGGTTTTGTGGAAGGGACATCATACACTCTCTCGATGAGCTGCCGCATCTATCGGGAGCTATCTCTGCCTAAAAGAACGAGATAGATGGTACGAGGATGCCAAATCAATCCCTACGATGAACCGTTTTCGATTTCATCGCACCCTTCTACCCACAGTTACAAGAGATCAGGTTTACCCCCAGGTTCCTTATATAAAATCCCCTAAATCATAAATACGAGGGCTGTCACACCTAGTATCGCCTAAGCACAGCAGATAGAAAACCAAACACGCATAGATATAGTAAAAATAACTGCCAATTGTCAAATCAAACTCAAAGGCAGAATTTAACATGAACCAACATTGTTATGTGCACACAAGCTACTCCCTAATCCTAGAATTGAAAGTACTACTCCATGTATATGAAGGAAGAATCACAAAGCATGTTTATGTTCGAATACATAAGGAATAAAACGCAGGAACAAAGGATTACAATGCTTTCGTGGTCTTCTCTCCGGTGTTGAAGTGCAAGGTGTGGACCTCCAGCAGCGTTTCTCCTCCCCGTTGTGAGTTCCCGAAGCTTTTTAGGAATTCGGCGTGCCATCCTAGCCGTCGTGCCTCCTCCCTAGGGTTTGGGCGGAGCCATCCTTATATAAACATCACTTCGGATCGCTGCAAAATCCAAAAAAACTCTAGTCGTGCAAATCTGACTGGCCACCACACAACCATGTGGAAACACATGGCCAGGCCATGTGCGACCCTGGGGTGGCTGATCTCGCCCATTGGACATGGCCGTGTATAGCCACATGCCCTGGCCATGTCCCATTCTACTTCTAGCTACAAAATGTTCTTCTTTTGCTCCGAAAGTGTGCCCTTTCCCCCCAAAATGCTATCCTGCACACAAAAGTACAAAGTGTTGGATCGAGCGGATCACTAGAGGGGGGGGGGGTGAATAGCGATAAAACTTTTTGTACAAATTCGTTGAGTATACAATTAAAACGCAGCGAAAGATAAATGATAAATAAAAGAGACAAGTGGATTTTTTACTTGGTTCGTAGCCTTCGGCTACTACTCTAAGGCCCTAGTGGTCTTTGACCACGCACGGAGGGCAAAACACTAAACAAACTCCTCCTCGTTGAAGGTAGGAGTTGATCGAATACAAGAAATCACAAAAGCTTGAGGTAGAGGGACACTCCCCCTCTCCTCATTACGATAAAAACTCTGAGACAATATATGAAAAGAAATAAACTGAATTGAAACGTATACTGACAAAAAATATAAACACTTAAACTTAGAGTGTCAGAGAAGTAGCACTTCATCGTCGGAGAGTTGCAATGTTGCGGAGGCTTTTGGGAACTTAGAATTGATGAGAAAACCCTAGGAGAGGCCCTCCTTTTATAACCTTTGAGCCCCTTCTCGAGAGGAACTTCAGCCAATGAGATTTGAGCACCAATCCCCTTGAAATGAGGTGATAAGCCTTGATTCCTCGAAGCTAATCCTTGACCATCAGTCGACTGATGGCCATCATCAGTCGACAGATGGCAGCATAAGTCGAATGCTGACCGCTGGTAGTTGACTGATGGACGGTAGTTGAGTTCTCCAAGCTGGAAGTCGACTGATGCTAGCTGTAAGTCAAAGTTATCTTAACAAAAATATTATTTCGACGGCTGTCGATCGTTCGATCTCGACGTAGACCATCTATGGGATGTTTTTGGTCGAATCTATGCTTAAGATCATCCCCGTAAGGAGGATACGACCTCTCTTACTCTCTCACACACACGAGGTTACCTTGATACTTACTGTGTCACTTTCTCTTCCGGCCTTCCACTCGATTCCTTCGGCTTCCTTCGAAATCACTCGAGTGTCGCCCGACCACCACGGCTTCCTCCGGGTGTCGCTAGCCTTCAGTTCCAGCGTTGGCACTTTTCTTTACACTTGATTTAGCTCGTGAGATAACAATAGGAGCTTAACTTTGTATGGTTTGCTATAATCAAAACTCAGGTTCGACTTAGGTGCCTACTGCACCAACAATCTCCCCCTTTTTGATCTATGGAAAACCCACATACAAAGTTAAGAAAATAAGTTCCTACAGCAACAACAGCAACCCTTGCTCCATTGCCTACTCGTAGGTCCACCTCGCCCTTTGTCAATGCCCTGCTATTTCTCAGCGCCTGCACATTGGTACAAATGTGAGATGCACATCCAATATCTAATACCCATGATGAAGAAATAAATAGATTGACTTCTATAACATTTATACCTGAAGTAGAAGTCTCACTTCTTTTCTTCTTAAGATCTTCCAGGTAAGCTTTGCAGTTACGCTTCTAGTGTCCAGCTTCCTTGCAGTGGAAGCAAGCCCCTTCCTTGGCTACCCCTCCTTTGGGTTTAAGTTCTTTGCCTTTGCCCTTGGCTTGGGACTTTCTCTTATCTTTAGGCTTGCCCTTGCCTTTCTTTTTGTGCACCATCAAAATGGTGTCAGATTTTCCCTTCTTAAGGTTAAGCTCAGCAGTTCTCAACATGCTGAGCATCTCAGGCAGTGGCTTATCAATTTCATTCATATTGTAATTCATGACAAATTGTAGGCTTGTGGCAAAGATTACAAGATCAGGTCAGTGGCCAGCTCTTGGCCAAGTGGGAATCCCAGCCTTTGTAGGTTTTCTACGTACCCAATCATCTTGAGTACATATGGACCTACAGGAGTCCCATCTTGCATTTTGGACCCAAACAATGCCTTAGGGAGTTCATATCTCTCATGCCTTGCTTGTCCATGATATAGTTGACGAAGATGTCCAACCATATCATAAGCATTCATGAACTCATGTTGCTTCTAAAGCTCAGAGTTCATGGTCGCGAGCATTAGACATGACACATCTAATGCATCATCTTGATGCTTCTTGTAAGCATCTTTGTCAGCTCGCGAGGTAGTGGCAGGAGGTGCCTCCAGAATGGGTTACTCTAGGACGTACAACTTCCTTACTTGGGTGAGAACAATTCTCAGGTTTCTGTACCAGTCCAGGAAATTTGCTCCATTGAGCTTGTCCTTCTCAAGGACAGAACACAGAGAGAGAGTGTTCGTGTTTGTCGACATAGTTATCTACAACATACAATGCAGAGAATTAATATCATATTCCTTTTATCATTTAATTAGGCCTTTAATCAAATGATGCTCCTACTGAATTATAGGAATTTTGTAGAATCGAGTTACGGATGTGGTCAAACCACATTACTAGATTCATACAAACTAGCTATAATTCTTGCGGGACAAGATCCACATCATACTAAGCCTTGAGTTAGTTTTGGCTAAATCACCCAAGACTTAGTACGATCGGTGGGTAACACATTACCGATTACATCTCTATGCAACTCTTGTTTATAGGATCAAGACCCACATTTACAAAAGACCTTGAGTTAGCTTTGGCTAAATCGCCCAAGATTTAGTGTAAATGCGATCTTATCCTATCTTTCCAATGGTTGGAATATGCCTATAGTTCTACTCGATCCAATTGAGTTAACTAGTTTTGCTCAATTTAATTGAGCTTACTCTAACCCAAGCGTGATAGGCGGGACCAAGATTGTCCCTCCGCACCCTACCAAGATAATATGCGTTGCTCTGCTTTGGCAGATTCAACAACAACAAATGATCGAGGTAGTGATGGGTATCAAGGTTCGGTAGGCATTTTCGAGTTGATTCGATTATGATCTAATCTAATCATAATGTGTATCATATATGCATTGAGACCTTTATTATCGTATATTAGCATGCATCACATACATACATACATTATTCTAGCATGCATCATATACATACAAGAAAATTATCCTAGCATGCATCATATACATACAAGAATTATTCTACTAGCATGCATCACATACATACAAGCAAAATCAAATATATATATATATATATCAACATATATATATACATTTAACTGTGATGTAGTCATGGCCTTACTACGATCTTCTCAAGCCAATGAGAAGATCGGACGGTCAACGTAAGGCTAGCGGCTTCTCCAAGCTCTTCCTTTGACCGCCATATATCGTCGGCACCCTTCTCGTAACTTCGTCTACAAGTGGAGTTTCCACCGCTCCATTTTGTACATTACAAATATGAAACTCGAGTTACATTCGAGTCTAAAACTATTTTCAACTAGAATTTCAAAAGAAGAGGTACGACGCGCAGGTCGCATACACTATACAACACGCACAACCACAAAAACGGCACGCAAGCCGTATTATGAAATACAACACACATATTCCAATCAAATTGGGGTCATTGGGCCATGACAATCACAGAATTATACATAATTCTAAATTATGTATTTTTACAGAAAATTTCTATAATTTTTCCTAAATTTTTTTTTTCAAATTTATGAGTCATCTCTCCGTAATGGTCCCGCTAAGCGATTTCCGGGCGCGATCGTGTGACAAGGCCCTTTTCGGGGATAGGGGAAGTGCCCATACTCACAAAATTAACTTCGCGAGTGTCCCTATTACGATCCTACAGCAACTTAAGTCGCTGTCCCAAAAACCTAAAGCGAGAACTCGCCGTTTCGGAGAGTTTTTCTCGAAGGTTGAAGCCTACAAGTGTCCCAACACTCGTTGCTTCGACTCATCGAGAAAAATACCCAAAAATTCTATAAAATTAGGAAATTTACAGAAACATAAAAATCTGAAATTTTTATATCTAATATAAAAACTACAAGAATGAAACACATACATGCTTCGCATGTGGATCTGATACCACTGTTGGGTTTTTCCGAGCCGCAAAAACCGCTTTTTGCGTTGCGGAAACCTCGGAAGCCCTGGCCATAGATCCGTGCGAAGATGTATTAAAACTAAAACATGTATGTGCTTATATAAAACCCTAGATCTGTTGGTGCAATCGGCCCAGGTTGACTCGAGTTTGACTCGAGCAGTATCTTGATGGTATTTTGATGAAGACAAAATTCATGACATGAGATTGTCATGGGAAAGTCCAACATGGGGTTGCAATGGAAAATCAAAGCATGGAGCTTGGTGTGGAAGTCCAAGGGGGAAGCCTTGGCATGGGAAAGTCCAAAGCATTGCGAAGCCGTGTGCTTGGTGCTTGGCATGGGAAGTCCAAAGCATTGCGAAGCCGTGCGCTTGGTGCTTGGTGAGAAATGTATTGCGAAGCCGTGCGCTTGGTGCATTTGGGAAGTCTTGAGAACTTGGCAAGTTCATTAGGCTCGGGTCCTTGAGTCGGTGAAGGATGACATTGCGAAGCCGTGCGCTTGGTGCATCCAAGGGACCGCCGGACAGGGAGCGAATGGAGTGAGCCCAAAGGGAAGCATACTTCTAGGGCATGAGACGCAAGGATGGCGTTGCGAAGTCGTGCGCTTGGAGCATCCGAGGGACGTAGGCCGAGGGAAGAGAGCTTCGGTGGGGAACTCCATGAGGGATATTGTGGACTTGGCCAAGTGGCTAAGACTGAGTGTCGGAGGCTCAAACTTGATGTTTGAGGGTTTACCCGACGGTCGGATGCTCAAACAACTTGGTGTTTGAGGTTTTGCCGATGTCGGGCCGATCGAACCGATCGTCCAAGTCGATCGGGTTCGACCGTGTAAGGCTAGGGTTTTGTCGGGCCGATCGCATGGATCGGGCAATGATCGATGACGGCATGATCGCCGAGGGATGGCAATAATCGATGGGAGTGTCGCGAGCAGGGATCGCCCGTGAGCCGATCGGGCCGATTATTAGTCACCCCAATCGATGGGGCATCATCGCCGACCGTAGGTGATCCGTTGGAACTTGTCTCGACGTGGATCCGCCGCAGAGACAACGGCATGCGGGGCCGATCGGGCCTTTGGCAATGATCGCTAGGCACGAAAACAGCTCGATGCAGGTTATAAAATGAGCTCGAGATGGAGGTTTTTGCCATGGTTTTTTTGGAGCTATTGGAGGGGAATTGCTGCTGTATTCCAGTCCTTCAAGAGCCAATCAAAGCAAGCAACAAACAAGTGATCAAAAGCAATCGGTGAAAAGTGTTTCTTTTGTATTGTATTTGTATTCTTGTTTGTATTTGTATATTACTGTTGTAATTGCTTGTGAGACGTTTCTCCACCTCCGACGTGTAGTCGAGAAGGAGTTTAGTTAGTGCCGTGTGCATAACTAGAGCTCGGTGAGCTCGCCCATGGAGTAGAAACCATTTGGTTCCGAACCACGTATATCTTGTGTTGTATGATTGCGTATTGTTGTTAGTTTCATTATTATTGTTATTCCGCTGCGCTAACAACAATCGTAGACAAGCAACGCAACGAGAATGAGCGAATTCCGACATCCAACGATCGAGGGCTATTCACCCCCCTCTAGCCGGCCGTTTCGATCCCCCAACAAGTGGTATCAGAGCCGAGGTCGCTCTTCAAGGACTAACTGCCACGAGAGCACTACAAAATGGCCGGCTTCATCCATCCACCAAAATTCGAAGGAGATCTCCTATGGTGGAGAAGAAAAATGGAGGTATACCTAGAAACCGATTTTGATTTTATGCTAATCTTAGAAAACGGTTTTGAATTTCCTAGGGATAAAAGCAATAGGCAAATTGAGAAGTCAAGGTGGACCCAAGACCAAATCAAGGATTTCAAGACAAATCGTGAGGTAATCAAATTGATTAGTGATTTGTTACCTAACACTATTTGGTCTAGATTGGGTGATTATAGGGATGCAAGGGAATTATGGAATAAGATAATGAAATTCCAAGAAAATTCCCAACCGGCACAAGTAGAGGAGAATGCCGAGGAAGAACCATCCACTTTTGAAGATGTGGATGACTTGGTGGAGACCTCCACCTCTAGCATTGAGGGGGAGGAAAGACAATCTTCCATCCCGGAGCAAGAACAACAAGCATCCACATCCGGGAGAAGTGAAGATCAAGAAGAGGTCTCCACCACCTCCCTAGGTAACTCAAGTGTTATTATTTTAAATAAAAATCACATAATATGCTATGAGTGTAGGGAGAAAGGGCATTACAAAAGTAAGTGCCCAAAATTGGCTAAGGAGAAGGTATTGGCACCAAAAACCCAAAAATCAAAAGATGCCGAAGTTCCCAAAATCAAGAGCAAAGAGCACATTGTGTGTTTTAAGTGCAATCAAAAGGGACACTACCGAAGCCAATGCCCTAGGGGGAGGAAGAAAGTGCAAGAAGGTGTGACTTATGTAGGGGGAGCTCCTAAAGCTAACCCTAAGGTAAATTTATTTAATGCACCTTTAATTTCTAGAGTCAAAAAGCATGCTAAGAATTATTTTAGTTCTCTTGCAATTATAAATGAAAAGCATGCTAAGAGAAATAATAAGGTTTATTGCTTAGGTGCCAAGCATGTTCATATAACTAATGATAAACCTAGGACTCATAATTCTAGACCTATTTTACCTAAAGAGTCCATTAGGAGAGTTGAAAACCATCTAGGCATTAACCCTAAGAAGGGTAGACACATGCCTAAGAAGAAGAACATTTCCCCTAAACCTAATGAAAATTCAAAATTGAGGAAATTAGAGGTGGAGAACCAAGCCTTGAGGTCAAGGCTAGAAAAATTGGAGAAGACCCTAGCAATAATATCAAACTCGGTTAAGGGGTCTAATGCACAAAAGTCAAGACCTAGGAAACAAGAAACATCTAAGGGCAAGAAGGGTTTGGGTCACAAACCTATGTTCTACCATAATGTTCAATTTAATTATGGAACCACATCTAGGTCTAGGAAAACCAAGGCTAATAGGGAAGCCATCCCTAAGTCTAGCCATGGTATGTGTTTAGTGGCTAACACCTCAAAGAAATCAAATGTAGCCACTAAGAAGGTCAATGGAGGAGTCACCTCTAGAGTTGACCCAAGTAAGGCCCATTTGACTAAGGCTTCAAAGCCAAAAAGGGTCATTAGAAAGGTATCTAGGGAAGTTATCTCTAGGGAATACCTTGTTAACCCAAGGAGCTCCAATAGGTATTGGGTTCCTAAAAGCGTGATTGATTCACGCTAGATGAGTTAGGGTGTGTCAACCCTAAATGGATGAGTAGTTAACCTAACCATAGTAGAGTTGACACATTAGGATGTGCCAATATGCTTTGAGAAGTTAAAAAATGATTAAATTGGCACAATTAGGTCATAGAGGTCATTGGTGTGTCATTTTGGGTTTATGACACACTAGGGAAATAATGACCTTAAGGCAAAATGGACTTAACCCTAGAAATGGTAATTTGGATTCAACACTTAGGTATTTTATACCTTAGTATATTTTACTTGCCATGATTTGTTTGCCTTACCATGTCATGACATCATTTTCATTTTTATCTATAAAAATGTCATGATCATGTTTAGATTTATGTTTAGATGTCATAAATGCCTAGATCTCATTTACATGCCATGACATCATGATATTGGCATATGTTTTTATCTAAATCATATTTATGCCATAATCATATCATGCATAGTTTAAAATGGAGTTAAGGACTATGGCACAACTTGATGGGAATCAAATAATAATGCCTAGAAATATGCATGAGACCATTAAAAGAATAAAAACCCACATCTCACTAGATTAATTGCCTTGAATGTGTTTTACACATCTAGATATAAGTGAGATGTTTAAGGAAAAGAAATTAAAGGTTTTGAAAACATTTTGAAAAACCTTGGTGAAGCCTATCTTTTGATAGCTATCACCATTGAATGAGATGATACAAAGAGGGCTCTTTATTGAAGCTTTTCTTAAATTTTGAACTTTGTATCAATCTCCTAGTTTAATGGGTAAAATAATTTTCTAATATTTTTCACCCATAATGTTTATGATAAGTAGTATACATACCAAATTTCAAGATTTATCTACTTATGTATATTTATTTATGAATTTCAGAAAGTCATTTCTGAAATTCAGAAAACAGCAAATGCAGTTATCAGTCGACTGCCAGGGAGGTCAGTCGACTAATGAGTGTGTCAGTCGACTAGTTTCTGATGCAGTCGACTGAAAATGCTGATTTCGGGTAAACCTTGTTGGTTAGGCCCATGTTCAATTGTGTTTTGGTCCCCTAACCACTCCTAACCCTATGATATGCTTGGGAGAGCATTAGAGAAGGTGGAAATCCATTGGATATGGATTAGGAGTTGGGTTGAGGGTGAGTATCAATTTTAAGGTGGATGAGAGTTCATTGTTGAACTTTGCCTTAATTTTGTTTGGTTTAATGTTTCTATTGGCTTAGGGACTCTCCAAGGACATTGTTGGTGCAATGGTCAAGGGGGAGCATGCCTCTAGGGGGAGGTATCCATCATGGGAAGATGAATGTGTATTTCCTCATGGGAGGAAAATTGGGTTGCCTCTCTTTAAGTGATATGGGATCACTAGAAAGATTGTAGGCATGTATTCCTCCAAGGGAGAGATTGTAAGATCTCATTGGGATATGAGACATTCATACCCTTGGGGAGGACCTTTTTGATGTAATGTCAAAAAGGGGGAGAAGTTACCGAGTTACCAATTAGGGTTCGTTGGAATTCTCATTGGGATATGAGAATTGCCAATATGGGAGAATTGGTAGACTTGAGATGGTAGTTTTGTCAATCATCAAAAAGGGGGAGATTGTTGGTGCAATTGGCCCAGGTTGACTCGAGTTTGACTCGAGCAGTAGCTTGATAGTATTTTGATGATAGACAAAACTCATGACATGGGATTGTCATGGGAAAGTCCAACATGGGGTTGGCATGGAAAATCCAAGCATGGAGCTTGGTGTGGAAGTCCAAGGGGGAAGCCTTGGCATGGGAAAGTCCAAAGCATTGCGAAGCCGTGCGGTTGGTGCTTGGCATGGGAAATCCAAAGCATTGCGAAGCCGTG
Source organism: Wurfbainia villosa (assembly GCA_025175895.1). Taxonomy (NCBI): domain Eukaryota; kingdom Viridiplantae; phylum Streptophyta; class Magnoliopsida; order Zingiberales; family Zingiberaceae; genus Wurfbainia; species Wurfbainia villosa. The sequence goes on from CM045987.1 coordinate 12,273,940, forward strand.
CACTTGGTGCTTGGTGAGAAATGCATTGTGAAGCCGTGCGCTTGGTGCATTTGGGAAGTCTTGAGAACTTTGCAAGTTCACTAGGCTCGAGTCCTTGAGTCGGTAAAGGATGGCATTGCGAAGCCGTGCGATTGGTGCATCCGAGGCACCGCCGGACAGGGAGCGAATGGAGTGAGCCCAAAGGGAAGCATACTTTTAGGGCATGAGACGCGAAGGATGGCATTGCGAAGCCGTACGCTTGGCGCATCCGAGGGACGTAGGCCGAGGGAAGAGAGCTTCGGTGGGGAACTCCATGAGGGATATTGTGGACTTGGCCAAGTGGCTAAGACTAAGTGTCGGAGGCTCAAACTTGATGTTTGAGTGTTTACCCGACGGTCGTATGCTCAATCAACTTGGTGTTTGAGGTTTTGCACGATGTCAGTCGACTGGCATAGGTGCCGGTTCGACTGGTCCAAGTCGACTGGGGTTCGACTGGTGTAAGGCTAGGGTTTTGTGTTGGGCAGTCGACTGCCATGGACTGGCAGTCGACTGATGTCGACGGCAGTCGACTGTCGAGGGATGGCAGTCGACTGATGGGAGTGTCACGAGCATAGAACGCTCCATAGCCGACTGGGCAGTCGACTACTAGGTCACCAGTCGACTGATGGGCATCATCAGTCGACTGGTAGGTGATCCGTCGAAACTTGTTCGATGGATCCGCCGCTAGGAGACAACGGCATAGGGCAATGATCGGGGCCTTTTGCTACCGATCGCTAGGCGCAAAACAGATGCAAAGTTATAAAAAGATCTCGAGATGGAGGTTTTTGCCATGGTTTTTGTGGAGCTATTGGAGGGAAATTGCTGCTGCATTCCAGTCCTTCAAGAGCCAATCAAAGCAAGCAACAAACAAGTGATCAAAAGCAATCGGTGAAAAGTGTTTCTTTTGTATTGTATTTGTATTCTTGTTTGTATTTGTATATTACTGTTGTAATTGCTTGTGAGAGGTTTCTCCACCTCCGACGTGTAGTCGAGAAAGAGTTTAGTTAGTGTCGTGCGTATAACTAGAGCTCGGTGGGCTCGCCCGTGGAGTAGGAACCATTTGGTTCCGAACCATGTATATCTTGTGTTGTGTGATTGTGTATTGTTGTTAGTTTCATTATTATTGTTATTCCGCTGCGCTAACAATAATCGTAGACAAGCAACGCAACGAGAACGAGCGAATTCCGACATCCAACGATCGAGGGCTATTCACCCCCCTCTAGCCAGCCGTTTTGATCCCCCAACAAGATCTACCTTAGATCTATATGATAAGGATGTTACCCTCGATGCGACGCCCTTCGCAAATCTCGCTCGTCCAAAAGGTTCGCCGGAACTCAAGAGCGTCAAGTGCACACTCCTCTATTGATATCCACACAAGCAAAAGGTGGAGAAAAGCAATCTTGAGTGTGCTAGCACTCCTTAGATGCTCGGCAAGAATAGGAAGGAGAGAGGGAGAGCTTGAGGGAAGTTGATCCAAGGAAGAAGATGAAGTTTTTTGTAACTCACCCAATGAATTCAACCATCCAAAACTCCTAAAGTGGCCGGCCACTTCAAGGCTTGGGAGGTTACATGCATGCATGTAACTCCCATGACTCTTGGTCTCCCTCATGAGGTGGCACCACATGATAAGTCAATGATGATGTTGATCATCATCATTGGCCGGCCATGCCAAGTCATCATCATGACATGGAATTTGGTCAAGTCAAACTTGACCTTTCATCTTCCCTCTCAAGTCAAGCCAAACTTGACCTCTTATCTTCCATGGTTGATCAAATCTAACCACTTGACTCAAGTCAATTTGATTTAATGAATCTCTATTCATTAATTTAAATTGAATTAATGAATCAAATCTAAATTAGACTCATTCAACACTTGAATCAACTTGAGTCTAACTCAATTAGTCTAATTTGGATTACTCTTAATCCAATTTGGTTCATCCCAAGAACCTAATCCTCATGGTTCATCATATGAACCTAATCTCCATCTAATTGCCCTTATGTGTGTGACCCTATAGGTTCTTGTAACGTTGGCAATGTCCCTAAATCGATTTAGGAACATAAGCAATGAACGATATCTAACAACACATCATTGCTACCCAAGTTACAAGAATGTTGAGCTCCAACATCACCTTTGTGACTACTAATTGTGACTCTCACAATATGTGACAATGTCCCTCTATCCTTGACATCTAGATTGACCAATTGAGGCATAGACCGTGTCATCCTCGGTACAATCTATATCTTGAACTCCAAGTAGACCCACTCTAATCAAATGAGCTCAATATCTCATATTGACTCATTTGGGCATGGCCATGCACTTCGTGGTCTCACTCTATCAAGAATATCGATGTCACCCCCGTCATATAGGAGGGATAGATCTCATCTACATCACTCACATCCCTCCGCATAATTTGTTACATACCCAGTAATCGCCTTTATAGTCCACCCATTTACGGGTGACATTTGACTAAGCCAAAGTATGCAACTCCTTATGTAGGGAACCATGGTGACTTCAGGTCTAAGGACTAATAGTCATACTAATAGCCACATGAGAAAGTATATGACACTCATATAATGATCCATGATACTTTCTCATGGCGGGTCATTCAGTATACATTCTCCAATGCATACCCATGTGTCAACTTGATATCTCATATCCATGACTTGTGAGATCAAGTCATCGTGTTGACCTACATGCTAGTCTCTACGCATTAACATTGTCTCTGAATGTTAATACTCGACTAGGAATGATTAAGAATAGTGTTCTCTATATCATCTCATTATCGATTCAACCAATCGATTGATATAGATAAGAACCTACTACTCAAGGACATTATTATATTTAGTTATTTGACACCAATACAAGTAAATATAATAACCATGCCTTTATAAATAGGAATATGATACAATAAAGTCCATACAACAATCATCACATGATTGACTCTAGGGCTTTCACTAACAGAAATATGTTATGATATGAAGAAGAAAAACATGATATGTCATGATAAGGAACATGATATGTTTATGAAATGAAATATGATATGTTTTGATAAGAAGCATGTATGTATTTTACTTTCTGCATGGCTTGTACCAGGACCCTAACAAGGTCCAAAGGGATGGTCTCCTAAGATGCCCTAGGCCGACGGACTTAGTACGTGCCTAGGATGGGCTTCTATGTTATGATTGCCCCTAGGTCGACGGTCATAGTACGGACCTAGTATGGGATGGGCTCCCAGATGCCCTTGGCCGACGGTCATAAGTACGGGCCTAGGATGGGCTTCTATGTTATGACGATGGCCCCTAGGTCGACGGACATAGTACGGGCCTAGTAACCTAGTAGGTTCGAGACTTGCTACCTCGGGTCTATTTAGGGATGCGCACTATGATGATGATGATGTGGTACAATGCCGGGCCCAATATGTTGAGATTTATGTTCAAATACCTATAATATATGTTTCGAAGAGCATCCTGCATATACCTTTATGTTATGCCTGCTTATGTCTATGATGTTATATTCATGTTATGCTTGCTTATGTTTATGATGTTGTGTTTATGTTATGCCTGCTTATGTCTATGATGTTATATTCATGTTATGCTTGCTTATGTCTATGATGTTATGTTTATGTTATCCCTGCTTCTGTCTATGATGTTATATTCATGTTATGCTTGCTTATGTCCATGATGTTATGTTTATATTATGCCTGCTTATGTCTATGATGTTATATTCATGTTATGTTTGCTTATGTCTATGATGTTATGTTTATGTTATGCCTGCTTATGTCTATGATGTTATATTCATGTTATGCTTGCTTATGTCTATGATGTTATGTTTATGTTATGCCTGCTTATGTCTATGATGTTATATTCATGTTATGCTTGCTTATGTCTATGATGTTATGTTTACGTTATGTCTGCTTATGTTCTACGATGTTATATTCAAGTTATGCCTATTTATGTCTTTGTATGTTTACATGTTATGCTTACGTATGGTTTTTGTGAGTAGGACAGGATCTTACTAAGCCTATGTGCTTATAGTTTATGTTCCCTTGTACTGTAGATAAGGGTAAAGGGTGGCTAAACTAAAGGGAGCAGCAGGAGGGGAAAAGTGTGTGTGGTAGTGGCATGGTGGAGGAGATCTGTTATGTTCTTTATGCATGTTTTCCCTAAGATGATTTAGTTTATGAATTTGAACTAAGTACTTATGAACTGATGATGCATGTCCTATGTTTAAGAAGAAGTATCTATGAAATAATGATGCATGTTTTATGTTAAGAAGAAGTATCTATGAAATGACGATGCATGTTTATATTTAAAAGAAAAAAAAATAAGTCTAAAGTCTTCCGCTGTAAGAAGTATAGGTAATCTTCCGCTTTAATGTAATATATGTATGTACGATCGCGTCACGGGCCGCCCCTCCGGACCCCTTGGAAAAAAGGGCGGGCGTGACACGATCTTCCAAAAGTTGAAGCCTCCTAGATCACCAATCTTCCTTTCTTTGCTCGCTCTAAACAAAAGAAAGAATATGAAACAAAACTCTCCTCAATGTAGGACCAACCAACAAGCTCCCAACTTGAAGCTTAACGCCGGCCCAAAGAGAAGGGAAAGTGGGCGCCGACCAAGAGTTCCAAGGAATCACCCTAACCCTTGTTTCAATCGGCCAAGGAGAAGAGAAAGAAGAGCTTTGGATGCCGACAAAGGAGAGGAAAGATGAGGATAGGCGCGGGCCACCTAAGGAAGAAGAAGGAAAGAAATTTCCTTATTTGTGGCCGCCCAACCTCCAAGCTCCTTGCCGCCCAAAACCCTAGCCCCTCCTTGCCTCCTTGATTTCTCTTGCCACCCACCCTAATCCCTCCTTTTATAGAGTTAGGCTTAAGCCTTGTTTTAATCTCTGCCATTGGTTCTAGGGATTTAATCTCAACCGTCGGATCTAGAGATTTAATCTCAACCGTCAGATCTAGAGATTTAATCTCTACCATTGGATCTAGAGTTTTGTTTTCCATCATTGGATCTAGGCTCCATGAGGTTTTAATAGGCTACAATAGGGACCATGAGGAGGAGTTGGATCTTGGCCACCCAATGGATCAAGTCCACATAAAGTCCGATCCATTAATGATAATCCAATCCACTAGAGGATTATCATTGATCTATCTCACCAACCCCCATAACATAATATGGGCTCCATATATTTCTCTCCATGTTTAAGATCTCGAATGTCCGTTGATTAATTAATTTACTGATAATTAATTAATTAATATCTAACTCCATGAGTAGTACCACTCATCCTTATCATCATGTCAGACCAAGTCCACTTGCAGGGTTTACACGATGAACCTTATGAGCTCCTCAAGGGGACATCATCATCCTAATATATAAGATACGATTTCCTCCTATAATCAATGACACACCATATAAATAATACCATTTCCCAACTTACCGAGTCTATCGATTTACTCTATAAATCTCGCCCTTTGGTAAATCAAAGAAATGAATACTAAGTATATGTGCCCGTTATTATATCGGGATTAAGAGCATGTACAACAAAATATCTGAGGTCCGATTCGATTATGTAGTCAGTAATAAATCGAATCACCTCTAAGTCGGTCCTGCTCAATACACACAAAGTGTACTAGTGTGATTCTACGGTCAAGACAAACCAATACCAAATCATACTACAACCATTCCAATGGTTTGTCCATAACCATCTCGGTTGTGAGCCTTTACTTATACTTTACAATGAACCGATAACATGATCTCCTGTGTGACACTACACACCATGTTATCTACAATGTAATGTATCAGACAATATGCTTAACCATATGCAAACAATGATCATGTGATTCTTATTTCAAAAATAAAGATGCTCATACAAAAGATAGAATTTTCAGTATACATCCCAACATGATGCAGCGATATACTCGGCCTTTGTTGTAGAATCAGCTACAGTGTCCTGCTTTGAACTCTTCTAGCTCACAGCACCACCATTCAAGAAAAACACGAACCCTGACTATGATCTATAATCATTCTGGTCAGTTTGGAAGCTAGCATCGCTGTAACCCTTTATAGCTAGCTCCTCATCGCCTCCAAATATCAAGAAATATTCTTTAGTCCTTCTCATGTACTTAAGAATATTCTTGACTGCTATCCAATGATTCTCACCTGAATCTGACTGGTATCTACTTGTCATGCTAAAAGCATACGAGATATCAGGACGAGTACATAGCATGACGTACATGATAGATCCTATGGCCGATGCATAAGGAATCTTATCCATGCGATCTCTCTCCTCTCTAGAAGAGGGACTTTGAGTCTTCGAAAGACTAACACCATGTAATATCGGCAGAAGTCCCTTATTGGAATTCTGCATGGAAAACTATAGTAATACCGTGTCAATATATGTACTCTGACTTAGGCTAAGCAATCTCTTAGATCTATCTCTATAGATCTTGATGCCTAGAATACAGGATGCTTCACCTAAGTCCTTCATTGAGAAGCATGTCCCCAGCCAAGTCTTCACAGACTATAGCGAAGTGATGTCATTCCCAATGAGTAGTATGTCATCCACATACAATACTAGGAAGACAACTATGTTTCCATTCACCCTCTTGTAGACACAGGGTTCATCTTCATTCTTGATGAAACCAAACTGTTTGATCGCATCATCGAATCGAGGATTCCAGCTCTGAGAAGCTTGCTTTAGCCCATAAATGGACCTTTGCAGCTTGCATACTTTGCCAGTATGTTGTGGATCTACAAAACCCTCAGGCTGTGTCATGTACACATCCTCGAGCAAGTTTCTATTCAGAAATGTGGGTTTGACATCCATCTGCTAGATCTCATAATCGTGGTATGCTACAATAGCAAGCATGATTTGAATGGACTTAAACATCTCCACTGGAGAAAAGGTTTCATCATAGTCAATACCATGAATTTGCTTGAAACCTTTAGCCACCAATCGACCCTTATAGGTATGCGTAAGTCCATCCATGTCAGTCTTTCTCTTAAAGACCCACTTACACCCAATGGGTTTGACGCCTTTAGGTGGATCAACCAAAGTCCATACTTAGTTGGTGTACATGGATTCCATCTCGGATCTCATGGCCTCTAGCCATTTCTCAGAATCTGGGCTCATCACAACTTCCTGATAGGAGGTAGGCCCATTCTCAATGAGCATAACGTCATCATGGTCAGACAAGAGAAATGAGTATCTCTTAGGCTGACGACGTACCCTATCAGACCTGCAAAGAGGTAGGTCTACCTGAACAGGTTGTTGTTCCACAACTCTTTGTGCAACAATCTCATCACCCACAACACTTTGTGGTTCCTATTCAACCTCCATCTCGGCCTTAGTGCTATGATCCTTATCTTGAATTTCTTCAAGATTTAACATACTCCCACTAGTTTTTCTAGAAACAAAATCCCTTTCTAGAAATACCCTAGTCTTTGCCACAAACACTTTGTGCTGACTGGGAATGTAGAAGTAATATTCCTTCATTTCCTTGGGATATCCAACAAAATAGCACTTATCGGATTTGGGTCCCAGTTTCTCTGAAACTTGATGTCGAACGTAAGCCTCACAACCCCAAATCCTCATGAAAGACATCTTGGAATTTTTCCCTGTCCATATCGTATATGGTGTCTTTATCACAACCTTGGATGGTACACAGTTAAGTGTGAAGGCTGCTGTGTCTAGAGCATATCCCCAAAAGGATATAGGAAGATTTGTGTGACTCATCATAGATCATACCATATCTAATAGGGTATGATTCCTCCTTTCAGATACACCATTCCACTGTGGTGTTCCAGGAGAAGTGAGTTGTGATAGAATCCCACACTCAGCTAGGTAGTCACGAAACTCATGGCTAAGGTATTCACCACCTCGATCTAATTGAAGTATCTTAATACTCTTGCCAAGATGATTTTGTACTTCATTCTTGAATTCTTTGAACTTTTCAAAGGATTTCGACTTATGTGTCATCAGATACACATAACTATATCTACTGAAGTCATCAGTAAATGTAATGAAGTACTTGTAACCACCTCTAGTAGCAACATTGAAAGGGCCACATACATCACTATGTATAAGTCCTAACAAGTCTGTTGCTCTCTCACTGTGTCCACTAAAGGGAGTTTTGGTCATCTTGTCTAGAAGGCAAGGCTCGCATGTCTCATATGATTCAAAATCAAATGAGTCCAACAACCCATCCTTATGGAGCTGGGATAAGCGACTCTCATTTATGTGACCTAAGCGACAATGCCAGAGATAGGCTTGGTTCAACTCATTTGACTTGAACCTTTTGGTACTTATGTTATAGATGTGGCTCACTAAGTCTAGAATGTAGAGTCCATTCATAAGAGGTGCATTACAATAGAACATATCATTTAAATAAACTGAACAACATTTATTCTTTATTATAAATGAAAAGCCTTTCTTTTCCAAACAAGAAACTAAAATTATGTTCTTATTCAAAGCAGACACATAACAACATTCATCTAGTTCTAGTACAAGCCCATAAAGCAGAGATAGATCATAAGTTCCTACAACAACAGCAGCAACCCTTGCTCCATTGCCTACTCATAGGTCCACCTCGCCCTTTGTCAATGCCCTGCTATTTCTCAGCGCCTGCACATTAGTACAAATGTGAGATGCACATCCGATATCTAATACCCATGATGAAGAAATAGATAGATTGACTTCTATGACATATATACCTGAAGTAGAAGTCTCACTTCTCTTCTTCTTAAGATCTTCCAGGTATGCTTTGTAGTTACACTTCCAGTGTCCAGCTTCCTTACAGTGGAAGCAAGTCCCTTCCTTGGCTACCCCTCCTTTCAGTTTCAGTGCCTTGCCTTTGCCTTTGGTTTGGGACTTTCCCTTACCTTTAGGCTTGCCCTTGCCTTTCTTTTTTTGCACCATCAAAATGGAGTCAAGTTTTCCCTTCTTAAGGTTGAGCTCAGCAGTTCTCAACATGCTAAGCATCTCAGGCAGTGGATTATCAATTTTATTAATGTTGTAATTCATGACAAATTGACTGTAGCTTTGTGGAAAAGTTTGCAAGATCAAGTCAGTGGCCAACTCTTGGCCAAGTGGGAATCCCAACCTCTGTAGGTTCTCTATGAATCCAATCATCTTGAGTACATATGGAGCTACATGAGTCCCATCTTGCATCTTGGATTGAAACAGTGCCTTAGAGATCTCATATCTCTCGTGCCTTGCTTATCCTTGATACAATTGACGAAGATGTTCAACCATATCAAAAGCATTCATGAACTCGTGTTGCTTCTGAAGCCCAGAGTTCATGGTCGCAAGCATGAGGCATGACACATCTAATGCATCATCTTGAAGCTTCTTGTAAGCATCTTGGTCACCAGGCGCAAGGCGCAGGAGGTGCCTCCTAATGGGCCGCCCAGACGTACAATTTCTTTCTTGGGTGAGAACGATTCTCGATTCCTGTCCCAGAAATTTGTCTTACTGAGCTTGTCCTCTGGGCGACGTAACGCAGGAGAGAGTGTTCGTGTTTGTCGACATGGTAATCTACAACATACACAATGCAGAAAATTAATATCATATTCCATTTATCATTTAATTAGGCCATTAATCAAATGATGCTCCCATTGAATTATAGGACTTTTGTAGAATCGAGTCATGGATGTTGGATCGAGAATCGTCGCTAAAGGGGGGGGGTGAATAGCGACCGTAAATCTTTTCGACATTTCGTTCGAGTAGATAATTAAACGAGTAAGAGCAGCGGAAAATAAAGGAACACGTTTATTTTTACTTGGTTCACAACCCAGCGGTTGCTACTCCAAGGCCCTATCGGTCCTAGACCGCGTACGGAGGGCAAAGCACTATAACGTCTCCTCCTCGTTTGAGGTAGGAGACAACGATCACAAAAACCGAATGTACGAGGATGAGGCAACAAGCCTACCTCACCTCGTTACGATTAAAATAAAGAATACAATAAAAATAATTACTTGCTACTGCTGTCGACGAAGGAGATTTGAACTTGTCATCGTGTCGACGTTATGACGGCGTTGGAGCGTTGGCGTTGTAGGAGCACTTGATGAATAAACTTGATGATGCTTGGAGTTGGAATCCTCCCCTCCTTTTATAGATTTTGGCCTTTGAATTTGTCTCCCTTTTTTTTAAACAGATCACGAAGTTGTCCAAATTTTATCGTGAAGTGGCCGCATCAAACGTTATCCGGTTTGACCTAAGAAGGTCGATTCCGCCATCACCGATCGATGTCATCACCGATCGATGAGCATCACGATCACACCGCCACTTCCTACGAAGAGGTTAGCTCGGAAAATGATAAATGCGACGGTTTCTGACTGTTCGATCTCGACCTAGACCTTCCACGGGAATGTAGGGATATCTCGTATGCCAAATGGCATATGCGCAACGGAAAATAGGATCCCTTCCAAGTGATCCATGCGAAAGCAAACTCGTATAAAATAAATTTCTCTAAACCAAACCTATCTTATAGGAGAGGATTACCTTTGTTGCGTGCCCTTGTTAATCCCGCTTTTCCTTTCGGTTTGTTGGATCTTTAGCACGTTCAAGTGTCCGTGCCTCTATACGTATCCACACGAGCACGCTCTTGTCTCACAAAAGGAAAACTAGAAGAGCTCTCCTTTACTTCTTGCTAGAGAAGTCCCTAAAGGAGAGGAAGAGAGGGAAAAGGAGAAAGGAAGAAGAAGACTCCTCTTCTTGCTAGCCTACACTCACAAACCCACACAACTAAAGCTTCCACCAAGCTTTCTCACCACTAACACAACCAAAGCTTCCACCAACAACAAAAGCCAATGCACTCTTTGGCCGGCCACTTAGGGTGTCTTTTATAGGGTTGGAAAAACCCTTTCACCTCCACACATTCAATGCAATCCATTGCATTGAGACATATCCTTGTTTGGCCGGCCACTTAAGGAGACAAAACCATTTTGTTTCCTTCCACCTTAACTAGCTTAGGTGGATGCTTATGTGGCATTCTTATGTGGCATTCATGCATGTTGAATTAATCTTATTAATTCAATTAAGCTTATGTTATCATATTGAATTAATCTTATTAATTCAATTAAGCTTATGTTATCATATTGAATTAATCTTATTAAATCAATAAGGTAACATATTGAATTAATCTCATTAAATCAATTAGCTAAAATTCTCATTAAGCTTAAAGTCCAAAAACCATTTTGTACTTAAGCTTATTCCCAAATTATTCTAGTCAAACTAGAATACTCTAATTCCTCTAATTATCATGCTCTTTGTGTGTGACTTATAGGCTCTCATAACGCTGGCAAAGTGGATCTAAACTCTTTAGATACACAAGCAATGAGCGCATCTAGCAATACATCATTGCTACCCAAGTTACGAGATAAGTCAAGATCCGACTAACCTTTCCGTGACTACTATAATATATGACCGTGTCCTTCTATCCTTGATATCGATTGATCAATGAGGCATAGACCGTGTCATCCTCGATCAATCTATGTGTTTTTGATCCCCGAGTAAACTAACTCAAACAAATGAGCTCAATATCTCATATTGACTCATTCGAGCATGGCCATGCTTTAGTAGTTCTACTCAATCAAGGGGCCCACCGATATCACTCCGTCATATGGAAGGGATAGATCCCATCTACATCACTCACATCCTCCGCATAATTTGTTATATACCCAAGAATCGCTTTATGGTCCACGCTACGTGTGACGCTTGACGATACCAAAGTACATAACTCCTTATGTAGGGAACCATAGTGACTTCGTGTCCGAGGACTATTCATACTAATAGTCACATGAGAAAGTTTATGACACTCATATAACGATCCATGAAACTTTCTCATGTATGGTCACCAAGATATATTCTCCAATATATACCCATGTGTCAACTTGATATCATATATCCATGACTTGTGAGATCAAGTCATCAATTGACCTACATGTTAGTCTTTATGTATTAATATTGCCCTTGCATATTAATACTTGACTAGGAACATTTAGGAAAGTGTTCTCTACAGCCTCTCATAATCAATTCTGCCAATTGATGTGCTGTAGATAAGAACCTACTTTTCTAGGGCATTATTATATTTAAATTAGCTGTCACAAGCAAGATGTAAATATAATAACCAATCCTTTGCCTTTATAGAATATGATACAAAATGTTCCCTATTCAACCATCACATGATTGGTTCTAGGGCTATAACTAACAATCTCCCACTAGCACTAGTACCAATCACTATGATATCTAATACCTAGTGACCTAGTGACCATCATGCTTCCTCTGTACAAAGCCTCGTCAATGGATTCCGCGATGTTAGCTTCGTTTGCATCGTGATATCCTCACATCTCCTCTATCGATGATCTCTCGAATGAGATGGAAGCGCCAAGATGTGTTTGGTCCGCCGATGTGATCGAGGTTCCTTAGCTCGCGCAATAGCCCCATTGTTGTCACAATAGAGGTCTATTGATCCGCAATGCTAGGAACTACCCCAAGTTCATCGATGAACTCATGGAGCCAAACAGCCTCCTTCACGATCGATGCCGCAATATACTCGCTCACAGAATCAAGAATCGCGGTCTCGCTCAACTCTTCCAGTACACCCACCATTCGTGCAAAACACGACTCGATTATGATCTATAGTCATCCTTGTCTGCTTGGAAGCTTGCATCACCGTAACCCTTACGCTTAGCTCCTCATTGCCTCCAAATATCGTGAAATATTCTTCGCTCTTCGTAAGTACTTAAGAATATTTTTGACCGCTATCCAGGACTTTCACCGATCCGATCGTATCTACTCGCCATGCTCAAAGCATACGAGACGCAGTACAAAGCATGGCGCATATGATAGACCCTATAGCGATGCATAAGGGATCTTATCCATGCGATCTCTCTCCTCCTTAGAAGAGGGACATTGAGTCTTCAAAAGACTCACACCATGTGATAAAGGCAGAAACCCTTTCTTAGAATTTTGCATAGCAAAACGATCTAGCACTTTATCAATGTATGTACTGACTTAGGCCAAGTAATCTTCTAGATCTATCTCTATAGATCTTGATGCCTAGAATATAGGCACTTCACCTAAGTCCTTCATCGAGAAACAATTCCCTAACCACATCTTCACAGATCCGGAGTGAGGGAATATCATTTCCGATGAGAAGTATGTCATCTACATACAAGACAAGAAATACAACTGTGTTCCCACTATTTCTCTTGTAGACACAAGGCTCATCTTCATTCTTGATGAAACCAAACTCTTTGATTGCATCATCGAATCAAGATTCCAGAGAGGCTTGCTTTAGTCCATAAATGGACCTTTGCAGCTTGATACCTTTCCAGATGCTTTGGATCTTCAAAACCCTCAGTTGTGTCATGTACACATCCTCGAGTAGCTTTCATTCGTAAAAGCTGCTTTTGACATCCATCCGCCAGATCTCATAATCGTGGTAGGTCGCAATAGCAAGTATGATCCGAATGGATTTAAGCATCGCAATCGGTGAAAAGGTTTCATCATAGTCAATACCATGAATTTGTTTGAACTTTAGCCACCAATCTACCTTTATAGGTATGCTTATTACCATCCATGTCGCCTTTACTTTAAAGACCCACTTACACCCAATGGGTTTTACCCCTTCGTGGATCAACCAAAGTCCATACTTGGTTAGTGTACATGGATTCCATTTCGATCTCATGGCCTCTAGCCATTTCTTAACTGGCTCATCATAGCTTCTTTGATAGGATGTAGGCTCGCCAAGATCGATAAGCAATACATCACCGCTGTCACCAAGAGAAAAGAATATCTCTCGGGTCGACGACGGATCCTATTAGATCTACGAAGAGGTTGGTCTACTTGAATGTGTGTTTGCTCCACAACTCTTGGGCAACAATTTCATCCACAACACTTTGTGGTTCCTGCTCATTTTCCATCGAAGCCTTAGTGTTATCATCATCTTGAACTTCTTCAAGATGAATTTTACTCACTAGTATTTCTAGAAATAAATTCTCTTTCTAGAAAGACAAAGATTTGCAACAAACACCTTGCCAAGTGTGGGATTGTAAAAGTAATATCCCTTAGTTTCCTTGGGATATCCTACAAAATAACACTTATCCGATTTGGGTCCTAGTTTATCCGAGACTTGACGCCTAACGTAAGCTTCACAACCCCAAATCTTTATAAAAGACATTTTGGGACTCTTCCTCCATATCGATATGGTGTCTTTTCTACGCTTTTGATGGAACGCGATTAAGTGTGAAAGCTACTGTCTCTAGAGCTAAACCCCAAAAGGAAGTAGGTAGATCTGCTCATCATTGATCGTACTATATCTAATAGAGTACGATTTCTCCTCTCGTGATACACCATTCCATTGTGGTGTTCCAGGAGTGAGTTGATATTATCCCACACTCACCAGTGATCACGAAACTCTTGACTAAGGTATTCACCACCTGATCCGATCAAGTAGCTTAACACGCTTACCAAGTTGGTTTTGTACTTCATTCTGAATTCTTTGAACTTTTCAAAGGATTCTCGACTTATGTCTCATCAAATATAAGTAGCCAAATCTACTCATATCATCGCGAAAGTAATAAAGTACTTATAGCCTCCTCTCAAGCTTCGACATTGAAAGGGCCACATACATCAAGATGTATGAGTCCTAACAAACTGCCGCTTCTCGCCATGTCCACTAAATGGAGTTTTAGTCATCTTTCCTAAAGACAAGACTCGATACCTCATATGATTCAAAATCAAATGAGTCCAATAATCCATCTTTATGGAGTCGATATGCTTTTCATTTATGTGACCTAGGCGACAGCGAGAGATATGTCCGTTCAAATCATTCGATTTGAACCGCTTGGTATTTACGTTATAAATTGGGTTATCTAAATCTAGAACATAGAGACCATTCATAAGTGGTGCATTACAATAGAACATTTCATTTAAATAAATGGAACAACATTTGTCCTTTATTATAAAAGAAAAGTTTTTCTTGTCTAAACAAGATACGTAAATTATGTTCTTTGTTAATGCGTACATAGAAGCACTCCTCTAGTTCTAAGATAAGCCGTGCAAAGACAAAGAATATGTTCCTACAAACAAAAGAAAGAACTTTTATGCGCCATTGCCTACTCAGTAGGTCCACTTCACCCTTTGCCATTATTCTACTATTTCTCACCCTCGCACATTAGTACAAATGTGAGATGCACATCCGATCTAATACCCATGTAGAAGAAATAGATAGATTAACTTCTATAACGTGTATACCGAGGCGTAAGTCCCACTTCTCTTGTTCTTTACTTCTCAAGGTAGACTTTGTAGCCCGCCCAAAGGTCCGGGCCTCACCAAGAATGGAAGCATCCCTTCCTTAGGTACTTTACCTTTACCCTTTGAAGTGGATGAATTGGCCTTGCCTTTGGCTTGGTCTTACCCTTGCTGCGCTACCTTTGTCCTTCTTGACCATTAGTACATTACTAACTTTCTTCTTGAGATTTGGTTCGTAGCTTCAACATGCCGAGAATCTCAGCAAAGGTTTATCAATTTCATTCATGTTATAATTCATGAATTGATTATATGCTTCCGAACGACATTGGATAACATCGGTTGCCAATTCTTGGCCTGCTGGAAAACCTAGTCTTCAAGGTTCTCAACGCATCCAATCATTTTGAGTACGTGAGTTCCTACAGTGTTCCTTCTGCATCTTGCATGCAAAAAGAGCCTTAGACACTTCAAAACGCTCGTGTGCCTAGCTTGTCCTTGATATAGTTGTTTCAAATGCTCAACCATATCATAGGCATCCATGTTCTCATGTTGCTTCTGAAGCTCAGAGTTCATGGTGGCAAGCATAAGACATGACACATCTAATGCGCCATCTTGATGCTTCTTATAAGCATCCTTTTTCAAAGACGAGTGGCCGTAGGCGGGTGTTTCAGGTTAGCCGCTCTAGGACATATAGTTTATGCTTCTTGCTTGAGGATAATCCTCAAGTTCCTATACTACCAAGAAAGTTTGCTCCATTGAAGCTTGTCCTTCTCAAGGACAGATCGCAAGTTGAGGGGTGTGTCGTGTTAGATGACATGGTGATCTACAACATTAAAATGCAAAGTTAAGTATCATACCTAAATCATTTAATTAGGCCTTTAATTAAATGAGGCTCTACTAAATTCTCATAGCTACTATTTAGCTATAAATTTATATGGGATAAAGATCCACATCATAATTGCCTTGAGTTAGCTTTGGCTAATCGCCCAAGACGAGTATAATTAGGTAGGCAATCTTTGCCAATTACATATGATGTAACTCTTTAATAGCTTTGTTAAGTTTTAGATTAGTTTAGTGTTTATTCCTAAACCAGCCTTCCAGTCGTGGCGAGGCACAGGCCTTCTTGGATATCTGAGCAACGACCACTTCTAAGACAAAGCCGATGTTCTAAATCACACAAAACTAATGTTAACACTTATGTTCAAAGCTAATATATGCCTCTACTTTCTTAACCAATTAAGAAAACACTTAATTAAGTCTTAACTAAGACTGAGAAGGACATCACGATTGTCCACTCGCACTCTCCAAGATAAAATGCATTGCTTTGCTTTGGCAAACCCAATAACAAATGATCGAGGAAGTAGTGAGTACCAACTTTGGTAGGCATATCGCTTAGACTTATTAAGAAATAAACATGTATCATATACATATTAGCATACATCACATATAAGCTAAACTAATCATGCATCACATACAAGCTAAACTAACATGCATCACATACATATTAAACTAACGTGTCATGGTTATGGCTTATTCTACAATCTTCTCAAGCCAATGAAAAGATTGATTGGTCAACCTAGGATAGCATCTTCTCCTAAGTGCTTCCTTTTGGTTGTCTTGTGTGTTGACTTCCTCCTTGTAACCTCATCTTCCAATGGACCCTCCATCCTTGTTTTGTACATTACAAAGGAGAAATACTGAGTTACATTCGAGTCTAAAACTAATTTTACAACAAGAATATTAGGAGATAGGCACGAGAAGCAGGCAGTATTAAGAATTACTCCACACAATCACAAACTTTTGGTAATAGGCAATAACCATTCACCATGTCATTTTAACTTTTAAAAGATATTGATATTTTATTATGTTTGAAAATTTGCTAATGCAATTATCAACTCATAATAAAATTTATCCTACTTCTATATCACATATAAAATAGAGAAAACCTATTTTTATACGATCTTCGTAAGTGGCTCTGATACCACTGTAGGGTATTCTTTATGCCAAATGGCATATGCGGATCGTAACAATTTGGATCCCTTCCAAGTGATCCATGCGAAAGCAAACTCGTATAAAATAAATTTCTCAAAACCTATCTTATAGGAGAATATTACCTTTGTTGTGTGCCCTTTTTAATCCCGCTTCTCCTTGGGTTTGTTGGATCTTTTAGCATGTTCAAATGTCCGTGCCTCTATATGTATCCACACGAGCAAGCTCTTGTCTCACAAAAGAAACTAGAAGAGCTCTCCTTTACTTCTTGCTAGAGAAGTCCCTAAAGGAGAGGAAGGTAGGGAAAAAGAGAAAGGAAGAAGAAGACCACTCTTCTTGCTAGCCTACACTCACAAAAGCCACACAACCAAAGCCTCTCACCACCAAGCTCTCTCCAAGCCTCAAGCTTCACCAAGTTTGGCCGGCCACCCCATGGAGTGTTTTATAGGATTGAAAAACCTTTCACCTCCTATCACATTCAATGCAATCAATTGCATTGAAAAATAATTACACTCCTTGTTTGGCCGGCCACATGTGGAGAAATTCCAAAGGTCAAAACCCTTTGTCTCCTTCCACCTCATCAAGCTTAGGTGGCATGCTTAGGTGGCATTCTTATGTGGCATTCATGCATGTTGAATTAATCTTATTAATTCAATAAGCTTATGTTATCATATTGAATTAATCTCATTAAATCAATAAGGTAACATATTGAATTAATCTTATTAAATCAATTAAGCTTAGGCTATCATGATAACATATTTATTTAATCTTATTAAATTAATAAGCTTAGCATATTGAATTAATCTCATTAAATCAATAAGCTAAAATTCTCATTAAGCTTAAAGTCCAAAAACCATTTTGTACTTAAGCTCATTCCCAAATTATTCTAGTCAAACTAGAATGCACTAATTCTTCTAATCATCATGCTCTATGTGTGTGACCCTATAGGCTCTCATAACGTTGGCAGTGGATCTAAACTCTTTTAGATACACAAGCAATGAGCGACATCTAGCAATACATCATTGCTACCCAAGTTATGAAATAAGTCAAGATCCGACTAACCTTTCCGTGACTACTATAATGTATGACCGTGTCCTTCTATTCTTGATATCAGATTGACCAATGAGGCATAGACCGTGTCATCCTCGATCAATCTATGTGTTTCTTGATCCCTGAGTAAACTAACTCAAACAAATGAGCTCAATATCTCATATTGACTCATTCGAGCATGGCCATGCATTTTAGTAGTTCTACTCAATCAAGGGGCCCACAGATATCACTCCCGTCATATGGGAGGGATAAATCCCATCTACATCACTCACATCCCTCCGCATAATTTGTTATATACCCAGTAATTGCCTTTATGGTCCACCCTGTTACGGGTGACGTTTGACGATACCAAAGTACATAACTCCTTATGTAGGGAACCGTAGTGACTTCAGGTTTGAGGACTATTCATAACCAATAGTCACATGAGAAAGTTTATAACACTCATATGACGATCCATGAAACTTTCTCATGGCTGGTCAGTTCAGTATATATTCTCTAATATATACCCATGTGTCAACTTGATATCATATATCCATGACTTGTGAGATCAAGTCATCAATTGACCTACATGCTACTCTTTATGTATTAATATTACCCTTGCATATTAATACTTGACTAGGAACATTTAGGAAAGTGTTCTCTACAGCCTCTCATAATCAATTCTGCCAATTGATGTGTTGTAGATAAGAACATATTTTTCTAGGGCATTATTATATTTAATTTAGATGGCACAAGCAAGATGTAAATATAATAACCAATCCTTTGCCTTTATAGAATATGATACAAAATGTTCCCTATTTAACCATCACATGATTGGTTCTAGGGCTATAACTAACAGGATCGTGTTTGAGGTAAGGATTGGTTGAGTCGTGTGTATGTCACCTAGGGTTAGGTTGGATTCATATTATGATCGGTTCTGTAATTGTGTATGGAGGATTGATTAGGTTGAATAGAATAATTTAAATCAACCTAGTGGATCGGATATGAGGTCGATGTAGGATTCGATTCGATCATTTGTTGTGAGATGAATACTATTTTCATATGATGAGCATCAGTCGACTGCTTGATGTCCAGCAGTCGACTGCCAGCCTGACCACTTCCTTGCAGTAAGAGGTTAGCTCAGAAAATGATAAATGCGACAGTTTCTGACCGTCCGATCTCGACCTAGACCTTCTACGAGAAGTCTTAATCGGATCGCCGCCTACGGTCGTCCCCGTAAAGAGGACACGACCTTACAATCTCTCACTCACACGAGCTTACCTCGATAGTAGCTCTCGCTTCCGGCCTTCCACTCGATTCCTTCGGCTCCCTCCGAAGTCACTCGAGTGTCGCCCGACCACCGCGGCTTCCTCCGGGTGTCGCTAGCTTTTAGCTCCAGCTTTAGCACTTTTCTGCACACTTGATTTAGCCCGTGAGATAACGATGTAAACTTAACTTTGTGTCTTTTCCATAATCAAAACACAGGTTCGATTATCTAGTGCCCCTGCACCAACAATGGATGTGGTCAAACCACATTACTAGATTCATACAAACTAGCTATAATTCTCGCGGGACAAGATCCACATCATACTACGCCTTGAGTTAGCTTTGGCTAAATTGCCCAAGACTTAGTATGATCGGTAGGTAACAAATTACCGATTACATATCTATGCAACTCTTGTTTATAGGATCAAGATCCACATTTACCAAAGACCTTGAGTTAGCTTTGGCTAAATCGCCCAAGATTTAGTGCAAATGTAATCTTATCCTACCTTTCCAACGGTTGGAATATGCCTATAGTTTTACTCGATCCAATTGAGTTAACTAGTTTTACTCAATCTAATTGAGCTTATTCTCACTCAAGCTGTGATAGGCGGGACCAAGATTGTCCCTCCGCACCCTACCAAGATAATATACGTTGCTCTGCTTTGGCAGATTCAACAACAACAAATGATCGAGGTAGTGATGTGTTGGGTTTTTCCGAGCCGCAAAAACCGCTTTTTGCGTTGCGGAAACCTCGGAAGCCCCGGCCACGGATCCGTGCGAAGATGTATTAAAACAAAACATGTATGTGTTTATATAAAAACCCTAGATCTACCTTAGATCTAGAAGGTGAGAGTGTTACCCTCGTAGCGACGCCCTTCGCTTATCCCGCTCGTCCAAAAGGTTCGCCGGAACTCGAGAGTGTCAAGTGTACACTCCTCTATCGGTATCCACACAAGCAATAGGTGGAGAAAAGCATCCTAGAGTGTGCTAGCACCCCTTGGACGTTCATGGCTAGATGAGGAAGAGAGAGCTTGAGGGAAGAGAGGAGGAAGAAGATGAAGCTACACAACTTAACTTCACATCATCCATAACCCACTATAAGGGGGTTACATGCATGCATGTAACTCCAAGAGCCAATGGCTCTTGGTCTCCCTCATGAGGTGGCACCTCATGATGTGTCCATGATGATGTGGAACATCATCATTGGCCGCTCATGCCAAGTCATCATCATGACATGACATTTGGTCAAGTCAAACTTGACCTTTCATCTTCCCTCTCAAGTCAAGTCAAACTTGACCTCTTATCTCCCATGGTTGATCAAATCCAACCATTTGATTCAAGTCAATTTAATTTAATGAATCTCTATTCATTTAATTTAAATTGATTTGATTAATCAAATCTAAATTAGACTCATTCAACACTTGAATCAACTTGAGTCTAACTCAATTAGTCTAATTTGGATTACTCTTAATCCAATTTGGTTCATCCCATGAACCTAATCCTCATGGTTCATCATATGAACCCAATCTCCATCTAATTGCCCTTATGTGTGTGACCCTATAGGTTCTTGTAACGTTGGCAATGTCCCTAAACCGATTTAGGAACATAAGCAATGAACGGTATCTAGCAACACATCATTGCTACCCAAGTTACAAGAATGTTGAGCTCCAACATCACCTTTGTGACTACTAATTGTGACTCTCACAATATGTGACAATGTCCCTCTATCCTTGACATCTAGATTGACCAATCGAGGCATAGACCATGTCATCCTCAGTACAATCTAAATCTTGAACTCCAAGTAGACTCACTCTAATCAAATGAGCTCAATATCTCATATTGACTCATTTGGGCATGACCATGCACGCCATTGGTCTCACTCTATCAAGAATATCGATGTCACTCCCGTCATATAGGAGGATAGATCCATCTACATCACTCACATCCCTCGCATAATTTGTTACATACCCGATGTCGCCTTTATAGTCCACCCATTTCACGGGTGACGTTTGAAAGCAAAGTATGCAACTCCTTATGTAGGGAACCATGGTGACTTGGTCTAAGGACTAATAGTCATACTAATAGCCACATGAGAAAGTATATGACACTCATATAACGATCCATGATACTTTCTCATGGCGGGTCATTGTTATACATTCTCTAATGTATACCCATGTGTCAACTTGATATCTCATATCCATGACTTGTGAGATCAAGTCATCATGTTGACCTACATGCTAGTCTCTACGCATTAACATTGTCCCTGAATGTTAATACTTGACTAGGAATGATTAAGAGTAGTGTTCTCTATATCATCTCATTATCGATTCAACCAATCGATTGATATAGATAAAAACCTACTACTTAAGGATATTATTATATTTAGTTATTTGGCACCAATACAAGTAAATATAATAACCATGCCTTTATAAATAGGAATATAATACAATAAAGTCCATACAACAATCATCACATGATTGACTCTAGGGCTTTCACTAACAATCTCCCACTAGCACTAGTGTCTATCACCATAGTATCTAATACCCAATGACCTAGTGTGACCATCATGCTTTTTCTGTGCCAAAGCCTTGGTCAAGGGATCTGTGATGTTAGCCTCTGTGGGTACTCTGCAAATCTTCACATCTCGTGTATCGATAATCTCTCGAATGAGATGGAAGCACCGATATATATTCGGCCTCTGTTGTAGAATCGATAAGCATGTCTGCTTGGAACTCTTCCGACTCACTGCCACCATTCAAGCAAAACCACGAACCACACGTGATCTATAATCATCTACAGTCGGTTTGGAAGGCGCATCATTGTAACCCTTCTGACTAGCTCCTCATCGCCTCTAAATATCAAGAAATATTCTTTAGTCCTTCTCAAGTACTTAAGAATATTCTTGGCTATCGATGGCGCTCAGGATCGAGGTATCTACTCATCATGCTCAAAGCATCACGAGACATCGGACGAGTACATAACATGGCGTACATGATAGATCCTATAGCGGATCGTAAGGGATCTTATCCATGCGGTCTCTCTCCTCTCTAGAAGAGGACTTTGAGTCTTGAAAGACTCACACCATGTGACATCGCGAAGTCCTTTCTTGGAATTCTACATGGCAAAGCCAGTAATACCGTGTCGATGTATGTACTCTGACTTAGGCCAAGCAATCTCTTAGATCTATCTCTATAGATCTTGATGCCTAGAATACAGGCTGCTTCACCTAAGTCCTTCATTGAGAAGCACGTCCCGAGCTAAGTCTTCACAGACTGTAGAGAAGGGATGTCATTCAATAGTAGTATGTCATCCACATACAATACAAGGAAGACAAGCTGTGTTCCCATTAACCCTCTTGTAGACACAGGGTTCATCTTCATTCTTGATGAAACCAAACTGTTTGATCGCATCATCGAATCGAAGATTCCAGCTCCGAGAAGCTTGCTTTAGCCCATAAATGGACCTTTGCAGCTTGCATATCTTCCCAGTATGCTGTGGATCTACAAAACCCTCAGGTTGTGTCATGTACACATCCTCGAGTAAGTTTCCATTCAGAAACGCGGTTTTGACATCCATCTGCCAGATCTCATAATCGTGGTATCTTTGCAATAGCAAGCAAGATCGAATGGACTTAAACATCGCCCCTTTGGAGAAAAGGTTTCATCATAGTCAATACCATGAATTTGCTTGAAACCTTTAGCCAATCGGCCCTTATAGGTATCGTAAGTCCATCCATGTCAGTCTTTCTCCTAAAGACCCACTTACACCCAATGGGTTTGACCCTTGGTGGATCGACAAAGTCCATACTTGGTTGGTGTACATGGATTCCATCTCGGATCTCATGGCCTCTAGCCATTTCTCGGAATCTGGGCTCATCACACTACGATGGGAGGTAGGCTCATTCTCAATGAGCATTACGTCATCATGGTCGGACAAGAGAAATGAATATCTCTCGGTGACGGCGTACCCTATCAGACCTGCGAAGAGGTAGGTCTACCTGAACAGGTGGTTGTTCCACAACTCTTTGTGCAACAACCTCATCACCCACAACACTTTGTTGTTCCTGTTCAACCTCCATTAAGGCCTCAGTGCTATGGTCCTTATCTTGAATTTCTTCAAGATCGAAGGTACTCCCACTAGTTTTCTAGAAACAAAATCCCTTTCTAGAAAAACCCGGTCTTTACCACAAACACTTTGTCTTGGTAGGAATGTAGAAGTAATATCCCTTTGTATCCTTGGGATATCCAACAAAATAGCACCTATCGGATTTGGGTCCCGGTTTATGCGAGACTTGGCGTCGAGCGTAAGCCTCACAACCCCAAATCCTCATAAAATACATCATGGGATTTCTCCCTATCCATATCGTATATGGTGTCTTTATCACAACCTTGGATGGTACATGGTTAAGGGTAAAGGCTGCTGTGTCTAGAGCATATCCCCAAAAGGATATAGGAAGATCTATTGACTCATCATAGATGTTACCCCATATCGATAGCTCATCATAGATCGTACCATATCCAATAGGGTACGATTCCTCCTTTCGGATACACCATTCCACTGTGGTGTTTCAGGAGGAGTGAGTTGGGATAGAATCCCACACTCAGCTAGATAGTCACGAAACTCATGGCTAAGGTATTCACCACCTCGATCTGATCGAAGTATCTTAATACTCTTGCCAAGCTGGTTTTGTACTTCATTCTTGAATTCTTTGAACTTTTCAAAGGATTCTGATTTGTGTGTCATGAGATATACATAACCATATCTACTGAAGTCATCAGTAAATGTAATGAAGTACCTGTAACCACCTCTAGCAGCAACATTGAAAGGACCACATACATCACTATGTATAAGTCCTAACAAATCTGTTGCTCTTTCGCTATGTCCACTAAAGGGAGTCTTGGTCATCTTGCCTAAAAGGCAAGATTCGCATGTCTCATATGATTCAAAATCAAATGAGTCTAGCAGCCCATCCTTATGGAGCTGAGATAAGCGACTCTCATTTATGTGACCTAAGCGACAGTGCCAGAGATAAGTTTGGTTCAACTCATTTGACTTGAACCTCTTGGTACTTATGTTATAGATA
This sequence comes from Wurfbainia villosa, assembly GCA_025175895.1. NCBI lineage: Eukaryota > Viridiplantae > Streptophyta > Magnoliopsida > Zingiberales > Zingiberaceae > Wurfbainia > Wurfbainia villosa. The sequence goes on from CM045987.1 coordinate 12,298,574, forward strand.
GGGCTCTCTAAGTCTAGAAAGTAGAGTCCATTCATTAGAGGTGCACTACAATAGAACATATCATTTAAATAAACTGAACAACATTTGTTCTTTATTATAAATGAAAATCCTTTCTTGTCCAAACAAGAAACTGAAATGATGTTCTTGGTTAAGGAAGGTACATAACAACATTCATCTAATTCTAATACAAGCCCAGAGGGCAAAGATAGATCATAAGTTCCTACAGCAATAGCAGCAACTCTTGCTCCATTGCCTACTCGTAGGTCCACCTCGCCCTTTGTCAATGCCCTGCTATTTCTCAGTGCCTGCACATTGGTACAAATGTGAGATGCACATCCGGTATCTAATACCCATGATGAAGAAATAGATAGATTGACTTCTATAACATTTATACCTGAAGTAGAAGTCTCACTTCTTTTCTTCTTAAGATCTTCCAGGTAAGCTTTGCAGTTACGCTTCCAGTGTCCAGCTTCCTTGCAGTGGAAGCAAGCCCCTTCCTTGGCTACCCCTCCTTTGGGTTTAAGTTCTTTGCCTTTGCCCTTGGCTTGGGACTTTCCCTTACCTTTAGGCTTGCCCTTGCCTTTCTTCTTTTGTACCATCAAAATGGTGTCAGATTTTCCCTTCTTAAGGTTAAACTCAGCAGTTCTCAACATGCTGAGCATTTCAGGCAGTGGCTTATTAATTTCATTCATGTTATAATTCATGACAAATTGATTGAAGGCTTGTGGCAAAGATTGCAAGATCAGGTCAGTGGCCAGCTCTTGGCCAAGTGGGAATCCCAGCCTTTGTAGGTTTTCTACGTACCCAATCATCTTGAGTACATATGTACCTGCGGAAGTCCCTTCTTGCATTTTGGACCCAAATAATGCCTTAGAGACTTCATATCTCTCATGCCTAGCTTGTCCTTGATATAGTTGACGAAGATGTCCAACCATATCATAAGCATTCATGAACTCATGTTGCTTCTGAAGCTCAGAGTTCATGGTCACGAGCATTAGACATGACACATCTAATGCATCATCTTGATGCTTCTTGTAAGCATCTTTGTCAGCTCGCGAGGCAGTGGCAGGAGGTGCCTCCGGAATGGGCTGCTCCAGGACGTACAGCTTCCTTTCTTGGGTGAGAACAATTCTCAAGTTCTTGTACCAGTCCAGGAAATTTGCTCCATTGAGCTTGTCCTTCTCAAGGACAGATCGCAGAGAGAGAGTGTTTGTGTTTGTTGACATAGTTATCTACAACATACAATGCAGAGAATTAATATCATATTCCTTTTATCATTTAATTAGGCCTTTAATCAAATGATGCTCCCACTGAATTATAGGAATTTTGTAGAATCGAGTTATGGATGTGGTCAAACCACATTACTAGATTCATACAAACTAGCTATAATTCTTGTGGGACAAGATCCACATCATACTAAGCCTTGAGTTAGCTTTGGCTAAATCGCCCAAGACTTAGTACGATCGGTGGGTAATACATTACCGATTACATCTCTATGCAACTCTTGTTTATAGGATTAAGACCCACATTTACAAAAGACCTTGAGTTAACTTTGGCTAAATCGCCCAAGATTTAGTGTAAATGCGATCTTAACCTATCTTTCCAACGATTGGAATATGCCTATAGTTCTACTCGATCCAATTGAGTTTAACTAGTTTTGCTCAATCTAATTGAGCTTACTCTAACCCAAGCGTGATAGGCGGGACCAAGATTGTCCCTCCGCACCCTACCAAGATAATATGCGTTGCTCTGCTTTGGCAGATTCAACAACGACAAATGATCGAGGTAGTGATGGGTATCAAGGCTCGGTAGGCATTTTCGAGTTGATTCGATTGTGATCTAATCTAATCGTAATGTGTATCTTATACGCATTTAGGCCTTTATTATCCTATATTAGCATGCATCACATACATACATTCATTATTCTAGCATGCATCATATACATACAAGAAAATTAACCTAGCATGCATCATATACATACAAGCATTATTCTACTAGCATGCATCACATACATACAAGCAAAATCAATTAAATTATATATATATATCAACATATATATATATATATATATATATGATTAAATGTGATATAGTCATGGCCCTACTACAATCTTCTCAAGCCAATGAGAAGATCGGACGGTCAACCTAAGGCTAGCGGCTTCTTCAAGCGCTTCCTTTGACCGCCATGTGTCGTCGTCACCCTTCTCGTAATCTCGTCTTCGAGTGGACTTTCCACCGCTCCATTTTGTACATTACAAATATGAAACTCGAGTTACATTCGAGTCTAAAAACTAATTACAACTAGAATATCAAAAGAAGAGGTACGACGCGCAGGTCGCATATACTATACAACACGCACAACCACAAAACGGCACGCAGGCCGTATTATGAATTACAACACACATAATCCAATCAAATTGGGGTCATTGGGCCATGACAATCACAGAATTATACATAATTCTAAATTATGTATTTTTTTTTATAGAAAATTTCTATAATTTTTCCTAATTTATTTCAAATTTATGAGTCACCTCTCCGTAACGGTCCCGCTAAGCGGTTTCCGGGCGCGATCGCGGGACAAGGCCCCTTTCGGGGATAGGGGCAGCGCCCCTACTCACAAAATAAACTTCGCGAGTGTCCCTACAATGATCTTACAGTGACTTAAGTCGCTGTCCCAAAAACCTAAAGCGAGAACTCGCCGTTTCGGAGAGTTTTTCTCGACGGTTGAAGCCTACAAGTGTCCCAACACTTGTTGCTTCGACTCTTTGAGAAAAATACCCAAAAATTCTATAAAATTAGGAAATTTACAGAAACATATAAATCTGTAATTTTTATATCTAATACAAAAATTACAAAAACGAAACACATACATGCTTCGCACGTGGCTCTGATACCACTGTTGGGTTTTTCCGAGCCGCAAAAACCGCTTTTTGCGTTGCGGAAACCTCGGAAGCCCCGGCCACGGATCCGTGCGAAGATGTATTAAAACAAAACATGTATGTGTTTATATAAAAACCCTAGATCTACCTTAGATCTAGAAGGTGAGAGTGTTACCCTCGTAGCGACGCCCTTCGCTTATCCCGCTCGTCCAAAAGGTTCGCCGGAACTCGAGAGTGTCAAGTGTACACTCCTCTATCGGTATCCACACAAGCAATAGGTGGAGAAAAGCATCCTAGAGTGTGCTAGCACCCCTTGGACGTTCATGGCTAGATGAGGAAGAGAGAGCTTGAGGGAAGAGAGGAGGAAGAAGATGAAGTTACACAACTTAACTTCACATCATCCATAACCCACTATAAGGGGGTTACATGCATGCATGTAACTCCAAGAGCCAATGGCTCTTGGTCTCCCTTATGAGGTGGCACCCCATGATGTGTCCATGATGATGTGGAACATCATCATTGGCCGGCCATGCCAAGTCATCATCATGACATGGCATTTGGTCAAGTCAAACTTGACCTTTCATCTTCCCTCTCAAGTCAAGTCAAACTTGACCTCATATCTCCCATGGTTGATCAAATCCAACCATTTGATTCAAGTCAATTTAATTTAATGAATCTCTATTCATTTAATTTAAATTGATTTGATTAATCAAATCTAAATTAGACTCATTCAACACTTGAATCAACTTGAGTCTAACTCAATTAGTCTAATTTGGATTACTCTTAATCCAATTTGGTTCATCCCATGAACCTAATCCTCATGGTTCATCATATGAACCCAATCTCCATCTAATTGCCCTTATGTGTGTGACCCTATAGGTTCTTGTAACGTTGGCAATGTCCCTAAACCGATTTAGGAACATAAGCAATGAGCGGTATCTAGCAACACATCATTGCTACCCAAGTTACAAGAATGTTGAGCTCCAACATCACCTTTGTGACTACTAATTGTGACTCTCACAATATGTGACAATGTCCCTCTATCCTTGACATCTAGATTGACCAATCGAGGCATAGACCGTGTCATCCTCGGTACAATCTAAATCTTGATCTCCAAGTAGACTCACTCTCTAATCAAATGAGCTCAATATCTCATATTGACTCATTTGGGCATGGCCATGCACTTCGTGGTCTCACTCTATCAAGAATATCGATGTGACTCCCGTCATATAGGAGGGATAGATCCCATCTACATCACTCACATCCCTCCGCATAATTTGTTACATACCCAGTAATCGCCTTTATAGTCCACCCATTTACGGGTGACGTTTGACGAAGCCAAAGTATGCAACGCCTTATGTAGGGAACCATGGTGACTTCAGGTCTAAGGACTAATAGTCATACTAATAGCCACATGAGAAAGTATATGACACTCATATAACGATCCATGATACTTTCTCATGGCGGGTCATTCAGTATACATTCTCTAATGTATACCCATGTGTCAATTCGATATCTCATATCCATGACTTGTGAGATCAAGTCATCATGTTGACCTACATGCTAGTCTCTACGCATTAACATTGTCCCTGAATGTTAATACTTGACTAGGAATGATTAAGAGTAGTGTTCTCTATATCATCTCATTATCGATTCAACCAATCGATTGATATAGATAAAAACCTACTACTCAAGGATATTATTATATTTAGTTATTTGACACCAATACAAGTAAATATAATAACCATTCCTTTATAAATAGGAATATAATACAATAAAGTCCATACAACAATCATCACATGATTGACTCTAGGGCTTTCACTAACATGATGCGTATCAAAACTTGGTAGGCATTTTTGAGTTGATTCGATTAATATCTAATCTAATCGTAAATGTGTATCATATACGCATTAAGGCCTTTATTACCCTACACTAGCATGCATCACATACATACAAAAATATGCTAGCATGCATCATATACATACAAGCAAAATATCGTAGCATGCATCATATAAATACAAGCAAAATTTACTAGCATGCATCACATACATACAAGCAAAAATAAATAAATAAATAAATAAATAAATAAATAAATAAATATATATATATATATATATATATATATATATATATATATATATATATATATATATATATCAACATATATACATATATAAATAAATTGAGATGAGGTCATGGACCTACTACGATCTTCTCAAGCCAATGAGAAGATCGAACGGTCAACCTAGGGTTAGCGGCTTCTTTAAGCGCCTCCTTTGACCGCCATGTGTCGTCGGCACCCTCCTTGTAACTCCGTCTACTTGTGGACCTTCCGCCGCTCCATTTTTGTACATTACAAACATGAAACTCGAGTTACATTCGAGTCCAAAACTACTTATAACTGGAATATTAAAAGGAGAGGCACGATGCGCAGGTCGCATACATTGTACAACATGCACAACACAAAAATGGCGCGCAAGCCGTATTATGAATTACAACACATTTATCCAATCACATTGGGGTTCTTGGGCCATGACCATCACAGTATTATATATAATTCTAAATTATGTATTTTACAGAAATTTTTATAATTTTTCCTATTTTTTTTTCAATTTTTTATGAGTCACATCTCCGTAACGATCCCGCTAAGCGATTTCCGGGCGCGATCGCGGGACAATGCCCCTTTCTGGGTTAGGGGCAGAGCCCCTACTCACAAAATTAACCTTGCGAGTGTCCCATCTTGATCCTACAGTGACTTAAGTCACTGTCCCAAAAACCTAAAGCGAGAATTCACCGTTCCGGAGAGTTTTTTTCGATGGTTGAAGCCTACAAGTGTCCCAACACTTGTTGCTTCGTCTCTTCGAGAAAAATACCCAAAAAATCTATAAAAATAGGAAATTTATAGAAACTTACAGATCTGTAATTTTTATATCTAATACAAAAACTACAAAACTAAAATACATACATGCTTCGCATGTGGCTCTAATACCACTGTTGGACTATCCGAGCTGCAAAAACCGCTTTTTGCGTTGTGGAAACCTCGGAAGTCGGCCACGGATCCGTGCGAAGATTAACAAAATAATACATGTATGTGTTAAGAAAAACCTTAGATCTACCTTCGATCTACTTGTGAAGAGCATTACGCTTGTAGCGACGCCCTTCGCTTATCCCGCTCATCCAAACGGCTTGCCGAAACTCGAGAGTGTCAAGCGTACACTCCTCTACAAGTATCCACACGAAAAATAGGTGGAGAAGGCAACTTAGAGTGTGCTAGCACTCCATTAAACCCACGACAAGAAGGATTAGGGAGATCACAAGAGAGGAGGAAGGAAGAAGAGGAAGTTAATTCCCACTAACTTCACACTAATGCACACACATAAGTGGTTGGCCACTTCATGGAGGTTATATACATGCATGTAATACCAAGAGCCATGACTCTTGGTCTCCATCATGAGGTGACACCCCATGATGTATCCATAATGATGTGGAACATCATCATTGGCCGGCCCATGCCAAGTCATCATGATGTGGCATTTGGTCAAGTCAAACTTGACCATTCATCTTCCCTCTCAAGTCAAGTCAAACTTGACCTCTTATCTCCCATGGTTGATCAAATCCAACCATTTGATTCAAGTAAATTTAATTTAATGAATCTCTATTCATTAGTTTAAATTGACTCAATGAATCAAATCTAAATTAGACTCATTCAACACTTGAATCAAATTAAGACCAACTCAATTAGTCTAATTTGGATTACTCTTAATCCAATTTGGTTCATCACATGAACCTAATCCTCATGGTCCATCATATGAACCTAATCTCCATCTAATTGCCCTTTGTGTGTGACCCTATAGGTTCTTGTAATGTTGGCAATGCTCCTAAACCGATTTAGAAACATAAGCAATGAGCGGTATCTAGCAACACATCATTGCTACCCAAGTTACAAGAATGTTGAGATCCAACATCACCTTTGTGACTACTAATTGTGACTCTCACAATATGTGACAATGTCCCTCTATCCTTGACATCTAGATTTACCAATTGATGCATAGACCGTGTCATCCTCGGTATAATCTATATCTTGAACTCCAAGTAGACTCACTCTAATCAAATGAGCTCAATATCTCATATTGACTCATTTGGGCATGACCATGCACTTAGTGGTTTCACTCTATCAAGAATAACGATGTCACTCCCGTCATATAGGAGGGACAGAACCCATCTACATCACTCACATCCCTCCGTATAATTTGTTACATACCCAGTAATCGCCTTTATAGTCCACCCATTTACGGGTGACGTTTGACGAAGCCAAAGTATGCAACTCCTTATGTAGGGAACCATGGTGACTTTAGGTCCAAGGACTAATAGTCATATTAATAGTCACATGAGAAAGTATATGACACTCATATAACGATCCATGATACTTTCTCATGGTGGGGGATTCAGTATACATTCTCCAAGGCATACCCATATGTCAACTTGATATCACATATCCATGACTTGTGAGATCAAGTCATCGAGTTGACCTACATGCTAGTCTCTTCGCATTAACATTGTCCCTGAATGTTAATACTTGACTAGGAATGAGTAAGAGTAGTATTCTCTATATCATCTCATTATCGATTCAACCAATCGATTGATATAGATAAGAACCTTCTACTCAAGGACGTTATTATACTTAGTTATTTGGCACCAATACAAGTAAGTATAATAACCATAAAGAAATGCCTTTATAAATAGGAATATGATACAACAAAATCCATACAAAAATCATCACATGATTGGCTCTAGGACTTTCACTAACACAGGATTCCTCCAAGTCCATGAATCCTTCATCCTTGCGCTTGTCTTCAAAAGCTTCCCTCGGTTTTGACATGTTTCAGATTTCTCCTTTGCCAAAGTTTGTTTGGACTTTACGTCGCCAAGACTACATGCTTGGACTTACACTTCCAAGACCTTTCTTTTGGACTTCCTTTGCCAAGGTCCGCTTGGACTTTAGGCCGCCAAGACTACATGCTTGAACTTACGCTGCCAAGACCTTCCCTTGGACTTTCTTTACCAAGATCCATACTTGGACTTCTCTTTACCAAGTCTTCACACTTGAATTTTCCTATCACTTAGCATATTCATGGTTAGATCACAAATATTGTCTAACTATAAATAATTATCCAAACATCAAAATACATAAATGCTTGGGGCATTGTTGCACCAATAGGGTATTGACAGTTGACTGCTAGGTCAGGATAGTTGACTGATCGATCAAATCTGACGTGGATTATTCCGTTGTGAGATAATGGTATAGTGACCAGTCGACTAGTGGGTAAGGCCATTCGACTGATCGATAGAAAATCAGCCTAATGGGAGCTTTAAAAAGAGGGTAACGGGAGGATTTTTGGCTTCTAATTTTTTTGAGATTTTGAAGGGAAGTGTTGCTGCATTCTAGGTCTTTAAAAGCATTCTAAGCAACCAAAAGCAAAACGATCAAAAGCTTTTCATTGTAAAGTGTTCTTTGTATTTGTATTTCACTTTATACTTGTATTTTGGTTGTTTATTGTATAATCTCTGGGCATTGTAAGAAGGTTTTCTCCACCTTGGTCTTCATCCAAAGGAGAAGACAGTGGAAGCTTGAAAGAGGAATAATTCGCCTTAAGGATTGTCGTAGAGTATGTTAGTCAAATCCCTAGAGCCAATCATGTGATGATTGTTGTATGAACTTTATTGTATCATATTCCTATTTATAAAGGCATGGTTATTCATTCCTAGTCAAGTATTAACATTCAGAGACAATGTTTATGTGTAGAGACTAGCATGTAGGTCAACACGATGACTTGAACTCACAAGTCATGGATATGAGATATCAAGTTGACACATGGGTATGCATTGGAGAATGTATACTGAATGACCCACCATTAGAAAGTATCATGGATCGTTATATGAGTGTCATATACTTTGTCATGTGACTATTAGTATGACTATTAGTCCTTGGATCTGAAGTCACCATGGTTCCCTACATAAGGAGTTGCATACTTTGGCTTCGTGAAACGTCACCCGTAAATGGGTGGACTATAAAGGCGATTACTAGGTATATAACAAATTATGCGGAGGGATGTGAGTGATGTAGATGGGATCTATCCCTCCTATATGACGGGAGTGACATCGTTATTCTTGATAGAGTGAGACCACGAAGTGTATGGCCATGCCCAAATGAGTCAATATGAGATATTGAGCTCATTTGATTAGAGTGAGTCTACTTGGAGTTCAAGATATAGATTGTACCGAGGATGACACGGTCTATGCCTCAATTGGTCAATCTAGATGTCAAGGATAGAGGGACATTGTCACATATTGTGAGAGTCACAATTAGTAGTCACAAAGGTGATGTTGGATCTCAACATTCTTGTAACTTGGGTAGCAATGATGTGTTACTAGATACCGCTCATTGCTTGTGTGTGACCCTATAGTGATCTACCCTCACTCTGAACTTCTTCTTCTCGGTATGACACCGGAGGCGGAGAAACCTCTTACAATAAGCTTACAAAAGTAAAATACAACCAAAATGAAATACAAAAGCAAATATAGGTAAAAAACACTTTACAAAAGATTGCTTTGATTGCTTGATGCTTTGGTTGCTTTGGATGGCTTTTGAAGACCTAAAATGCAGCAACACTTCGCCTCAAAATCATCCAAGAACCGCTTCTGAAATCCTCCTTTGCGAGCTTTTTTTAAGTCTCCACATATGCTGGATTTCAACCTGGCAGTCGATTGCTCACCTATCCATTATCTCACAATGGACTAATCCACATAGGATTCTGCCCAACGTATACCTGAGCAGTTGACTACCATTACTATCAGTCGACTGCCAAGTAGTAGTTGATTGCCCAGTTGACTACGAGACCTTCTGTGCCCTTTCCACTTATGGCTTGTTGACTACCCATCCATGGCAATCAACTTCTTGTGGCCAGTCAACTGCCAGAGCCACAGTAACAGTTGGGCTATAGTCAACTACATGACCAATCGATTGCTTGAGTCAACTAAGCCTCAGTGCTAAACACTTGACCAATCGACTGGCCAAAGTCATCAGTCGACTGGTAAACCTAAAACATGAGATTTAACTCAAGTATGATCCCCTCATACTTGATACTCACACTTAGCCTAGACCTAATCCTTCTAGCCACCTCTATTAGCCTCACGCCCTTAGAGTCCATCCGAGTCCTCCACGGCTTGTTCACCCTTCGCACTAGCCTTCAGATGCTTCCATCGGCTATGTCATGCCATCGGGTCTCCTTTGCCAAGAGGCCGTGTCTCTAGGAATTCTCCATTTCCAAGCCTCAATGCTTAGACTTTCACTACCAAGACTACACACTAGGACTTACATGGCTCAGACTACACCCTTGGATTTTTCTTTTTCAAATATTTATATTTGGACTTTCACCATCAAGATTACACACTTGGACTTACATGACCAAGATTACACCCTTGGACTTTTCTTTCGCCAAGTATCCATACTTGGACTTTCCCTTGCCAAGACTTCACCCTTGGACTTTTCCTTGCCAAGTATCCATACTTGGACTTCTCCATTGCCAAGAATCCAATCTTAGACTTCCCTTTCCAAATCTTCAAAATTGGACATCCACTCGAGTCTCACTCGAGCTAGGTGATGTGTGTAAATCATGCTATATTTTCACTACTCCATATACATGCATTCTATCACATTTCATATCCTAAGCATGTATTTTATCATGATTCAGTTAAAGTTTAGCATATTTTGGACGAAGAGACTGCTTTTGGGTGTTTTTGTGTTAACAGGGCGAAGAAACAGGCGTATCAAAACAACACAGGTGTGTTAGAAATCAACATGCCTGTGCCATGAGAGCCAGCAGCCAACACGCCCTGGCTCACCGATTGACACGCCCGTGTCATGAGAGCCGGCAAATGACACGCCTAGCTCACCCGACACGCTAGTTCAAAGATCGACACGCTGTGTCGTGGTTCCAAGAATGACACGCCCAGCTTTAGCCGACACCGATTCAAGCGCAACACGCTCGGTGGGAAATGCGCGACATGCCAGTGCCCTCATGTGGCACGGGCGTGTTGGTCTGATTCTAGGATTCCTTTTCTGCGAGCAATCAGGATCTTCGTCTGAAATATGTAGGAAATCTATTGCCTTAATTGAAGAGGAGGCCAAAGCTATAAAAGAGAAGAGATTCTAACCCTAAAGGAGGACGGCGGGTGGTCAGAGATCGACGAAAAGAAGACAAAGAGAAGGAGTCGGCAGAAGAAGGAGATGACACCCAGTATCGTAATTTCTTTCTCTAGTAATTCTCGTCAGACTATGGAGTAGTATCCTGTAATCTTAGGATGGGGGAGTAGCCCTTGACGATTTATGACGGATGATATAATCTATACTACCTGAATTATTATTTATTTTGATCTGGTTCTTTTGGATTATTATTGATAAACCTAAGGAGCAAAGGGGAAGTACCTAACAGTGAACCCGAGTTCCCGAAAGCCAGAACCAACTAGGGAATAACTCCTACTAGTAGCGGTAGTGTATCTATGAGGGCTTATGGGGTCTCGTGACAGTCTCTTAGTCGACATGGTCCCGTGCAAACCTACCGTGAAGAGGAAATTTGACTCTAGAGGAACTCTCATGAACTTAATGGATCTATCAAATCCAGTTTTTACCAAGTAACGGAGGTAAGACATAGGGAGGTTTGCGGGGGTCTCGTGACAGGTCCTCTTAGCTGATTATGATCCCCTATGCTCGAACACCGTGACAGGTAAATTGAGTTTGATAGGTACAGTTAACGTAGACCTCGAAAGGGGCCGTTGATTTACCTTAGGATAGGTTCCATCAAAACAACTCTAATAAGGTTAGGAAAGAATTAAATCACCTTATAAATCATCGACGTGGTGAAACCCATATCCTTAGATTCTCCTAAACTCTTGACTTTTAGCTCGTTCTTCTCATTCGTTGTTATTGACTACTCAGTGTCTTTGCTTTAACCATAAATTGATTTACTAGATAACTTGGTATCACGACCACTCGGTAATTGACCCAATCCCTGTGGGATCGATATTTTTATTACTTGACGACAACCGTGCACTTGCGGAAAACAACACATCACTAGGTCACCCTTGACCTGAGGTTGATTGCTCCAACAATCGCCTCCGAATAATCTCCCCCATATGACCTTGGATATCCTAAACATCCACTTGTCATATGATCAACATATGGTCAAACCCATATTGTCAAACAATGATCAAACCCATTGTCACCCCATTATCAAACATCAAAACTCTACTCGAGTCCCACTCGAGTCTGGTCAATTGTGACCTAGGTCGATTGCACCAATAGGTGGATGGATAAAACAATTTAGTCCCACATCAGAAGGTTAAATTAGTTGATTTATATTGAATCATAACATTTATTGTCACACCCCGAGAGTATGCCGAGCCGAAAAATGGACAACATCTCCCTTGTACGTGACACAATATCCTGTTCATACAAAGCCTTTCGGCCAAATCCACATAACATATATAAATGTATATATATATATATATCAAAACACAGCAGAAACCATCAGATAGAGTAAAAGAACTCGACATCACTGCATACCGGTATGACTAACTACAACATAAAGAAAGTATTGTCAAAACCCGAATCAACAAGTGTGTACATCAACAAAAGTCCAACACTTCAATCCACCATATGAAACCAAGGTCATATCAAGAGATACATGGATAAACCTAGACTCAGGACCCTCGGATGTGAGATGAGATGATGTCAGCCAGCGATGCTCCAAGCCCACCATGAAGTCGGCTACATGTTACTTGGGCGATAAGAATCCCAGGGTCTATGGTGGTGAGTATAAAACTCAGCGGTAATAAGAACAGAAGTGCATTCATAATATATATATCACATGCGATTCAACAATATACTGTCTAAAGGTATAATAGACATACACCAGTATGATATAACTAATGTATAACCAACTGATCAACAATAATAACATAAGGTACTGACATACCTGAAGATCGGTAACAATGCAACTCGTATAACTTGAGTATAAGTACTATAATACAACACCTACAACATGGTAGAGTAATACTAACTTTGTAATCAACAAAATCGCCATACCAACATTCTATGTCAAATACACAATGAACTGGGTCCATCCCATATCACATCAGGATACTGGTCAAAGGTATACAATAGTCTGACCAACTCAACAGTGGTAATCAACACACGACCATATAGAATATGCAAGGAGAATACAAGATGATGTACAATCAAATGCAGCAAGTATAGTTCAAACAAATACAACATCATAATGATCATATATATAGACTATATCTATATATATTCTCATCACACTCACCCATATTCTCATCACAACGATCATATATATATATATATATATGCAAACACCATCAGAACACGACAATGCATAATGCATGGTCATGTCTGCTCACCTCACTCGCTACCACGACCCCAATGTGACCTAGGTGGCTCAACATGACAACTGTCCCAACTCAACACCAATCACTACTCTCGAGTGGCTGAGTGGGCAATATGAACAAGTAGCATATAAGTGTTGGGGAAATGTTGACCGCTAGAGGGGGTGTTGAATAGCGTCGTAGGATGCGTAGATGGAATTCGATTGCGTTCATCTACAAATCTCATTAGCGCATAACGGAATAATAATAAAACAATAACGAAATAGACAAATACGTAATTACACAAGTATGTAACGTGGTTCGGAACCAAACGGTTCCTACTCCACGGATCAAGCTCTAAAGAGCTCTAGCGATGCCAATCACATACCACTAATAAAACACTCCTTCTCGACACAAGTCGGAGGCGGAGAAACCTCATATAATAGTTTACAACAATAAAGTAAATACAACAAGCATATACAATATGAAATACAACAAGAGATGCAATGAAAACTTTACACAAAACTCTTTTGAATGCTTGCTTGCTAGGTTGATCGAGTAGCACTTGGAGACCTTGAATTGCAGCAGCAACTCGCCCCAAAACACCTCAAAGAACCTTGGTGAAATCCTCCTCCACGAGCTCCATTTAAAGCATTTGCCTGGGCTAGAAATCGCCTGATGACACTGTTGCTGTGAGACAACGATACAATCCACGCTAAAAAAATCCAATGGATAGAACATTAGTCGACTGATCATGACCATCAGTCAACTGATCTAGCCTCCACTCGACTACTAACCCTAGCAGTCGTGTCAGACTCCATTCTGTGCTCGAAAAATAGAGCACCAGTCGACTGATCACACAATCAGTCGATTGCTCGGCCAATCAGTCGACTGCCAAAGGCTGACAGTCGACTGCTGGGCCAATTCCCACAGTCAAACCCTAGTTGACTCACACCAGTCGACTGCCATATGACACTAGTGGACTGGCACACCTCAAACATGAGGTTTTAACCCAAGTATGGTGCCCCCATACATGCTAGACCACCCTTAGCCTAGACCTAAGCCTTCTAGCCACCTCCGTCAGGCTCACACCTCTCGGATCCCTCAAAGTCATCATTGACTTGTTCATCCATTGCACTAGCCTTCAGGTACTTCCATCGGCTATATCATGCTAACGGTGTCTACACAGCCAAGGCATATTAGACTTACGCTGTCAAGACTCCGCTTGGACTTTATGCCGCCAACCATTGGAGTTATGCTGCCAAGACTCCCGCTTGGACTTTACACCATAAATATCAAACCCCTTAGACTTCTCAAATGCCAAGACTCAAGCTTGGACTTTCCCTTGCCAACCCATGTTGGACTTTCCATGCCAAGACCCATGCTTGGACTTTTCCTTGCCAACCCATGTTGGACTTTCCATGCCAAGTACTCAAGACTTGAACTTTCCATGACATGGTCAACTCTAGTCAACCATCAAAATTCCACTCGAGTAAAACTCGAATCCGGTTAATCATAACCCGGGTCGATTGTGCCAACAATCTCCCCAAAATAATATCAGACATCCATGTCAAACATCGATGTCAAACTTCCATGTCAAACATCAAAACATCACTCGAGTTAAACTTGAGTCCGGTCAATCGTGGCCTGGGCCGATTGCACCAACAATCTCCCCCTTTTTGATGTTTGACAAAAATACATACCTTTGAGTTAGAACACTAACTCAAATCTCCTTACCAATTATCCCAAATTAGTAATCCCAAACATTCCCCCCAATTCTCCGAATTGACAATTGATAACACTCTCCATAACATTCTACCCCAAAACATTTGGGAGAAAGGTAAGATTACCAATTTCCATAACATTCTCCCCCAAAGCATTCTCCCCCTTTTTGACTAACATAAAAAATGTTATCTCTCTAAGGAGGTCAATGTCTCATGTCCCAATGAGATCTTACAATCTCCCCCTTGGTTCAAAAATACCTAGGAGGCCTACCATCTTCCTAGTGATAAGTCCCATATCACTCAAGAGAGGCAATCCTATACACTCTCTCAATTTCCAAATTGGGTATCAAAAAATCGTATTTCTCCACCCCATGAGGAAAAATACCATCCATCATCCCATGATGGATACGTCCCCCTAAAGGCTTGCTCCCCCATGACCATTGCACCAACAATGTCCTTGGGAAGTCCCTAACCCAATAGAAACTCTAAACCATCAAAAATAAGGTTCAAAGTTCAATATAGAACTTTCCTATACCTTAAATTTTATACATAACCCTAAACAACTCTCCTAATCCATATCTAATAGATTTTCATCCTTTTTAATGCTTCCCAAAGCATATACTAGGGTTAAGAGTGGTTAGAGAACCTTACCATAGCTGAAATGGGGTTAAACATCCTTGTTTTACCCGAATCAACATAGGCAGTCGAGTCCTTCAGAAATCAGTCGACTGCCACCATGAGCAGTCGATTGATAACTAAAAATCTCGATTTTCACTTATCAGAAATGAGATTTGAAAATTCATAAATAATTATACGTAATTTAAAAAATCATTGAAATTTCATACATATAATACTTATGACTAATACAATGGGTGAAAAATATTTGAAAATTATTTTACCCATAAAATAGTGAAATTGACACAAAGTTCAAAACCATTGAAATTTTCAATGTTTTAGCCCTACTTTGTTTCAACTTCATCAATGGTGATTGCAATCAAAAGATAGACTTCACCAAGGTTTTCTAAAATGATTTAAAAATGTTTTTGAAAACCTATATTGGATCATATCCCTTGGGCTCAATGTACATGACATATACACAAGCTTTCCCAATGATCCACCAAAGATTTTAGATGAGTTTGAGTTCATCAAGATGCAAAAACTATGCACCTTGAACGTAACTCATATCCTATCATCTCATATGTATCTAGGGTGTATAAATATACATACATGTCAATGTGACGTGAGATGTGGGTTTTGTATTCTTAATCTAAGACCTCATGCATTTTCTAAGGCAACACTACTAGATTCCCTTATAAATGGGACTCCAAGTCATGCCATAGTCCTTAAATCAATTTTAATTATTTTAAATGCATGAATGATCATGACATAAATGATAACATAATTAAGCATGGCCAATGATCATGATGTCATGGCATATGATATTATCTAAAAAACACATGACATTAAACCTTAATCCTAAACATGATCATGACATATTAAATGATTAAAGATAAACATGATGTCATGACATGTTATATGGCAATCAAAGCATGACAAATAGAATGTATAGGTATAATAATACCTAAATTTTAGTATAATTTCCATTTGATATAATTAAGTATATTTTGCCATATTATTAATTTTCTCCAGAGTGTGCCAAAAACCCAAAATGACACACTATGACTTCTAAACCTAAATTGTGCCAATTTAATTGATTTTTCATAATCCCAAACATGTATTGACACATCCTAAAATCCTTTAGGATTTAAGATCAAAATTATTTCCAAGGTATCCATAACCTTGAAAATATCCTAAAGTGCCACCTTTACCATGGTTAGGTTAACTACCCTTCCAATCAAGGTTGACACACCCTAAACCAATCAAGCGTGAATCAATCACGTTCTTAGAAACTCAAAACCTATTTGAGCTCCTAGGGTTTACTAGGTATTCCTTAGGGATAACCTCCCTAGATACCTTCCTAATGACCCTTCTAGGCTTGTTAGCCTTGGTCATTGTTGTCTTGCCTAGGTTGACTCTAGGGTTAACTCTCCTTGCAACCTTCATAGTGGCTTGCTTAGGTTTCCTTGAAACCCTAGCCACTAGCCACATACCTTGGTCAACCTTAGGGATGACTTCCCAATTGACCTAGGTCTTCCTAGACCTAGTTTGTGTTCCATAATCAAATGAAACCCTATGATAAGTCACCTTAAGCTTAGGTTTGTGACCCTAACCCTTCTTGCCCTTGGTTGACTCTTGTCTCCTATGCCCTAGGTATTGACTTTGACTTCTAGACCCTATGGTTTGACCATTTGACCTTTGCATTTGATTTGTCATTTTTGTAAGGGTCTTTTTAAGCTTCTCAAGCCTTGACCTCAAGGCTTGGTTTTCCAATTCTAATTGTCCAATTTTCAATTTTTCATTTGGTCTTTGGGCATTGTTCTTCCTAGGCATATGCCTAGTCCATTTAGGATTAAGACCTAGGTGCTCTTGTACCTTTCTAATTGTCTCCCTAGGTAGAATTGGTCTAGAGTTGTTTGATCTAGGTTTGTCCTTAGATAAATTTGTTTTAGGGATATTAGTCCCAAATTTCTCCTTGTTATTGAGATGAATATTCTTAGCTTCTATAAAAAAATACTTATTGTTCCTTGCATTCTTTTCATGATAAATAGCAAGTGAATTGAAATTCCTAACATGCTTTTGTCTATTAAAACTAGAAGAATGAGCATTATTGAAATGATATACCTTTAGGTTTGCCATAGTGACTCCCCCTACTTGTGATGCTCCCCTTTGCCCCTTCTTCTCTCCCTTCGGGGCATTGACTCCGGTAGTGTCCTGGTTGTCGGCATTTGAAGTAAATCACTTGCTCCTTGCTTTTCTTGGTGGGAACACCTTCATCCTTTGACTTTTCTTATCTTTTAGATGCCGAAGGAGCTTTCCTTACTCTCTTTGGACACTTACTTTTGTAGTGCCCGGATTCCCTACACTTAAAGCAAATTATGTAATTTTTAATTAAAATTACATTGCTTGAGTTACCGTGGCCCATGGTGGAAGCCGGAATTGCTACTTCACTTCTTCCGGAGGTTGAAGCGACTTCTTGCTCTTGCTCCGGCATGGAAATTCTCTCCTCCCCCTCAATCCAAGAGGTGGAGGCTTCTTCCACCTTTTCTACTTCTTCTCCCACCGATCCGGAAGTTGACTCCTCCTCAACTTCTGAATCCTCACTTGCTTATGAGGATGAGGATTCATCTTCGACCTCCTCTTCTTGAGCCGTTGATGGGTCTTCATGGAGCTTGACCAATTCCCTCCAAAGCTCCTTGGCATCCATGCAATCACCTAGGCTACACAAGAAGTCATTAGGTATCAAATCAAAAAATAAATTTTACTACCTTCTTGTTTTTCTCAAATTGTTGGAGTTTCTCCTCACTCCATCTCTTGTTTTTTGAGGAAGCCACCTTTTGGTCCTCTTGGATATTCAAATCCATCCATTAAGATGGACCACTCCTCAAAGTCTCTCATCATGATAAAATCTTCAATTCTTCTCTTCCAAGAATTGAACCCTTCTCATCCATATAGGGTGTAAGTCACCGGTGTGTTGATGTCCCAACCTAGTTGTTCTTCCAACTCCATCTTCACCCTCTAGCGTCTTTGTCTTAGCTCCCGGCGGTTAGTCCGTAGAAGAACCCCGGGCTCTAATACCACTTGTTGGGGAAATGTTGACTGCTAGAGGGGGGTGAATTGCGTCGTAGGATGCGTAGATGGAATTCGATTGCATTCATCTACAAATCTCGTAATCACGCAGCGGAATAATAATAAAGCAATAACGAAATAGACAAATACGCAATTACACAAGTATTTAATATGGTTCGTAACCAAATGGATCCTACTCCACGGATCGAGCTCTAAAGAGCTCTAGCGATGCCAATCACACACCACTAATAAAATACTCCTTCTCGACACAAGTCAGAGGCGGAGAAACCTCGTACAATAGTTTACAACAATAAACTAAATACAACAAGAAATTACAATATGAAATACAACAAGAGATGAAAAGAAAACTTTACACAAAACTCTTTTGAATGCTTGCTTGCTAGGTTGATCGAGTAGCACTTGGAGACCCTGAATTACAGCAGCAAATCGCCCCAAAACACCTCAAAGAATCTTAGTGAAATCCTCCTCCACGAGCTCCATTTAAAGCTTCTGCCTGGGCAAGAAATCATCGATCAGTCGATTGCTCGAGACCATCAGTTGACTGATGACACTGATGCTGCGAGAGAATGGTGCAATACACGATGAAAAAATCCAACGGATAGGACATCAATCGACTGATCTAGCCTCCACTCGACATCTAACCCCAACAGTTGAGTCAGACTCCATTCTGTGTCCGAAAAACCGAGCACTAGTCGACTGATCACATGATCAGTTGACTGCTCGGCCAATCAGTCGACTGCCAAAGTCTGACAGTCGACTGTTGAGCCAATTCCCGCAGTCAAACCCTAGTTGACTCACACCAGTCGACTGCCATATGGCACCAGTGTTGGGATCAATCGCTTCGGAGGCTCATTGGCTCCCATGTCCCCGGATTAAAATTTTCAATGATGAAAACTAATCCGGATGGGATGAGTTTCCTAAGCACAACCAATTCATCGTCGTGCTAACGACTCGAGTGATCGCTTGAACAAACTAGTTGTTCAAGCAACCAAGCTCTTCTAGTCCGTTAGCCGCGGAAGAGACGACACACGGATCGCCGGTTTTTGTGTTTATCTTAGGGGTCCATGATTATACAAATACATACACATGCAAGCTAGTATAATCAACACATACTAATCAAAATAATAAGAACATGTAAAGATCAATAATAAAAGTTATAAAACTTTTATACCTCTTGATCTTCTATCGTATGTCCTAACCTCCTTGTAGACTTCGTGTGGGCGAAGATCCTCCACAAGTTGAAGCTTCCTAGATCTTCTTCAATCCAAAGAAAGAAGAACTCTCCTTCCCTTCTTGCTTGAGCCAACCACCAATCCACAAAGGATTGATGCCGCCGGCCCCAAGAATAGAGAGAACAAAATGGAAACCACCAAGGAACCAAACTAGGGACAAACCCTACCTTCTAGTGCCGCTGGCCAAGATGGAGTGAAGAGGAGAAAGGGAATATATGTTGGGTGCCGGCCAAGGTATAGGGAAAAGAGAAGGAGCCGGCAACACCCTAGGAAGAAGAAGAGCTCCTCTCCTATAGTTGCGGCCCACCTTCTTGCAAACCCTAGCCGCCCAACCATAAGAGCCAAACCCTAATCTAATTAGGGTTTCCTCCTTAGGCTTTCTTGCCGCCCAACCAAGGTGGAAGGAAGAGATCTAGGAACCGGCCACCTTCCCTAGGAAGAAGAAGAGCTCTTCTCCTATGGTTGCTGCCCCTCTCCTTCCAAACCTTGCCGCCCAACCAAAGGAGCCAAACCCTAATCTAATTAGGGTTTCCTCCTTAGGGTTTCTTGCCGCCCAAGCCATTGATGGGCAAAACCCTAATCTCCAAAAACCAAAATCCTTGTTTCCGCCCAACCCATTCTCCCATATATATATAGAGTTAGGTTTAGGCCTAGGTTTAATCTCTTCCATTGGTTCTAGAGATTTAATCTCAACCGTTGGATCTTAGAGATTTAATCTCAACCGTCGGATCTTAGAGATTTAATCTCCACCTAGGGATTTAATCTCAACCGTCGGTTCTAGAGATTTAATCTCCACCGTCGGTTCTAGAGATTTAATCTCAACCGTCGATTCTAGAGATTTAATCTCCACCGTCGGTTCTAGAGATTTAATCTCAACCGTCGGTTCTAGGGATTTAATCTCCACCGTCGGTTCTAGAGATTTAATCTCAACCGTCGGTTCTAGAGTTTTGTTTTCCATCATTGGATCTAGACTTCATGAGGTGTTAATAGGTTACAATAGGGACCATGAGGAGGAGTTGGATCTTGGCCACCCGATGGATCAGAACCACACAAACTTGATCCATCAATGATGTTCCATTCCACTAGAGAATCATCATTGAATTACCTCACCAACCCCCATATGATAATATGGGCTCCATATATTATTTGTACATCCATCTTCCCGTGTTTAAGATATCGAATGTCCGTCAATTAATTGATTTACTGACCATCAATTAATTAACATCTAACTCCTCGAGTAGTACCACTCAATCTTATCATCATGTTGACTAAGTCATCCTGCAGGGTTTACATGATGAACCTTATGAGCTCCTCAAGGGGACATCATCAACCTATATATAGGACACGGTTTCCTCCTATAATCAATGACACACCATGTAAATAATATCATTTCCCAACTTACCGGGCATATTGATTTAATCCATCTAAATCTCACCCTTTGGTAAATCAAAGAAATAAATACTAAGTACATGTGCCCGTTATTATATCGGGATTAAGAGCATGTACAACATAATATCCGAGGTCCGATTCAATTATGTAGTCATCAATAAATTGAATCACCTCTAGGTCGGTCCTGCTCAATACACCTAAGTGTACTAGTGTAACTCTATGTTCAAGACAAAACAATACCAAGATACACTACAACCATGCCAATGGTTTGTCCAAAACCATCTTGGTTGTGAGCCTCTACTTATATTCTACAAGGGACTGATAACATGATCTTCTGTGCCACACCAAGCACCATGTTATCTACATTGTAAAATATTAGACAATATGCACACATATAATAAATATAAAGTGCAAACAATGATCATGTGATTCTTATTTCAAAATAAAGATGTTCATACAAAAGAGCTAGACTTTCAGTATACATCCCAACAATCTCCCACTTATAATAAAAGACTATGCTGTCATCACACTGCCATACATCTGATTCCCCTTCCCTCCACATGCCTATCAAAGCTCTCGCTAGAAAGGCCTTAGTGAAAGGGTCTACCAGGTCATCCTCTGATGCAATCTTGGCGACAGCAACTTCTACCTCCTTTACGATTTCTCGTATCAGGTGGTACTTGTGCTCTATGCATTTACTTACCTTATGGGCTCGTGGTTCCTTCGAGTTTGCAACTACACCATTATTATCACAATAAATTGTGATAGTTCTGGGCAAACCAGGAATCACATCCAAGTTCATCAGGAAGTTCCTGAGCCACACAGCTTCTTTGGCCGCCTAAGAGGCTGCCACATACTCAGCTTCCATGGTGGAGTCCGCCACGCATTTCTGCTGGACACTCCTCCATACAATGACTCCACTTCCCAAAGTAAATACAAAACCTGAGGTAGACTTACTGTTATCTCTATCAGATTGGAAATCGGAATCTATGTAACCCACAGGGAGTAATTGGTCTGCCCGGTAAACTAGCATATAATCCCTAGTCCTTCTCAGGCACTACAATATATGCTTTACCGCAGTCCAATGTCCCTCTCCTGGATTACTCTGATATCTGCTGACCATGCCCACAGCATAGCAGATATCGGGTCTCGTACATAGCATCATATACATGAGGCTTCCTACTGCCAAAGCATAAAGAACCGCCTTCATCTCCTCTATCTCCTCAGATGATCTAGGACACATCTCCTTAGATAAAGCAACCCCATGCCTGAAAGGTAGAAAACCTTTCTTGGAGTTTTGCATGCTAAAACAATCCATAATCGTGTCTATGTATGAAGCTTGGGATTAGCACACTAACCTTGATCCTAAGGATGTGTCCCACATCTCCCAACTCCTTCAAAATTGTTTGGACAACCATACCCTTACGTCTGATAACACTGATATTGTTGCCAACTACCAAAATATTATCTACGTATAGTACAATAAATACCACTACGTTTCCGTCACATCTCTTGTATACACAAGACTAATTCGAACTTTGAATAAATCCATAAGTCTGGATTTACCTCATTAAAGTAGATGTTCCAAGACCTCGAAGCTTGTTTCAATCTATAAATGGACCGATTAAGCTTACATACAAGATGCTCTTTTCCCTTAGCAATGAATCTCTGGTTGCTTCATATAGATGTTCTCCTCAAGACTTCCATTAAGGAAAGCTGTCTTGACATCCATCTGTCACACCTCATAATCCATATGAGCTGCTATGCATAAGAGCTCCCAGACCTGATTTGAATCCATAGATTCAATCTCAGTATTCATTGCACTTTACAAAGATGTTGCATCTTTATCTTAGATTGCCTCGTCATATGTCCAGGGATCAGGTTCATGTTCGCCAGGGACCAAATCGAAAGATTCTCCCAAGGACATGAATCTATCAGGCTGTCTCACAACCCTCCCACTACGATGAGGTATCACTTGTGTATCCTCTGTGACATGCGGTGCAGTGACATGTGGTATATCCTCTTGTACTAGTGGTACTGAAGTCGAAACTTCCCCTGTCAACTCCTCAAGAACAATCCTACTCGTGGGCTTGTGGTTCATCATATAGTCCTCCTCTAGAAATCTGGCATTCGTACTAACGATCACCCTCTGATCTCTAGGACTATAAAACAAACCACCCTTTGTTCCCCTAGGATAGCCAACAAACAAGCACACTTCTGTACGAGGTTCCAACTTACCAGCATCATCCTTCAGCACATGTGCTGGACTCCCCCATATCCGAATATGTCTTAGACTAGGCTTCCGCCCAGTCCACAACTCTGTGGGAGTAGAAGACACTGATTTAGATGGAACCAAGTTCAGAATGTACACCGCCGTATCTAGAGCATATCCCCAGAACGAATCTGGCAAGTCAGAATAACTCATCATCGATGTAACCATCTCCATAAGAGTCCTATTCCTTCGCTCCGCTACACCATTCTGCTGGGGTGTGCCAGGTGCAGACAATTGAGATTGAATCTCAGCCTCTGATAAGTGATTCCTAAACTCTCCCAAGAGGTATTCACCACTACGATCAGATCGTAGTGTCATTTTGAATAATTGTCTATGAAAAAGATGAAATATTCAAAACTACCTCTTGCCTAGATAGACATAGGACCATACGAATCAGAATGAACCAATTTCAACACATCTTTGGATCTATACTGTTAGGATCTTTGTAATGGCTAGAGGGGGGGGGTGATTATCCTTTCTCCGTTTCTACAAGCAAGTTAGCGGAAGCAATACAAATACGAATAAGAATACAAGTAAGAAAACGATGAAAGCAACGCTAACACCCGATGTACGTGGTTCAGAGATGATGCTCCTACTCCACGATAATCCGTAAGGTGGATTAGTCCTAGCCAAGCTTCACTATATTCTCCTTTGGATGAACCAAGGTGGAGAAACCTTTCTTACAATGCTCTCCTCTTCTTTACAATGATGGATGATTAAGAACTAGAGAAGAAAAGGTTTTGAATTGCTAAAACACTTGGGAAAGCTTGGTGAGCACGAGGGTGTAGTTAGGAATGAGAGCACTAGCTTCACCAAGCTCTCCAAGGCCCCTTTTTATAGAAGAGGGGCTATTTTTCCCCTTGGGCCTCGATCAGTCGACTGATGCTTACCATCAGTCGACTACCGCCAAAGCCAACGGCTTCTGAACCAAGATCTCCGCTGAGATTCTTAGCCACAATTTCCAATGGCCAGGTGATCAGTCGACTGATCCCTCCATCAGTCGACTGATGGAGTGATCAGTCGAGTGATCGCAGGCCGCAGTCGAGTGTGACTACATTCTGTGCTCATTTTTGCGTTGATCAGTCGACTGCCACTGTTGTCAGTCGACTGATGGTAACATCAGTCGATCACATCACAAATCACGATCGATGGTTAGGGTTTCAACCTAACTCACTTTCGATGATCGATACATCATATCAGTCGACTTATACTCATCAAGTGTGAGTAATTCACACTTGATTTTACACCCTAGACCTAGACTTAACCTTCTAGCTCCTCATTAAGCCTTGCGTCTTCAGGATCCCTCCGAGTCCGTGACTTGTTCATCCTTTACGCTTGCTTCCAAGAGCTTCCTTTGGTTTCGTCATGTCTTGGGTTGCCAAATGATTGGACTTTATGCCACCAAGACTCCAAGTTTGGACTTATGCTGCCAAGACCTTACTTTGGACTTCCTTTGCCAAGGTTCACTTGGACTTTATGCTGCCAAGACTACAAGCTTGGTCTTACGCTGCCAAGTCCATCCCTTGGACTTTCCTTGCCAAGATCATACTTGGTCTTCCTTTGCCAAGGTTCACTTTGGACCTTACGTTGCCAAGACTACAAGCTTGGTCTTATGCTGCCAAGTCCATCCCTTGGACTTTCCTTGCCAAGATCATACTTGGACTTCTCTTTTACCAAGGCTTCATCCTTGGATTTCCCTGTCACTTAAACATATTCGCAATTAGATCACAAAACATTGCCTAACTTAGATGATTATCCAAACATCAAAACATATATAAATGCTTGGAGCATTGTTGCACCAACAATCTCCCCCTTTTTGATGTTTGGCAATCATTTAAGTTAGGTCTTTAAAAATACGCACATAATCATATTTTCAATATGAATTATAACTTAAACACTCCTTCTCCCCCTTTGACATACATCAAAAAGAGAAGGATTCAAACATGAAAAAAAAATTAATGTGTTGGATCTTGGACTAAGGTATAAGATTGAAATTAAGCTCCCCCTTAATCCAAGATATGCTTTATAATGTGTAAACAATATTTGAAGAAAAGCATAACAAAACTTAAAAAAATTAAGTCCTAACTTTGCACCAACAATGGATTTTGGAGATGAAAAAGATATAATTTATGAAACCCCCCCTAAAACACTGCAATAAATAGTCTTAAAACTTTGTGTATACGTAATATTATCATACTATAGTTTTAGGACGTCAAAGATACACTAAATATCAGAAAATGGAGCTGTTTATAAGAAAATACAGTGTATCAATCGACTGGTTTCTGAACTAGTCGACTGCTACGCCTGAAATCGAAATTTCAGCCTTTTCAGCCCAACTTCAGAAATGCGTTAGAAATTCTAGAAACCTCAAAAAATCATGAAATTTTGTGTACACATTTATGAGATCATACTTTATTAAGGAAAAATAGTTTGAAAAATATATGTTTTCCATATTTCAATATTGATACAAACTTGGAACCTAACAAAAGTTCTAAAGATTTTGCAAACTTTGTATCACTTTTGTGTTCCACTTGAAAAATGTTTTTCAAAATACGATGAACATAGTTTAAAATATATATAATTTCGAATTTCCAACCATGTTCTTAGAGCTATGTATTCATTACTTGAATACAAGCCTTCCCAATGATTGGTTCATAAGGTATTCATGTCTCTAGGTGTGTCATTGGCTCATAGTAATGCATCATAACAAGCATGATGAGCCAAGTACACCTTCCCTATCATCTCACATGTTTCTAAGTGTCTCAATACAAAAATCAAGGTTTCTTAAGGCTTTTGTGAGATGTATCAAGGTATAACGCTAACATATAAATATAGGATCATGCATACCTAGAATTTTACTCTACAAAGCACATACCAAGCTCTCTCCTTAATGATGAAAATTCAGTTTCGAGAAGAGCTTTGGTGAAGATATCGACAAGGTTGGACTTAGATTCTACATAATTTAGTTCAATGTCCCCTCTTGCCACATGATCTCTTATGAAGTGATGTTTCACTTCAATGTGCTTAGTCCTAGAGTGATGTACCGGATTTTTGGTCAAGTTGATGGTACTCACATTATCACAATAAACTTTAATGTTAGAGTAGTGTAGCTCATAGTCCATAAGGGTATGCCTCATCCAAAGTAATTGAGCTACATAACCAACCATAGCCACATATTCGGCTTCAGTGGTTGATAAAGCAACACAATGTTGCTTCCTACTACTCCAACTAACTAGGGAGGACCCAAGAAATTGGCATCCACCACTAGTACTCTTCCTATCCAATTTGCACCCGGCATAATTGGAATCGGTATAGCCAAGCAATTCAAACGACCTAGTCCTAGGATACCAAAGTCCTACATTTAGGGTGCCTTTAATATATCTTAAAATTCTCTTAACGGCTACTAAATGTGATTCTTTGGCACAAGATTGGTATCTTGCACACATACCTACCGCAAATAAGATATCGGATCTACTAGCGGTTAGGTATAGTAGGCTACCAATCATACTCCTATAAAGTTTAAGATCAATTGATTTACCTTCATGATCACTATCTATTCTAGTGCTAGTGGCCATAGGAGTGGTTACAATTTTGGCATTTTCCAAACCAAATTTCTTGATCATTTCATTTGCATATTTGGTTTGATAAATGTGAATCCCTTCATTAGTTTGCTTGACTTGTAAACCTAGGAAAAAGGTAAGCTCTCCAACTAAACTCATTTCAAATTCATTTTCCATGTTTTTTATAAAATCTTGGAGAAGATCATCATTTGTTGACCCAAAAATAATGTCATCAACATATACTTGGGCTATGAATATATCCTTTAATGTTGACTTTATAAACAACGTTTGATCTACTTGGCCTCTTCTAAAATCCTTAGAAATTAAAAAAGATGACAATCTTTCATACCATGCCCGAGGAGCTTGTTTTAACACATATAATGCTTTCCTAAGCTTACATACATGGTTTGGATAATCTATGTTCTCATATACTTCCTCCTTAATATAACCATTTAAGAATGCCGATTTAACATCCATTTGGTAAAGTTTAAATCCCATATAAGAAGCATACCCTAAGAGAATTGTAATAGATTCTAACCTAGCAACCGGGGCATAAGTCTCATCATAGTCAAGCCCCTCAACTTGATTAAATCCCCTAGCAACCAACCTAGCCTTATTTCTAGTGATATTTCCTTGGTCATCTAGCTTATTCCTAAAGACCCATCTTGTAGTAATTATGGTGCTATCATTGGGTCTAGGTACTAATTACCATACTTGACTTCTCTCAAATTGGGCCAATTCATCTTGCATTGCCAAAATCCAATCCGGATCATGTAATGCATCATTGATCGATTTGGGCTCAATTTGTGAAATAAGAGCTACTAGTAGGAGGTCTATGAAATGACCTAGTTCTTACTCCTTGAGATAGATCTCCTACTACTTGGTCAAGTGGATGATCTTGATGAACTCTTAGGGTTCTAGAAGAGGTTTCAAATTGATCATTATAATCTTCTACCCTCCTTTCATCATCGGAATCTCCTCTTTCTCCCCCTTGATCATTACCCCTTATGGTCAAATTTTGAAGTTTTTGGGTAATGCCTTAATTATTGTCATTAATATCCTTATCAATGGAGGACTTTCTAGGGTAGGTATTAGTGGTTTCATCAAATTGAACATTAGAAGATTCCTCAATTCCTTGGGTTCTCTTATTGTAGACTCTATACCCTCTACTTGTGGATGAGTATCCAACTAGGATTCCCTCATCCGCTTTGGATTCAAATTTTCCTAAGTTATCCTTGGTGTTTAGAATATACACTTTACATCCAAAGACTTTGAAATAATGAATTGTGGGGATAGTCCCATTCCATAATTCAAATGGTGTCTTTCCTAAAAACCTATGGATTTGAATCCTATTTTGGATATAGCAAGCGGTATTAACCGCTTCCGCCCACAAGTAGCTAGGTAAAGAATATGCATTAAGCATAGTCCTAGCCGCCTCTTGTAAGGCACGATTTCTCCTTTCCACCACCCTATTTTGTTGGGGGTGTTCTAGGACAAGAGAACTCATGCTTATACCCTTGCTCTAAACAAAATTGTGAAAATTTTGAGTTCTCAAATTCACCACCATGATCACTACGGATCCGGTTGATTTTGAGACTCTTTTCATTTTCAACCCTTTTACTAAATCCTATGATTATTTCTAAGGTATCCTCCTTATGTTTCATAAAGTAGACCCAAGTATATCTAGAAAAATCATCTACTATAACCAAACAATATTTGTTACCACTTAAAGATGGAGTACTATGGCAATCAAATAAGTCAAGATGCAATAATTCTAATGGTAAGGAAGTATTAGTTAAGGTTTTACCTTTGTATGATGCCTTTGTTTGTTTTCCTTCTTGGCATGCATCACACATTTTGTTCTTGACATACTTGATCTTTGGTAGCCCTTTGACCAACTCCATCTTGGCTACCTTGGCTATGCTTTTCATGTTGATGTGCCCCAATCTCCTATGCCATAGCCAACTTTCTTCTTCTTTTGTAACAAGACACTTAGTAGAAATGTTAGAAGCATATGAAAGATCAACATAATAAATATTTGACTTCCTATATCCCACTAACATACAATCATTTAATTCCTTGTGCCTAATCATGCATTTAGAGGATTCAAACGAGACATGATAGTTTGCATCACAAAGTTGACTAACACTTAATAAATTAAATTTCATATTTTCAACTAGTAAGACTTTGTGAATGACAATTTTAGGGGATACCTCAATTGTACCTCTACCTAATATCTTGAGTTTTCCACTATTCCCAAAGGACACCGCTCCCTTCTTCACATACTTAATTGTGGAGAACTTGCTCACATCCCCGGTCATATGTGTTGAGCAACCGCTATCCACAATCCACATACCTTGCTCTCCTACCTAAATCACATGAAAAATACAAGCTTTTGGTACCCAAACATTTGGACCGGTAACATTAAGTAAAAACTTCTTAGGTACCCATGCTTTCTTAACCTTTCCCTTAATGGTTGCTTTCCTATTAATCAATGAAATATAAGCAACTTCTTTTTCTTTTGGCTTATATCCTAAACCGGCCTTGTTGTAAATGGCTCTTTGTCGACTAAGGATCATATCAAGACATTTTGAGCCATTTGAAAATTTTTCTAAACATGTTTTTAATTCACTAACCTCATCCTTAAGTTTGTCATTTTCTTCCTTAAGCATCTAAGAATCAACATGTGAAGGTTTTTCATTCCTAATGGCCTTTAGTTCTACCTTCATGCTCTTAACCTTAGATTTAGACTTATCTAGAGCTTCTTTAAGATAGGCAATTGATTTATAGAGAAGCTTAACTTTGGGAGAGTTCATTACCTCATCGTCACTAGATGACAATTCATCACTTGAGGAGTCTTCTTGGCTTGATGTATCGGAATCATCTCCTAGGACCATGAGTGCCACATGGCGTGTGATGTGGCAAAGCTCATCATAGGAGGAGGAGTCTTCAACACTTGGTGTGTCCCATGTGGTTTGAGCTACCATAGCCTCCTTCTTCTTCTTCTCCTTCTTGTCATTCTTTTTCTTTTCTTTTTCCTCCTTCTTCTTTAGCTCCGGGCAATTTGGCTTTATGTGCCCCTTCTTGTTGCAAGCATGGCAAATCACATTGTTATTGAAACTTGAATTACCACTAAACTTACCTTTTGAAGAATGAGACCCCTTCCTTGCTTCTCTACTCTTGAACTCCTTTGATTTCCTATAGAGCTTCTTGACAAAATTGGACATCTCACTAGATGAGTCTTCATCACTACTTGAGTTATGCTCCGATTCGGATGATGATGATACTTCTTTTCTTTCCTTCTTCTTTTCCTTCTTTTCAACAAATAAAGCTAAACCCTTTTCCTTAGAGGACATGTTAGTTTGCTCATGTAATTCAAACTCACAAAATAATTCATCAATTTTAATTTAAGAAAGATCCCTAGTTACCTTAATGGCATCAACTATAGAAGTCCATAAAGAATTTCTAGGAAATGCTTGAAGTATGTATCTTACCAAGTCTCGGTTGTCAACTCGCTCACCTATGATGTGAAGTCCATTCACAATCTCCTTGAACCTTCCATGCATTTGGCTTACGATTTCATGCATCTTCATTTGGAAGGCTTGAAGTTGTCCAATTAGTAGGTCCTTCTTGGCCCTCTTTGACTCCTTGGAACCTTCATTTAGCTCAATGAGCTTTTCCCATAACTCCTTGGCGGATTCGAAAGACCCCACCTTGTTGAGTTGCTCCATGGTAATGCCACATTGAATGGTGAGTACCGCCTTTGCATTTGATTCAAATTTCTTATTTATTTCCCTTGTCCAATCCTTGCTTGGAATAGGATTTCCATGTTCATCCACTGGTTCCTCGAAGTCATCTACAATGCTATGCCAAATTTCAATATTACTCATTAGATAGTACTTCATCCTACCTTTCCAATACGCAAAATGACTCCCATCGAAGAGCGGTGGCTTGGCGGTGCTATATCCCTCTTGAAGAGCCATTGATGCCTTGGTTGATGGTGAGATCTTCCAAGCTATCCGGGCTCTGATACCACTTGTTAGGATCTTTGTAACGGCTAGAGGGGGGGTGATTAGCCTTTCTCCGTTTCTACAAGCAAGTTAGCGGAAGCAATACAAATACGAATAAGAATACAAGTAAGAAAACGATGAAAGCAACGCTAACACCCGATGTACGTGGTTCGGAGATGACGCTCCTACTCCACGGCAATCCGTAAGGTGGATTAGTCCTAGGCAAGCTTCACTATATTCTCCTTTGGATGAACCAAGATGGAGAAACCTTTCTTACAATGCTCTCCTCTTCTTTACAATGATGGATGATTAAGAACTAGAGAAGAGGAGGTTTTGAATTGCTAAAACACTTGGGAAAGCTTGGTGAGCACGAGGGTGTAGTTAGGAATGAGAGCACTAGCTTCACCAAGCTCTCCAAGGCCCCTTTTTATAGAAGAGGGGCTATTTTTCCCGTTGGGCCTCGATCAGTCGACTGATGCTTACCATCAGTCGACTGCAGCCGAAGCCAACGACTTCTGAACCGAGATCTCCATAGAGATTCATAGCCGCAATTTCCAATGGCCAGGTGATCAGTCGACTGATCCCTCCATCAGTCGACTGATGGAGCGATCAGTCGAGTGCAACTACATTCTGTGCTCATTTTTGCGTTGATCGATCGATGATCGTTCTCGGTCGGTGATGGGAACATCGATCATTGCCACATCGTTATCAGTCGACTGATGGTCAGGGTTTCAACCTGACTCAGTCGAGCACCTGACCAGTCGACTGATACATCGTATCAGTCGACTGATACTCATCAAGTGTGAGTAATTCACACTTGATTTTACACCCTAGACCTAGACTTAACCTTCTAGCTCCTCATTAAGCCTTACGTCTTCAGGATCCCTCCGAGACCGTGACTTGTTCATCCTTTGTGCTTGCTTCCAAGAGCTTCCTTTGGTTTCGTTATGTCTTGGGTTGCCAAATGCTTGGACTTTATGCCGCCAAGACTCCAAGTTTGGACTTATGCTGCCAAGACCTTACTTTGGACTTCCTTTGCCAAGGTTCACTTGGACTTTATGCTGCCAAGACTACAAGCTTGGTCTTACGCTGCCAAGTCCATCCCTTGGACTTTCCTTGCCAAGATCATACTTGGTCTTCCTTTGCCAAGGTTCACTTTGGACCTTACGCTGCCAAGACTACAAGCTTGGTCTTATGCTGCCAAGTCCGTCCCTTGGACTTTCCTTGCCAAGATCATACTTGGACTTCTCTTTTACCAAGGCTTCATCCTTGGATTTCCTTGTCACTTAAACATATTCGCAATTAGATCACAAAACATTGCCTAACTTAGATGATTATCCAAACATCAAAATATATATAAATGCTTGGAGCATTGTTGCACCAACATATACCCCTTGGCCTTGAAAGGCCTCTTGGTCATCTTACCCTCCAAGCAAGATTCGCAGGTTGGGAGATCCTCCACCACTCATAAACCCAAAGGTCCATCAGCTGTCAACCTTTGAATTCTGCTTAGGTTAATATTGTAGGAGATCAGTACGGCCGGCTAGAGGGGGGTGAATAGCCCTCGTTCATTGGATGTCGTAATTCGTTCTTTCTCGTGTGCTCGTCTACAATTGTCGTTAATATACGCAGCGGAAAAACAATAGGAATAACAACAACACAAGCACAATCAATACACAAGCATATACGTGGTTCGGAACCAAATGGTTCCTACTCCACGGGTGAGCTCCTCGAGCTCTAGTTATGCGCACGACACTAACTATAACACTCCTTCTTGACAACACGTCAGAGGTGGAGAAATCTCTCACAAGAAATTACAATGTAATATAGAAATACAAGCAAATACACAAATACAATACACAAGAAAACTTTCACCGATTGCTTTGATCGCTTTGCTTGTTGCTTGCTTTGATTGGCTCTTGAAGGACTGGAATGCAGCAACAATTCCCCTCCAATAGCTCCACAAAAGGCTTGGCGAAATCCTCCTACTCGTGCTCCATTTATAACTCAGATTTGTTTTGTAGCCGATCATTGCCAAAGGCACTACCGATCGCTTCGATTGTCTCACAACTACGGATCCACGCGGACAAGTTCCAACGGATCACCTACCAGTCGATTGATGATGCCCATCACGATCGGTGACCCAAGAGTCGATCGCCCGGCCTACGGAGCATTCTGCGCTCGCAACACTCCCATCACGATCAGCCATCCTCGACAATCGGCTCATTGTTGATCGCATCCATGGCGATCGCCAAGCACAAAACCCTAGCCTTACACCAGTCGAACTCTAGTCGATTTGGACCGAAACCTATGCCCGACGTCGGCAAAACCTCAAACACCAAGTTGTTTGAGCATCCGACCATCGGGAAAACCCTCAAACATCAAGTTTGAGCCTCTGACACTCAGTCTTAGCCACTTGGCCAAGTCCACCTTATCCCTCATGGAGTTCCCCACCAAAGCTCTCTTCCTTCGGCCTACGTCCCTCGGATGCGCCAAGCGCATGGCTTCACAACGCCATCTTTCACGTCTCATGCCCTAGAAGTATGCTTCCCTTTGGGCTCACTCCATTCGCTCCCCGTCCGGCGGTCCCTCGGATGCACCAAGCGCACGGCTTCGCAATGCCATCCTTCACCGACTCAAGGACCCCGAGCCTAGTGAACTTACCAAGTCCTTAAGACTTCCCATATGCACCAAGCGCACGGCTTCGCAATGCTTTGGATTTCCCATGCCAAGCACCAAGCGCACGACTTCGCAATGCTTTGGACTTTCCCATGCCAAGGCTTCCCCCTTGGACTTCCACACCAAGCTCCATGCTTGGATTTTCCATGCCAACCCCATGTTGGACTTTCCCACACCAAGCTCCATGCTTGGATTTTCCATGCCAACACCATGTTGGACTTTTCCATGACAATCCCATGTCATGAGTTTTGTCTATCATCAAAATACCATCAAGGTACTGCTGGCCCGATTGCACCAATAATTTCCCCCTTTTTGATGATTGACAAAACTACCATCTCAAGTCTACCAATTCTCCCATATTGGAAATTCTCATATCCCAATGAGAATTCCAACGAACCATAATTGGTAACTTGGTAACTTCTCCCCCTTTTTGACATTACATCAAAAAGGTCCTCCCCAAGGGTATGAATGTCTCATATCCCAATGAGATCTTACAATCTCTCCCTTGGAGGAACACATGCCTACAATCTTTCTAGTGATCCCATATCACTCAAAGAGAGGCAACCCAATTTTCCTCCCATGAGGAAATACACATCCATCTTCCCATGATGGATACCTCCCCCTAGAGGCTTGATCCCCCTTGACCATTGCACCAACAATGTCCTTGGAGAGTCCCTAAGCCAATAGGATCATTAACCAAATCAAAATTAAGGCAAAGTTCAACAATGAACTCACATCCACCTTAAAATTGATACTCACCCTCAACCCAACTCCTAATCCATATCCAATGGATTTCCACCCTCTCTAATGCTCTCCCAAGCATATCCTAGGGTTAGGAGTGGTTAGAGAACCTTAACCTAGCTGAACATGGGCCTAACCAACAAGATTTACGAAATCGGCTTAGGCGCAAATGATCAAATCGAAATCAGTCATTTGCCACCCCCATCGATCGTGCCATCCATGGCGATCGATAATCTTAGTAAATATACGTAATTTTAAAAATCTTGAAAATGCATACGTATAATACTTATCCTAAACACTATGGGTGAAAAATATTGGAAAATTATTTTACCCACTAAATTAGGAGATTGATACAAAGTTCAAAAGTTTAGAAAAGCTTCAATAAAGAGCCCTCTTTGTATCATCCCATTCAATGGTGATAGCTATCAAAAGATAGGCTTCACCAAGGTTTTTCAAAATGTTTTCAAAACCTTTAATTTCTTTTCCTTAAATATCTCACTTATATCTAGATGTGTAAAAACACATTCAAGGCAATTAATCTAGTGAGATGTGGGTTTTTGTTCTTTAAAATGGTCTCATGCATATTTCTAGGCAATATTATTTGATTCCCATCAAATCATGCCATAGTCCTTAACTCCATTTTAATTCATGCATGATATGATTATGGCATAGATATGATATAGATAAAAACATATGCCAATATCATGATGTCATGGCATGTGAATGAAACTTAAGCATACATGACATCTAAACATAAATCTAAACATGATCATGACATTTTATAGATAAACATGAAAATGATGTCATGACATGACAAGGCAAACAAAACATGGCAAGTAAAATATACTAAGGTATAGAATACCTAAGTGTGAAAATCAATTTGCCATTTTTAGGGATTAATTCTATTTTGCCTTATTGCCATTCATTTTCCTAGTGTGCCAAAAACCCAAAATGGCACACTAATACCTCTATGACCTAATTGTGCCAATTTAAATCAATTTTTAACTTCTCAAACCATATTGGCACACCGTAATGTGTCAACTCTACTATGGTTAGGTTAACTACCCATCCACTTAGGGTTGACACACCATAACCCATTTAGCGTGAATCGATCACGCTCTTAAGAACCCAATATCTATTGGAGCTCCTTGGGTTAACAAGGTATTCCCTAGGGATAACTTCCCTAGATACCTTCCTAATGACCCTTTTTGGCTTTGAAGCCATAGTCTTTTGGGTCTTTCCTAGGTCAACTCTAGAGGTGACTCCTCCATTGACCTTCTTAGTTGCTACATTTGATTTCTTTGAGGTGTTAGCCACTAAACACATACCATGGCTAGACTTAGGGATGACTTCCCTATTAGCCTTGGTTTTCCTAGACCTAGAAATAGTTCCATAATTAAATGGAACATTATGATAAATCTTCTTAGGCTTAGGTTTGTCACCCAAACCTTCCTTGCCCTTAGACCGTTTTTGAACCTTAGGTCTTGACTTTTGGACATTTGACCCTAGAATTGAATTTTCTATGATTCTAAGAGCTTTCTCCATTCTCTCAAGTCTTGACCTCAAGACTTGGTTCTTTAGCTCTAATTTTCCCATTTTTGAATTTTCATTAGGTTTTTGGGAAAACCTCTTCTTAGGCATATGCCTAGATTTCTTGGGATTAATACCCAAATTCTCTTCAATTCTTCTAATTGATTTCCTAGGTAGGATAGGTCTAGTGTTTTGGGTCCTAGGTTTGTCCTTAGAGAAACTAACACGCTTAGCACCTAAGCAATAGACCTTATTGTTTCTCCTAGCATGCTTTTCATTGATAATAGCAAGAGAACTAAAATAATTTTTAGCATGCTTTTTGACTTTAGGAATTAAAGGTGCATTAACTAAATGTACCTTAGGGTTAGCTTGGGAAGCTCCCCCTACATGAGTCACACCTTCTTGCCCTTTCTTCCTCCCCCTAGGGCATTGGCTTCGGTAGTGTCCCTTTTGATTGCATTTGAAGCACACAATGTGCTCTTTGCTCTTGATTTTGGGAACACCGGCATCCTTTGACTTTGGGTTGATTTTTGGTGTCGATGCCTTCTTCTTAGCCAATTTAGGGAATTTACTCTTGTAATGCCCTTTCTCCCTACACTCAAAGCATATTATGTGATTTTTATTTAGAATAATAACACTTGAGTTACCTAGGGAGGTGGTGGAGGCCTCTTCATGATCTTCACTTCTCCCGGATGTGGATGCTTCTTGTTCTTGCTCCGGGATGGAAGATTGCCTTTCCTCCCCCTCAATGCTAGAGGTGGAGGTCTCCACCAAATCATCAACATCTTCAAATGTTGTGGGTGCTTCTTCTTCGGCATTCTCCTCTACTTGTGCCGATTGGGAATTTTCTTGGAATTTCATTACCTTATTCCATAATTCCCTTGCATCCCTATAATCACCCAATCTAGACCAAATAGTGTTAGGCAACAAATCACTAATCAACTTGATTACCTTGAGATTTGTCTTGAAGTCTTTGATTTGGTCTTGGGTCCATTTTGACTTCTCAATTGGCTTGTTGTACTTGTCCCTAGGCATTTCAAAACCGTTTTCTATAATAATCATAAAATCAAAATCGGTTTCTAGATATACCTCCATCCGTTTCCTCCACCAAGCAAAGTCTCCATCGAAATTCGATGGATGGATGAAGCTGGCCATTGTAGTGCTCTCGCGGCGGTTAGTCCTTGAAGAGCGACCTCGGCTCTGATACCACTTGTAGGAGATCGGTACGGCCGGCTAGAGGGGGGTGAATAGCCCTCGTTCGTTGGATGTCGTAATTCGTTCTTTCTCGTGTGCTCGTCTACAATTGTCGTTAATATACGCAGCGGAAAAACAATAGAAATAACAACAACACAAGCACAATCAATACACAAGCATATACGTGGTTCGGAACCAAATGGTTCCTACTCCACGGGTGAGCTCCTCGAGCTCTAGTTATGCGCACGACACTAACCATAACACTCCTCGACAACACGTCGGAGGTGGAGAAACCTCTCACAAGCAATTACAATGTAATATAGAAATACAAGCAAATACACAAATACAATACACAAGAAAACTTTCACCGATTGCTTTGATCGCTTTTCTTGTTGCTTGCTTTGATTGGCTCTTGAAGGACTGGAATGCAGCAGCAATTCCCCTCCAATAGCTCCACAAAAGGCTTGGCGAAATCCTCCAACTCGTGCTCCATTTATAACCTGCATCAAGCAATTTTTGCGCCTAGCAGTCGACTACCAAAAGGCCGATCATTGCCCTTGTAACGTTGTCTCTACAACGGCGGATCCACGTCGGACAAGTTCCAACGGATCACCTACGATCAAGCGATGATGCCCCATCACGATGGTGACGATAATCGGCCGCCTGATCGGCTATGGAGCGTTCTGCTCGCGACACTCCCATCGATCATTGCCATCCCTCGGCGGTCATGCCCGATCCATAGCGATCGCGCCAAGCACAAAACCCTAGCCTTACACCAGTCGAACTCTAGTCGACTTGGACCAGTCGAACCGGCACCTATGCCAATCGACTGACGTCGGACAAAACCTCAAACACCAAGTTGTTTGAGCATTCGACCGTCGGGTAAACCCTCAAACATCAAGTTTGAGCCTTCGACACTCAGTCTTAGCCACTTGGCCAAGTCCACCTTATCCCTCATGGAGTTCCCCACCAAAGCTCTCTTCCCTCGGCCTACGTCCCTCGGATGCGCCAAGCGCACGGCTTCGCAATGCCATCCTTCGCATCTCATGCCCTAGAAGTATGCTTCCCTTTGGGCTCACTCCATTCGCTCCCCGTCCGACGGTCCCTCGGATGCACCAAGCGCACGGCTTCGCAATGCCATCCTTCACCGACTCAAGGACCCCGAGCCTAGTGAACTTACCAAGTCCTTAAGACTTCCCATATGCACCAAGCGTACGGCTTCGCAATGCATTTCTCACCAAGCACCAAGCGCACGGCTTCGCAATGCTTTGGATTTCCCATGCCAAGCACCAAGCGCACGGCTTCGCAATGCTTTGGACTTTCCCATGCCAAGGCTTCCCCCTTGGACTTCCACACCAAGCTCCATGCTTGGATTTTCCATGCCAACCCCATGTTGGACTTTCCCACACCAAGCTCCATGCTTGGATTTTCCATGCCAACACCATGTTGGACTTTTCCATGACAATCCCATGTCATGAGTTTTGTCTATCATCAAAATACCATCAAGGTATTGCTGGGCCGATTGCACCAACAAATATGACCAAGCCTAAGATCCCAAAGATATGTTTGGTTCATCTTCGAAGGTTCTTTTCTCTTATCGGAATTAGAAGATGAGTTATTAACTTCTATTTGCATCGTGGGAGCTTGTGGTTCAAGTTATAAATTTCCTATCTATGTACCTGAATAGATAATGTCCCTATTTCTTTTATAACAAATCTGTCATTAAAAGGAATAGATTATCCATCCATAATTTAGAAACCGAAAGAAATTCTTTCTAAATAAAGGTACATAAAGAAAATTCTTAAGAACCAAAAACTTTATTTTTCTCAAAAGATAAATAAAACATCTCCCACTGCAATAGCCGCCATCTTCATGGCATTGCCCAAGTAAATGGTAATATCCCCTTTAGCTAGTCGTCGGGTTTCCTGGAACCCCTGCAAAGTATTGCAGACATGATTAGTGGCTCTCGTATCTACACACCAGGTGCCGGTAGATAATGCCTCTAACCATGTTTCAACGATTGGACCAAAGGATATACTTTTGTTCTTGCTTCGGATTGGGATAATCCTTCTTCTTATGTCCAGTCTGCTTGCAAGTGAAGTACTTGCCTTTCGGCTTCTTCACTCCTCCCTGAGATCCTCCCACCACCTTTGCTCCACCTTGTTTCTCCTTCCTCTTGCCTTTCGTCTTAGAAGTAGAAACCTTTTGAGCAACCATGGCTTGAGGACACTCTTTGAAGAGTGCATACTTGTACTTCTTAGCAGATAAGACAATATCTAGATTCTTTTCCAATCATCATTATTTGGGTACAGTAAGTTTATTTCCTTTAGTATCATAGTAAATGGACTGAAAGTCATTTTTGAAAATCCTAAGAATCACAATGATCAAATTATTAGATTTCAAATATTATTGATTCCTCAAAACAATAAAATTCCGAAATCAACCAACACCTCAAAACACCGAGAATATCGCATGCCACAATAGTGTTGATGTATACGAATTCTACATTTGTAAGAGGAGGTTTTACCCATTAATTTTACTATCTTGTCAACCTTACTTTTTGACAAATAAAATTAATAGTTGGTTCCTCTTTGGCCCTACAAATAAAAGCAGTGACTCCGATAAGGAGGATACTTTTTATTTGCATCTAAGTGTGCACCATTACACGATACTAAGGAAACTATCTCGGATTATATGCCTTACCGATGTGGAAGTACACATACTCCTAAATAATTTCCTATAACCATTATTTGACCTAGTGATCCACAAAAAAACTCATCCGATGGGGAGGAAGGCACTCAGAGTCGACGTGCAAGTTTGTTGCATCACACGTCAAATTGTAATGGAGGCCACGGGAATTAATTAAAATGTCCCTCTCCCACTTAGTAAATTAAAAATGAGGAATTTTCAAGCACACACAACATGCATATAAAACAAATCAGCAATAAATATGAAAAAAACAGAATTTTTTCAACTATTATGACTTTGTTCTCCAATATGCATCCCGTCGTGTCGCCACCTCGTCCGCTCCACCTTTTCCGTGCGCAAGCCACATAAAGATATCCGAGCCGAGATATATTATTTTAATTTACATCCATCGATCCTATACTCCACGAAGGAGTGTACAAACGATCTAGATTGAAAGTAAACTAAAATGATTGGCTAAACAATGCCGTATTTAATTACAAAAATTAAATACTAATCTAGCCTCGTCAACCCCGAGGATTCAAATGATATACATACAATCACACACAAACAATCACATACACACATATAGCCATAATAGTCGGATCTTATGCCTGCAACCAAAAAAGTTAGCCTATGCACATCCTACTATTATCCGGCATACTCAATATATGATATGTGCATGAAAGTAACCGAATCCAAAACACACAAAATCGGAAACCGTGGCTCTGATACCAATTGTTGGGATCAATCGCTTCGGAGGCTCATTGGCTCCCATGTCCCCGGATTAAAATTTTCACTGATGAAAACTAATCCGGATGGGATGAGTTTCCTAAGCACAACCAATTCGTCGTCGTGCTAACGACTCGACCGATCGCTTGAACAAACTAGTTGTTCAAGCAACCAAGCTCTTCTAGTCGGTTAGCCGCGGAAGAGACGACACACGGATCGCCGGTTTTTGTGTTTATCTTCGGGGTCCATGATTATACAAATACATACACATGCAAGCTAGTATAATCAACACATACTAATCAAAATAATAAGAACATGTAAAGATCAATAATAAAAGTTATAAAACTTTTATACCTCTTGAGCTTCTATCGTATGTCCTAACCTCCTTGTAGACTTCGTGTGGGCGAAGATCCTCCACAAGTTGAAGCTTCCTAGATCTTCTTCAATCCAAAGAAAGAAGAACTCTCCTTCCCTTCTTGCTTGAGCCAACCACCAATCCACAAAGGATTGATGCCGCCGGCCACAAGAATAGAGAGAACAAAATGGAAACCACCAAGGAACCAAACTAGGGACAAACCCTAGCTTCTAGTGCCGCCGGCCAAGATGGAGTGAAGAGCAGAAAGGGAATATATGTTGGGCGCCGGCCAATGTATAGGGAAAAGAGAAGGAGCCGGCAACACCCTAGGAAGAAGAAGAGCTCTTCTCCTATAGTTGCCGCCCACCTTCTTGCAAACCCTAGCCGCCCAATCATAAGAGCCAAACCCTAATCTAATTAGGGTTTCCTCCTTAGGCTTTCTTGCCGCCCAACCAAGGTGGAAGGAAGAGATCTAGGAACCGGCCACCTTCCCTAGGAAGAAGAAGAGCTCTTCTCCTATAGTTGCCGCCCCTCTCCTTCCAAACCTTGCCGCCCAACCAAAGGAGCCAAACCCTAATCTAATTAGGGTTTCCTCCTTAGGGTTTCTTGCCGCCCAAGCCATTGATGGGCAAAACCCTAATCTCCAAAAACCAAAATCCTTGTTTCCGCCCAACCCATTCTCCCATATATATATAGAGTTAGGTTTAGGCCTAGGTTTAATCTCCTCCATTGGTTCTAGAGATTTAATCTCAACCGTCGGATCTTAGAGATTTAATCTCAACCGTCGGATCTTAGAGATTTAATCTCCACCTAGGGATTTAATCTCAACCGTTGATTCTAGAGATTTAATCTCCACCGTCGGTTCTAGAGATTTAATCTCAACCGTCGGTTCTAGAGATTTAATCTCCACCGTCGGTTCTAAAGATTTAATCTCAACCGTCGGTTCTAGAGATTTAATCTCCACCGTCGGTTCTAGAGATTTAATCTCAACCGTCGGTTCTAAAGTTTTGTTTTCCATCATTGGATCTAGACTTCATGAGGTGTTAATAGGCTAAATAGGGACCATGAGGAGGAGTTGGATCTTGGCCACCCGATGGATTGGAACCACACAAACTTGATCCATCAATGATGTTCCATTCCACTAGAGGATCATCATTGAATTACCTCACCAACCACCATATGATAATATGGGCTCCATATATTATTTGTACATCCATCTCCCCGTGTTTAAGATATCGAATGTCCGTCAATTAATTGATTTACTGACCATCAATTAATTAACATCTAACTCCTCGAGTAGTACCACTCAACCTTATCATCATGTTGACTAAGTCAACCTGCAGGGTTTACATGATGAACCTTATGAGCTCCTCAAGGGGACATCATCAACCTATATATAGGACACAGTTTCCTCCTATAATCAACGACACACCATGTAAATAATATCATTTCCCAACTTACCGGGCATATTAATTTAATCCATCTAAATCTCACCCTTTGGTAAATCAAAGAAATAAATACTAAGTACATGTGCCCGTTATTATATCGGGATTAAGAGCATGTACAACATAATATCCGAGGTCCGATTCAATTATGTAGTCAGCAATAAATTGAATCACCTCTATGTCGGTCCTTCTCAATACACCTAAGTGTACTAGTGTAACTCTATGTTCAAGACAAAACAATACCAAGCTACACTACAACCATGCCAATGGTTTGTCCAAAACCATCTTGGTTGTGAGCCTCTACTTATATTCTACAAGGGACTGATAACATGATCTTCTATGCCACACCAAGCACCATGTTATCTATAATGTAAAATATTAGACAATATGCACACATATAATAAGTATAAAGTGCAAACAATGATCATGTGATTCTTATTTCAAAATAAAGATGTTCATACAAAAGAGCTAGGCTTTCAGTATACATCCCAACAACCAGTTGACTGACACATCTCAAACATGAGGTTTTAACCCAAGTATGATGCCCCCATACTTGCTAGACCATCCTTAGCCTAGACCTAAGCCTTCTAGCCACCTCTGTCAGCCTCACACCTCTCGGATTCCTTCAAGTCATCCATGACTTGTTAATCCATTACGCTAGCCTTCATATACTTCCATCGACTATGCCATGCTAACGGTGTCTACACCACCAAGGCACATTGGACTTACGCTGCCAAGACTCCGCTTGGACTTTACGCCGCCAACCATTGGACTTATGCTGCCAAGACTTCCGCTTGGACTTTATGCCGCCAATATAAAACCCCTCGGACTTCTCAAGTGCCACCTTTACCATGGTTAGGTTAACTACCCTTCCAATCAAGGTTGGCACACCCTAAACCAATCTAGCGTGAATCAATCACGCTCTTAGGAACCCAAAACCTATTTGAGCTCCTAGGGTTTACTAGGTATTCCTTAGGAATAACCTCCCTAGATACCTTCCTAATGACCCTTCTAGGCTTGTTTGCCTTGGTCATTATTGTCTTGCCTAGGTTGACTCTAGGGTTAACTCCCATTGCAACCTTCTTAGTGGCTTGCTTAGGTTTCCTTGAAACCCTAGCCACTAGGCACATACCTTGGTCAACCTTAGGGATGACTTCCCTATTGACCTTGGTCTTCCTAGACCAAGTTTGTGTTCCATAATCAAATGGAACCCTATGATAAGCCACCTTAGGCTTAGGTTTGTGACCCAAACCCTTCTT
The DNA here is from genome assembly GCA_025175895.1 of Wurfbainia villosa. Lineage (NCBI taxonomy): Eukaryota > Viridiplantae > Streptophyta > Magnoliopsida > Zingiberales > Zingiberaceae > Wurfbainia > Wurfbainia villosa. The sequence continues at coordinate 12,342,410 of CM045987.1, forward strand.
GCCCATGGTTGACTCTTGTCTCCTATGCCCTAGGTGTTGACTTTGACTTCTAGACCCTATGGTTTGACCATTTGACCTTTGCATTTGATTTGTCATTTTTGCAAGGGTCTTTTTAAGCTTCTCAAGCCTTGACCTCAATGCTTGATTTTCAAATTCTAATTGTCCAATTTTCAATTTTTAATTTGGTCTTTGGCATTGTTCTTCCTAGGCATATGCCTAGTCCATTTAGAATTAAGATCTAGGTGCTCTTGTACCTTTCTAATTGTCTCCCTAGGTAGAATTGGTCTAGAGTTGTTTGATCTAGGTTTGTCCTTAGATAAATTTGTTTTAGGGATATTAGTCCCAAATTTCTCCTTGTTATTGAGATGAATATTCTTAGCTCCTAAAAGAATAGCAAGTGAATTGAAATTCCTAACATGCTTTTGTCTATTAAAACTAGAAGAATGAGCATTATTGAAATGATATACCTTAGGGTTTGCCTTTGTGGCTCCCCGTACTAGTGATGCTCCCCTTTGCCCCTTCCTCTCCCCCTTCGGGGCATTGACTCCAGTAGTGTCCCGGTTTTCGGCATTTGAAGTAAATCACTTGCTCCTTGCTTTTCTTGGTGGGAACACTGGCATCCTTTGACTTTTCTTGACTTTTAGGTGTCGAAGTTGCTTTCCTTACTCTCTTTGGACACTTACTTTTGTAGTGCCCAGATTCCCTACACTTAAAGCAAATTATGTAATTTTTATTTAAAATTACATTTCTTGAGTTACCTAAGTCCGTGGTGGAAGCCGGAATTGCTACTTCACTTCTTCCGGAGGTTGAAGCAACTTCTTGCTCTTGCTCTTGCATGAGAATTCTCTCCTCCCCCTCAATCCTAGAGGTGTAGGCTTCTTCCACCTTTTCTACTTCTTCTCCCACTGACCCGAAAGTTGACTCCTACTCAACTTCCGAATCCTCACTTGCTTGTGAGGATGAAGATTCATCTTCGACCTCCTCTTCTTGAGCCGGTGATGGGTCGTTATGGAGCTTGGCCAATTCCCTCTAAAGATCCTTGGCATCCATGCAATCACCTAGGCTACACAAGAAGTCATTAGGTATCAAATCAAAAATAAATTTTACTACCTTCTTGTTTTTCTCAAATTGTTGGAGTTGCTCCTCACTCCATCTCTTCTTTTTTGAGGAAGCCACCTTTTGGTCCTCTTGGATATTCAAATCCATCCATTAAGATGGACCACTTCTCAAAGTCTCTAAACATGAAAAAATCTTCAATTCTTCTCTTCCAAGAATTGAAGCCTTCTCGTCCATATAGGGTGTAAGGCATCGGTGTGTTGATGTCCCAACCTAGTTTTCTTCCAACTCCATCTTCACCCTCTAGCGTCTTTGTCTTAGCTCCCGGCTGTTAGTCCGTAGAAGTGTCCCAGGCTCTGATACCACTTGTTGGGGAAATGTTGACCGCTAGAGGGGGGTGAATAGAATCTTAGAATGCGTAGATGGAATTCGATTGCGTTCGTCTACAAATCTCGTAAGCGCGCAGCGGAATAATAAGAAAGCAATAAATAAATAGACAAATACGCAATTACACAAGTATGTAACGTGGTTCGGAACCAAACAGTTCCTACTCCACGGATCTAGCTCTAAAGAGCTCTAGCGATGCTAATCACACACCACTAATAAAACACTCCTCGACACAAGTCGAAGGCGAAGAAACCTCGTATAATAGTTTACAACAATAAACTAATTACAACAAGGAAATACAATATGAAATACAACAAGAGATACAAAGAAAACTTTACACAAAACTCTTTTGAATGCTTGCTTGCTAGGTTGATCAAGTAGCACTTGGAGACCCTGAATTGTAGCAGCAACTCGCCCCAAAACACTTCAAAGAACCTAAATGAAATCCTCCTCTACGATCTCCATTTAAAGCTTCTACCTGGGCTGGAAATCGCCGATCAGTCGACTGCTCGGGACCATCAGTTGACTGATGACATTGTTGCTGTGAGACAATGGTGCGATCCACGCTGGAAAAATCCAACAGATAGGACATCAGTCGCTGATCTAGCCTCCACTCAAAATCTAACCCCAGCAGTTGAGTCAGACTCCATTCTCGTGCGAAAAGCAGCATGATCGATCATATGATCACCGATCGCTCGCTAATCGATCCAATCGCTAAAGGTCGAGACGACTGCTGGGCCAATTCCCGTAGTCAAACCCTAGTTGACTCACACTAGTCGACTGCCATATGACAACAATCAACTGGCATATCTCAAACATGAGATTTTAACCCAAGTATGGTGCCCCCATACTTGCTAGACCACCCTTAGCCTAGACCTAAGCCATATAGCCACCTCCATCAGCCTCACGCCTCTCGGATCCCTCCAAGTCATCCATGACTTGTTCATCCATTGCGCTAGCCTTCAGGTACTTCCATCAGTTATGTCATGCTAACAGTGTCTACACAGCCAAGGCACATTGGACTTACGCTGCCAAGACTCCGCTTGGACTTTACGCCGCCAATCATTGGACTTATGCTGCCAAGACTTCCGCTTGGACTTTACGCCGCTAATATCAAACCCCTTGGACTTCTCAAAAGCCAAGACTCAAGCTTGGACTTTCCCTTGCCAACCCATGTTGGACTTTCCATGCCAAGACCCATGCTTGGACTTTTCCTTGCCAACCCATGTTGGACTTTCCATGACTGTTGGAGATTTGACGCCGCTAGAGGGGGGGTGAATAGCGTTTGACCGTACGTAGATGGAATTCGTTCGCGATCGTCTCTACAAAACTCTTTATGTGCAGCGAAATAGAAATAATAAAAGCAATAACGAAAAGATACAATCACGAACACAAGGATATAACGTGGTTCGGAACCGCACGGTTCCTACTCCACGGATCGGGCTCAAACGAGCCCTAGTGATGCCAATCACACACCACTAAGCAATAAACTCCTTCTCGACAACAAGTCGGAGGTGGAGAAACCTCGTACAATTGATTACAACAAGTAATACACAAAAATACAAGCAAAATACAAGGAAATGTAAAGAACACTTTACAAACTAGGGTTTGAGCACTTTGCTTGTTGGTTGCTTGGATGAGGTTGAAGGGCCCCAAATGCACTCGCAAATCGCCTTCAAATCGCCTCAAGTAAGCTCCCAAAGAATCGATGCTTGAGCTTTCCATGAATGCTATCCTTCATCGGGCTAGATTTCCTAGCAATGATCGCCATAAGTCCTCATCGACTTCCAAGATCAGTAGCTTTGAGACAACGGCTCAATCCACGCTGACAAGTTCCAATGGGACTCTTGGCCGATCACAACATTGGCAATGATCGCCAACGCTCAGAGTCAACTAGCCACGGCCACGAAGCATTCTTTTCGACAGAACTAGCGATCACGACCCTGGCCGATCGTCAGAGACATCACGATCGCTTCCAATGAGCAATGACCGCCTGAGCAATTCCACTCTAAGTTGGCAAATAACTCAAATCGACTCACGGTAGTCGAACCGGCCATATTGCCAGTCGACTGCCAACCTCAAACATGAGGTTTTAACCCAAGTATGGTGCCCCCATACTTGCTAGACCACCCTTAGCCTAGACCTAAGCCTTCTAGCCACCTCCATCAGCCTCACGCCTCTCGGATCCCTCCAAGTCATCCATGACTTGTTCATCCATCGCGCTAGCCTCTAGGTACTTCCCTCGGCTATGTCATGCTAACGGTGTCTACACCGCCAAGGCACATTGGACTTACGCCGCCAAGACTCCGCTTGGACTTTACGCTGCCAATATCAATCCCCTTGGACATCCAAATGCCAAGACTCAAGCTTGGACTTTCCCTTGCCAACCTACGTTGGACTTTCCATGGCAAGACCCATGCTTGGACTTTCCCTTGCCAACCCATGTTGGACTTTCCATGCCAAGACCCATGCTTGGACTTCTCATTTGCCAAGACCCATGCTTGGACTTCTCATGCCAAGTACACAAGACTTGGACCTTCCCAATTGTCAAGTGTCCCACTTGGACTTTCCATGCCAAGTACCCATGACTTGGACTTTACCTTGCCAAAACCCATGTTTGGACTTTCCCATAATCATATGGTCAACCCCAGTCAACCATCAAAGTCTCCCTCGAGTCAAACTCGAGTCTAGTCAATTATAACCTGGATCGATTGTATAAACAATCTCCTCAACATATTAACCGACATCAATGTTAAACCACTTTGTCAAACATCAAAACATCACTCGAGTCAAACTCGAGTCCTGGTCAATCGTGACCTGAGCCGATTGCACCAACAATCTCCCCCTTTTTGATGTTTGACAAAAACCAAACAAATCATTTGAGTTAGACCACTAACTCAAATCCCTTACCAATTATCCCAAATTGGTAAACACTCTCCAAATGTTCTCCCCCAAACATTCTCCCCCTTTTTGACTAACATCAAAAAGGTTTTCTCTCCAAAGAGGTCAATGTCTCATGTCCCAATGAGATCTTACAATCTCCCCCTTGATCCAAAAATAAATACCTAGGATGCCTACCATCTTCCTAGTGATAATTCACCTATCACTCAAGAGAGACAATCCTATACTCTCTCCCAATTTCCAAATTGGGTCTCTCAAAAGTCCCATCAATTTCCCAATTGATGTCATATTCTCCCAATAACTTCTCCTCTTCAAGGAGAAAAACACATCCATCATCCCAAGATGGATACCTCCCCCTAAAGGCTTGCTCCCCCTTGACCATTGCACCAACAATGTCCTTGGGAAGCCCCTAAGCCAATAGGAACTCTAAACCATCAAAATTAAGGTTCTAAGTTCAACATAGAACTTTCACTCACCCTAAATTTGATACTTTGACCTAATACAGCTCCTAATCCATATCCAATGGATTTTCACCCTTTATAATGCTTCCTAAAGCATATCCTAGGGTCAGGAGTGATTAGGAACCTTTTCCATAGCTGAACAAGGGCTAAACAAACCTTGCAAGAATCACGATCATCATGTAGGCCGATCGATAATCAAAATCTCGATTTTCAATTTATCGTAATAAATTTTGGAAATTCATAAATAATTATACGTAATTCAAAAAATTGTGAAAATTCATACGTATAGTACTTATGACACACACAATGGGTGAAAAATATTTGAAAATTATTTTACCCATAAAATAGTGAGTTTGATACAAAACTTAAAACCATTGAAATTTTCAATGTTTTGGCCCTATTTTGTATCAACTCTATCAATGGTGATTGCTATCAAAAGATAGACTTCACCAAGGTTTTTCAAAATTATTTTAAAATGTTTTCAAAACCTTATTTTGGATTATATTCCTTGGGCTCTATGTCCATGACTTGTACACATGCTCTCCCAATGATCCACAAATGAAACAAGATGAGTTTTAGTTCATCTAGATGCAAAAACTATGCACCTTGAACTCAACTCATATCCTAGCATCTCACATGTATCTAAGGTGTATAAATACACATACATGTTAATTGGATGTGAGATGTGGGTTTTGTTCATCCTAATCTAGGGTTTCATGCATTCTCTAAGACAACCCTACTTGATTCCCTTATAAATGGGACTTCAAGTCATGTCATAGTCCTTAATTCAATTTCAACCAAATTGTCTTAAATGCATGAATGATTATGGTATTAGAAATGTTATAAATAAGCATATGCTCATAATCATGATGTCATGAACACATGACATTTGAAACCTTAATCCTAAACATGAACATGACATATAAAATCATAGAACTAGGCATGATGTCATGACATGACATATGGCAATCAAAGCATGGCATATAAAATATATAGGTATAGTAATACCTAAATTTTAATATTAATTGTCATTTGATATAGTTAGATATATTTTGCCATATTGTCATTAATCTCCTTAGTGTGCCAAAAACCCAAGATGGCACACTAACACTCTAAACCCTAATTGTGCCAATTTGATCATTTTATCAAAACTTCTCAATTAATATTGGCACATCCTAAAATCTTTTAGAATTCAAATCTAACCACATCCCAAGGTAACCAAAACCTTGAAAATGACCTAACATGCCACCTTTGCCATGATTGAGTTAACTACCCATCCAATCAAGGTTGGCACACTTAAACCCATCTTAGCGTGAATCAATCACGCCTTAGGAACCCAAAACCGATTTGAGCTCCTAGGTTAATTAGGTATTCCTTAGGATAACCTCCTAGATACCTTCCTAATGACCTCCTAGGCTTGTTAGCCTTGGTCATTTGGGTCTTACCTAGGTTGACTCTAGGTAACTCCTTGCAACCTTCTTAGTGGCCACCCTAGGTTTGCTAGAAACCCTAGCCACTAGGCATACCCTTTGGTCAACTCTAGGATAACCTCCTATTGACCTTGGTCTTCCTAGACCTAGTCAGTGTTCCATAATCTAATGGAACACTATGGTAAGCTACCTTAGGCTTAGGTTTGTGACTCAAACCTTGCTTACCCTTGGTTGACTTTTGACTCTTAGGTCCTTGGTGTTGACTTTGACTTTTGGACATTTGACTTTGACCATTAGCCCCTTTAAATTGATTTTGTATATTCCTAAGGGTCTTTTCTAGTTTTTCAAGCCTTGACCTCAAGGCTTGATTTTCAACCTCTAATTGCCCAATTGATTTTTGATTAAGTTTTTGGGCATTACCATTTTCTCTAGGCATATGCCTACCCTTCTTAGGGTTAATGCCTAAGTGGTTTTCTATTTTCCTAATGCTTTCCTTAGGAAGAGTTTTTCTAGGGACATTAGTCCCAAATTTCTCCTTTCTTGAAAAATTTACCCTCTTGGCTCCTAAGCAAAAATATTTATCTCTAGCATGCTTTTCATGGTGAATTGCAAGAGAATTAAAATTTCTAGCATGCTTTTGACTTTTAAATTTGGAAGGTGCATTACTAAAATATACCTTAGGGTTAGCTATAGAAGCTCCCCCTACTTGTGATGCTCCTCCTTGCCCCTTCTTCTTCCCCCTAGGGCATTGACTCCGATAATGCCCCTTTGAATTGCACTTGAAGCATATGATGTGCTCCTTGCCTTTAGGTGTTGGGGAACCGGCATCCTTGACTTTTGGTGCGTGGAGCTTTCTAATCTTCTTTGGGCACTTGCTCTTGTAGTGCCCTTCCTACACTCAAAACATATCATATGATTTTTATTACAAATTGACATGTTTGAGTTACCTATGGTGGTGGAAGGTGTTGGAATTGAAACTTCTTCATCTTGACCGGATGTGGAAGCTTCTTCTTAATGCTCCGGTGTTGAGGAAACTCTAATCTCCTCCTCAATCCTAGAAGTGAATGCTTCTTCCACTTCCTCCACCTCTTCCGATCCAGATGTTGATTCCCTATCAACCTCCGAATCCTCAAGATCTTTGGATGAAGATGTATTTGCTTCTTTTTGAGCTTGAGAGGATGAGCACTCTTCTTCTTCTTCTTGGACCAATGATGAGTTTTCATGGAGCTTTGCCACTTGGCTCCACAACTCCTTAGCGTCCATATAGTCCCCTACCATACACACAATCTCATTAGGGACCAAATCAAGAATAAATTTTACTACCTTCATGTTTTTCTTGAAGGCTTGGAGTTGATCTTCACTCCACTTCTTCTTCTTGAGGAATCCTCCCTTTGGTCCTATTGGATAGCTAAAACCCTCCATCAAGATAGACCATTCTTTGAAGTCCCTCATCATTAGGAAGTCTTCAATTCTTGACTTCCATTGCTTAAACCCTTCTTGTCCATAGAAGGAGTAAGGGATTAGTGTGTTAATATTCCATCCCAATTGTTCTTCCATCTTCACCCTCTAGCTTCTTTGTCCTAGCTCCCAGCGGTTAGTTCGTAGAAGAGCCCCGGGCTCTGATACCAAATGTTGGAGATTTGACGCCGCTAGAGGGGGGGGGGTGAATAGCATTTAACTATACGTAGATGGAATTTGTTCGCGATCGTCTCTACAAAACTCGTTATGCGCAGCGGAATAGAAATAATAAAAGCAATAACGAAAATATACAATCACGAACACAAGGATATAACGTGGTTCGGAACCGCACGGTTCCTACTCCATGGATCGGGCTCAAACGAGCCCTAGTGATGCCAATCACACACCACTAAGCAATAAACTCCTTATCGACAACAAGTCGGAGGTGGAGAAACCTCGTACAATGGATTACAACAAGTAATACACAAAAATACAAGCAAAATACAAGGAAATGTAAAGAACACTTTACAAACTAGGGTTTGAGCGCTTTGCTTGTTGGTTGCTTGGATGAGGTTGAAGGGCCCTGAAATGCACCTACAAATCGCCTTCAAATCGCCTCAAGTAAGCTCCCAAAGAACTGATGCTTGAGCTTTCCACGAACAACTACTTTTATCCTTCATCGGGCTAGATTTCCGCCTAGCAGTCGACTGCCATAAGTCCCCAGTCGACTGCCAGCACTGTAGCTTTGAGACAACGGCTCAATCCACGTTGGACAAGTTCCAACGGACTTGGCAATGATCTTGGCCGATCGCTAACGCTCGTAGTCAATCGCCACGGCTACGGCGCTTCTTTGCTCGACAGAACTAGCAATGATGCCGATTCTAGGCGCCGATTGTCAGACATCACCGATCGCTAATGAGCAATCGCCGCAGAGCAATTCCCTCTAAGTTGGCAAATCGAACTCAATCGACTCACGGCGAATGAACCACCATATTGCTCCGACCGCCAACCTCAAACATGAGGTTTTAACCCAAGTATGGTGCCCCCATACTTGCTAGACCACCCTTAGCCTAGACCTAAGCCTTCTAGCCACCTCCATCAGCCTCACGCCTCTCGGATCCCTCCAAGTCATCCATGACTTGTTCATCCATCGCGCTAGCCTCCAGGTGCTTCCCTCGGCTATGTCATGCTAACGGTGTCTACACTGCCAAGGCACATTGGACTTATGCCACCAAGACTCCGCTTGGACTTTACGCTGCCAATATCAATCCTCTTGGACTTCCAAATGCCAAGACTCAAGCTTGGACTTTCCCTTGCCAACCCATGTTGGACTTTCCATGCCAAGACCCATGCTTGGACTTTCCCTTGCCAACCCATGTTGGACTTTCCATGCCAAGACCCATGCTTGGACTTCTCATTTGCCAAGACCCATGCTTAAACTTCTCATGCCAAGTACACAAGACTTGGACCTTCCCAATTGCCAAGTGTCCCACTTGGACTTTCCATGCCAAGTACCCATGACTTGGACTTTACCTTGCCAAAACCCATGTTTGGACTTTCCCATAATCACATGGTCAACCCCAGTCAACCATCAAAGTCTCTCTCGAGTCAAACTCGAGTCTAGTCAATTATAACCTGGATCGATTGTATAAACAATCTCCCCAACATATTAACCGACATCAATGCCAAACATCAATGTCAAACCACTTTGTCAAACATCAAAACATCACTCGAGTCAAACTCGAGTCCTGGTCAATCGTGACCTGGGCCGATTGCACCAACAATGGTCAACTCCAGTCAACCATCAAAATCCCCCTCGAGTCAAACTCGAGTCTGGTTAATCATAACTCGGGTTGATTTGTGCCAACAATCTCCCCAAAACAATATCAGACATCAATGTCAAACATCGATGTCAAACTTCCATGTCAAACATCAAAACATCACTCGAGTCAAACTCGAGTCCGATCAATCGTGCCCTGGGCGGATTGCACCAACAATATCCCCCTTTTTGATGTTTGACAAAAATACATACCTTTGATTTAGAACACTAACTCAAATCTCCTTACCAATTATCCTAAATAGGAAATCCTAAACATTCTCTCCAATTCTCTGAATTGACAATTGATAACATCAATTGATAACACTCTCCATAACATTCTCCCCCAAAACATTTGGGAGAAAGGTAAGATTACCAATTTCCATAACATTCTCCCCCTTTTGACTAACATCAAAAAGGTTATCTCTCCAAGGAGGTCAATATCTCATGTCCCAATGAGATCTTACAATCTCTCCCTTGGTTCAAAAATACCTAGGATGCCTACCATCTTCCTAGTGATAAGTCTCATATCACTCAAGAGAGGCAATCCTATACACTCTCTCAATTTCCAAATTGGGTATCTCAAAATCCCATTTCTCCTCCCCATGAGGAAAAATACCATCCATCATCCCATGATGGATACCTCCCCCTAAAGGCTTGCTCCCCCTTGTCCATTGCACCAACAATGTCCTTGGGAAGTTCCTAAGCCAATAGGAACTCTAAACCATCAAAAATAAGGTTCAAAGTTCAACATAGAACTTTCCTATACCTTAAATATTATACATAACCCTAAACAACTCTCGTAATCCATATCCAATGGATTTTTACCCTTTCTAATGCTTCCCAAAGCATATCCTAGGGTTAGGAGTGGTTAGGGAACCTTACCATAGCATAAATGGGGTTAAACATCCTTATTTTACCCAAAATCAACATAGGCAGTCAAGTCCTTCATAAATTAGTCGACTGCCTTGCACATCAGTCGACTACCACCATGAGCAGTCGATGAATAACTGAAAATCCCAATTTTTAGTTATCAGGAATGAGATTTAAAAATTCATAAATAATTATCCGTAATCCGAAAAAATATGAAATTTCATACGTATAATACTTATGACGAATATAATGGGTGAAAAATATTTGAAAATTATTTTACCCATAAAATAGTGAAATTGACACAAAGTTCAAAACCATTGAAATTTTCAATATTTTGGCCCTACTTTGTATCAACTTCATCAATGGTGATTGCTATCAAAAGATAGACTTCACCAAGGTTTTCTAAAAATATTTTAAAATGTTTTTGAAAACCTATATTAGATCATATTCCTTGGGCTCAATGTACATGACTTGTACACAAGCTTTCCCAATGATCCACCAATGATTTTAGATGAGTTTGAGTTCATCTTGATGCAAAAACTATTCACCTCGAACTTAACTCATATCCTATCATCTCACATGTATCTAGGGTGTATAAATACACATACATGTCAATGTGATGTGAGATGTGGGTTTTGTGTTCTTAATCTAAAACATCATGCATTTTCTAAGGCAACACTACTTGATTCCCTTATAAATGGGACTCCAAGTCATGCCGTAGTCCTTAAATCAATTTTAATTATTTTAAATGCATGAATGATCATGACATAAATGATAACATAATTAAGCAAGACCAATGATCATGATGCAATGGCATATGATATAATCAAAAAAATACATGACATTAAACCTTAATCCTAAACATGATCATGACATATTAAATGATTAAAGATAAACATGATGTCATGACATGTTATATAACAATCAAAGCATGACAAATAGAATATATAGGTATAATAATACCTAAATTTTAGTATAATTTCCATTTGATATAATTAAGTATATTTTGCCATATTATCAATTTTCTCCCAAGTGTGCCAAAAACCCAAAATGACACACTATGACTTGTAAACCTAAATTGTGCAAATTTAATTGATTTTTCATAATCCCAAACATGTATTGGCACATCCTAAAATCCTTTAGGATTTAAGACCAAACTTATTTCAAAGGTATCCATAACCTTGAAAATATCCTAAAGTGCCACCTTTACCTTGGTTAGGTTAACTACCCTTCCAATGAAGGTTGGCACACCCTAAACCAATCTAGCGTGAATCAATCACGCTCTTAGCAACCCAAAACCTATTTGAGCTCCTAGGGTTTACTTGGTATTCCTTAGGGATAAACTCCCTAGATACCTTCCTAATGACCCTTCTAGGCTTGTTAGCCTTGGTCATTATTGTCTTGCCTAGGTTGACTCTAGGGTTAACTCCCATTGCAACCTTCTTAGTGGCTTGCTTAGGTTTCCTTGAAACCCTAGCCACTAGGCACATACCTTGGTCAACCTTAGGGATGACTTCCCTATTGACCTTGGTCTTCCTAGACCTAGTTTGTGTTCCATAATAAAATGGAACCCTATGATAAGCCACCTTAGGCTTAGGTTTGTTACCCAAAGTCTTTTTGCCCTTGGTTGACTCTTGTCTCCTATGCCCTAGGTGTTGACTTTGACTTCTAGACCCTATGGTTTGACCATTTGACCTTTGCATTTGATTTGTAATTTTTGCAAGGGTCTTTTTAAGTTTCTCAAGCCTTGACCTCAAGGCTTGATTTTCCAATTCTAATTGTTCAATTTTTAATTTTTCATTTGGTCTTTGGGCATTGTTCTTCCTAGGAATATGCTTAGTCCATTTAGGATTAAGACCTAGGTGCTCTTGTACTTTTCTAATTGTCTCCCTAGGTAGAATTGGTCTAGAGTTGTTTGATCTAGGTTTATCCTTAGATAAATTTGTTTTAGGGATATTAGTCCCAAATTTCTCCTTGTTATTGAGATGAATATTCTTAGCTCCTAGAAAAAAATACTTATTGTTCCTAGCTTGCTTTTCATGATAAATAACAAGTGAATTGTAATTCCTAGCATGCTTTTGTCTATTAAAACTAGAAGAATGAGCATTATTGAAATGATATACCTTAGGGTTTGCCTTAGTGGCTCCCCGTACTTGTGATGCTCCCCTTTGCCCGTTCTTCTCCCCCTTCGGGGCATTGACTCCGGTAGTGTCCCGGTTGTCGACATTTGAAGTAAATCACTTGCTCCTTGCTTTTCTTGGTGGGAACACCTGTATCCTTTGACTTTTCTTGACTTTTAGGTGTCGAAGTTGCTTTCCTTACTCTCTTTGGACTCTTACTTTTGTAGTTCCCAGATTCCCTTCACTTAAAGCAAATTATGTAATTTTTATTTAAAATTACATTGCTTGAGTTACCTAGGTCCGGGGTGGAAGCCGAAATTGCTACTTCACTCCTTCCGGAGGTTGAAGCGACTTCTTGCTCTTGCTCCGACATGGGAATTGTCTCCTCCCCCTCAATCCTAGAGGTGGAGGCTTCTTCCACCTTTTCTACATCTTCTCGCACTGATCCGGAAGTTGACACCTCCTCAACTTCCGAATCCTCACTTGCTTGTGAGGATGAGGATTCATCTTTGGCCTCCTCTTCTTGAGCCGGTGATGGGTCTTCATGGAGCTTTGCCAATTCCCTCCAAAGATCCTTGGCATCCATGCAATCACCTAGGCTACACAAGAAGTCATTAGGTATCAAATCAAAAATAAATTTTACTACCTTCTTATTTTTCTCAAATTGTTGGAGTTACTCCTCACTCCATCTCTTCTTTTTTGAGGAAGCCACCTTTTGGTCCTCTTGGATATTCAAATCCATCCATTAAGATGGACCACTCCTCAAAGTCTCTCATCATGATAAAATCTTTAATTCTTCTCTTCCAAGAATTGAAGCCTTCTCGTCCATATAGGGTGTAAGGCACCAGTGTGTTGATGTCCCAACCTAGTTGTTCTTCCAACTCCATCTTCACCCTCTAGCGTCTTTGTCTTAGCTCCCGGCGGTTAGTCCGTAGAAGAGTCCCGGGCTCTGATACCACTAGTTGGGGAAATGTTAAAAGCTAGAGGGGGTGAATAGCATCATAGGATGCGTAGATGGAATTTGATTGCGGTCGTCTACAAATCTCATAAGCGCGCAGTGGAATAATAATAAAGCAATAAATAAATAGATAAATACGAAATTACACAAGTATGTAACGTGGTTCGGAACTAAACAGTTCATACTCCACGGATCGAGCTCTAAAGAGCTCTAGCGATGTCAATCACACACCACTAATAAAACACTCCTCGACACAAGTCGGAGGCGGAGAAACCTCGTACAATAGTTTACAAAAATAAACTAAATACAACAAGGAAATACAATATGAAATACAATAAGAGAAGCAAAGAAAACTTTACACAAAACTCTTTTGAATGCTTGCTTTCTAGGTTGATCGAGTAGCACTTGGAGTCCCTAAATTGCAGCAGCAACCCGCCCCAAAACACCTCAAAGAATCTTGGTGAAATCCTCCTCCACGAGCTCCATTTAAAGCTTCTATTTGGGATGGAAATCACCGATCAGTCAACTGCTCGGGACCATCAGTCGACTTATGACACTATTGCTGTGAGATAATGGTGCAATCCACACTGGAAAAATCCAACGGATAGGACATCAGTCGACTGATCTAGCCTCCACTCGACATCTAACCCCAGCAGTTGAGTCAGACTCCATTCTGTGCCCGAAAAACCAAGCACCAATCGACTGATCACACGATCAGTCGACTGCTCGACCAATCAGTCGACTGCCAAAGGTTGGCAATCAACTGTTCGGCCAATTCCCACGGTCCAACCCTAGTTGACTCACACCAGTCGACTGCCATATGGCACCAGTCGACTAACACATCTCAAACATGTGGTTTTAACAAAAGTATGGTGCCCCCATACTTGCTAGACCACCCTTAGCCTAGACCTAAGCCTTCTAGCCACCTCCGTCAGCCTCACGCCTCTCGGATCCCTCCAAGTTATCTTTGACTTGTTCATCCATTGCGCTAGCCTTCAGGTACTTCCATCGGCTATGTCATGCTAACGGTGTCTACACAGCCAAGGCACATTGGACTTATGCTGCGAAGACTCCGCTTGGACTTTAAGCCGCCAACCATTGGACTTATGCTGCCAAGACTTTCCCTTGGACTTTACGCCACCAATATCAAACCCCTTGGACTTCTCAAATGCCAAGACTCAAGCTTGGACTTTCCCTTGCCAACCCATGTTGGACTTTCCATGCCAAGACCCATGCTTAGACTTTTCCTTGCCAACCCATGTTGGACTTTTCATGCCAAGTACTCAAGACTTGGACTTTCCATGACATGGTCAACTCCAGTCAACCATCAAAATCCCCTTCGAGTCAAACTCGAGTCTGGTTAATCATAACCCGGGTCGATTGTGCTAACAATCTACCCAAAACAATATCAAACATCAATGTCAAACATCGATGTCAAACTTCCATGTCAAACATCAAAACATCACTCGAGTCATACTCGAGTCTGGTCAATCGTGACCTGGGACGATTGTACCAACAATCTCCCCCTTTTTGATGTTTGACAAAAATACATACCTTTGAGTTAGAACACTAACTCAAATCTCCTTACCAATTATCCCAAATTGGTAATCCCAAACATTCTCTCCAATTCTCCGAATTGACAATTGATAACATCAATTGATAACACTCTCCAAAACATTCTCCCCCAAAACATTTGGAAGAAAGGTAAGATTACCAATTTCCATAACGTTCTCCCCCAAAATATTCTCCCCCTTTTTGACTAACATCAAAAAGGTTATCTCTCCAAGGAGGTCAATTTCTCATGTCCCAATGAGATCTTACAATCTCTACCTTGGTTCAAAAATACCTAGGATGCCTACCATCTTCCTAGTGATAAGTCCCATATCACTCAAGAGAGGAAATCCTATACATTCTCCCAATTTCCAAATTGGGTATCTCAAAATCCCATTTCTCCTCTCCATGAGGAAAAATACCATCCATCATCTCATGATGGATACCTCCCCCTAAAGGCATGCTCCCCCATGACCATTGCACCAACAATGTCCTTGGAAAGTCCCTATGCCAATAAGAACTCTAAACCATCAGAAATAAGGTTCAAAGTTCAACATAGAACTTTCCTATACCTTAAATTTTATTCATAACCCTAAACAACTCTCCTAATCCATATCCAATAGATTTTCACCCTTTCTAATGCTTCCCAAAGCATATCCTAGGGTTAGGAGTGGTTAGGGAACCTTACCATAGCTTAAATTGGGTTAAACATCCTTATTTTACCTGAAATCAGCATAGGCAGTCGAGCCCTTCAGAAATTAGTCGACTGCCTTGCACATCAGTTGACTACAACCATGAGAAGTCGACTAATAACTGAAAATCTTGATTTTTAGTTATTAAAAATGAGATTTGAAAATTCATACATAATTCAAAAAATCATGAAATTTAATACATATAATACTTATGACCAATACAATGGGTGAAAAATATTTGAAAATTATTTTACCCATAAAATAGTGAAATTGACACAAAGTTCAAAAACTTTGAAATTTTGAATGTTTTGGCCCCACTTTGTATCAACTTCATCAATGGTGATTGCTATCAAAAGATAGACTTCACCAAGGTTTTCTAAAATGATTTTAAAACATTTTTGAAAACCAATATTGGATCATATTCCTTGGGCTCAATGTACATGACTTGTAAACAAGCTTTCCCAAGGATCCGCTAATGATTTTAGATGAGTTTGAGTTCATCTAGATGCAAAAACTATTCACCTTGAACTTAACTCATATCCTATCATCTCACATGTATCTAGGGTGTATAAATACACATACATGTCAATGTGATGTGAGATGTGGGTTTTGTGTTCTTAATCTAAGACCTCATGTATTTTCTAAGGCAACACTACTTGATTTCCTTATAAATGGGACTCCAAGTCATGCCATAGTCCTTAAATCAATTTTAATTATTTTAAATGCATGAATGATCATGACATAAATGATAACATAATTAAGCATGACCAATGATCATGATGTCATGGCATATGATATAATCTAAAAAACACATGACATTAAATCTTAATCCTAAACATGATCATGACATATTAAATGATTAAAGATAAACATGATATCATGACATGTTATATGACAATCAAATCATGACAAATAGAATGTATAGGTATAATAATACCTAAATTTTAGTATAATTTCCATTTGATATAATTAAGTATATTTTTCCATATTATCAATTTTCTCCCAAGTGTGCCAAAAATCCAAAATGGCACACTATGACTTCTAAACCTTAATTGTGCCAATTTAATTGATTTTTCATAATCTTGGCACATCCTAAAATCCTTTAGGATTTTAGATCAAACTTATTTCCAAGGTATCTATAACCTTGAAAATATCCTAAAGTGCCACCTTTACCATGGTAAGGTTAACTACCCTTCCAATCAAGGTTGACACACCCTAAACCAATCTAGCGTGAATCAATCACGCTCTTAGGAACCCAAAACCTATTTGAGCTCCTAGGGTTTACTAGGTATTCCTTAGGGATAACCTCCCTAGATACCTTCCTAATGACCCTTCTAGGCTTGTTAGCCTTGGTCATTGTTGTCTTGCTTAGGTTGACTCTAGGGTTAACTCCCCTTGCAACCTTCTTAGTGGCTTGCTTAGGTTTCCTTGAAACCCTAGCCACTAGGCACATACCTTGGTCAAGCTTAGGGATGACTTTCCCATTGACCTTGGTTTTCTTAGACCTAGTTTGTGTTCCATAATCAAATGGAACCCTATGATAAGCCACCTTAGGCTTAGGTTTGTGACCCAAACCCTTCTTGCCCTTGGTTGACTCTTGTCTCCTATGCCCTAGGTGTTGACTTTAACTTCTAGACCCTATGGTTTGACCATTTGACCTTTTCATTTGATTTGTCATTTTTGTAAGGGTCTTTTTAAGCTTCTCAAGCGTTGACCTCAAGGCTTGGTTTTCCAATTCTATTTGTCCAATTTTTAATTTTTCATTTAGTCTTTGGGCATTGTTCTTTTTAGGCATATGCCTAGTCCATTTAAGATTAAGACCTAGGTCTTGTACCTTTATAATTGTCTCCCTAGGTAGAATTGGTCTAGAGTTGTTTGATCTAGGTTTGTCCTTAGATAAATTTGTTTTAGGGATATTAGTCCCAAATTTCTCCTTGTTATTGAGATGAATATTCTTAGCTCCTAGAAAAAAATACTTATTGTTCCTATCATTCTTTTCATGATAAATAGCAAGTGAATTGAAATTCCTAGCATGCTTTTGTCTATTAAAACTAGAAGAATGAGCATTATTGAAATGATATACCTTTGGGTTTGCCTTAGTGGCTCCCCTTTGCCCCTTCTTCTCCCCCTTCGGGGCATTGACTCCGGTAGTGTCCCGGTTGTCAACATTTGAAGCAAATCACTTGCTCCTTGCTTTTCTTAGTGGGAATACCGGTATCCTTTGACTTTTCTTGACTTTTAGGTGTCGAAGGAGCTTTCCTTACTCTCTTTGGACACTTACTTTTGTAGTGCCCGAATTCCCTACACTTAAAGAAAATTATGTAATTTTTATTTAAAATTACATTGCTCGAGTTACCTAGGTCCGTGGTGGAAGCCAGAATTGCTACTTCACTTCTTCCGGAGGTTGAAGCGACTTTTTGCTCTTGCTCCGGCATGGGAATTGTCTCCTCCCCCTCAATCCTAGAGGTGGAGGCTTCTTCCACCTTTTCTACTTCTTCTCCCACTGATCTGGAAGTTGACTCCTCTTCAACTTCCGAATCCTCACTTGCTTGTGAGGATGAGGATTCATCTTCGGCCTCCTCTTCTTGAGCCGGTGATGGGTCTTCATGGAGCTTGTCCAATTCCCTCCAAACCTCCTTGGCATCCATGCAATCACCTAGGCTACACAAGAAGTCATTAGGTATCAAATCAAAAATAAATTTTACTACCTTCTTATTTTTCTCAAATTGTTGGAGTTGCTCCCCACTCCATCTCTTCTTTTTTGAGGAAGCCACATTTTGGCCCTCTTGGATATTCAAATCCATCCATTAAGATGAACCACTCCTCAAAGTCTCTCATCATGATAAAATCTTCAATTCTTCCCTTCCAAGAATTGAAGCCTTCTCGTCCATATAGGGTGTAAGGCACCAGTGTGTTGATGTCCCAACCTAATTGTTCTTCCAACTCCATCTTCACCCTCTAGCGTCTTTGTCTTAGCTCCCGGCAGTTAGTCCGTAGAAGAGCCCCGGGCTCAGATACCACTTGTTGGGGAAATGTTGACCGCTAGAACGGGTTAATAGCATCGTAGGATGCGTTGATGGAATTCGATTGCGACCGTCTACAAATCTCGTTAGCACGCAGCGGAATAATAATAAAGCAATAACTAAATAGACAAATACGCAATTACACAAGTATGTAACGTAGTTTGGAACCAAACAGTTCCTACTCCACGGATCGAGATCTAAAGAGCTCTAGCGATGCTAATCACACACCACTAATAAAACACTCCTCGACACAAGTTAGAGGCAGAGAAACCTCATACAATAGTTTACAACAATAAACTAAATACAACAAGAAAATACAATATGAAATACAACAAGAGATGCAAAGAAAACTTTACACAAAATTCTTTTGAATGCTTGCTTGCTAGGTTGATCGAGTAGCACTTGGAGACCCTTAATTGTAGCAGCAACTCGCCCGAAAACACCTCAAAGAACCTTAGTGAAATCTTTCTCCACGAGCTCCATTTAAAGCTTCTATTTGGGCTAGAAATCGCTGATCAGTCGACTGCTCGGGACCATCAGTCGATTGATGACAATGTTGCTGTGAGACAATGGTGCAATCCACCCTGGAAAATCCAACGGATAGGACATCAGTCGACTGATCATGACCATCAGTCGACTGATCTAGCCTCCACTCGACTACTAACCACAGCAGTCGAGTCTGACTTCATTATGTGCTTGAGAAATCAAACACGATCGATCACACGATCGGCCGATCGCTGCTAATCACCGATCCGACAAAGGTCGGCAATGATCACGGGCTAATTCCCACAGTCAAACCCTAGTTGACTCACACCAGTCAACTGCCATATGATACCAGTCGACTGGCACACCTCAAACATGAGGTTTTAACCCAAGTATGGTACCCCCATACTTGCTAGACCACTCTTAGCCTAGACCTAAGCCTTCTAGCCACCTCCGTCAGCCTCACGCCTCTTGGATCCCTCCAAGTCATCCATGACTTGTTCATCCATTATGCTAGCCTTCAGGTACTTCCGTAGGCTATGTCATGCTAACGGTGTCTACACGGCCAAGGCACATTGGACTTACACTGCCAAGACTCCGCTTGGACTTTACGCCACCAACCATTGGACTTATGCTTCCAAGACTCCCGCTTGGACTTTACGCCGCCAATATCAAACCCCTTGGACTTCTCAAATGCCAAGACTCAAGCTTGGACTTTCCCTTGTCAACCCATGTTGGACTTTCCATTCCAAGACCCATGCTTGGACTTTTCCTTGCCAACCCATGTTGGACTTTCCATGCCAAGTACTCAAGACTTGGACTTTCCATGACATGGTCAACTTCAGTCAACCATCAAAATCCCCCTCGAGTCAAACTCGAGTCTGGTTAATCATAACCCAGATTGATTGTGCCAACAATCTCCCCAAAACAATACCAGACATCAATGTCAAACATTGATGTTAAACTTCCATGTCAAACATCACTCGAGTTAAACTCGAGTCCGGTCAATCGTGACCTGGGCCGATTGCACCAACAATAAGTGTAAAGAGCTAGCTACACAACGAGAGTCTCAGCTACTGGCCACTTCGACTGTCACTATCTATGAGTGGTTGAGTGGCATGCACCCATGATAACTGCACGCTACTCCACAACCACTGTCAATAGTGGGGCGAGTGCGACACAATAAATGCTCTTCCCTCACACTAGTTACTCCTCCACAAGTAACCTGGGAGGCAGGATGACTGACGACCCTCTCAACCACAAGGGAGACCAAGTTTCCAACATGCATGTAAATGGAATGAATGCACGACAACACATACATATGTCCACACATATTCTCTATCCTACAAAGAGTCATACTCAACTGATCAACACACTCTCTATCATGTAGAGAGTCATACTCAACTGATCAACACACTCTTTATCCTACAGAGAGTCATACTCAACTAATCATAGTACTCTCTATTCTGTAGAGAGTCATACTCAACTGATCAACACACTCTCTATCCTACAGAGAGTCATAGTCAATTGATCATAACTAAGCAAGTACCACCAGTCCGTAGCGACACTGTATTGACAAATCACACATCCATACATGACTACATGATCCATAGTAGATATATATACAACATCAGGATATGATTTGAAAATCAACTTTACATCTAGAACATCACCCACCCCTGGATGATTTATCTAAATTGCACAATTCAGATCTACAACCGAATTTAGCTATGTACACGTAGGTAATCCACTATAGGTACACTTACCATAACCTCTATCATTCATAACAATGATGAATGAATAGATAACAATAATGACAGAGCATTTAAAGTGCAAAGGCAAGTATCAAGCATCAGAAAAACTAGAGTGGAGTCAAGCTCTAAATGACAACACTATGAAATCATATGCATCAGAGTTTAGCCACTACCTGACTAGGGTAGAAAATATTACCCACCTATGATAAAGCTCGCAATAATAATATCTTCACGGTCGTGGTCCTATCTTGTATCCATGTCTTGCACATATCATAACATTATGGTTAAGTGCAAGCATACAACGAATGATCGAATCGAATCCTACATCGACTTCGTATCCCGATCAACTAGATTGATCTAGTTATCCAATTAACCTAATCAAGCCTTCACATTAATCCCTCAGTTTGTATAGTTAGCACAATAATTAAACCCACTGTTTCTAATGAGCAAATATGCTAAACTACTACATTCAACTCCATACACCAAATTCTACATTCACAGAATAATTTCACAACCCAAAACAACTCTCCAACCATTTAAACTACTGATCATAGCTCCATTCACAACCATCACAACCTTCACAACCATTCATAGCCTTATTCACAACCACACTCACAGCCCCACACAACCCACTGTTACACCAAATTAGGGATCTAACCACCCTAATTGGAATCCTTAACTCAAATCTCCAACACAGTCGGCAAATCCCTAACACATCCCATAACTGGCATGATTCATCGATAGAACCCTTCATTCCAGCACAACTGACCACATCTCCATCTAGCCTACTCCTCTATTCGCATCCCAGAACAGAGCCACTCCTTCACAGCCGACCAAAACCCCAACTCACAGTCGATACCTCTCCAACAACAACCTATCACCGGCATATCCATCGACAAAAAACCCAATGTCCACCACAAAGACCACATATAGAGAGTGACAGATGAAAAGCACAGGTTAGATCAAGCTTACCAGCCCTAGCAACTCTACTGGTGGAAATCCTTTCCAAATCTGCTTTTTTTCACTAGAAAACCATGCTCAACCCATTAGCACCTGTGATGATCAGCAGAAACCCCAAATTGGCAGCTCACCGTGGGAACGTCGCCAATTAAAGCTTCCCCTGCTCTCGCTCAGCCTCTGCTCTCTCTTGCTCCCTGCTCTTGCTCGTCCGCAGAGATTGTCGAGGATGGTCCAGTCGCTGTCGCTTGCCGTGAGGAATGGTAAGAGAGATTGACAACCGTGCATTTCAGAAGAGAAGGAGAGTCACACGGTGAGGAGAAAGAAAACGTAGCTAGGGAGAAAGAACACACGGGAAATAAAAACGAGAATGACGGTGAAGAGAAACGGAAGAAATCGTTCGGCATTAAAGAAAAGAAAGCGGATAAGGTTTAGGAAAAATGGGTAGGTTTTAAATCCTATATGACTAAACCCTAGATTCGTTTAAACCATGATCCCTTCAATTAAACCCATAAACTTTTAAGCTAGGTTAGGTTTAATTAAGTCCCTAACCATGCATTTTAATTTAATTTATCCAAATAATAATTTTACTCCTTCGCCATTTATTTGTTGTATTTTACATTCCCCCCCACTTAAAAATATTTGCTTCCCAAATTCCGTACTTAAATGTAAGAACCAATACAAGAAATTTTTGGAACCATCACAAACCTCAAGTGAACAGATGTGGGTATCAGGCTCGGATAGTATCTCCCAGCTCCCATGTAGCCTCATCATCAGTATGGTGTTGCCATCCAACTTTTACAAGTCGGATGGTTTGGTTCCGCAACTGTCACTCCTTGTGACCAAGAATTCGCACTGGAATCTCTTCATAAGTTGCATTAGGCTGAAGTGGAATCGGTACCTCCTTCAGAACATGATCAACACATGGTACATATTTTCTCAACATAGAAACATGAAATACGTTATGAACACCCGCAAGTGTCAGAGGTAAAGTCAACCGGTAAGCTACACCTCTAATCCACTCCAATATCTCAAATGAACCAATATAGCGTGGAGCTAATTTCTCTTTTAGACTAAATCTTTTAACTCCATTTGTAGGTGAAACACACAGAAATAAATGATTCTGTTGATGCAGTAAGCATCACTTCTTAGTTTTGATGTATGAACTATAGTTAATAGTTAGGACTCACGTGTGATCTAATATAAGTGTTAAGTGTGCAGGCTTAATAGGAAGTCCTAGTAGGTCATGTTGACCGGATACTATGCATGAATCTTGACGGATCAAAAGGATCGAACACTAGGCATGAAGTCCAGATGGGTCGTGTGGACCGGAAATCTGGCATGAAGACCAGTTGGGTCAAGAGACCGGACAATCGACAAAAAGTCCAGCTGGGTCAGGAGACCGGACATTCGACAAAAAGTCCAGCTGGGTCAGGCAGACCGGACAGGTGGTGGAAGCCTTGGTGGGTCAGATTAGATGTCAAGGATGGTAAGTCTGGCATGTAGCCGACATGTAAGCCTCGAGTGAAGAGGTGAGGCCGAGTCCTCTGTAGGGGGACAAAGCTAGGCGTCGATCCGATGAAAAGTCTGCATGGGACTTAGTAGTCGAGATCGAGCAGTATTACTACTGCTACTGCATTTCATATTATTTATTTTGTGCTAATCCTATTTTGCAGGAATCAGTCGACTGAATGGATTCAAGTCGACTGAAGTCCAGTCGACTGAAGATGTATCAGTCGACTTTATACCTATTTGGCAGGATCAGCTCGTGATCATCAAAGATCGTGCGATGCAGATGGAAAGGGCTTGAGTTGACTGAAGAGAGAAATTTCCCGATGCAGAGCCGAGTGACGTGGAGTCGACTGAAGGGTATTCAGTCGATTGGAAGACCATGAATACCATATCAACGGGCTAATGTGGAGTCGACTGGAAGGCATTCCAGTCGACTGGAAAGAATTTATAAAAGTCGTGCTCGATCAGAACTCGAGATGAACATTCAATCAATGTCGAAGTGCTGTCGAAATACTTGCTCGTCCACTAAATTTTCATTCCACAACAAGGCGACCTTCCGACACACTGCAACTACTTCTACAATCTCTTAGTGTCGGTATAAAGTCTTGTACTTTATTTTAATTTATTATTTCACTTCTGCACTTAATTTTAAGAAGAGTAAGTAGTGTGTTACCCTTCTTCATCATTTGTAAAAAGCGAAACTCTCCGAAGTCAAGAGTTCTCTAGTTGAAGGGTATTTAGTGAATTACCCATCGAGGTAGCTCGCGGGAGAGCTACGAGCCTTGGAGTAGCAACCCATTTCGGGTTGTGAACCAAGTAAATGCCTGTGTAGATAATTGTCTTTATATTCCGCTGTGTACTTTGATTAGAATAAATAATATAAAATTAGTTTAAAATTATAAAATACCGAGATTCATCCCCTCTTTCGGTTCACTCGATCCTACAATGGGTATCAGAGCGGGGGTGCTCCGAGTTGGTGAAACAACCATAGTGAGCTTTTTATTGCATTAGAATAATTTTAATTACATTAGAATAATTTTTATTACTTTAGAATAATTTTTAGTGCATTAGAATAATTTTTATTGCATTAGAATAATTTTTATTACAGTAGAATAATTTTTATTACATTAAATTAATTTTTTGCATTTTAATATTAGTTAAAATAATTTCCTGCACACTAAATTAAATTTTTTGCATTTTAAAATTAGTTAATTTGAATATTAAATTCATTTTCTGCATTTTAAAATTAGTTAAAATAATTTTCTGCATATTAAATTCATTTTCTGCATTTTAAAATTAGTTAAAATAATTTTCTGCATATTAAATTTATTTTCTACATTTTAAAATTAGTTAAAATAATTTTATTTATATTAAATTCATTTTTTACATTTTAAAATTAGTTAAAATAATTTTCTTCATATTAAATTTATTTTTTGCATTTTAAAAAAAGTTAAAAATATTTTTTTTTCATATTAAATTCATTTTCTGTATTTTAAAATTAGTTAAAATAATTTTATGCATATTAAAGTCATTTTTTGTATTTTAAAAATAGTTAAAATAATTTTCTATATTTTAAATTCATTTTCAGCATGTTTAAATTCGGTAAAATAGTTTTCTACATATTAAATTCTTTTTAAAATCAATTTTTATCCTTAGAAAATATTTCATTGATAATGTTACACTTAGAGGGATACAGTACCGTTCACCCTCCTTTCTTTAACGGAGAAAACTTTTCTAACTGGAAAAGACGAATGGAGTGCTATCTGAAGAACGACCTAGAGATTTTGTTTTCAATTAGGAAAGGATTTATAGCTTCGGTAGATGATTCGGGGGAGTTGTTAGAACGGGAGAAATGGACCTCGGATATTAGGAAGAGAGGTCAAGTCAATTATAAGACACTTAACACCTTGCAATGCGGACTTACTAAAGAAGAGCTAAATAGGGTAGGTCCATTTGAAAATTCTAAAGAATTATGGGAGAAGTTAATTGAATTGCATGAGGGTACAAATGACACTAGGATAGCCAAAAGGGATATGCTTTTAAATAAATTATTTAATTGTAAAATGAACAAAAATAAAAACGCTAGTCAACTTCATACTAGGATTAAAGATATATTAAATGGATTACATTTAATAGGACACCAAATAGAGAATAGGGATTTAATTAGGTATACCCTTAAGGCATTCCTGAGAAATGCCTTATGGACATCGATTGTCGATTCCTATAAGGTATCTAGGGATCTCTCCACAATTAGGTTAGATGAATTATTTTGTGAACTTGAACTACATGAACAAGCTAACTCGGGTCAAACCGAGAATGGTATAGCTTTGATGGCAGGTTCAACTAAAAAGGAAAGAAAAGTGAAGGTTGAGTCCGAAGATGAGTCAGAGTTGGAAACAAACGGAGAAGAGGAGATTGTAAACATGGTAAGAAAAATGTTCAACCAAAAGAAAAGATTTACAAAGAAAGACGCCAAAAAGGTGGCTGACAACAAGCCGAGACCTCGATCGGAAGTAACCTGCTACGAATGCAATGGAAAAGGACATTACAAGTCGGAGTGCATAAATTTGAAAAAGGAAGAAAAACCAAAAAAGGAAAAGAAGAAGGCTCTTAAGGCAACATGAGATGAGTCGTCATCTGAGGAGTCAGATGCGGAAGAGACGAAGAGAAGCTTCGTCGTGTTTATGGCCGAATCAAGATCCGGAGCCGAGTCGAGTTCCGAATATGAGTCTGATACCAAATCCGAGAGAAGCCATGAATCCGTATCCATTTCCGAAGGTTCAAATGAGGTAACTTGTCCATTAGAAGATAAATTATATAATATCATTGCATGCTTAGGTAGGAAGTTAGCTAAGTCTGAAAATCGAGTTGACTCGCTACTTAAGGAAGTCCAAGTACTTGAGGAGCAAGTTAACTCGAATAATTCGACTTGCCAATTTAAGGATATAGACTCAACTCAAGTTGGAAAGCTTGAGGAAGAGAACTCAGTCCTAAAAAGGTAAGTAGAAGATCTAACTGGATCTTTGGAAAAGTTCACTTCGGGTTCCAAGTATCTCAACATGATGCTTGGATCTCAGAGAGTTATGTACAACAGATTCGGACTCAGGTATAAGGCTAAGTCCACCTATAAATCTTACATGTCATTACTTAGCTGAAATGCTAAGAATCGAGTCCAAGCATGGGTTCCTAAGTCGTTTGCTATAATCTTAACTTAGGTTCGACTTAGGTGCCCACTGCACCAACATATTAAAGCAATCAAGTGTTAAAACAGAAAAGTTAACTAAAACATGCAAGTGTTTAACTAAACAAGGAAACAAGCAAGGTGTTAGCTCCCCCTAAATGGTAGCTAGTTTGAGTTTTGTTCACTAAGTGAACTTGACTCTTGGAAACCCAAAATTGATTTGGTCCAACTTGGTTGACTAAGCTTGACTTAGGAACCCATGCTTAGGTGCAGTGGGCACCTAAGTCGAACCTAAGTTTTGATTATAGCACACTTGCTATAATCCTAGGGTTTTATCCTCAATTCTAAGTGGTCAAAAGCCTCCGTTACGCTGTAACTCTCCGACGACTCTACAACAACGAAGTGCTGCCAACAACCCTAGCTTAAAGTTTCTTTTGTTTAGTTGTTGGTATAATCTTAATTTGTTATTGCTTTCAATATTGCAATTCTTTTTAATCGAGGCTTTTCGTTGCATTTTACTTTAATAGAAGAGAGGGTTTGTCTCTCTATCTTTTTGCTTCGAAGGCTTTTGTAATCGTAAAACTCCTACCTCCAACGAGGAGGAGTGTTTTAGTGAATTGCCCTCCGTACACGATCTAGGACTGTTAGGGCCTTGGAGTAGTAGCCGAAGGCTACGAACCAAGTAAAAAAACTATTTGTCTCATTTAGTTTTTATTTACATTTCCGCTGCATTTAATTGTCTATCGAACGATTTAAAAGAAAAGTTTTTATCGCTATTCACCCCCCCCTCTAGCGATCCGCTTCGATCCAACAATTGGTATCAGAGCCGGGGGCGCTTAGATTTGGTGAAACCACCAATCTAACATTTTTTACAGATTTGATTTTCGTTCGTTTAAATTTTCCTCCCGCACTACTAATCCAAGACGAAGTCTTGGTACTCTTCGTTTGGTTTTGTTTTGCAAGTATTCGCTTTTGGAGTAGCCGACGGTCAAACGGGCATAACTTTTCGTACAAGTTGACCCACGACACGGTCTACCTACCAAATCGAAGCCCTCGCAGAGATCTACACTTCTTATTGGGGTTTACCTCCGTAACAAGTTGTTTTCATCTTCAAAAATCGACGTTTAGTAGCCTTTCGGGGACATCGAAGGTTGTGAGTACTTACTTTTTATTTAGTTTCATATTTCTTTGCTTAACTTTCTATTTTTCGTTTGTTTCTTTTTATTTCCCACACTACTAATCCAAGACGCAAGTCTTGGTACTTTCGTGTGTTTTTGTCGTTGCTAGGTCTTTTTTTTAGTCTCCTTGTTTTTTTGTTCTAATGGCCCATCTCGAGGGTTTTAGCACCGTCCGACCTCCGTTTTACAACGGAGATGATTTTCGTTACTGGAAAGGTCGGATGGAATGCTTTCTCAAAACCCAAATCGAGATGTGGATCATAATCCAAACGGGTTTCACACTTCCGACTAATGAAGTGGGTGACTCCTTGGATTATGATCAATGGACCATTGCAACAAAACGACAAGTCGAAGCCGATGCCAAGGCAACACAAATCCTC
This sequence comes from Wurfbainia villosa, assembly GCA_025175895.1. Classification (NCBI taxonomy): domain Eukaryota; kingdom Viridiplantae; phylum Streptophyta; class Magnoliopsida; order Zingiberales; family Zingiberaceae; genus Wurfbainia; species Wurfbainia villosa. The sequence continues at coordinate 12,370,581 of CM045987.1, forward strand.
CAATGCGGCTTGTCCTAGGAGAAGTTAAATCGCGTCGGCCCCTTCATAAGCGCAAAAGATCTTTGGACAAAACTAGTGGAGCTACACGAAGAGACCGATGAAGCCAAGGTATGTAAGCGCGACCTCTTATTCAATAAATTATATAATCTAAAAATGCAGGAACACAAGTACGCGACGCAACTTCACGCCCGAGTCCAGGACATCGTCAACAACCTACACGCAATTGAGCAAAAGGTCGAAAACTGTGACCTTATAAGGTATGTTCTAAACTCTTTTCCGAGGACAACCTTGTGGGCATCCATGTGTAGGCGCTCGCTTCGGAGGCTCATTGGCTCCCATGTCCCCGGATTAAAATTTTCACTAATGAAAGAATTAATCCAGATGGGATGAGCTTCCTTAGCACAACCTATTCGTCGTCGTGCTAACAACTTGAGTGGTCGCTTGAACAAACTAGTTGTTCAAGCAACACAACTTTTCTAGTTGGTTAGCCGCGGAAGAGACGACGGATGGATCGCCGGTTTTTGTGTTTGTCTTCAGGGTCCATGATTATACAATATATATTCATACAAACACATGCATAATCAAAACAAATAAGAACATGCTCAGATCTGTACATAAAGTTAAAATAACTTTATACCTCACGATCTTCTACCGTATGTCCTATCCTTCTCGTGGACGACGTGTGGACGAAGATCCTCCACGAGTAGAAGCCTTCTAGATCGCTTTCTTCTCTACCTTTTCCGCTATGAACAAAGAGAAGAAACAACAAATACCTTCCTATCTAGAACCGACCACCAAATTATGGAACTTGGTGCAACCGCTGGTCAAGGAACAATTGGATGATTCACCAGCCAACTTCAAGAAGTGTTGCCGCCGGCCACTTTGGAGAATAGGGAGGAGGAAAAGAGCCGGCCACCAATGGGAGGAGAACCGCCGGCCAAGGAAGAAGGGAAAGACCTCTAGGATGGGCGCCGACCAAGTGTTGATGGAGGAGGATGGGCGCCGGCAATCAACTTGAAGGAAGGAGGTTGCCGCCCACTTCTTTGCTCCAAAACCCTAGCCGCCCAATGAACCCTAGCCACCCACTTGTGGATGAACCAAACCCTAACTCCAATTCCTTGATTACTCTTGCCGCCCAACCCTAAGCATCTATTTATAGAATAGGGCTTAAACCTCCTTTAATCTCCTCCGTCGGATCTAGGGATTTAACCTCCACCGTCGGATCTAGGGTTTTATCCCAACCGTCGGATATAGGGTTTCATCTCAACCGTCGGATCTAGGATTTCATCCCAACCGTCGGATCTAGGATTTCATCCCAACCGTCGGATCTAGGGTTTTATCCCAACCGTCGGATCTAGGGATTTAATCTCAACCGTCGATTCTAGGGTTTCATCCTAACCATCGGATCTAGGGATTTAATCCCAACCGTTGGTTCTAGTGTTTCATCCTAACCATCGGATCTAAGGATTTAATCCCAACCATTGGTTCTAGGTTTTGTTTTACATTCTTGGATCTAGACTTCATAAGGATTATATTAGGCTACGATAGGGACCATAAGGAGGAGTTGGGTCTTGGCCACCCGATGGATCGGAACCACACAAACTTGATCCATCAATGATGTTCCATTCCACTAGAGGATCATCATTGAACTACCTCACCAACCCCATAAATCAATATGGGCTCCATATATTATTTGCACATTAATCTCCCCGTGTTTAAGATATCGAATGTCCGTCAATTAATTGATTTACTGACCATCAATTAATTAACATCTAATTCCTCGAGTAGTACCACTCAACCTTATCATCATGTTGACTAAGTCAACCAGCTAGGTTTACATGATGAACCTTATGAGCTCCTCAAGGAGACATCATCAACCTAATATATAGGACACGGTTTCCTCCTATAATCAACGGCACACCATGTAAATAATATTATTTCCCAACTTACCAGGCATATTGATTTAATCCATCTAAATCTCACCCACTGGTAAATCAAAGAAATAAATACTAAGTACATGTACCCGTTATTATATCGGGATTAAGAGCATGTACAACATAATATCCGAGGTCCGATTCAATTATGTAGTCAGTACTAAATTGAATCACCTCTATGTCGGTCCTACTCAATACACCTAAGTGTACTAGTGTAACTCTATGTTCAAGATAAAACAATACCAAGCTACACTACAACCATGCCAATGGTTTGTCCAAAACCATCTTGGTTGTGAGCCTTTACTTATATTTTACAAGGTAATGATAACATGATCTTCTGTGCCACACCAAGCACCATGTTATCTACAATGTAAAATATTAGACAATATGCACACTTATATAATGAATATATAAAATGCAAATAATGATCATGTGATTCTTATTTCAAAATAAAATGTTCATACAAAAAGAGCTAGGCTTTCAGTATACATTCCAACAATCTCCCACTTATACTAAAAGACTATGTTGTCATCACTCTGCCATACATCTGATCCCCATGTCCTCCACATGCCTATCAAACGCTTTCGCTGGAAGGGCCTTAGTGAATGGATCCGCCAGGTTATCCTCTGATGCAATCTTGGCGACAACAACTTCTCCTCGCTTTACGATCTCTCGTATGAGGTGGTACTTGCGCTCTATGTGTTTACTCGCCTTATGGGCTCGTGGTTCCTTCGAGTTTGCAACTGCACCACTGTTATCACAATAAATTGTGATAGTTCTGGGCAAACCAGGAATCACATCCAAGTCCATCAAGAAGTTCCTGAGCCATACAGCTTCCTTAGCTGCCTCAGAGGCTGCCACATACTCAGCTTCCATGGTAGAGTCCGCCACGCATTTCTGCTTGACACTCCTCCATACTATGGCTCCACCTCCAAAAGTAAACACAAACCCCGAGGTAGACTTACTCTTGTCCCTATCTGATTTGAAATCCGAATCCGTGTAACCCACAAGGACTAATTGATCTGCACGGTAAACCAGTATATAATCCCTAGTCCTTCTCAGGTACTTCAATATATGCTTACGCAGACCCAATGTCCTCGCTCAGATTACTCGATATCGCTAACCATGCCCACGTAAAGCGTATATCCGGTCTACATAGCATAGCATACATAAGGCTTCCTATCAAGCATAAGGAACCGCTTTATGTCCTCTATCTCCTTTGATGTTTTGGGACACATCTCTTTAGATAAAGGAACTCCATGCAAAAGGTAGAAACCTTTCTTGGAGTTCGCATGCTAAAACGAGCAAGGATAGTGTCAATGTATGAAGCTTGAGATAAGCACAACATCATTTTCTTGCGATCCCTTATAACTTTGATCCCAAGGATGTGTCCCACTTCTCCCAAGTCCTTCATATCAAACTGTTTGGACAACCATACCCTTACGTCTGATAACACTTTGATATTGTTGCCAACTAACAAAATGTCATCTACGATAGTACAAGAAACACCACTACGTTTATACATCTCTTGTATACACAAGGCTCATCCAGGACTTTGAATAAATCCATATGATGGATTACCTCATCAAAGCGGATGTTCCAAGATCTAGAAGCTTGCTTCAATCCATAAATGGACCGATTAAGCTTACATACAAGATGCTCTTTGCCTTTAGCAATGAATCCCTCCTGTTGCATATAGATGTTCTCCTCAAGACTTCATTAAGGAAAGCGCTCTTGACATCCATCCGCCAAATCTCATAATCCATATGAGCAAACTATAGATAAGAGAATCGGATAGACTTAAGATATAGCTATCGTGAAAAGGTCTCCTCATAATCGATACCCTCTTTACAGTATACCCTTTCGCAACAAGCCTAGCTTTGAAGGTCTCAACCTTCCCATCTACTCCTCTCTTCTCTTGTAGATCCACTTGCATCCAATGGTTTTTACACCATCGGGTGGCTCTACTAGCTCCCAGACCTGATTAGAATCCATAGATTCTATCTCTGAATTCATCGCTCTTTGCCAAGATACCTCATCTCTATCTTGGATTGCCTCGTCATATGTCCAGGGATCAGGTTCATGTTCACCAGGGACTAAGTCCGAAGACTCTCCCAAAAACATGAATCTATCAGGTTGTCTAACAACTCTCCCACTACTGACAGGTGCCTCCTGTATGCTCAGTGACACGCTGCAGCTGACTTGTGGTGTCTCCTCTTGTACGGTGGTACCAAGTCGGACTTCGCCAACTCCTCAAGAACAATCCTACTCTTGGGCTTGTGGTTCATTACATAATCCTCCTCTAGAAATCTGGCCGTGCTAACGATCACCCTCCGATCTCTAGGATTATAAAACAAACCACCTTTCGTTCCCTTAGGGTAGCCAACAAACATGCATACATGCGAGGTTCCAACTTACCAAAGACGCCTTCAAAGACATGTGGCCGGACTCCCCATATCCGAATATGTCTCAGACTATGCTCGCCACCCACAATTCTACAGGGGTAGAAGGTACTGATTTAGATGGAACCAAGTTCAGAGTGTACATTGCCATATCCAGTGCATACCCCCAGAACGAAATAGGTAACTCAGAATAACTCATCATCGATCTGACCATCTCCATAAGAGTCCTATTCCTTCGCTCCGCTACACCATTCTACTGGGGTGTGCCAGGTGCAGACAATTGGGATTGAATCCCAGCCTCTGATAAGTAACTCCTAAACTCTCCCAAGAGGTACTCGCCACCACGATCAGATCGTAATGTCTTGATACTTTTACCTTGACGGTTCTCCACATCAGCCTTGAATTCTTTGAACTTGTCAAAACATTCAGACTTGCGGCGCATCAAGTAAATGCATCCATACCTTGAATAATCGTCTATAAATGAGACGAAGTATTCAAAGCCACCTCTTGCCTGGATAGACATAGGACCGCACAAATCAGAATGAACCAATTCTAACACATCTTTGGCTCTATACCCCTTGGCCTTGAAAGGCCTCTTGGTCATTTTACCTTCCAAGCAAGATTCGCAGGTTGGGAGATCCTCCACCACTAATAAACCCAAAGGTCCATCAGCTATCAACCTTTGAATTCTACTTAGGTTAATATGACCAAGCCTTAGATGCCAAAGATATGTTTGGTTCATTTGCGAAGGTTCTTTTCTCTTATTAGACATAGAAGATGAGTTATTGATTTCTATATGCATCGTGGGAGTTTTTGGTTCAAGAGTATATAAATTGCCAACCAATGTACCAGAACAGATAATCTCCCTATTTCTTTTTATAACCACTTTGTCATTAAAAGAAACAGAATACCCATCCATAAACAATTTAGAAACTGAAATTAAATTCTTTCTAAAAGTAGGTACATAAAGACAATTTCTCAAAACCAAAACTTTATTCCTATCAAAAGATAAATAAACGTCTCCCACTGCAATAGCCGCCACCTTTGAAGCATTGCCCATGAAGATGGTAATCTCTCCCTCAGCTAGTCGTCGGGTTTCCTGGAACCCCTGCAAAGTATTACAGACATGATCAGTGGCTCCTGTATCTACACACCAGGCACTGGTAGATAACACCGCTAAACATGTTTCAACAACTAAACAAGAAGAAACAAGAAGATGACGCATTAGATGTGTCATGCCTTATGCTTGCCACCATGAACTCTGAGCTTCAGAAGCAACATGAGAACATGGATGCCTATGATATGGTTGAGCATTTGAAACAACTATATCAAGGACAAGCTAGGCACGAGCGTTTTGAAGTATCTAAGGCTCTTTTTGCATGCAAGATGCAAGAAGGAACACCTGTAGGAACTCACGTACTCAAAATGATTGGGTACGTTGAGAACCTTGAAAGACTAGGTTTTCCACTGAGCCAAGAATTGGCAACCGATGTTATCCTGCAATCGTTGCCGGAAGCATACAATCAATTCGTCATGAATTATAACATGAATGAAATTGATAAACCTTTGCCTGAGATTCTCGATGTTAAGAATCACAACCAAATCTCAAGAAGAAAGTTAGTAATGTACTAATGGTCAAGAAGGACAAAGGTAAGCGCTTGAGGCAAGGGTAAGACCAAGCCAAAAGCAAGGCCAATTCATCCACTTCAAAGGGTAAAGGTAAAGTACCTAAGGAAGGGACCGCTTCCATTGCGGTAAGACTGACATTTGGAAGCTAACGCAAAGTCTACCTTGAGGAAGTAAAGAACAAGAGAAGTGGGACTTACGCCTCTGTATACATGTTATAGAGGTTAATCTATCTATTTCTTCTACATGGGTATTAGATAATGGATGTGCATCTCACATTTGTACTAATGGGGGTGAGAAATAGTAGAATAATGGCAAAGGGTGAAGTGGACCTCACGAGTAGGCAATGGCGCAAAAGTTCTTCGTAAATGTAGGAACATATTCTTTGTCTTTGCCCATTGGGCTTATCTTAGAACTAGAGGAGTGCTTCTATGTACCCGCATTAACAAAGAACATAATTTCTGTATCTTGTTTAGACAAGAAAAACTTTTCTTTTATAATAAAGGACAAATGTTGTTCCATTTATTTAAATGAAATGTTCTATTGTAATGCACCACTTATGAATGGTCTCTATGTTCTAGATTTAGATAACCCAATTTATAACGTAAATACCAAACGGTTCAAATCGAATGATTTGAACCAGACATATCTCTGGCACTGTCGCCTAGGTCACATAAATGAAAAACGCATATCCCAACTCCATAAAGATGGATTATTGGACTCATTTGATTTTGAATCATATGAGGTATGCGAGTCTTGTCTTTTAGGAAAGATGACTAAAACTCCATTTAGTGGACAGTCCGCCTTCCAATGTCCTGTCTGCTTGCAAGTGAAGCACTTGCCTTTCGGCTTCTTCACTCCTGCCTGCGGTCCCACTGCCACTTTCTTCGCTCCACCTTGTTTCTTCTTCTTCTTACCTTTCGGTTTAGAGGAAGAAACCTTCTGAGCGATCATGGCTTGAGCACTCTGACGAAAAAGCCCCTCTGCCGCCTGGAGTTCTGTCAGAAGCTCCGCCAACGAATACAACCTTTTGTTCATGTTGTAGTTGAGGCGGAACTGCTCAAAACTCCTAGGCAGAGACTGGAGAATGATATCGACCTGGGTTTCCCCATCGATCTCAGCTCCGAGGACTTCCATCTCATTAAGATGAGCCATCATCTTGAGAACATGATCCCTAACGGATGTTCCCTCGACCATGGTGGTCGTCATCAAGTTTCTCATTGCCTCCTGCCTAGCCGCCCTACTCTGATGTCCGAAAAGTTCCTTGAGATTGAACATCATGTCATAAGCTGTGGCTATGGCCTGATGCTGATGTTGCAGCACATTTGACATATATGCCAAAATGTAACACCGCGCCATCTCATCTGCCTTAACCCATTTCTTATAACGTTCTATCTCCTTTTCATCAGAGTCATCTGAGGGCTTAGGAGGACAGACCTGAATAGTACAAATTTGTACTCTTCTAGCTTAAGACAATATCCAGGTTTCTTTTCCAATCAATGTAGTTTGGACCAGTAAGTTTGTTTTCTTTTAAAATCACAGCAAGTGGGTTGAAAGCCATTTGAAAATCCTAAAAATCACAATGATCAAAATATTAGATTTCAAAAATTATTGATTCCTCAAAACAATAAAATCCCGAAATCAACCAACACCTCAAATCACCGAGAATGTCGCATGCCACTCTGGACGATAGAATTCTACATTTGTAAGAGGAGGTTTTACCCATTAATTTTATTATCTTGTCAACCTTACTTTTTGACAAATAAAATTAATAGTTGATTCCTCTTTGGCCCTACAAATAAAAGCAGTGACTCCTATGGGGAGGATACTTTTATTTGTATCTAAGTGTGCACCATTACACGATACTAAGGGAATTATTTTGGATTATGTGCCTTACCTCTGTGGAAGTACACATGCTCCTAGATAATTTCCTATAACCATTATTTGACCTAGTGATCCGCAAGCAAACCCGTCCTCAGAAAGGAAGGCACTCAGAGCCGACACACAGGTTTGTTGCATCACACGTCAAATTGTAATGGAGGCCGCAAGAATTAATTAAAATGTCCCTCTCCCACTTAGTAAATTGCAAATGAGGAATTTTAAATCATACACAACATGCATATAAAAAAAAAAAGCAATAAATATGGAAAAAATAGAATTTTTCCAACTATTATGGCATTGTCCTCCAATATGCATCCCGTCGTGTTGCCACCTCGTCCGCTCCATCTTTTCCCGTGCGCAAGTCACCAAAGAGTTCCGAGCCGAGATAAATCATTTTATTTACATCCATCGATCCTATACTCCACAAAAGAGTGTACAAATAATCTAGATCGAAAGTAAACTAAAATGATCGGCTAAACAATGCCGTATTTAATTACAAAAATTAAATACTAATCTAGCCTCGTCAACCCCGAGGATTCAAATAATAAATTTTTACACACATCCATTCACATACACACACATGGCCATAATAGTCGGATCTTATGCCTGCAACCAAAGAGTTAAACTACGCATATCCTACTATTATCCGGCACATATAATATATGAAAAAGTGCATAAAAATTAACCGAATCCAAAACACACAAACCGAAATCGTGGCTCGATACTAATCAGAAGCGCTCGAGGCTCATTGGCTCATGTCCCCGGATTAAAATTTTCACTAATGAAAGAATTAATCCGGATGGGATGAGCTTCCTTAGCACAACCTATTCGTCGTCGTGCTAACAACTTGAGTGGTCGCTTGAACAAACTAGTTGTTCAAGCAACACAACTCTTCTAGTTGGTTAGCCGCGTAAGAGACGACGGATGGATCGCCGGTTTTTGTGTTTGTCTTCGGGGTCCATGATTATACAATATATATTCATACACACACATGCATAATCAAAACAAATAAGAACATGCTCTGATCTGTACATAAAGTTAAAATAACTTTATACCTCACGATCTTCTACCGTATGTCCTATCCTTCTCATGGACGACGTGTGGACGAAGATCCTCCACGAGTAGAAGCCTTCTAGATCGCTTTCTTCTCTACCTTGTCCGCTGTGAACAAAGAGAAGAAATAACAAATACCTTCCTATCTAGAACCGGCCACCAAATTATGGAACTTGGTGCAACCGCCGGTCAAGGAACAATTGGATGATTCATCGCCAACTTACAAGTGTTGCGCCACCACTTTGGAGAATAGGGAGGAGGAAAAGAGCCGGCCACCAATGGGAGGAGAACCGCCGGCCAAGGAAGAAGGGAAAGACCTCTAGGATGGGCGCCGGCCAAGTGTTGATGGAGGAGGATGTGTTAGTTAAAGCCCTAGAACCAATCATGTGATGGTTGAATAGGGGACATTTTGTATCATATTCTATAAAGGCAAAGGATTGGTTATTATATTTACATCTTGCTTGTGCCAGCTAATTTAAATATAATAATGCCCTAGAAAAGTAGGTTCTTATCTACAGCACATCAATTGGCAGAATTGATTATGGGAGGCTGTAGAGAACACTTTCCTAAATGTTCCTAGTCGAGTATTAATATGCAAGGGCAATATTAATACATAAAGACTAGCATGTAGGTCAATTGATGACTTGATCTCACAAGTCATGGATATATGATATCAAGTTGACACATGGGTATATATATTGGAGAATATATACTGAACTGACCCGCCATGAGAAAGTTTCATGGATCGTTATATGAGTGTCATAAACTTTCTCATGTGACTATTGGTATGAATAGTCCTTAGACCTGAAGTCACTACGGTTCCCTACATAAGGAGTTATGTACTTTGGTATCGTCAAACGTCACCCGTAACAGGGTGGACCATAAAGGCGATTACTGGGTATGTAACAAATTATGCGGAGGGATGTGAGTGATGTAGATGGGATCTATCCCTTCCATATGACGGGAGTGATATCGGTGGGCCCCTTGATTGAGTAGAACTCCTAAAATGCATGACCATGCTCGAATGAGTCAATATGAGATATTGAGCTCATTTGTTTGAGTTAGTTTACTCAGGGATCAAGAAACACATAGATTGATCGAGGATGACACGGTCTATGCCTCATTGATCAATCTGATATCAAGGATAGAAGGACACGGTCATATATTATAGTAGTCACGGAAAGGTTAGTCGGATCTTGACTTATCTCAGACTTGGGTAGCAATGATGTATTGCTAGATGCCGCTCATTGCTTGTGTATCTAAAAGAGTTTAGGTCCACTGCCAACGTTATGAGAGCCTATAGGGTCACACACAAAGAGCATGATAATTAGAGGAATTAGAGTATTCTAGTTTGACTAGAATAATATTGGAATAAGCTTAAGTACAAAATGGTTTTTGGACTTTAAGCTTAATGAGAATTTTAGCTAATTGATTTAATGAGATTAATTCAATATGTTACCTTATTGATTTAATAAGATTAATTCAATATGATAACATAAGCTTAATTGAATTAATAAGATTAATTCAATATGATAACATAAGCTTAATTGAATTAATAAGATTAATTCAACATGCATGAATGCCACACAAGAATGCCACATAAGCATGCCACATAAGCATGCCACCTAAGCATCCACCTAAGCTAGTTAAGGTGGAAGGACAAAATGGTTTTTGTCTCCTTAAGTGGCCGGCCAACACAACAGGGGTCTCAATGCAATGGATTGCATTAAATTGTAGGAGGTGAAAGGGTTTTGCCAACCCTATAAAAGGCCCCATGGAGTGGCCGGCCAAAGCATCATTTGGATAGCAATTGTTGTTGTGGTTGTGGAGTGTGGTTGGGAGCTTAAGGCTTGGAGAGAGCTTGAGAGCTTATTGTTGTGTGGCTTTGTGAGTAGTAGCAAGAAGAGTAGTCTTCTTCTTCCTTCTCTTTTCCTTCCTTCCTCTCCTTTAGGGACTTCTAGCAAGAAGTAAAGGAGAGCTCCTCTAGTTTTCTTTTGTGAGACAAGAGCGTGCTCGTGTGGATACGATAGAGGCACTGGGACACTTGAACGTGCTAAAGATCCAACAAACCGAAAGGAAAAGCGGGATTAACAAGGGCACGCAACAAAGGTAATCCTCTCCTATAAGATAGGTTTGGTTTAGAGAAATTTATTTTATACGAGTTTGCTTTCGCATGGATCACTTGGAAGGGATCATATTTTTCTCGCATATGCCATTTGGCATATGAGAATTTCCCTACAAAGGGTATCAGAGCCACTTGAAAGATCGTATAAAAATAGGTTTTCTATTTTATATGTGATATAGAAGTATGATAAATTTTATTATGAGTTGATAATTGCATTAGCAATTGTCAAACATAATAAAATATCCAATGTCTTTTAAAAGTTAAAATGACATGGTGCATGGTTATGGCCTAGTACCAAAAAGTTTGTGATTGTGTGTTGTAATTCTTAATACGGCCTGCGTGTCGTGCCTTTCTCCTAATATTCTTTTTGTAAAATTAGTTTTAGACTGAATGTAACTCAGTATTTCTCCTTTGTAATGTACAAAACAAGGATGGAGGGTCCATTGGAAGATGAGGTTACAAGGAGGAAGTCAACACACAATACAACCAAAAGGAAGAAGTTAGGAGAAGATGCTGTACATAGGTTGACCAATCAATCTTTTCATGGGCTTGAGAAGATTGTAGAATAAGGGCCATAACCATGACACGCTTAGTTTAATATGTATGTGATGCATGTTAGTTTAGCTTGTATGTGATGCATGATTAGTTTAGCTTATATGTGATGTATGCTAACATGTATATGATACATGTTTATTTCTTAATAAGTCTAAACGATATGCCTACCAAAGTTGGTACTCACTACTTCCTCGATCATTTGTTATTGGGTTTGCCAAAGCAAAGCAATGCATTTTATCTTGGAAGAGTGCAGTGGACAATCGTGATGTCCCGCTATCAAACTTGGTTAAGACTTAATTAAGTGTTTTCTTAATTGGTTAAGAAAGTAGAGGCATATATTAGCTTTGAACATAAGTGTTAACATTAGTTTTGTGTGATTTCGAACATCACTTTGTCTTAGAAGTGGTCGTGTCTGATATCCAAGAAGGCCCTCGTGCCTCGCCACACCGAAGTCGTTTAGGAATAAACACTAAACTAATCTAAAACTTAACCAAAGCTATTAAAGAGTTACATCAGATGTAATTGGCAAAAGATTGCCTACCTAATTATACTACGTCTTGGGCGATTAGCCAAAGCTAACTCAAGACGAATTATGATGTGGATCTTTATCCCATATAAATTTATAGCTAAATAGTAGCTATGAGAACTTAGTGGGAGCCTCATTTAATTAAAGGCCTAATTAAATGATTTAGGTATGATACTTAACTTTGCATTTTAATGTTGTAGATCACCATGTCATCTAACACGACACACCCCCTCAACTTGCGATCTGTCCTTGAGAAGGACAAGCTCAATGGAGCAAACTTTCTTGATCGTATAGGAACTTGAGGATTATCCTCAAGCAAGAACGCAAAACTATATGTCCTAGAGCAGGCTACCCTGAAATACCCGCCTACGGCCACTCGTCTGAAAAGGATGCTTATAAGAAGCATCAAGATGACGATTAGATGTGTCATGCCTTATGCTTGCCACCATGAACTCTGAGCTTCAGAAGCAACATGAGAACATGGATGCCTATGATATGGTTGAGCATTTGAAACAACTATATCAAGGACAAGCTAGGCACAAGCGTTTTGAAGTGTCTAAGGCTCTTTTGCATGCAAGATGCAAGAAGGAACACTGTAGGAACTCACGACTCAAAATGATTGGGTACGCTGAGAACCTTGAAGACTAGGTTTTCCATCGAGCCAAGAATTGGCAACCGATGTTATCCTGCAATCGTTCAAAGCATATAATCAATTCGTCATGAATTATAACATGAATGAAATTGATAAACCTTTGCCGAGATTCTCAAAGATGTTAAGAATCACAACCAAATCTCAAGAAGAAAGTTAGTAATGTACTAATGGTCAAGAAGGACAAAGGTAAGCGAAAGGCAAGGGTAAGACCTAAGCCAAAGGCAAGGCCAATTCATCCACTTCAAAGGGTAAAGGTAAAGTACCTAAGGAAGGGGACGCTTCCATTGCGTGAGATCGACATCGGAAGCGGAACCGCAAAGTCTACCTTGAGGAAGTAAAGAACAAGAGAAGTGGGACTTCTGCCTCAGGTATACATGTTATAGAAGTTAATCTATCTATTTCTTCTACATGGGTATTAGATACCGGATGTGCATCTCACATTTGTACTAATGTGTAGGGACTGAGAAATAGTAGAATAATGGCAAGGGTGAAGTGGACCTAGAGTAGGCAATGGCGCAAAAGTTGTCTTTGTCAGAGTAGGAACATATTCTTTGTCTTTGCCCAGGGCTTATCTTAGAACTAGAGGAGTGCTTATGTACCGCATTAACAAAGAACATAATTTCAGTATCTTGTTTAGACAAGAAAAACTTTTCTTTATAATAAAGGACAAATGTTGTTCCATTTATTTAAATGAAATGTTCTATTGTAATGCACCACTTATGAATGGTCTCTATGTTCTAGATTTAGATAACCCAATTTATAACGTAAATACCAAATGGTTCAAATCGAATGATTTGAACCAAACATATCTTCGCATCGCCGCTTAGGTCACATAAATGAAAAACGATATCCCAACTCCATAAAGATGGATTATTGACTCATTTGATTTTGAATCATACGAGGTATGCGAATCTTGTCTTTTAGGAAAGATGACTAAAACTCCATTTAGTGGACATGGCGAGAGAGCGACGGATTTGTTAGGACTCATACATACCGATGTATGTGGCCCTTTCAATGTCGGCGAGGAGGCTATAAGTACTTTATTACTTTCACCGATGATATGAGTAGATTCGCTACTTATATTTGATGAGACATAAGTCGTAATCCTTTGAAAAGTTCAAAGAATTCAAGAATGAAGTACAAAACCAACTTGGTAAGCGATTAAGCTACTTCGATCGAGATCGAGGTGGTGAATACCTTAGTCAAGAGTTTCGTGATCACCGGCCGAGTGTGGGATAATATCCCAACTCACTCCACCGAACACCACAATGGAACGGGTGTATCCGAGAAGAGAAATCGTGTACTTATTAGATATGGTACGATCAATGATGAGCCAGATCGATCTACCTACTTCCTTTTGGGGTTTAGCTCTAGAGACACCGCCACACTTAATCGCGTTCCATCAAAAGTCAGAGAAAAGACACCATATATCGATATGGACCGAAGAGTCCCAAAATGTCTTTTATAAAGATTTGGGGTTGTGAAGCTTACGTTAGACGCCAAGTCTCGGATAAACTAGGACCCAAATCGATAAGTGTTATTTTGTAGGATATCCCAAGGAAACTAAGGGATATTACTTTACAATCCCACACTTGGCAAGGTGTTTGTTGTTCAGAAATGTCAGTTTTCTAGAAAGAGAATTTATTTCTAGAAATACTAGTGGAGTAAAATTCATCTTGAAGAAGTTCAAGATGATGATAACACTAAGGCTTTGATGGAAAATGAACAGAACCACAAAGTGTTGTGGATGAGGAAATTGTTGCCCAAAGAGTTGTGGAGCAAACACTGCTCAAGTAGACCAACCTCTTCAGAGATCTAATAGGATCCGCTGCCAACCCGAGAGATATTCTTTTCTCTTGACCGACAACGGTGATGTATTGCTTTATCAATCGAGAGCCTACATCCTATCAAGAAGCTATGATGAGCCCAGATTCCGAGAAATGGCTAGAGGCCATGAGATCCAAATGGAATCCATGTACACTAACCAAGTATGGACTTTGGTTGATCCACCAAGGGGTAAAACCCATTGGGTGTAAGTGGGTCTTTAAAGTAAAGACCGACATGGATGGTAATAAGCATACCTATAAAGGTAGATTGGTGGCTAAAGGATTCAAACAAATTCATGGTATTGACTATGAAGAAACCTTTTCACCAGCTATGATGCTTAAATCCATTCGGATCATACTTGCTATCGTACCTACCATGATTATGAGATCCGGCAGATGGATGTCAAAACCGCTCAATGGAAAGCTACTCGAGGATGTGTACATGACACCGAGGGTTTTGAAGATCCAAAGCATCCTCGAAAGGTATGCAAACCGCAAAGGTCCATTTATGGACTAAAGCAAGCCTCTCGGTCGGAATCTTCGATTCGATGATGCAATCAAAGAGTTTGGTTTCATCAAGAATGAAGATGAGCCTTGTGTCTACAAGAGAAATAGTGGGAGCACAGCTTGTATTTCTTGTCTTGTATGTAGATGACATACTTCTCATCGGAAATGATATTCCTCACCCATACCGGTGAAGATGTGGTTAGGAATTGTTTCTCGATGAAAGACTTAGGTGAAGCCGCTATATTCTAGGCATCAAGATCTATAGAGATAGATCTAGAAGATTACTTGGCCTAAGTCAGAGTACATACATTGATAAAGTGCTAGATCGCTTTGCTATGCAAAATTCTAAGAAAGGGTTTCGCTTTATCACATGGTGTGAGTCTTTCAAGACTCAATGTCCCTCTTCTAAGGAGGAGAGAGATCGCATGGATAAGATCCCTTATGCATCGCCTATAGGGTCTATCATGTACGCCATGCTTTGTACTGTCTCCGACGCCTCGTATGCTTTGAGCATGACGAGTAGATACTAATGATCCGTGAAAGTCATCGATAGCAATAAAAATATTCTTAAGTACTTACGAAGAACGAAAGAATATTTCCGATATTTCGAGGCAATGAGGAGCTAATCAGAAGGGTTACAAAGTGATGCAAGCTTCCAAATGCATAAGGATGACTATAGATCGCAATCGGTAATGGTTTTGCTCGAATGGTGGAGCCGTGAGTCGAAGAGTTCGCAGACACAGCTTGTCGATTCTACAATGGTAGTATATTGCAAAGATCCGATGCAAAGAAAGGAGGCCGTTTGGCTCCGCAAGTTCATCGCTGAACTTGGGGTAGTTCCTAGCATTGCAGATCCAATAGACCTCTATTGTGACAACAATGGGGCTATTGCATGTGCTAAGGAACCTCGATCACATCAATGACCAAACACATATCAGGGCGCCCATCTCATTCGAGAGATCATCGATAGAGGAGATGTGAGGATATGCATGTAAGCTAACATCGCAGATCCATTGACCAAGGCTTCGCACAGAGGAAGCATGATGGTCACACTAGGTCACTAGGTATTAGATATCATAGTGATTGGTACTAGTGCTAGTGGGAGATTGTTAGTTAAAGCCCCAGAACCAATCATGTGATGGTTGAATAGGGAACATTTTGTATCATATTCTATAAAGGCAAAGGATTGGTTATTATATTTACATCTTGCTTGTGCCTAAATTAAATATAATAATGCCCTAGAAAAGTAGGTTCTTATCTACAAAGACATCAATCGCGTAATTGATTATGGGAGGTCAGAGAGAACACTTTCCTAAATGTTCTAGTCGAGTATTAATATGCAAGGGCAATATTAATACATAAAGACTAGCATGTAGGTCAATTGATGACTTGATCTCACAAGTCATGGATATATGATATCAAGTTGACACATGGATATATATTGGAGAATATATATCAATAACCGACCCGCCATGAGAAAGTTTCATGGATCGTTATATGAGTGTCATAAACTTTCTCATGTGACTATTGGTATGAATAGTCCTTAGACTCAAGTCACTACGGTTCCCTACATAAGGAGTTATGTACTTTGGTATCACAAACGCCACCCGAACAGGTGGACCATAAAAGCGACATCGGGTATGTAACAAATTATGCGGAGGGATGTGAGTGATGTAGATGGGATCTATCCCTTCCATATGACGGGAGTGATATCGATGGGTCCCTTGATTGAGTAGAACTACTAAAATGCATGGCCATGCTCGAATGAGTCAATATGAGATATTGAGCTCATTTGTTTGAGTTAGTTTACTCAGGATCAAGAAACACATAGATTGAGAGGATGACACTATGCCTCATTGATCAATCGATATCAAGGATAGAAGGACACGGTCATATATTATAGTAGTCACGGAAAGGTTAGTCGGATCTTGACTTATCTCAGAACTGGGTAGCAATGATGTATTGCTAGATGCCGCTCATTGCTTGTGTATCTAAAAGAGTTTAGGTCCACTGCCAACGTTATGAGAGCCTATAGGGTCACACACAAAGAGCATGATAATTAGAGGAATTAGAGTATTCTAGTTTGACTAGAATAATATGGGAATAAGCTTAAGTACAAAATGGTTTTTGGACTTTAAGCTTAATGAGAATTTTAGCTAATTGATTTAATGAGATTAATTCAATATGTTACCTTATTGATTTAATAAGATTAATTCAATATGATAACATAAGCTTAATTGAATTAATAAGATTAATTCAATATGATAACATAAGCTTAATTGAATTAATAAGATTAATTCAACATGCATGAATGCCACACAAGAATGCCACATAAGCATGCCACATAAGCATGCCACCTAAGCATCCACCTAAGCTAGTTAAGGTGGAAGGGGACAAAATGGTTTTTGTCTCCTTAAGTGGCCGGCCAAAACAAAAGGGGTCTCAATGCAATGGATTGCATTAAATTGTAGGAGGTGAAAGGGTTTTGCCAACCCTATAAAAGGCCCCATGGAGTGGCCGGCCAAAGCATCATTTGGATAGCAATTGTTGTTGTGGTTGTGGAGTGTGGTTGTTGGGAGCTTAAGGCTTGGAGAGAGCTTGAGAGCTTATTGTTGTGTGGCTTTTTGTGAGTAGCAAGAAGAGTAGTCTTCTTCTTCCCTTCTCTTTTCCCTAGCTTCCTCTCTTTTAGGGACTTCTCTAGCAAGAAGTAAAGGAGAGCTCCTCTAGTTTTCTTTTGTGAGACAAGAGCGTGCTCGTGTGGATACGTATAGAGGCACGGACACTTGAACGTGCTAAAGATCCAACAAACCGAAAGGAAAAGCGGGATTGCAAAGGGCACGCAACAAAGGTAGAACTCTCCTATAAGATAGGCTTGGTTTAGAGAAATTTATTTTATACGAGTTTTCTTTCGCATGGATCACTTGGAAGGGATCCTATTTTCCGTTGCGCATATGCCATTTGGCATACGAGAATTTCCCTACAGGATGGGCGCCGGCAATCAACTTGAAGGAAGGAGGTTGCCGCCCACTTCTTTGCTCCAAAACCCTAGCCGCCCAATGAACCCTAGCCGCCCACTTGTGGATGAACCAAACCCTAACTCCAATTCCTTGATTACTCTTGCCGCCCAACCCTAAGCATCTATTTATAGAATAGGGCTTAAACCTCCTTTAATCTCCTCCGTCGGATCTAGGGATTTAACCTCCACCGTCGGATCTAGGGTTTTATCCCAACCGTCGGATCTAGGGTTTCATCTCAACCGTCGGATCTAGGATTTCATCCCAACCGTCGGATCTAGGATTTCATCCCAACCATCGGATCTAGGGTTTTTTCCCAACCGTCGGATCTAGGGATTTAATCTCAACCGTCGATTCTAGGGTTTCATCCTAACCATCGGATCTAGGGATTTAATCCCAACCGTTGGTTCTAGTGTTTCATCCTAACCATCGGATCTAGGGATTTAATCCCAACCGTTGGTTCTAGGTTTTGTTTTACATTCTTGGATCTAGACTTCATAAGGATTATATTAGGCTACGATAGGGACCATAAGGAGGAGTTGGGTCTTGGCCACCCGATGGATCGGAACCACACAAACTTGATCCATCAATGATGTTCCATTCCACTAGAGGATCATCATTGAACTACCTCACCAACCCCATAAATCAATATGGGCTCCATATATTATTTGCACATTAATCTCCCCGTGTTTAAGATATCGAATGTCCGTCAATTAATTGATTTACTGACCATCAATTAATTAACATCTAATTCCTCGAGTAGTACCACTCAACCTTATCATCATGTTGACTAAGTCAACCAGCTGGGTTTACATGATGAACCTTATGAGCTCCTCAAGGGGACATCATCAACCTAATATATAGGACACGGTTTCCTCCTATAATCAACGACACACCATGTAAATAATATTATTTCCCAACTTATCAGGCATATTGATTTAATCCATCTAACTCTCACCCACTGGTAAATCAAAGAAATAAATACTAAGTACATGTGCCCGTTATTATATCGGGATTAAGAGCATGTACAACATAATATCCGAGGTCCGATTCAATTATGTAGTCAGTACTAAATTGAATCACCTCTATGTCGGTCCTACTCAATACACCTAAGTGTACTAGTGTAACTCTATGTTCAAGATAAAACAATACCAAGCTACACTACAACCATGCCAATGGTTTGTCCAAAACCATCTTGGTTGTGAGCCTTTACTTATATTTTACAAGATACTGATAACATGATCTTCTGTGCCACACCAAGCACCATGTTATCTACAATGTAAAATATTAGACAATATGCACACATATATAATGAATATATAAAATGCAAATAATGATCATGTGATTCTTATTTCAAAATAAAATGTTCATACAAAAAGAGCTAGGCTTTCAGTATACATTCCAACACCATGGTCGATGCCTACAAGGTTTCCAAGGACCTTTCTAAACTTAGATTAGATGAACTTTTTTCCGATTTTAAACTTCATGAGCAGTCTAACTCGAAACCCGAGAAAGGTATAGCCTTGTTTGCAGGTTCAAAGAAGAAGAAAATTGCAAGCAAGCCACCACCAACCGAGGAGGAAGACGAGTCCGAAGAAGAAATTGACCCGGAGTTGACTGCCGAACTAATGAACCTAGCTCGAAGGATAGCCAAGGGACGAAAGCGAACCACGACTCGACCCAACCAAGGTAAGCCTAAAAGTTCTAATATTAGGTGTTATGAGTGTAACAGGTTTGGACATATCAAGTCCGAGTGCCCCAAGCTCAACCACCAAGCACCTAAGCACAAGAAGACCCTCAACGCGACATGGGAAGAAGCGTCATCCGAAGAAGACGAAGACCACGTCTTCATGGCGAAATCAATTGAGTCAGACACGGAGACCGAACCTGAACTTGAGTCAGAACCTGAGGATGACTCGGACTACGAAGCTACCTTCAAGTCAAGCCATGGATACGCATCCAGTTCAAAAGATACCCTTAAAGTGAGTCGAACTTTATTTAATACTTTGCATAATACGGTTAGGTTTTTGTCTAGGAAATTAGTTAAATCTGAGTCCAAGGTCGAGACCCTGGTTGAGGAAGTTAAACTCCTCAAACACGAGGTCTCCCTAACCTCTTCGACTAGTCGAGTTCAAGAGAAGGACTCAACTCGGGTTGAAAAACTCAAAGTTGAGAACTCACTCTTGAAAAGTCAAGTCGAAGATCTTAGGAATACGTTGGAAAGGTTTACTTTGGGATCCAAAGGACTTGACCTCCTACTTGGATCGCAAAGGGCCGTGTACAACAAGGCCGGACTAGGGTTTAGCTCAAACATGACCAATAAGTTGTATATGTCAATCGTAAGTAGACATAAAAAATGTGTCCAAGCATGGGTCCCTAAGACCACTTTGATTTCAACTCTAGGATCCAACTCGTACTGGGTTCCCAAGGACCAAATCCACTATGTGGATAGACCGAACCGATTCAACGGTCTAGGGGGAGCCAGTACAAAACATGTTTGTGTTTTAACTTAGAAATTGCATGCTTAGATTTTTTTTTGTTTTTTTTTTCTTTCGTGAACTCACTTAGAACACGTAAATAACCAACTAAAATCCTTCGAAAAGATTGAGCCTCGGGGAGCCTCCTTTCAAATAACCAACTAAAATCCTTCGAAAAGATTGAGCCTCGGGGAGCCTCTTTTCAAATAACCAACTAAAATCCTTCGAAAAGATTGAGCCTCGGGGAGCCTCTTTTCAAAAATAACTAGTTAGACGAGGAAATAATTTTAGGTGAGTCAAGTCATCATTTTCTTGAAAATGGCTTTGTCTAAGGAAGTGGTCGATGATCCGATAAAAGAAGGCCCCTGTGCCTCGCCACGACCTGGAAGCCATGATCTTGAAAAGGTAAACTTGACAAGCCTAGGGTCAAATCCAAATCTAACATTACTTAAACATAAATGCACTTAATCAACTTAATTGGAAGTCATCTCACAAAGAACACATAAGTATAACATGCTTGATCATATAGACTCCGGTGAGATGACCTAGGTTTAACAACTTACAACCAATTTTTTTTTAAAAATATAATAATCTAACATCCAATCCAACCACCTTGTGTGTAGGATCAATGGATGTTGCTTCCCGACATACGACCGGGATCAACTCAAATTCACAAAGCTTCGATTCAAATGACAAGGATTGGTAGCCTTTGGGAATAAGGCAAGCTCAAAATCATCTGATCTCGTGATATCGAGCCAACACTCGAATTTTGTTATTAAAAATGTATTACTTGTAGAGAATTTTGAATATAACCTGCTTAGCGTAAGCCAATTATGTGACAATAATTATAAGGTCGTATTTTTAGAAAATGAATGTGTAATTAAAACAAATGAAACAGCTAAAACAATACTCAAAGGAACTAGGACAAATAACATTTATACAATTAACTTAATCAAATCCTCAGCCAAATGTCTTATGACACAGGAAGAGGAATCATGGTTGTGGCATCGACGACTCGGTCACTCGCACCCAAGACTCGTCCACAAGATGAGTCAGAGTGGCCTAGTCAGAGGCTTACCCAACCTTAACAATTTGGTTAATAAAATTTGTAATGTTTGTCAACAAGGAAAACAACCTAGGACACAACACAAGTTAACTAACCAAGAACGAACCTCAAGTGTACTTGAGCTCCTGCATATGGATCTATTCGATTCACATGGAGCCAAGTCACTCAATAAAAGTCAATATTGCTTAGTCATAATTGACGACTACTCCAGGTTTACCTGGGTTAGGTTCATCAAACATAAAAATGATACCCTAGATCAATTAATCAATTTATTCAAATTAATCGAGAATCAAAAAAACCTTAAGGTTAAAAGAATTAGAAGCGATCATGGTGGTGAATTCGAAAATCAATGGTTCACCGACTTCTGTAACCTAAACGGATACCACCATGAATTCTCTTGCCCTAGGACCCCTCAACAAAATGGCCTAGTGGAGCGAAAAAACCGAACTCTACAAGAAGCCGCTAGGACCATGTTGAACGAATATGACCTACCCGATAGGTTTTGGGCAGAAGCCGTGAGTACGCCATTCTATATCCAAAATAGAATCCTTATGGTAAAGAGGCACCTTAAGACCTCATACGAGATTTATCACGATAAAATACCTAACATCAAGTACTTTAGGGTATTTGGGTGTAAGGTACATATCCTAAACACTAAGGATTACCTAGGGAAATTTACATCCAAGACCACGATCGGAATCTTTCTAGGATACTCGACTACAAGTCGAGCTTATAGAGTATATAACCACGACACCCTTAGAGTCGAGGAGACTATCAATGTAGTATTTGATGAAGGACATGAATCTACAAAACCCCCGGCAACCCCAATTAGCGAGCCGATTCATACTAGACCTAACTCTGATCCGGAGATCAGGTCTAGTGTTAATCCTAACCTAAGTCAACCAAGTCACTCTATTGATCAAGTGATAGATGACTCCAACCAAACTAATGTTCAACCAAGTCACCCCATTGATCAAGCATTAGGTGACACAAACCCAACCCAATCTAGGATTCAGACTAACCACCCTATCGATCAAGTGATAGGAGATCCTAATCTAGGAGTTCGAACTAGAGCATCCTATAGGAACCTTAGTCAAATTTCCTTAATTTCAAAGATAGAACCCAAATCAATTGAACAAGCTCTTCTTGATCCCGATTGGATTATTGCAATGCAAGAAGAGCTAGCTCAATTTACTAGGAATGAAGTGTGAATTAGTACCACCACCTAAAGACAAAATGATAATTGGAACAAGGTGGGTGTTTCAAATAAGCTTGATGATAAAGGTGAAGTAGTTAGAAACAAGGCTAGGTTAGTCGCCAAAGGGTTTAGTCAAGTCAAGGCTTAGATTACTTACGAAACCTATGCCCCAAGTAGCTAGACTCAATCCATTCGAATGTTGCTAGCTTATGCCGCACATCGAGGATTTAAGTTGTTTCAAATGGATGTTAAGTCGGCATTCCTAAATGGATACATTAAAGAAGAAGTTTATGTTAGCCAACCCCCCGGATTCGAAAATCTAGATAAACCCGACCATGTTCTAAAACTTAAGAAAGCTCTCTATGGACTTAAACAAGCTCCTCGAGCTTGGTACGAGAGACTTTCAATCCATCTTAAGTCAAAAGGGTTTAACCAAGGCTTAGTTGACCCAACTCTCTTCGTAAAAACCTTAGGTAAAGAAATATTTATAGCTCAAATTTACGAGATTTATATAATTTTGGAACCTCTAACTCAAATTTACTAAACGAGTTCGTTTCACTCATGGAAAGTGAGTTCGAAATGAACTTGGTAGGCGAGTTAAGTTTTTTTAGGTCTACAAATTAAACAAACTAAGGATGGTATATACCTATATCAACAAAAATACACTAAGGAGTTAATTAAAAGATTTGGAATGCAAGACGCTAAGATAATAAACACCCCAATGGCGATTAATGTTAACATAGGAGAAGACCTAGAAAGTAAGTCCATTGACTTAAAGTACTATAGGAGTGCGATAGGAAGTCTCCTATACTTACATCCTATTCAAAGTAAGTATGTGCGCAAGTGTTTCAAACCTGTGCTAAGGAGTCTCACCTAACCCTAGTTAAGCGTATCCTTAGATATCTTAAAGGGTACACTTAACGTTGGTATTTGGTACCCTAGATCTACGGAGTTCGAACTAATCGGCTACTCCGATTCGGATTATGCCGGTAGTAAACTCGATAGAAAGAGCACGAGTGGTTGTTGTCAACTACTCAGCTCAAGTCTAGTGAGTTGGTGCAGTAGGAAGCAACATTGTGTTGCCTTATCTACCACCGAAGCCGAATACGTTGCGATGGGTGAGTGTGTAACTCAGCTTCTTTGATGAAGCACACTCTTCGAGACTTTAGGTTGGACTTCACCAAAACTAAAATTTTTGTAGACAACATAAGTTCGATAAATCTAACTAAGAACCCTATATGCCATTCAAGGACAAAGCATATAGAGGTAATACACCATTTCATTCGAGAACATGTAGCCAACGGAGCCCATACAACTCTCGAATATGTTGACTCAAGTCTAACCTAGCATATATTTACTAAACCACTACCCGCCGAATTTAGTCTCTTGAGACGAAGATTAGGCATGTGCGTAATAGAATAGGAACTTGCAAATTATATTTTCTTACTACTATTTCTTACTTTTTTCATGGAACTAGCATAGGACATACCTTAGATATCATGCACCTATAGATTTAAGGAGCTAATACATCTCACAACACATAGGACTAATGTGTTTGTGTACTTAGCCACGTAGATGGGCGTGAGATGTTAGGACCTTACTCCCGGGTTCCGATGTAGAGCTAGTGCATCGCTATGAACCACGG
The DNA here is from genome assembly GCA_025175895.1 of Wurfbainia villosa. Classification (NCBI taxonomy): domain Eukaryota; kingdom Viridiplantae; phylum Streptophyta; class Magnoliopsida; order Zingiberales; family Zingiberaceae; genus Wurfbainia; species Wurfbainia villosa. Next base: position 12,395,068 of record CM045987.1, read on the forward strand.
AGTATAATCATATATACTAACCGATCACTCAGACTGGTTGATCCTTCATATCAATCAAGCCAAATATGAGTCTAACATTTTATAGATGAACTTATTTTCAGTATATTATTTTTTAAAAATAAAAATGTGGAACATGCTTGGACTTTAAATTTAACATTTATTTTGTTTTCCACACACCCTTACTCTTTCGATATACAGCAAAAGGGGGAGAAAAAGGACAAAAGTTAAGGGGTCAAAAAATTTTTTTTTAAAAATTAAATAATAATTCAAAAATAAAACAAAAGTTAACTTTAAGTTTTGAAAACTTATTTAACTTTTAACAAAAGGCCAAGGTTAAGTTCTTAACTTAAAACTTATTTTAAACACTATGGCCAATATTAAGTAATTTCGGTTACTTAATTCTTTTTCTTAGTAGCACATATCAAGGGGGAGAGTTAAAACCCTTTCTCAACTCACCCCCAAGGGGGAGGATTCCTCAAGGGGGAGCACTTGAAAAAGAATTTTTATATACTCCTACTCATTCATGCATAATCTCATACTTATTTTTGTCTTAACTTTGTATGTGGGTTTGCCATAAATCAAAAAGGGGGAGATTGTTGGTGCAGTGGGCACCTAAGTCGAACCTAAGTTTTGATTATAGCAAACGATATAAAGTTAAGCTTATATTGTTATCTCACGAGATAAATCAAGTGTGCAGAAAAGTCTCAATGCTGGAGTTGAAGGCTAGCGACACCCGGAGGAAGCCGCGGTGGTCGGGCGACACTCGAGTTACTTCGGAGGGAGCCAAAAGAATCGAGTGGAAGGCCGGAAGCAAAAGAGACACGTAAGTATCGAGGTAAGCTCGTGTGTGCGAGCGTAAGTGAGGTCGTATCCTCTTTACGGGGATGATCTTAGGCGACGATCCGACCCAAGACTTCCCATGGAAGGTCTATGTTGAGATCGGACGGCAAGTGGTCGTCGAATCCACTTATATTTTGAGCTAACTCTTTATTGTAGTCAAAAATCCTGGCCATCAGTTCAACCGGCCAGTTCATCCAGCGCCAGTTCAACCGGCCAGTTCAACCGGTGGTCAAAAATCAGCCTCGAGGAGTCAAGCTTTATCACCATTTTTCAAGGAGTTTTGTGCCCATTTGTGATTGGTTGAAGACCCATTCGTTGAGGGGCTTAATGGCTATAAAAGGAGGGCCAAACCTAGGGTTTCATCCTCAATTCTAAGTGCTCAAAAGCCTCCGTTACACTGCAACTCTCCGACGACTCTACAACAACGAAGTGCTTCCAACAACCCTAGCTTAAAGTTTCTTTTGTTTAGTTGTTGGTATAATCTTAATTTGTTATTACTTTCAATATTGCAATTCTTTTTAATCGAGGGTTTTCGTTGCATTTTACTTTAATAGAAGAGAGGGTTTGTCTCTCTATCTTTTTGCTTCGAAGGCTTTTGTAATCGTAAAACTCCTACCTCCAACGAGGAGGAGTGTTTTAGTGAATTGCCCTCCGTACACGGTCTAGGACCGTTAGGGCCCTGGAGTAGTAGCCGAAGGCTACGAACCAAGTAAAAAAACTATTTGTCTCATTTAGTTTTTATTTACATTTCCACTGCGTTTAATTGTCTATCGAACGATTTAAAAGAAAAGTTTTTATCGCTATTCACCCCCCCCCCCTCTAGCGATCCGCTTCGAACCAACATAATATACCTTCCTTGTTTTAGTTTACTTGCTTAATGTAGAATGGACTAGATAGGAAACAAAGTAGCTTAAACTTGAACAACCTAGTACTAAGAAAAGTGAAATGATAATAAGTTGGGGAAGCTCTTCGAAGTGCATGTCTAGGAAGTGGTCGTTGCTCCGATAATCAAGAAGGTCATGTGCCTCGCCACGACCTGGTGCACTAAGTCGAGTGGAAATGACCGAAGCTAACTCACTAAGTCTTTAACTAGTTAGACCAAGGCTTAACCTAAAGTGAATCAAGTACTTGATTCCTTTATTGACTTTGTCTAAGAAGTGGTCGTTTCTCCGATAATCAAGAAGGCCATGTGCCTCGCCACGACCTGGAAGTCAATACCGGAAAAACCTACTTGACTAGCTCAAACCAAGCCTTAATCTAACACAAGTTTAAACACTTTGAAATTGATCATTTAATTTAATAAAGATAAAATAAATCCTCATCTCACAAAACTCATAAGGGTAAGTGTATTTAAAACCTAGCTTGGGTGAGATGATTTAGGATTAAAATACACTTCAACCAATTTTTTTTACAACATACTCTAGTTAACCTACCTTAATTAACTCAAACTAAACAAATATACCTAACTAAAACAAATTATGACAACTCAAGCTAATTTACAATACTTAAACTGAATAAATGAAACTAAATAAATTTAATCGCCAAATTAATTAATCTATGAAGTTTAAACAATAAGGATAATTAAATAATATCAAATCATAAATACGATAACTGAGTCGACTAAATTGTTTTTAGTCGGCTCAATGAGAGTCGACTGAATCAAAATCAGTTGCCTCCAAGTATCGGGAAGGTAAAACATAAATTCAGTCGACTGAAATGATGCGGTAGATAAAGTTTAGGTGGCGAAGTAAATGGTAATAACTATAACAGTCGACTGAAACACTTTCAGTCGACTCATATTCAGGCGACTGGAGTATCTTCAGTCGACTGAATTTCTTCTATAAGAACAATACCGAATCACGCCAAAACCATTCACCACAGCCGAAATCCCACCTGAAAACCCCTAATTCCAATCTTTCGAAGCACTAAGGTCGTCATATCATTCGAAATGCCGAGGTAATAATTTTTAAACTCAAATTTCAATTATTTTCAATAAATATTTAATATTTGTAATTTAATTAGGGGTAAAAGAAGAGCTATCGAGGTTGAATCATCAACTCCATGCACGGATGTTAGGTTACCTACTGAGGGACATAGGATTAGATTCGAGAGTATTACTTACATTCCTATGCCTACTAGGTATATCAGTAGATCATATTTTAGTAATGCATGCATACTAAGTATGGAGGTTATTGCATACTATGGATTAGAGAAACTAGTCTATTGTAAAAATTCCGTTAACATAGACGTATGTGCGGAATTTTTCAATAACTTTACCAAGATTGATGACCTTTCATACTCGACTAAGGTACAAGGTAGGGACTTTGTTTTTACCCCTGACATATTGAGAGAGCATTTAGGACTACTGCATTCGACATGTCCTATTGCATGTTTTCCATCATCAGAGTTACCATATGGTGACCCCTACTCTCATATTACGTTAGATAGGATTCACATGCATCTTTTTGGTGAAGAAAGAACTCCGTCTGTGAGTATCTTTAGTTCTACTAGACTTCGAGTACAGGACTATGCCCTATATCGAGTTATAGTAAACTGCATTTTACCACTCACCACTAGGGACATCGCTATGATGCACCCTTTTCATTTATTTTTACTTTATGTACCTAGTTATAGTTAGGATCTAGATATAAGCCTACATATGTTTCATTCTATCATCTTTCATTCCAGGTCAGTCACTAGCAGGAAGGCACACTTGCCTTACTGCCATGTCATCACATCCCTCTTAGCTGCATTAGGGTTTGATGTTACCATAGCTAACATCAAACAACTTACTGAGTATGACATGATAGGATCTAGGCAGTTTGGGTTAGCAAAAGTAGATTTAGATGACAATAATATCCTTGTATGAAAGAGAGATGGACCTCAGGTTTAGCCCCAGCCTGATCTTGAGCAGGAGCATGAGCCAGAGATCTATAGAGGATCCTTGGAAGCTAGAAAGGGGGGTGAATAGCTTGTAATCGTTTCGAAATGGATTTCGATTGCATTTGTCTCTACAAATTTCATTAGTACGCAGCGGAATAATAATAAAAGAAATAATGAAACAAGACAATCACACAAACACAAATATTTAACATGGTTCGAAACCGAACAATTCCTACTCCACGGATCGAGCTCTAGCGACGCCAATGCAATCACTTATCACAAATACTTTTTCTCGACAAAAGTCGGAGGCAGAGAATCCTCTTACAAATGATTCTTACAACAATAAGAAATAGATACAAGCAATTACAATAATGAAATGCAATGCAAGTAAAGAAAACTACTTTACAATTGCTCTTTTGAATGCTTGATCTTTGGTTGCTTGAAATGCACTTGGAGACCTAGATTTGCAGTAGCAAATCGCCCCAAAATCCCTAAAAAACCGTTATGGATTTCCTCCCCCTTGAGCTCAATTAAAACCTTCAACCTGGGCTAGAAATCGCCGATCAGTTGACTGCTCAGGACCATCATCGACTGATGCCACTGTTGTCATGAAACAACAGCTAGATCCATGCTGGAAAAATCCAATGGATCCACCATAAGTCGACTGATCATGACCATCACTCGACTGATCAAGCCTCCACTCGACTGCTAACCCCAGCAATTGAGTCAGACTCCATTCTCGGCTCGAAAATTAGCACCACCGATCGATCACACAATCGCCGATCGTCACCAATCACCGATCGCCCACCGTAGTCGACTACTAGGCCAATTTCCACAGTCAAATCCTAGTTGACTCTTACCAGTCGACTGTCATATGGTACCAGTCGACTGGCACACCTCAGACATGAGGTTTTAACCCAAGTATGGTTCCCCCATACTTGCTAGACCACCCATAGCCTAGACCTAAGCCTTCTAGCCACCTTTGTCAGCCTCACACCTCTCGGATCCCTCAAAGTCATCCATGACTTGTTCATCCATTACGCTAGCCTTCAGGTGCTTCCATCGACTATGTCATGCTAATGGTGTCTACACCTCCAAGGCACATTGGACTTACGCTGCCAAGACTCCGCTTGGACTTTACGTCGCTAACCATTGGACTTATGCTGCCAAGACTCCCGCTTGGACTTTACGCCGCCAATATCAAACTCCTTGGACTTCTAAATGCAAAGACTCTAGCTTGGACTTTCCATGCTAAGTACCCAAGACTTGGACTTTCCAAAATGCCAAGTGTCCCACTTGGACTTTCCATGCCAAGTACCCATGACTTGTACTTTCCCAAATGCCAAATGTCCCACTTGGAATTTTCATGCCAAGTACCCATGACTTGGACTTTCCCATGACAATCACATTGTCATATGTTTTTGTCGAACATCAAAATATCTCTCGAGTCAAGCTCGAGTCCTGGTCAATCGTGACATGGGCCGATTGCACCAACAATCTCCCCCTTTTTGATGTTTGATAAAAACCAAACAAACCATTGAGTTAGAACACTAACTCAAATCCCTTACTAATTATCCCAAATTGGTAATTTTACCTTCTCCCCCTTTTTAACATACTTCAAAAAGCTTATCTCTCCATGGAGGTCAATGTCTCATGCCCTAATGAGATCTTACAATCTCCCACTTGGTCCAAAAATACCTAGGATGCCTACCATCTTCCTAGTGATAAGTCCCATATCACTCAAGAGAGGTAATCCTATACACTCTCCCAATTTCCAAGTTGGGTATCTCAAAATCCCATTTCTCCTCCCCATGAGAAAAAATACCATCCATCATCCCATGATGGATACCTCCCCCTAAAGGCTTGCTCCCCCTTGACCATTGCACCAACAATGTATTTGGGAGTCCCTAAGCCAATAAAAACTCTAAACCATCAAAAATAAGGTTCAAAGTTCAAACATGAACTCTCCACATCTCAAAATTGATACATCACCCTAACACCTCTCTTAATCCATATCCAATGAATTTTCACCCTTTCTAATGCTTCCAAAAGTATATCCTAGGGTTAGGAGTGGTTAGGGACCTTTACCATGTTGAAATTGGGCTAACAAACCTTGTTTTCTCGAATTCAGCATTGGCAGTTGACTTTATCAGAGATCAGTCGATTGCCACTCTCATCAGTCGACTACCACCAAGGGCAGTCGACTGATAACTGAAAAATCTGATTTTCAGTTATTAGCGTTGAGTTTCAGAAATGCATAAATAAATATACGTATACTGAAAAATCATGAAAATTCATACGTATAATACTTATGACACATACAATGGGTGAAAAATATTTGAAAATTATTTTACCCATAAAATAGTGAAATTGACACAAAGTTCAAAACCATTGAAATTTTCAATGTTTAGGCCATACTTCGTATCAACTTCATCAATGGTGATTGCTATCAAAAGATAGACTTCACCAAGGTTTTCTAAATTGATTTTAAAATGTTTTTGAAAACAAATATTGGATCATATTCCTTGGGTTTAATGTATATGACTTGTACACAAGCTTTCCCAATGATCCACCTTTAGTTAAAGATGAGTTTTAGTTCATCTAGATGCAAAAACTATGCACCTTGAACTTAACTAATATCCTAGCATCTCACATGTATCTAGGGTGTATAAACACACATACATGTCAATTTAGATGTGAGATGTGGGTTTTGTTCTCTTAATCTAGGGTTTCATGCATTTTTCTAAGGCAACCCTACTTGATTCCCTTATGAATGGGACTCCAAGTCATGCCAAAGTTCTTTAATCAATTTTCATTAACTTAAATGCATGAAATTGATCATGGCATAAATGATAGCATAATAAACCATGACCAATGATCATGATGTCATGACATATGATATAATCTAAAAATACTTGACAATCAACCTAACCCTAAGCATGACATTTTAAATGATTAAAAATGGATATGATGCCATGACATGTTATATGGCAAATCAAGCATGACATATAAAGTGTATAGGTATAATAATACCTAAATTTTAATATTAATTGTCATTTGATATTATTAAGTATATTTTTCCATAATATCACTAAACTCCTAAATGTGCCAACAACCCAAAATGACACACTATAACCTCTAATCCTAAATTTTGCCAATTTAATTGATTTTTCATAATTCCAAAAATATATTGGCACATCCTAAAATTCTTTAGGATTATAATATCAAATATATTTCCAAGGTATCCATAGCCTTGAAAATTACCTAGAGTGCTACCTTTGCCATGGTTGAGTTAACTACCCATCCAATCAAGTTGGCACACCCTAAACCCATCTAGCGTGAATCAATCATGCTCTTAGGAACCCAAAACCTATTTGAGCTCCAAGGGTTAATTAGGTATTCTTTAGGGATGACCTCCCTAGATACCTTCCTAATGACCCTTCTAGGCTTGTTAGCCTTGGTCATTTGGGTCATACCTAGGTTGACTCTAGGGGTAACTCCTCTTGCAACCTTCTTAGTGGCCACCCTAGGTTTCTTAGAAATCCTAGCCACTAGGCACACACCTTGGTTACTCTTAGGGATGACTTCCCTATTAACCTTGGTCTTTCTAGACCTAGTTTGTGTTTCATAATCAAATGGAATACTATGATAAGCCACCTTAGGCTTAGGTTTGTGACCCAAACCTTTCTTGCCCTTGGTTGACTTTTCTCTCTTAGGTCATAGGTGTTGACTTTTAGTCCTACACTCTTGACTTTGACCATTTGACCCTTTTAGTTGATTTTGCATAATCTTGAGGGTCTTCTCATGTTTTTCAAACCTTGACCTCAAGGCTTGATTTTCAAGCTCTAATTGCCCAATTTTAGAATTTTGAATTAATCCTTGGGCATTGTTTTTCCTAGGCATATGCCTAGTCAATTTAGGGTTTAAGCCTAGATGTTCTCTTATTTTCTTGATAGATTCCCTAGGTAGAATTGGTCTAGAATTATTTGAGCTAGGTTTGTTTAGAGGATCCTTGGAAGCTAGTGTTAGTGAAAGCCCTAGAGCCAATCATGTGATGATTGTTGTATGGACTTTATTGTATCATATTCCTATTTATAAAGGCATGGTTATTACATTTACTTGTATTGGTGCCAAATAAACTAAGTATAATAACGTTCTTGAGTAGAAGGTTCTTATCTATATCAATCGATTGGTTGAATCGATAATGAGATGATATAGAGAACACTACTTTTAATCATTCCTAGTCAAGTATTAACATTCAGGGACAATGTTAATGCGTAGAGACTAGCATGTAGGTCAACTCGATGACTTGATCTCACAAGTCATGGATATGAGATATCAAGTTGACACATGGGTATGCATTGGAGAATGTATACTGAATGACCTGCCATAAGAAAGTATCATGGATCGTTATATGAGTGTCATATACTTTGTCATGTGACTATTAGTATGACTATTAGTTCTTGGACCTGAAGTCACCATGGTTCCCTACATAAGGAGTTGCATACTTTGTCTTTGTCAAACATCACCCGTAAATGGGTGGACTATAAAGGTGATACTGGGTATGTAACAAATTATGCGGAGGGATGTGAGTGATGTAGATGAGATATATCCCTCCTATATGACGGGAGTGACATCGTTATTCTTGATAGAGTGAGACCACGAAGTGCATGACCATGCCCAAATGAGTCAATATGAGATATTGAGCTCATTTGATTAGAGTGAGTCTACTTGGAGTTTAAGATATAGATTGTACCGAGGATGACATGGTCTATGCCTCAATTGGTCAATCTAGATGTCAAGGATAGAGGGACATTGTCACATATTGTGAGAGTCACAATTAGTAGTCACAAAGGTGATGTTGGAGCTCAACATTCTTGTAACTTGGGTAGCAATGATGTATTGCTAGATACCGCTCATTGCTTATGTTCCTAAATTGGTTTAGGAGCATTGACAATGTTACAAGAACCTATAGGGTCACACACAAAGGGCAATTAGATGGAGATTAGGTTCATATGATGAACCATGAGGATTAGGTTCATGGGATGAACCAAATTGGATTAAGAGTAATCCAAATTAGACTAATTGAGTTAGACTCAATTTGATTCAAGTGTTGAATGAGTCTAATTTAGATTTGATTCATTGAGTCAATTTAAATTAATGAATAGAGATTCATTAAATCAAATTGACTTGAATCAAGTGGTTAGATTTGATCAACCATGGGAGATAATAGGTCAAGTTTGACTTGACTTGAGAGGGAAGATGAATGGTCAATATTGACTTGACCAATTGCCATGTCATGGTGACTTGGCATGGGGGCCAGCCAATGATGATGCTCCACATCATCATGGACTTATCATGTGGTGCCACCTCATGAGGGAGACCAAGAACCATTGTCTCTTGGAGTTACATGCATGTATGTAACCCCCACCCATTGAAGTGGCCGACCACTTTCACTTGATGAAGTGAATTCATTTTGGTGAGTAACTCCATCTTCTTCTTCCTTGGATCTTCTTCCTCTCAAGCTCTCTCCCAATCATCTACTTTGGCCGAAACTTCCAAGGGGTGCTAGCACACTCTAGGTTGTTTTTATCCACCATTTTTCTATGTGGATACCAATAGAGGAGTGTACATTTGACACTCTTGAGTTTCAACAAAGCATTTAGATGAGCGGAATAAGCGAAGGGCGTCACTACGAGGGTAATGCTCTCATCTTTTAGATCTAAGGTAGATCTAGGGTATTTAAACACATACATGTTTTATTTTTTATATCTTTACATGGATCCGTGGCTGGGCCTCCGAGGTTTCCGCAACGCAAAAAGTGATTATTATGGCTCGGAAAGTCCAACAGCTAGAGGGGGGTGAATAGCTTGTAATCGTTTCGAGATGGATTTTGATTGCATTTGTCTCTACAAATTTCGTTAGCACGTAGTGGAATAATAATAAAAGCAATAACGAAACAAGACAATCACGCAAACACAAATATTTAACATGGTTCGGAACCGAACGGTTCCTACTCTACGGATCGAGCTCTAAAGAGCTCTAGCGATGCCAATGCAACTAATCACAAATACTCCTTCTCAACACAAGTCGGAGGTGGAGAAACCTCTTACAAACGATTCTTACAACAATAAGAAATAGATACAAGTAATTACAATAATGAAAAACAATGCAAGTAAAGAAAACTACTTTACAACTGCTCTTTTGAATGCTTGATCTTTGGTTGCTTGAAATGCACTTGGAGACCCTGATTTGCAGCAGCAAATCACCACAAAAGCCCTCAAAAATCATTATGGATTTCCTCGCCCTCGAGCTCTATTTAAAGCTTCAACCTGGGCAGGAAATTGCCGATCAGTCGATTGCTCAGGACCATCAGTCGATTGATGCCACTGTTGTCGTGAGACAACGGTTAGATCCACGCTGGAAAAATCCAACGGATCCACCATCAATCGACTGATCATGACCATCAATCGACTAATCAAGCCTCCACTCGATTGCTAACCCCAGCAGTCGAGTCAGACTCCATTATGTGCTCGAAAAACTGAGCACCAGTCGACTGATCACACGATCGCGATCGATTAATCACCGACCCACCTCCGACGATCAAATGATCGCCAGGCCAATTTTCATAGTCAAATCCTTGTTGACTCTTACTAGTCGACTGTCATATGACACCAGTCGACTGGCACACCTCAGACATGAGGTTTTAAACCAAGTATTGTTCCCCCATACTTGCTAGACCACCCTTAGTCTAGACCTAAGCCTTCTAGCCGCCTCTGTTAGCCTCATGCCTCTTAGATCCCTCCAAGTCATCCATAACTTGTTCATCCATTACGCTAGCCTTCAGATGCTTCCATCGTCTATGTCATGCTAACGGTGTCTACACCGCCAAGGTACATTGGACTTACGCTGCCAAGACTCGACTTGGACTTTTGCCGCCAACCATTGTACTTCTGATACCAAGACTCCCGCTTGGACTTTACGCCGCCAATATCAAACCCCTTGGACTTCTAAATGCCAAGACTCAAGCTTGGACTTTCCCTTGCCAACCAATGTTGGACTTTTCCTTGCCAACCCATGTTGGACTTTTCCTTGCCAACCCATGTTGGACTTTTCATGCCAAGACCCATGCTTGGACTTTCCCAAATGCCAAGTGTCCCACTTGGACTTTCCATGCCAAGTACCCAAGACTTGGACTTTCCCAAATGCTAAGTGTCCCACTTGGACTTTCCATTCCAAGTACCCATTACTTGGACTTTCCCAAATGCCAAGTGTCTCACTTGGACTTTCCATGCCAAGTACCCATGACTTGGACTCTCTCATGACAATCACATTGTCATATGTTTTTGTCGAACATCAAAATATCTCTCGAGTCAAGCTCGAGTCCTAGTCAATCGTGACCTGGGCCGATTGCACCAAAAAGATCGACCCAGACCATCACTCCGAGGCCGAGCATCAGGAAGCACCAGGATTTGATAGTTTATCATCATTCCTTGGGATTCCGGCAGCTCCGATCGTAGCAGAGAGATTATCTAGGTTGTGTTAGGGTAATCTCTTGCCGTAATATGGTTTTGATGGTGTGGCAAAGGGTTTAAGTTAGTTTAATATGTTGATGTGATATGTGCGTTGAAGTCATGCAGGACTTAGTAATTCGCACATGGAGCCATGGCGAGTTTCACATCTCATGACTCGTGCCTTGAGTCGGTGAAGGATAGCTTTGCGGAAGCCGTGCGCTTGGAGCATCCGAGGGACCGCCGGACGAGAAGCTTGGAGTGAAGCCGGAAGAAGTAGACTTCGAGGCAAGAGACGCGAAGGAGCATTGCAGAGCCGTGCGCCTGATGCTGCCGAGGGATGTGGCCGAGAACGAAGAGAACTTCGAAGGCGAGGGACTCCGAGAAATGAGAGTGAGCGATTGTAACCCGGGGAAGGGTAGCTCTTAGGTGAAACTTGGCCATTTGGCCAAGTGTCGGATGGGTTTTCCCGACACCGCCGACGCTATGTCATGGCGATCCGCTCGAGTCGAGTGAGTTCGACCGTATACAATCGATCGGATTGGCGGCCAGCCGATCGCCATACGTGGGCGATCGCCAAGACCATCGATCCCGGGCGCGATCGTCAATGGGGTTTCGCCAGAGATCGCTCGTGAGCCGATCGGGCCGATACGGAAGCAATGATCGATGAGGTCCATCACGACCAAGAGTTCCGTTGACTACAACGCCGATCCGACGTGTTCGGAGGCCGTTGTAGACGGCAATGATCGCCAAGGGCGGCAAATCGATGGCGGCAAACGGGAAGAAGTTAGCCCTCTCTATAAAAAGAGAGGGTGTGAGCCTTTGAGAGGCTAATGCTCATACTCCAAACAATCTTCCTAGTGCCCCACAAGCTCTAAACTCTTCTTACCTGTTCTTACTCCATTCTATTTGTAAGAAGAGTGTGCTTGAGTTGTAAAGGTTACCTCCACCTAGCTTGGTGCAAAGGAGAGACCATTTAGTGGATTGGTTTAACGGAGTGATTCACCAAGGACGAATTAGGGACCGTGGATTAGCGGCGTAGCTGTGAACCACGTTATACCATCGTGTTAGCGTTTGTTTTATTGTTTGTCTTTTGCTTTGTATTTGTATATTCCGCTTGCGCTAATCTTTTGTAGACGAGCAATTTACGACGTCCAACGTACGAGGGCTATTCACCCCCCTCTAGCCGGCCATACCGATCCCCTACAAGTGGTATCAGAGCCGAGGAAAGCTTGTCGAGGACTAACCGCCACAACAAGCAACTTTCAAAATGGCCGGCTCCAACATCCATCCTCCGAAGTTTGAAGGAGAATTCGCTTGGTGGAAGAAGCGAATGGAGGTATTTTTCGAAACGGATTTTGATATAATGATTACAATGGAATCCGGTTTCGTTTTGCCTAGGGATGAAGAGGGGAAGCCAATAGAGAAATCTAGGTGGACCAAGAGGCAAAGAGAGGAGCACCTTGCAAACTCCAAAGCCAAGCACCATCTCTACAATGTGCTCCCTCAACAAGAGATCAACCGATCGAGAGAATGTGCTAGCGCCAAAGAGATGTGGGAGAAGCTTATAGAACTCCATGAAGGCACATCCGAGGCCAAGCTAGCAAGGAGAGACCTCCTCCGCTCCCAACTATCCAATATAAAACTAGAAAAGGGAGAAAAGGTAACCTCACTACACTCTAGGTTTAAAGAAATTTTAATTGGGCTAACAAGTGTAGGTGAGAAGCTATCAAACCGGGATATGGTAATGAAGGTCATAGATGCCTTTCCCCGGTCCTCAAAGTGGAGCTCCATGGTGGACTCATTCTATATCTCAAAGAATTTAGAAGTGAGCACCTTGGAGGAGTTCTTCTCAACAATGGAACTCCACGAAACTAGGCTTGAAGGAATACAAGAGGAGCCTAGAATTCAACCTTCAAGAGGAGTAGCATTGTTGGCAAATAAGGGGAAGAAGAAGATGGAAATCCCCTCCTCCTCCGATGACGAAGCGTCTTCCTCCTCCTCCATGGATAGCACCGAAGAAGCCTATATGGTAAGGAGGGTAAGACGTGCATTTAAGAATTTTAGATTTGATAAATCTAATGATAGGATGAGAAGACCAAGGGGGAAGGTTATATGCTACAATTGCCAAGGAGAAGGGCACATAAGGGACAATTGTCCTCTCCTAAACAAGAGCAAGGAAGAAAGGAAAAAGAAAGAAGAAAAGAAGAAGAAGAAGGGGAGCAAGAAAAAGAAGGAAGAGGAGAAGAAGACAAAGGAGAAGGGAAAGGCTAAGGCTCTCAAGGCAAGGACTTGGGATGATCCATCCTCATCCTCCTCCTCATCATCGGATGAGGAGAATGCCTTTGTCACCAATTTGGCCTTGATGGCCTTTGATGACTTGGATTGCTCTTCCTCCGAAAATGAAGGTTCAAGCTCAAGAGGAGAGAGCTCAAGTGAAGGGGGAGTTTCATCATCCTCATCATCCGAAGAAGAAGAAGAGGATATGGAAACTATGGTAACGAAAGCTTCTCCTAAGAAAATAGTTTCCATAATTTCTAGTTTAACTAAGGACTTATTTGGCATGAAAAAGAAAAATAAGAGCATGCTAGATAAAATTAAGGATTTAGAAAATAAGCTAGAAAATGCATGCTTAAATGATAATATTTCTTCTAGCTTAAATGATGATGCATGCTCACATGATTATATGCCTTTGGATGTTAATGATGCATGTATAAATGAAAATAGGGCCTTAAGGGAAAAGGTAGATTATTTAACCAAAGCCCTAGAGAAATTCACAATTGGCTCCAACACCTTAAATATGATCTTAGGGAGCCAAAGAGCTAGTTTCAACAAGAAAGGCCTAGGATACAAAGAAAAGAAAAATGAAAAGGCCTATAAATGCCTAATAGCTAGGGGACAAGATAAAAAGAAAGTAATTGCTAGGAAATGGATCCCCAAGGAGTATTTAGTGAACCCAATAGGAAAGAATCTATTTTGGGTTCCAAAATCCATCCTTAAGGGTTAGAATAACCCTAGGGTAGTCAACCATATGAACTTGACCTATATCATATTTTGGTTGACTTAGGATGACGGGACAACATTTTTTAGATAGTGTTGGGTGATGATAACGTGCCCATAAATAGGTAATAATGCTTAAATCATGATGATTGATGTAATTCCTATGTATGTTTTAAATCATGATTTATGATTTTGATATTTGGCATGTTTTAAATCATGTTTTAAATCATCATGAGAAATAGGGTTAAATCATGCTTTAGGTGATAATTTGTTTATTATCATTGTATAATACATAATGCATGACTATTATTTGATGGATACACGAGTTTCATGATCATAATGTAGAATTGATTGATATATGTCATTATGATCATGTAGAATGTTAGGTTGATACTTAACCATGATAGAATTGCTTGAATATATTGGTTAAGTATATACAAATACCCCCTAGGATACATCTCAAACTCACTATAGGCTAACTTGATTGCAAACTTAGCATGGGTGAGATATTAGGATGATACAAATGTCCACTAATGCCTATGGCATTTAGATGGTCATTTAAAGTATCAACATAGCAATAATAGACCAATCATGGGGAAGGCTTATGTTTAATAAATAGACATATTGCCCAAAGATCATGGTTGGATATTTCATATGTTTTCAAAACAATTTCTTACCTTAAAATACATGTATTCATGTTTTGAAACAATTGGATGCAAAACTAGGTAGCTAACTTGATACTAGAATGATCAAAAACCTAGTGGTTTTTAGAGCTTTTGGATTTTTGGCAAAAACAAGAAAATATAATGATTTTTCATGAAAAACTATTTTTCCTTGATAGATATACTTACTAGAAATATGTTCCCCAAATTTCATGATTTTTAGAATTTTCTAGAATTTATAATGCATTTCTGAAATTCGTCCAGAAAATCAAAAATTCGGATTCCATTGTGCCCGATCGCATATCGATAGCAATGATCGTGGCTGTAAATCAGAATATTGAAGGCCGAATTCAGTTTGTAAACCTACAACAAGTGGTAGAAATATACTTAATGCCATCAACAAGTGGTACCCAATTTTAAATCAACTTGTCATATTTTCCCTCCAATATACTTAATGCCATCAACAAGTGGTACCCAATTTTAAATCAACTTGTCATATTTTCCCTCCATTATACTTGATGCCATGAGCTTATAACTTAGTGTTAATCTTTTTGATGGTGTCAAAGGGGGAGAAATATATATGTTTAAGTTAATCACTTTAGGGGGAGAAATATATTTTAGGGGGAGAAATATACGATAGGGGGAGAAAATTTGCATAGAGAGTTTCATGGATTAAGGGGGAATTGCATGTTGTTATATCATGTTTATCTTTACATGCTTTCTTACCTTAGAATTTATATCAAATGTTTTTACCTAACTTAAACGGATTGCCACACATCAAAAAGGGGGAGATTGTTAGGGCAATCTCTTGCCGTAATATGGTTTTGATGGTGTGGCAAAGGGTTTAAGTTAGTTTGATATGTTGATGTGATATGTGCGTTGAAGTCGTGCAGGACTTAGTAATTCGCACATGGAGCCGTGGCGAGTTTCACATCTCATGACTCGTGCCTTGAGTCGGTGAAGGATAGCTTTGCGGAAGCCGTGCGCTTGGAGCATCCGAGGGACCGCCGGACGAGAAGCTTGGAGTGAAGCCGGAGGAAGTAGACTTCGAGGCAAGAGACGCGAAGGAGCATTGCAGAGCCATGCGCCTGATGCTGCCGAGGGACGTTGCCGAGAACGAAGAGAACTTCGAAGGCGAGGGACTCCGAGAAATGAGAGTGAGCGATTGTAACCCGGGGAAGGGTAGCTCTTAGGTGAAACTTGGCCATTTGGCCAAGTGTCGGATGGGTTTACACCCCGACCGCCATGTCATGGCGCCGATCGCTTCCGAGTCGAGTGAGTTCGACCGTATACGATCGATCGATTGGCTGACTACCATACGCGGGCCGATCGCCAAAGATTATCACCGACCGGCCAAGGCGCAATGATCGATCGTCAATGGGGTTTCGCCATAATCGCTCGTGTAGCCGATCGGGGCCGATTGACTACGGAGGTAGCAGCCGATCGATGAGGTCCATCACCGATCGCCAAGAGTTCCGTTGGACTACAACGGTCGGGATCCGACGTGTTCGGAGGCCGTTGTAGTGACGGCAGTCGACTGCCAAGGGCGGCAGTCGACTGATGGCGGCACACGGGAAGAAGTTAGCCCTCTCTATAAAAAGAGAGGGTGTGAGCCTTTGAGAGGCTAATGCTCATACTCCAAACAATCTTCCTAGTGCCCCACAAGCTCTAAACTCTTCTTACCTGTTCTTACTCCATTCTATTTGTAAGAAGAGTGTGCTTGAGTTGTAAAGGTTACCTCCACCTAGCTTGGTGCAAAGGAGAGACCATTTAGTGGATTGGTTTAACGGAGTGATTCACCGAGGACGAATCAGGGACCGTGGATTAGTGGCGTAGCCGTGAACCACGTTATACCATCGTGTTAGCGTTTGTTTTATTGTTTGTCTTTTGCTTTGTATTTGTATATTCCGCTTGCGCTAATCTTTTGTAGACGAGCAATTTACGACGTCCAACGTACGAGGGCTATTCACCCCCCTCTAGCCGGCCATACCGATCCCCTACAGGTTGGAGGACACGGTGCAGTGGCAACATCTTGAGATGATGCAGATCTTGCAGGAGTAGAGAGAGGACCATCGACAGATGATGGATCTTCTTAGGTCTTGGGGCATGGGTCCCTCTCGTCCTCCATCCGCTGATTAGGAGTATTGTGATACTAGAACTTAATGAAAATTTTATTAATAAAATCTTGTGAAGTAAATTGGGTTATGCTTGGTAGACTAGGAATTTTCTTTTTGATTACCATTTCGAATTATTTTGAAAAGTAATATTATATTATTTTTGTAAGAAAATAAAAAAATTATTCTAGAATAGGTCAATCTAGAATTCAGGATCCTATAGATCTAGGTAGCCTTTGCATCTCACAAATATCTAGGTTTACCTGTTTGTGTACTGAGGCACGAAGATGGGTGTGAGATGTTAGGACTGCACCCCTAGGTTCTAGATGTAGATCAAGTGCATCGCCATGAACCAACATAGGGTTAACAAGCAAATCGATCACTTCGGTGACTGACTACAATTCAAAGCATAATGATTTACTCTATATCATTTGAGCTAGAAAAAGTTGGACATTTGCTTTAAGGACAATTTTTAGATGTGTATCTTCAAAAGCTAAATGTAATAGGAATTCATGCTTGGGCTTACTCCCTATCATTTGTGCATCAAATTTAATTTTTTTAAAAAATAATTGTTTGAAAATTTTTTAAATTATTAAATTTTTCAGGGGGAGTTTCTGAAAATGTTTGAAAAATTTTGAATGAGGAGTTTTTTTTTATGTTTGTAAATTTTTCAGGGGGAGTTTCTGAAAATGGTTGAAAAATTTTGAATGATGAGTTTTTTTAAAAAATGTTTGAAATTTTTGAATTTTTCATGGGAACTTGTTAATACTTTGAAAATTTTTAAGGGGGAGTTTCTGACAAAGTTTGAAATTTTTTTGAAAATTTTGAATTTTTCATGGAGACATTTGAATACTTTGAATTTTTTTTAAAATTTTCAGGGGGAGTTTCTGAAAATATTTGAAAAGTTATTATCCAAGGAAAAGTTGTTAATTCTTGAAGATTTTTTAAGGGTAAAATTGTTCAAGGGTAGTTTTTGAAAATATGTCTTGATAAAATATAATATATCTTTATTTTCACCCTTATTTTGATGTATGCCAAAGGGGGAGAGAAGAGATATAAAATTAGAGAAGATGCAAAAATTTGATAAGGGTTAATGCATGTCATACATGGTTAAATTTATGCATCTATATTCATTATAAAAGTTGTAAGTTCATTTCTTATACATGTTAAATATGAAGATTGATATTTGATTCTCCCAACTTTAACTGATGTGTTGTCATACATCAAAAAGGGAGGGATTGTTGATGCAGTAAGCATCACTCCTTAGTTTTGATGTATGAACTACAGTTAATAGTTAGGACTCACGTGTGATATAATATAAGTGTTAAGTGTGCAGGCTTAACAGGAAGTCCTAGTAGGTCAAGTTGAACGGATACTAGGCATGAATCTTGACATATTAAGAGGATCAGACACCAGGCATGAAGTCTAGATGGGTCGCGTGGACCGGACATCTGGCATGAAGTCTGATTGGGTCAGGAGACCAGACAATTGGCAAAAATTCCAGCTGGGTCAGGCAGACCGGACAACTGGTGGAAGCCCTGGTGGGTCAGATCGGATGTCAAGGATGGTAAGTCCGGCAGGTAGCCGACAGGTAAGCCTCGAGTGAAGAGGTGATGTCGAGTTTTCTGTAGGGGGACAAAGCTAGGCATCGATCCGACGAAAAGTCCGCGTGGGACTTAGTAGTTGAGATTGAGCAATATTACTAATGCTACTACATTTTATATTATTTGTTTTGTGCTAATCCTATTTTGCAGGAATCAGTCGACTGAAGTCCAGTCGACTGAAGATGTATCAATCGACTGGATACCTATTTGGCAGGATCAGCTGGTGATCGATCAAAGATCGTGCGACGCAGATGGAAAGGGCTTGAGTTGACTGAAGAGTTTGAGTCGACTGAAGAGAGAAATTTTCCAATGCGGAGCTGAGTGATGTGGAGTCGACTGAAGGAGATTCAGTCGACTGGAAGACCACGAATACCATATCGACGGGCTGATATGGAGTCGACTGGAAGGCATTCTAGTCGACTGAAAAGAGTTTATAAAAGTCATGCTTGATCAGAACTCGAGATGAACATTCAATCAATGTCGAAGTGTTGCCGAAATACTTGCTTATCCACTAAATTTTCATTCCACAACAAGGCGACCTTCCAACACACTACAACTACTTCTATAATTTCTTAGTGTCGGTATAAAGTCTTATACTTTATTATTTCACTTCTACACTTAATTTTAAGAAGAGTGGGTAGTGTGTTACCCTTCTTCATCATTTATAAAAAGCGAAACCCTCTGAAGTCGAGAGTTCTCGAGTCGGAGGGTATTTAGTGAATTTCCCATCGAGGTAGCTCGCGGGAGAGCTACGGGCCTTGGAGTAGCAACCCAGTCCGGGTTGTGAACCAAGTAAATTGCCTGTGTTGATAATTGTCTTTATATTCTGCTGTGTACTTTGATTAGAATAAATAATATAAAATTAGTTTAAAATTATAAAATATCGAGATTCACCCCCATCTCTCGGTTCACTCAATTTTATAGATCCCCTACTACGAATTCCAAAGGCCTCTGCCTCCGGTCCATGTAACTCTTCTGTCGATCCTGTGCCTCTGATAACTGCCGTATGATGATCCGCACTAACTCTGCATCATGCTGAATACTCTATGGCCCCAGCAACTATCGTTCCCCAACTTCCTCTCACAACACAGGAGATCTGCAGAGTCTGCCATATAAGGCCTCAAAAGGAGCCATCTGAATAGAAGAGTGGCAGTTGTTGTTATAGGAAAATTCCACTAAATGAACTTGGTCCTCTCAACTGTTAAGGCAATCAACCCATGTATGATGTGGTTTTAATGTGTGTGGAAAAGGGTTTAAGTTAGGTTGATTATGTTGATTTGATATGTGTGTTTAAGTTGTGTAGGACTTAGTAAATCACACATGAGTTAGCTTGATGAAAAACATTGGTGAGTTCACCATCTCATGGCTCGGGTCCTTGAGTCAGTGAAGGATGACATTGCAGAAGGCGTGCGCTTGGTGCATCAAGGGACTGCCATACAAGGAGCAATGGAGTGAAGCCAAATGAAGTAGATTTTAGGGCAAGACACAAAGGATGACATTGTAGAAGTCGTGCGCTTGGTGCATCCGAGGGACGTGACCGGACGAAGAGAGCTTCGGTGAGGGATTCCAAGGGAGATGAGAGATTGAGTGATTGTAACGGTAGCTCATAGGTGAACTTGGCCAAATGGCTAAATCAAGTGTCGGATGCTCAAACTTAGGTTTGAGGTTTTACCCGACATTTGGTTGGATGCTCAAACAAGTGTCTTGTTTGAGGTTTTACCTGACACCAATCGACTGCTATAGATAGCAGTTGACTGCTCTAGGTCGATGGCACTCGACTGGTGCTCGATCGGTGTTCGACTGCTGGTTTCTGGCCTAGCAGTCGACTGCTGCACCATCAGTTGACTGCTAAGAGATGACAGTCGACTGATGAAGATGGTCATGGACACATAACCTCCCGTAGTCGACTGATCAGTTGACTACTCAGGCAGCAGTCAATTGATGGGACCATCAGCCGACTGCTAGGAGTACCGTTGGACGATGACGATGGTAAGTCAGAAGCCATTGAAAGTCGGCCATTAGAGGGGCAGTCAACTGATGGCATGCATCAGTCGACTGGCACCTGCCCAATGGGAAAAAACTCTCTTCTCTATAAAAAGAAGGGTTGGGGGCTTTTGGGAGGTAATGCTTCATTCCTAAGTGCTCCCCAAGTGCCCTAAACGTCCCAAACCTCCTCTTCCTTGTTCTCATCTAATTCATATTGTAAGAGGGAGGATTTTGTAATAAGGTTTACCTCCACCTTTCTTGGTCTAAAGGAGAGACTAGTGATTGGATTTGAGGGAGTGATTCGCCATATGAATCGTCCGTGGACTAGCGGCAAGGGCCGTGAACCACGTTACATAATTGTGTTAGCATTTGTCTCTTTACTTCTTGTATTTTCTTAATTGTCTTTTGTTTAGCATTATTCTGCTGCGCTAATCTCAAGTTGTAGATAATTAAGACATGATTTCCATTGATGATCAACGAGGGCTATTCAACCCCCTTCTAGCTGGGCCATGATCCTCCAACAAGTGGTATCAAAGCCAAGGTTGCTTGTCACCGAACTCACCACCGCAACAAGCACAACAAATATGGCCGACATGAACATCCATCCGCCCAAATTCGAAGGGGACTTTGCTTGGTGGAAAAAGCGAATGGAGGTATTTTTCGAAACCGACTTCGACATTATGCTAATCATGGAAAGCTATTTTGAAGTGCCTAGGGATGAAGAAGGGAAGCCAATAGAAAAATCAAGGTGGACTAAGAAGCAAAGAGAGGAGCGCCTTGAAAATTCAAAAGCCAAGCATCATCTCTACAACGTGCTCCCTCTACAAGAAATCAATAGGATTGGAGAGTGTGCTAGTGCCAAGGAGATGTGGGAGAAGCTAGTGGAGCTTCATGAAGGCACATTTGAAGCCAAGTTAGCAAAAAGGGACCTTCTCTGCTCCCAACTCAACAATCTAAAACTAGATAAAGGAGAAAAGGTACTTTCTTTGCATTTAATATTTAAAGAAATTATTAATGGGTTATCAAGTGTAGGTGAGAAGCTATCAAACTGGGATATGATCATGAAGGCTATAGATGTAGTCCCCCAGTCATCCAAATGGAGCTCCATGGTGGACTCCTATATTTCAAAGAATCTAGAGGTAAGCACTCTAGAAGAATTTTTCTCCACCATGGAATTACATGAAACTAGGCTTGAAAGTATAGTAGAAGATCCAATCAAGCAATCAAGGGGAGTAGCACTTGTAGTCGACAAAGGAAAGAAGAAGAAGGAGACTCCACCCTCCTCATCGAATGAAGAATCTTCCTCCTCCATGAATAGCAATGAAGAAACATATATGGTAAGGAAGGTGAGGCATGCATTGAAAAATTTTAAGTTTAACAAATCTAATGATAGGAGGAGAAGAAGAAAGGTGATATGCTATAATTGCCAAGGAGAGGGACACATAAGGGATGATTGTCCTCTCTTGAACAAAGCAAAGGAAGACAAGAAGAAGGACAAGAAGAGAGAAGGGAAGAAGAAAGAAGAAAAGAAATCAAAAGAAAAGGGGAAGGCAAAAACTCAAAATCTAAAGGCAACATGGGATGATCCATCCTCATTGGAGGAAGAAATTTTCACACACTTAGCCCTCATGGGGATTGATGACATGGACTCCACCTCATCCGAGCAAGAAGGAAGCACAAGTGAGGAGGAGACCTCAAGTGTAGGGGGAGCATCTTCATCGAAATTGGAAGAAGAAGATATGGTAAGTATGGTAAGAAATCTCCCTACTCAAGAAATTGTTTCCATGATTCAAGTCTTACTAGAGATTTATTTAGGAGTAAGAAGAAAAATAAATGCATGCTTGATGATATTAGGAAACTAGAAGAAAAACTTGAAAAAGCATGTTCACATGATGATTGTATTTCTTCTAATCTTAATGATGCATGTATTGAAGAAAATAAGGTTTTAAGGGAAAAGATAGACTTTCTAACTAAGGCCCTAGAGAAATTCACAATCGGCTCCAATACCCTAAATATGATCATTGGGAGCCAAAGGGCTAGTTTCAATAAGAAAGACCTAGGTTACAAAGGTAGCTAGGAAATGGATCCCTAAGGAGTACTTGGTGAACACTATTGGAAAGAATCTATATTGGGTTCCCAAGTCCATCCTCAAGGGTTAGAGAAACCTAGGATAGTCAACCATACTTGAATATTTTTCATATCATATTATTTGGTTGACAATTAAAGACCAAGACTTGAAATATACAAATTGGGAAGCACAAGAGTACAAAATGCATATAAAACAACTTTTAGATTACAAACTAATACAACGATCTACTTCTAGACATAGAAGCCCAGCTTTCATAGTAAACAAGGGATCAGAACAAAAATGTGGTCAGTCAAGAATGGTGTTTAATTATAAACGTCTAAATGACAATTGTAATGAGGATGGTTATAAGATTCCTGATAAAGAACAATTAATTAATAAAATACAAGATTCACAATGGTATTCAAAATTTGATCTTAAATCAGGTTTCTGGCAAGTCCGGATGCACCCAGAATCCATAACCTGGACAACATTCTCTTGCCCTGAAGGACATTTTGAATGGTTAGTTATGCCATTTGGCCTAAAAATAGCACCACAAATATTCCAAAGAAAGATGGATACAATTTTTAAAGACACAACAAATTTTACATGTATATATATTGACGACATTTTAGTTTTCTCTAAAACCAAATCAGAACACACAGCTCATTTACATATGATTTTTAACCTATTTGAAAAACACGGATTAATAATTTCCAGAAAAAAAAATGCAACTTATGAAAAAGCATATTGAATTTTTAGGAGCCGAAATAGGCCAAGGGAAAATAACTTAGCAACCACATATTGCTAGTAAGATACTTGAATTTCCCGACAAAATTGAAAATACTAGATCTTTGAGAGCCTTTCTAGGACTTTTAAATTATGCAAGACCATATTTAAAAGTTATAGGAAAAATAAGTGGAAATCTATACAATAAAACATCAACAAAAGGGCAAAAACACTTTAATCAACAAGATGTTTTAGTAGTCAAACAAATTAAAGAATTAGTAAAAACATTACCCAAACTAACACTACCATTAGATAATGATTATCTAGTCATAGAAAGTGACGGATGTGAGACAGGATGGGGAGGAGCTTTATATAAAAAACCCACAAAATATGATACAAAATCTACAGAGACATTGTGTAGATATGCCTCAGGAAAATATAGAGAAAAAGGCCATTTGACTTCCCTAGATTTTGAAATATTAGCCGTTATTTACTGCCTTGACTCATTTATGCTATTTATTTGTGACAAAAAGGAGATTACCATACGAACAGACTGTGAAGCCATAATAAAATATAACCAACAGACTAAGGGAACTAGAAAATCTCTAAGTAGTCGAAGATGGATAAAATTTGCTGACACTATTATTAATAAAGGATTAAAAATAAACTGGGAACATATTAAAGGAATTAATAATTCTTTAGCTGACACTCTTTCCAAGTTGCTAACATGACGGATAAATTCAGAAGTCACAGATCAAAACCAGTTGTCAATAGAAGACTAATGACTTTTGGGGAAGTAGAGATTCCACAGTACAACAAACATGAAGAACAATTCCATTTTGACACTAGACACAGGTACAAAACTGCCTTATAGACAATCTGTGGCATATTCCCAGTACACCAGGAACAACCAAGCAAAAGGTGGCCGTCATAAAAGCCCTGATACAACATTTTCACCATACAGCAAAAGTAAAACATGGTGGTCAAGACAATATTTATTACACCATTCTAACAACAAAGGCACCAGTCATTTGAAGTGAAATCCAAGTTACTTACAGAGAATTTAAAGACCTTGGAGAAGCATTAACAGCTGTTAGGACAAAAGCGGGCCCAAATTATTTTGTAAGTGCCTCATTAAAAGGGAAAGGACCAGTAACAAAAACAACCCCAGACTCTTCATGGCTCCCAAAAGATATGACTTACTTAGACATAATTACCAGCGAGCCAGTAAAACAAACAGAAAAGAATGACACTACAACAAGTTCAGACCTACCAACAGATCTGACTACATACATCAGAACCCTGGCCGATAAATCAAACTGGATAGATTTCCAGCAGATTCAGGAAGCTCTTAAATGGCTTCATAACTTGGCACCCTCTTATACAGGCATTACAATCAGCTATGAGGCTGAGTTCAATTATAAACTTAAATGTCAAGATAATTTCCCTACATGCAGAGACGGTGAAGCAAAATGTGGCTGTAAATGTCAGGTAATATACAGTTTCAGAAAAGCAAGTATTGACATGAAAACATTCGCGCCACACAGATACAGAGGCAAGCTAATAACCCCTTTTCTCTTGATGGATTATGGGTTATTATATAAGCTATGGATAAGAGACATTGAGCTAACACAGGAGTTCCCATGGAAACTCGGACAGTGCATAAGACACCTGTTAGTAGAAGAACATTTCAGAAACATAATAGTATGTACTTTTGAAAGTTCTCCTCCCGAATGGATAAACCTAAAAGTTGAACCAGCAAGGCATCTGATTAAGCTGGACGTCCACAAAACAGTCAATCCAGAAAAAGATAAAATTGAAGATTTTGTCCCCTCGGACGAAGAACTAGACTGGGAAGGCTCTTCTAGTCCGGAACAGCAAGTAAAACACTGGAGAGCCTCTATCCAAGGCTCTGACTGGCTTTGGGATGATTCTGTAGACTCTCGCCATTACATACTGGCAGCAGAAACATTCACAGAAAAAATTTACTGGCCGACAAGCTATGGTACTGCTTTCTTCCCTTTCAAAACTACTACCCAACACACAGCCTTACTAAGTCATTACCAAAAAATAAACGAAAAATGGATCCAACAGAAAACACGCCAAACGGTGCAACAGTACAGGATCGAATTAAGACAGGCTGAGATTGCAGTAGCCCGTCAAAATAGCCCACCAGAAGGCCCATCCAGAGTTGCATCCATGGGCTCTATTGGAGGATCAGCAGAAGAAGCCAACCTCAATAATATGATGGAAATTTAACGGTAACCACACCAGACAAGAAGGACATCCACAGTACCAACCCGTGACACAAACGGTACCCACACCAGACAAGAAGGACATCCACAGTACCAACCCGTGACACAAAGTCCACCATAAAGACAGGAAGGACATGTACAACACCAACTCGTGACACCACTTTACACCCATGATATCTCCACTAACGCTTAATGTGTCCTAGCACGTGCAGGATACCAGCTTCTTTCCCTCCTATAAAGAGACCCCCAATCTCTCCGCCAAATGAATCCCCATCTATCCTGTGAGAAGTTTTCGTTTACTAGTTTGTAAGCCTGAGTGTTTTCTGTCCAGAGTCAAGAGTCCAATCCCTCTGTAAGTTTTTATTTTTTGTAATCATTTTTTGTATGCTAAAAAAAAAAAAGAGTCTTATTTGTGTAAGTCCTTTGTACATTTTTCATCTTTAATATCATCGTTATTGTAGCCATGAACGGCTAAATATAATTGTGTTTCTGAGAACTTATTGAGTGAAACTATGCACCTTTTCTTTTGATCTTCTTCGATCCTTCAGTCCTTTTCCTTCCCCTGGGAAGGTAACTGTTGCCATAAGCCTATTAAGACCTGTGCAGACAGAGGCAACAGATAAAGCCTCTAAAAGTCGGGGCAAGGTAACAATATGGCACCAGGTGAGGCTCACTAGGAAGAAGAGATCAAGACAAGAAGTAGAGTTTCCCTCTCTACGTTCCCAGAAACATTTATTACTTAAGTTTTTACCTCTCAATTTCTCTGCTTTCTGTATGCAATTTTTCTTGTTTATGAATATGAACTACTGTAGCAAATTACTGTAGCAAAACACTGTAGCACCCGATTACTGTAGAAAATTACTGTAGCACCCGAAAAAAAAAACAAAACAAAACAAAAATATAGGAGCTATAAATTGAGCTATAAAATTTTGTTATCAGAGCCTTAAGACCTAGGACTTTGAAAAGCTATAAAATGTTTATGTTTGACTTAGAACAAAAGCTGTCTAAAGTACCAATAGAAGATAACTAGAAATCAGCTCTGGAAAATATAAATATAGGTTTGGGGAAACTATCCACGGGAAAAATCATAAGACATCGTCCTACTACATATACATTTTTAACATACAAACCTGAAGAGTCAAAATGAGTCAAACAAGGACAGAAAGTTTTACTGGAACATCCAGAACACTGAGTGGAAGAAGATCAGTCTCTAATACTTCTTGGTTGGACAACATATGGACACTTCCTAATCTAAGCCAAACATTAGAAGAAGTAATAAACATAGATCGAGACTTAGAAATATTTTCTAATGAACAATTAAATATGCTACAACCGCGACTCCTATACGGGAGAAATAGATTCTCATATTTCACATCAACTACTTCTATATATAGGCAACGAAGAACAGAAGCTTTACATCTCCCAGACGGTGAGGAACAACATTTAGATTTAATAACTAACTAGTCAGAATGGACAATTAACTTAGAAGAGGAACAACCAACTCTTCTACAACCTACAGAATCATTAATGTATAAAGATAGGAATGGACAGCTAAGTGTAAGATTTACAAACTATATACCCAATAGGTTAATTGAGGAAGAAGACATTGAAAACCAAGAACACAATTTGGTGTTTCTAGAGGAACATGACCCCTTACTGATTGCTCAACAACAACTAAGAGAATTTGGACGGAAACATCTCCGATTAGTAGAAACACAGAAAAGAAGACAGAATATAAACCTGGTAAATATAGGAGGAGCATTTGATGACTTAAATGAATATGTCTATTTGCCAGCAGAAATGGCCTCTCACCTAAACGAAACAGAAATACAAGAACTACAAAGGTTTGATAAAATACATAAAGGCCTCCCAAAAAATGTAAAGTTATATAAAGATGAAGAAAACAATATTATAGCAAAAGAATACTCCACCGGATACACGCCTCTGGATACTAAGACAAATAATTTAAATAACATAAACAAAGAGGTAAATTTAATGAATACGGCAGAATCCTCTGCTTCAAGACCATTCCAGATCACATACCCAGAAAGTACTGTGAGAATATTAGACTATAGTCAAGGACATCCCCCCAGAACGGCAGTAGACCCGTATACTAACAATAACCCACTACTAAAAACCATTGGCCGTAGAGGACCCCCAGAACTAACATTCTTTGGTAAAGATGCCGTATTACTAAATATAATAGAATGTGACCCACAATTACATGACCTATACCTTGAACAATGGAAAGTCTCTGTAGCAAGAGACTATGCAGCTAAGCATGAAATGGATATAGAAACTGGAGCAGCTATGCTTAGAGTGGCAGAAAACTATTTAGGAGATGTGGCACGAGCCTCCTGGGAATCTTTCAAACAAAACTTCCCTGAAGAAGTAGCCAGGATAGCCGACCAAGGAAACAATATACACAATTTTTGTTATGCGGTGCATACAATGATTACCGCTAGAGATTCTAATACAGGACTAAATATAAGACAACAAGAAGCAATGAGAGATCTTGAGCAATTACAATTATTATATTGGAGTAGAGTGAAAGAATTTTGCAATTATTTCTTTGCTCTTACAGCCATCTCTAGGAACTACTATAGCACTGAGCTGGGAGAACGACTTTTTAGTAAGCTACCTGGAGAATTAGGAAGAGAAATACATAAGGACTGGAGTGCTATGACTATATCACCCATTCACAATAACATAGGAGTACGAATTCAACATATCATAGCAAAATTAAAAGAAAAATGTACGTTTATACAGATACAAAAACATTTGAAACACCAGCAATATGGATTCTGTAAACATATATATACGCCACAATAATACGGGGCCAATACTAGACATAGAAAATTTACATCAAAATCAAAAAGAAAACCTAGACGAACATACTATCTAAGAAAAAGTATAGCCCGAAAACCTTACCTGAACAAAAATAAACATGTTAGATGATTTAATCGAAAAAAGACTTATGCTAATACCATTACTTGTTTTGCATGTAACAAAATAGGACATTTATCTTCAGCCTGTCCCAATAGAAAAAATCTATACACTAAGGAATCCACTTTGGTCCAATGTACTAATTTAGATCTTCTGGAAATACAATCGGATATTTCAGATACCTCCTCCATATACTCAATTATCTCTGTAGATGATATGGAAGAAATCCAATCCACAACTGACTACTCATTAATAAATTCACTCACTACACCACCTGGTAGTTATGCCGAAAAATATGGCATTCAAATGAACAACCAGTCACCTGCGAACATGAGTGGCAACTTAAAGAGGGAACTGCTCATACTCCTTGTTCCTCTTGTGGGTTTTATCCCGCGGTAGACAAACGAGTAACTTGTAAAAAATGTAGGCAACAAATTTGTAATACCTGTCTTAAAGAAAATTTTAATATTGATATTCCTGACACACCTAGGCTAGTTTCCTCTCGGACGCACTTACTAGAGACCCGTCTTTCTGTGCTCGAAACCCGACTTAATCTCATTGAAACTGAACTTAGACAGTTGCAGAATCAAGTAGCTAACCAAGACTATGAGGATTTTCGAGACCCTCAATAGTTACATTCTTCCAGAATTCCAGATGACACTAATCTGGTTTTTGTTAAAACTCCAAGTATGTGTAATACTGGAAGAGCCACTGACGTGCGTGTCCAATGCACCTTAACAGTCAAAGGTCATACATTAACTTTGCAAGCCCTAATAGATAGTGGCGCCTCTAGCTCTTCTATCGATAAAGAAACACTACTTTCTGTTATTCCCTCTTCTTTTTTGCGACAAACAAATCAACCCCAAATCAGTACCCAGTTTGATGGAACTAAAAATGCTTGCTCTACTTATTTGCCAAGTTGTACTGTTTCTTTTTATACCAACTGCGGCAACAACAGTATCCCTCTAACTCTTACCCATTTATGGGTTACCAACCTTAATATTGCTAATGTGCACCTTATCCTCGGACTAAATTTTCTCCTCTCTCCACACCGTGCTTTCCTGCTTACCCTTGACTACGCTATTTTCCTCTCTACCCCCATTATTGCCCCTATTCTTTCCGAATATCCTCCTTCACATCGCGCTAAGGAGCGTGGTGGTACCTTTGATAGACCCGAACTTCTCCGACTAAAGCCCCAAGATCTGGATTACATAGACCAGGAAGAGGAACTTAACAATAGTTCCTCCTCACACCCACCTCAAACGTGTTCCTGTCAAACACAAGATTGTTCTTGCGCCTGTACAGACTCAGACGAATCTGAAATAGACATAGGAAATGAGTATGACTTTCCTACCGACCTTGATAGAAATACATGAAATTTATGGTTAAGTAGCAATTCCTTTAGTCACATCTCACATTCACTATAAGGCTAACTTGATTGATAATATAGCAATGGGCGAGATGTTAGGATGATACAAATGACTCACTTATGATTATGACATTTTTGATAGGTCATTAGGTGTATCATAACATAGAGCAATTATGGACCAACTATGGGGAAATCAAATGTTTAATCAATGAACATATTGCCCATAGATCATAGTTGAATATTTTAAATATTTTAAAACTTTTTCTTGTTTTATAAACTGTGAGTTTATGTTTTAAAATGTTTCAAGGCTAAACTAAGTCTTAAAGTTGATACAAAATTGAGACATTTTATAACTTTTGAGTTTTTGCCTAATTTTCGAAAATAGAATGAATTTTCTTGAAAAATCATTTTTCATTGATAAAGGGATTTATAAGAAATGTGTTCCCAACATTTCATTATTTTTTGAAATTTAAATAATTTTTAATGCATTTCTAAAATTTAGCTCAGAAATCAGAAAAGGCTGAAATCTAGGTGCCAGCCGATTGATGGAACTGTGGACGATCACAACAGCTAAATTTCTGGGGTTTTCAGGTAGTTTTTGCTATTTCTCTTCCATTATATCTTGATGCCATATTATATGACATATGTTAGATGTTTTTGATGGTGTCAAAGGGGGAGAAGTGTGAAGTTTAAGTTAATCATGCTAGGGGGAGAATTAGCATGGGGGAGTTGCATGTATTAAGGGGGAGTGTTTGATACTCATATTTGTTTTACATGCTTTCTTGCCTTATGTATTTTGTTAATGTTTTACCTAACTTAAACGGATTGCCACACATCAAAAAGGGGGAGATTGTTAGGGCAATCAACCCATGTATGATGTGGTTTTGATGTGTGTGGTAAAGAGTTTAAATTAGGTTGATTATGTTGATTTGATATGTGTGTTTAAGTTGTGCAGGACTTAGTAAATCACACATGAGTTAGCTTGATGAAAGCATTGGTGAGTTCACCATCTCATGGCTCAGGTCCTTGAGTCGGTGAAGGATGACATTGTGGAAGTCGTGCGCTTGGTGCATCCGAGGGACCGCCGAACGAGGAGCATTGGAGTGAAGCCAAAGGAAGCAGACTTCAAGGCAAGACACGAAGGATGGCATTACGGAAGCTTTGCACTTGGTGCATCCGAGGGATGTGGCCAGACGAAGAGAGCTTCGGTGAGGGACTCCAAGGGAGATGAGAGATTGAGCGATTGTAATGGTAGCTCATATGTGAACTTGGCCAAATGGCTAAGTCAAGTGTCGGATGCTCAAACTTAGGTTTGAGGTTTTACCTGACATTTGGTTAAGTCGGATGCTCAAACATATATCTTGTTTGAGGTTTTACCTGACACCAGTCGACTGCTATAGAAAGTAGTCGAGTGCTCCGAATCGATGGCACTAGATTAGTGCTCGACTGTTGGTTTCTGGCCCAGTAGTCCACTACTAGGGTTTGGCAGTCCATTGCTACACCATCAGTTGACTGCCAAGGGATGACAGTCGACTGATGAAGATGGTCATGTGCACAGAACCTCCCGTAGATGACTGATCAGTCAGCTACACAGGAAGCAGTCGACTGATGGGACCATCAGTCGACTACTAGGAGTACCGTTGGACAGTGACGACGGTAAGTCAGATGCCATTGGAAGTCAGCCGTTAGAGGGGCAGGCGACTGATGGCATGCATCAGTCAACTTTCGCCTACCCAATGGGAAGAAACCCTTCTTCTCTATAAAAAGAAGAGATGAGTGCTTTTGGGAGGTTAATGCTTCATTCCTAAGTGCTCCCCAAGTGCCCTAAACGTCCCAAACCTTCTCTTCCTTGTTCTCATCTAAATCATATTGTAAGAGGGAGGATTTTGTAAGAAGGTTTACCTCCACCTTGCTTGGGCTAAAGGAGTGACTAGTGATTGGTTTTGAGGGAGTGATTCACCATACGAATCATCCATGAACTAGCAGCAAGGGCCATGAACCACGTTACATAATTGTGTTAGCATTTGTCTCTTTACTTGTATTTTCTTAATTGTCTTTTGTTTAGCATTATTCCGCTGCGCTAATCTCAAGTTGTAGATGATTAAGATACGATTTCTATCGATGATCAATGAGGGCTATTCAACCCCCCTTCTAGCTGGCCAAGATCCTCCAACACCAACTACCTCCGAAATCCATAACTCAAGATCTTAGCAAATCCTTCAATGTCTGAATGGTATGCTCAGACTATCCATCTGTCTATGAGTGAAATGTTGTACTGAGTTGAATCTCTATGCGCATAGACTGTTGCAGACTCTGCCAAAATCACGAGGTAAATCGTGGGTCTCTATTAGATATAATACTCAAAGGCACTCCATGCAGCCTGAAAATCTCTCGATAGTACAACTCGACCAAACGATCCAATGAGTCTGTCCCACCAATAAGAAGAAAGTGAGCTGATTTGGTTAGTCGATCCATAATTACCCAAATCGCATCATGTCCTTTACGAGTTTTGGGTAATCCCATAATGAAATCCATAGTGATATGCTCTCACTTCCATTTTGGAATTGGAATTTTCTGAAGCAACCCAGCGGGTTTCTGATGTTAAGCTTTTACCTACTAACATACTAAACATCGAGCAACAAAATCTAATGCAACTCCGGAAACCACTATCCTCCACAGAGGCGGAGAATTATCTTCTCACAAGAGAAATCCATCTACTGTCCATAATCCACTCTACCACATAGAAACTGGAAGTGACTGGAAGACTATAATGACCAATCTCCCTTGTAGCATCTGTCTAGGTTACATCAACTCTATAGTAGCTACCCAATAGCTAGCCAAAACCCCATGAGCATTCCCTCTCTATACATCTGCAAATTAGGATAATAATTACTAAGTCCACGTCATGTGTATGATAGCTTATCCCACAGTTCCTTAACTGTCGTAAACTTAAGGTACGTCTCATTCAACTATATTGGAACCATTCCAATCCCTGAAATGATGCATCTGCGTACAATACCTTTCCATCCACACTAGAAGGATTAACCAACACTAGCGTAAAAGTCAGCCATCATCCGAGTCCTGAAACTGGTTTCACCAGCTTCCAACCAAGCGAATTCCATCATCTTCCTGGTCAAACAAGTTAGCGGTATCGTCATGCTAGTAACATCCTATCCACATCTACGGTAATAACCAAATCAATACAAGGAAATCACCATCTATGGTGGCCAAGTGCGCAACTCCAACTACCACCATCAACAATGGCCAAGTAACGCAACTCCGACAACCACAAACGGATCTAATCATGTCCAGAATACACGATTTCTCAAATCCATGGACGACTAAATCATTAAATACATCTAAAAATATTATCAAAAGCTTATAAAATTTATATCAAGTATGACATCATATTCTATACACCCGTATCCTTTTTACTCTAAGCTGATGTTATCTCAATCATCACACCGATAATGATAACTGTATGACGCCAAGTCACTACAATATCAACACTCCAATCATAAATCAACCCTAGAGTATATACAGGTGCCCTTTAGTTGATCTAAACATATCATTTATCCATAACGAAGGATATTTATTCTCAACAAC
This sequence comes from Wurfbainia villosa, assembly GCA_025175895.1. Taxonomy (NCBI): domain Eukaryota; kingdom Viridiplantae; phylum Streptophyta; class Magnoliopsida; order Zingiberales; family Zingiberaceae; genus Wurfbainia; species Wurfbainia villosa. The sequence continues at coordinate 12,428,638 of CM045987.1, forward strand.
TACTACATACCATCATCGATAATCGATGCATAAACTCAAAGGTTTGTCTCTCTTTCAACAAGAGTTACGGATCTTCTCAAGTAGAATTATCGAGACAGATAAATCTCTCATCCAACACCTCCTATAATTGCAACATATGTTCTTCCAATTTCCATAGTGTTTAGCAACATTGATACCAATAAAATTATCTCCTGGTAAAATTGTCATTCTAACAAATACCTCCTATGCATCATCTACCTTGACAACTTTGCAAAATCGTTCAATGAGGGTATCAAACAACCTGATTAGGCTCACAACCAAACGAATGAAATTGCATTGAGAAAATCATGAGCTTCAACTACTTTGTGTGCTTTACAATATCTCTCAGCCAATGCACCATAAGTAAAAACATTTGGCCCTACAATATCATTACCTCAATCAGTAAAGTAATCATCAGAAATTTTCTCCCGATATGAGGTCTTCGGTATCAAAACTATTCCCGAAATCACTCCGATCGTATACTTCACTTGCCTATGCAATGACAAGTCTGGGAGTTCATCCGAAACTACATCCAAATACTCTTGGATTATACACACATCTGAGAGACATATCATACCATAATTTCAACAATTTAAATATTCATAAGGATATGTCTATAGTAAAAATATGTCTATCAAAGTCTAAGGGCATTCCTTGACTTCTTGGTCGTAGGTCAACATCTCACCTGACGATGAAGATACCACCAACCCATAAAGTTGATGTATAGAAACCCTTTTTATTATATCTAAGAATGTTCTAGACAAAGTTACTTGTAAACTACTAGTATCTCTCAATATATCAATCGAGAGGGTAAACTAAAGTAATACCCTGAACGATCAATCCTTCGACCCTCTATGTCTTTACTCTAGTAATCATATAAACTCGTCCTACTTCTGCTCATGTTGGCTGAGCTTATGTAGGTGCAAAATACTACCCTGGAGGAACTGACATCAACTGGTGAAGCTGAAATACAAACCAATCGATTGCAATGGAGGTGGCAAACACTGTTGTACTGGTAATGAGTACACCACCAACTGTAAGGTACTGAAGAACTACCAAACTCGTAGCACGCTCCAACTCTGCAAATAATATAGCTGCAACTGAAGAATACAGAATAGATACGACCATCGTTGTATACTCTCTCCTCTGTACAAAGCAAATTGGGAGGTCACAGTTGTTGTTGTTAGTAATATATGAGAGATGTCCTAAGGCAATCGCCTTATGTATGAACCATTTATATGATAAATGAAGATTCACTATTTGAGTATACATGTTTTATGTATTTGATTGGATCTTAAACTCATTTACTGAATGTCCACGATACGATTCACAGCATGAGAGAATTTGTGATTGGATCACAACTAGTGAGTATCTCTACATGTGTAATTGTGATGTATCGGAATTATCCCTAGTCGATGAATTGATGAATCTGGACACCATCAATTCTGTTGAGACTAGCACGAGGTATACTCCTTGGTGTATCCAAGCAGTTGATTCTCACTGGCTGGAGACATAGTGATGTCCGGAGTTAATCGTGGATGCTAGTTATGGTAACTAGTTCATTGGAGTCACCAGCCGTAAGACTTCATATGGTTCTCTGCATATAAAGATATGTCAATGAAGTTCTTACTGTGGCTTAAGTGCGATGTTCCTTTGACTTGCGGTATTCAAGTCATCTTGATCATGGAGACTTATGCTTTGACATCTTAAGCAAACATCTCTAAGGAGATGTGGACCCGGGATGATTGGGTATAAGTCAAGTGATCGAAGGTGTTTGAATAGCCTATAAAGGATTCACCACTCCTTGCGAGGAGATGTATACCCATGGCCTCGTCGGATTGTTACTAAAGTCTTTGGCCAAAGCATTACATGTTTAGAGTAAGGTACTCTTCGATACATGTGGAGTAACTAGAATCCGTAGGACGAGGAAATGATACTTGGGCTAGGTGTGACGTAGTCAGCCTAGTGGGGACTGACACTATAGACCATGTCCTGAACCAAGTGGGTATAAGATGAGTGAAGGGAATGGGGCATGATTCATTCGAGCTACTGAAGGGTTTCAGAAATAGTTCTGGATCAACCGTTGATCTTTTCGGTTAATTGGGGATCATGATGTACTACTAGGTGCCACTCATGATCGCGTTCTATAATTAATGGTTAATTATAGACGGCCAACATAAACCGAGAACCTATTTGGTCACACGACAACGAGTGTAATCCAAAGGATTTAAACGAGCTTGAGAATGAGATTCTCGCATCGAGAAACTATGTTTGGTTGGACCAAACATAAAGCGAGCATGAAATTGTTTCTCGCAATGGAAGCGTGGATGGGCGTGTCTTATGAAGACATAATGGATGGACCAAAATGGTTTGGTCCTAATCCAATGGATGAGAATAAACCAAAGGGTTTGGTTTATATTAAACGAATGAACCAAAGGTTGGTTCGTTCGTTTAACTTAAAATAAACCATCATGGTTTGGTTTATTTTAACTTATCTTAATGGAGCGGGTTAACGGGCTTTATGGATATGATCCATTAACCATTAAGAGAATTAGTTCTCTATAAAATAGGGATTAAACCCTAACCCTAAACCTAATCTAATTTTTGCCGCCCAACATCAAGAGTTGCCGCCAACCTCCTAGGTGAAGTTGCCGCCACCTTGTGTTGTTGCTTGACCCGCTCCTCCAACCGCGGCGTCCGGAAGGCGGCTTCCTTCCTCCTCGCCGGCGTCGAGCTGCTGCCGGAAGAGTTCCGGCGATCCTCCTTAGGTTTGGCATCAAGGTAAGCACTTGGCTTCCTTTGTTGGCCGGCGCCTATCTCCTCCACCAAGCTGTCCAGTTTTCTGGACAGCTTCTTCTCCTCTCGTCGGAGCATCGTTTGGACGACGGTTAGTGCTCCGACAGCGGCTAACATACCGGGGATTTGATCTCCGGTAATCCTCTGAGGTGGAGGACGAAGGATTCGTCAAACGGTTGACGAATACCTCTCCGGAGAAGCGAGTTTTGAGAACTTGTTTTGGATCCGAATTTGGATTCGGATCGTGATCATCTCTCGATCACGTCTTCTTCAACACGAGTCTAGTAACCCGTACGAAGACGAAGCTCGTGACTTAGCGAAGTCATCCCGAGGAGCTCGGCGTGGATACGGATAGAGACGATTCTTACGAGGATCGTTCCGGTTGATGCCGTTCCCGTTACACGTCATACGGAAGGTATAACGTAGTTTAATTTCCTTTTATCACAATCTTAATTTACGGTTATGTCTACACTTGTTGTAATAGCATGCGTGTGTTGTGTGTGTTGTAATAAATAGGAGTATTTATTATTTTTATTGCTTCCGCTGTGCTCATGTTTACGAAACATGATCGAACACACACACGCCGCGGTGCCGGAAACCCAACAGTGGTATCAGAGCCCAGGTTGTGTTTCGACATAATCGTAAAATTGTTTTGCGATAGTCATAATGTATTTCTGGAAATTTTCTAATTTTGGAAATTTAGAAGTATTTATGGAAATTTTTCAATTTTGGAAAGTCTAGAAGTATTTATGGAAATCTTCCACTTTTGTAAAGTTGGAAGTATTTATGGAAATTGATATTTTCCATAAATAAAATATTTGATTAGATTCTGGAAATTTGTTTCCTAATTTAATCATGATTTGATTTGGGAAATCAAATCTTAAAATATTTTATTTCCATAAGTAGTTTTAATGATTTAGGAAATTGGTTTCCTAAATAGATTTCCCTTAATCAAATAATTCCATGAATAAAATATGTGATTAGATTTGGAAATTTGTTTCCTAATTTAATTATGATTTGATTTGGAGAATCAAATCTTAAACATATTTTATTTCCATAAATAGTTATGACATATAAGGAAATATAGACATGACATAATTGTATGCCATGTAATTGCATTAGATGCATAACATTATGCCATGCGTGTCGTGACATGTAGATGTATGCCATGTATGCAATGCCATGTAGATAATAGTTATTTGCATGCAAAGAGGATGAGACATAAAACCCTAACTCAATATTAAAGCCTACACCTTCCATTAATATGGTTAGAACCAGAGTTCTGTTTCTTGTTTGGGTTGTTGGACTCTCTCCAAGCCCGGCTCGAACCTGAATATGTTCAAACCATGGAATAGTTTAATACTAATATGGTAAGAGTCAGAGGTCAATCGTTAGCTTTGGTTGTTGGACTCTCTCCAAGCTGGGCTAATTGGTTGAATGCGCTCTAACCATATTAAAACTATGTCCTGATTAATGGGTTGGCTTTAACCTGGAGCATCGGCTTGTTGGACTCTCTCCAAGGTCGATGTAAAGGGAGGTGAAGTTGGGTGCTATGCATATGATGCATACTTGTTAATGTGTTAACAACCCGATGTATGTGTGAACATTCAAATAGTTGATAGCACATTGTGATAGTTGCATATACGTGATATGCAATCGGTATAGATGATACCTACCGTCGTAGTTATGAATGGCTTGTTGGACTCTCTCCAAGGTTGTTCATAACTATGATGGATATCAGCCCATTCGGAGATGGACCTACAATCTCCCGAAGTGATTTTGGGGTTTTTGAATTCGAAAAATGAATGGGATTTTGTAAATGTATGTGGATGCATTTTAAATCATCTTTCTCATATATGCTCGTTTTGTATTTCTAAGTTAATATATTGATCATGATGTGTTTGAATTTGCGTTCCATTTTGGATTCAAATAAATTGACTGGGCCGAACTTCTTGGACTGGCTTAGAAACTTGAGAATTGTTCTCAAGGTGAAAAGCTTGTGTATGTCCTCGAAGCGCCTCTTCCCGCCCGTCCTAGTGACGATGCAACTTTGGACCAATTGTTGGCCTATCAGAAACATGTGAGTGATTCTGAACAAATGAGTTGCATCATGCTAGCCGCGATGGAACCCAAGCTACGAAAGCAGCATGAGCATATGGATGCTCATTTCGTAGTCTTTCATCTTGGTGAGTTGGTTGATGAGCAAGTGAGATTCGAAAAGTTCGAAGTCTCAAAGCTCCTCTTCACCTCTGAGATGCTAGGAGGTTCATCTGTGGTACTGCTCAATATGCTGAAGACTGTGGAGTCTTCTGAGAAGCATGAGCAGGGGACGGTGCTGTTAGTTGATTCCTCGAAGAAAGGTTCTAAGAGGAAGTCAAAGGAACAGCAGAAGGGAAAGAAGAGAAGGGCTAAGAAGGTAGAACTAGCACAAAAGGAAACTTGCCATCATTATGGCAAGGAGAGCCATTTGCGAAGAAATTGCAAGGTTTATCAAGAGTCCGTGAAGAAGGATAAGGCATCGGATGCCCCATCTTCTTCAGAAATCTTCTTTATTGATTGTCATTCTATTTCCTTAGACACTTGGGTATTGGATACTGGGTGTGGCTCACATATATGTAATGAAATACATGGGCTAAGGAATAGAAGAAGACTCGTCAAGGGAGAGTCAAATTTACGTGTTGGGAATGAAGCAAAGGTTGCTGCACTCGCCATCGGAACGTATTTGTTGAAACTCCCTGCAGGACTTGTCTTAGAACTGGACAATTGCTTTTATATTTCTTTGTTGATAAAGAACATCATTTCTATTTCTTGTTTAAATAGAAATGGTTTCCATTTGACGTTTAGTAACAATTGTTGTTACATAACTTTGAATGGGGTTCTTTATGGGACTGGAACTTTAAGCAATGATGTTTATACGTTGGACGTATCCAGTGACATTTGCAATATCGAAGCGAGCAACAACAGTGCTCGAAAGGATAATCAAATAGACTCCTACATGTGGCATTGTCGTCTTGGCCATGTAAGCAAGAAACGCATGTCCGAATTACACCGATGTGGAATTCTGGAATCGTTTGAATTGGATTCATACGATACATGTGAATCATGCTTAAAAGGCAAGATGACTAAGTTACCTTTTACTGGAAAAGGTGAACGAGTGGGAGAGTTACTAGGTTTAGTACATACTGATGTATGTGGACCTATGTCAACTCAAGCATTAGGAGGCTATAGCTACTTCATTACCTTCACCGATGATCACTCACGGTTTGGGTATGTGTTCTTGATGAAACACAAGTCTGAAGCCTTTGAAAGGTTCAAAGAATTCAGAAATGAAGTAGAGAAACAACATGACAAGAGTATTAAAATACTTCGATCGGATCGAGGTGGTGAATACTTAAGTCAAGAGTTTCTTGATTATCTAAGAGACAATGGCATATTGTCTCAATGGACTCCGCCCTATACACCACAGAATAATGGTGTATCTGAGAGGCGTAACCGGACCTTGTTGGACATGGTCAGGTCAATGATGAATCATGCAACTCTTCCCAAGTCCTTTTGGGGTTATGCACTTCAGACAGCTGTTTACTTGTTAAACAGAATGCCTACCAAGGTAGTCTCAACTACTCCATATGAGATATGGAATGGTAAGAAACCTCATGTATCTTACTTGAAGATATGGGGTTGTCCTGCTTATGTGAAGCGGACTGTATCAGACAAACTGGATGCTAAGTCTGATAAATGTCTATTTATTGGATACCCTAAGGAAACAAGGGGTTACCAATTCTATCATCCTGTGGAACAAAAGGTGTTTGTTTCAAGGCATGCTGTGTTTCTAGAGAAAGAGTTTCTCTTGCAAGAAAACAGTGGGAGTGTCGTCGAGCTTGAGGAGGCTCGAGAGACTCAAATAGACATTGATGAGATACCTGGTGAAGCACAACAGCCGACAACTCATAGTGATGAGCAATCGGTTGGACCTATTGTAACACCACATCTTCGTAGATCTGGTAGAACACGCAATATTCCTGAGAGATATGGATTTCTCGTAAGTGAATCGAACGACGTGTTACTCATTGATGATGAGGAGCCTACTAGTTATGAAGAAGTGCTGACAAGTTCAGAAAGGGATAAGTGGCTTGGTGCCATGAAGTCGGAAATGGATTCCATGTACGAAAACCAAGTTTGGAACTTGGTTGACCCACCTGAAGGCATAAAGCCTATAGGGTGCAAGTGGGTTTTCAAGAAGAAAACCGACATGGATGGTAATGTGATTACCTATAAGGCTAGATTGGTGGCGAAAGGATATCGCCAAAAACAAGGTGTTGATTATGACGAAACCTATTCGCTGTAGCTATGCTTAAATCCATTCGGATGCTCCCGCCATAGCGGCTCATTATGATTATGAGATATGGGATGGATGTGAAAACCTTTTCCTTAATGGAAACTCGCCGAGGACGTGTATATGATACACCGAGGGTTTCACATCGGTTGATAAAACCAAGGTATGCAAATTGCGGCGATATCCATTTATGGATTGAAGCAAGCATCCAGAGTCGGAATATCCGCTTTTGATGAGACGATCAAAAGTTTGATTTCTCACAAAATCCGCATTTAACCTTGTGTGTACAAGAAGGTTAGTGGGAGTGCGATGTGTTCCTAGTATTGTATGTCGATGACATATTACTTATAGGAAACGATGTGTCAATCTTACAGTCAGTTAAGGTTTGGTTATCCAAGACATTCTCCATGAAAGACCTGGGAGAAGCAACCTACATCCTTGGGATTAAGATCTATAGAGATAGATCGAAACGGTTGCTTGGTCTTTCGCAGTCTACATATATAGACCGAGTGCTAAAGAGGTTTAGCATGTCGGAATCCAAGAAAGGTTATCTACCCATCAGGCATGGGGAACACCTTTCGAAGTCTATGTGTCCGCGCACAGAAGACGAGAGGATTTGCATGAGTAAGATTCCCTATGCATCCGCAATAGGATCTATCATGTATGCTATGTTATGTATGAGGCCCGATGTATCATACGCTCTGAGTGTCACGAGCAGATACCAATCCGATCCAGGAATGGATCATTGGGCGGCTGTTAAGACGATCCTTAAGTACTTGAGAAGAACTAAGGATGTGTTCCTAATATATGGAGAAGGGTACATGGTGATACGTGGGTATACGGATGCCAGCTCCAGACAGACAAGGATGATTCCATGTCTCAGTCTGGGTATGTATTCACCTAGAATGGAGGCGCAATAAGTTGGAAAGGTTCCAAGCTTGACGCTATAGCGGATTCTGCCACTAAGGCAGAATACATTGCAGCTTTGGAAGCAGCAAAGGAAGCGGTTTGGATCAAGAAGTTCATCTCTGAACTTGATGTGGTCTCATCAATGATCCAAACATGTGCTTCGCCGCTATCATCTTATCAGAGAGATCATAAGTAGGAACGAAATACAAATCGAGAAAATTCCCACTGAAAGGAACTTAGCGGATCCTTTGACTAAAGCATTACCTCAAAGTAAGTTTGAGGGTCATGTTGGTGCTTATGGTATTGGATACCGTAGCGATTGGCATTAGGCCAAGTGAGAGTCTGTTAGTAATATATGAGAGATGTCCTAAGGCAATCGCCTTATGTATGAACCATTTATATGATAAATGAAGATTCACTATTTGAGTATACATGTTTTATGTATTTGATTGGATCTTAAACTCATTTACTGAATGTCCACGATACGATTCACAGCATGAGAGAATTTGTGATTGGATCACAACTAGTGAGTATCTCTACATGTGTAATTGTGATGTATCGGAATTATCCCTAGTCGATGAATTGATGAATCTGGACACCATCAATTCTGTTGAGACTAGCACGAGGTATACTCCTTGGTGTATCCAAGCAGTTGATTCTCACTGGCTGGAGACATAGTGATGTCCGGAGTTAATCGTGGATGCTAGTTATGGTAACTAGTTCATTGGAGTGACCAGCCGTAAGACTTCATATGGTTCTCTGCATATAAAGATATGTCAATGAAGTTCTTACTGTGGCTTAAGTGCGATGTTCCTTTGACTTGCGGTATTCAAGTCATCTTGATCATGGAGACTTATGCTTTGACATCTTAAGCAAACATCTCTAAGGAGATGTGGACCCGGGATGATTGGGTATAAGTCGAAGTGATCGAAGGTGTTTGAATAGCCTATAAAGGATTCACCACTCCTTGCGAGGAGATGTATACCCATGGCCTCTCGTAGGATTATTACTAAAGTCTTTGGCCAAAGCATTACATGTTTAGAGTAAGGTACTCTTCGATACATGTGGAGTAACTAGAATCCGTAGGACGAGGAAATGATACTTGGGCTAGGTGTGACGTAGTCAGCCTAGTGGGGACTGACACAATAGACCATGTCCTGAACCAAGTGGGTATAAGATGAGTGAAGGGAATGGGGCACGATTCATTCAAGCCATCAAGGGTTTCTGTAAATAGTTCGATCAACCGTTGATCTTTTCTTGCTAATTGGGGATCATGATGTACTACTAGGTGCCACTCATGATCGTTCTATAATTAATGGTTAATTATAGACCAACATAAACCGAGAACCTATTTGGTCACACGCACAACGAGCGTAATCCAAAGGATTTAAAACGAGCTTGAGAATGGGATTCTCAGACCGAGAGAAACTATGTTTGGTTGGACCAAACATAAAGCGAGCATGAAATTGTTTCAGTCGCAATGGAAGCGTGGATGGGCCGTGTCTTATGAAGACATAATGGATGGACCAAAATGGTTTGGTCCTAATCCAATGGATGAGAATAAACCAAAGGGTTTGGTTTATATTAAACGAATGAACCAAAGGTTGGTTCGGTTCGTTTTTAACTTAAAATAAACCATCATGGTTTGGTTTATTTTAACTTATCTTAATGGAGCGGGTTAACGGGCTTTATGGATATGATACATTAACCATTAAGAGAATTAGTTCTCTATAAAATAGGATTAAACCCTAACCCTAAACCTATTTGCGCGCCCAGCCTCCTCGCAACCGTGCCGCGGCTTTCCTCGAGGAGCCGTGATTCCTCCTTAGGTTTGGCATCAAGGTAGCACTTGGCTTCCTGTTGGCCGGCGCCTATCTCCTCCACCAAGCTGTCCAGTTTTACGGACAGCTTCTTCCTTCTCGTCGGAGCGTCGTTTGGACGACGGTTAGTGCTCCGACAGCGGCTAACTTACCGGGGATTTGATCTCCGGTAATCCTCTGAGGTGGAGGACGAAGGATTCGTCAAACGGTTGACGAATACCTCTCCGGAGAAGCGAGTGTTGAGAACTCGTTTTGGATCCGAATTTGGATTCGGATCGTGATCATCTCTCGATCACGTCGTCTTCAACACGAGGCTAGTAACCCGTACGAAGACGAAGCTCGTGACTTAGCGAAGTCATCCCGAGGAGCTCGGCGTGGATACGGATAGAGACGATTCTTACGAGGATCGTTCCGGTTGATGCCGTTCCCGTTACACGTCATACGGAAGGTATAACGTAGTTTAATTTCCTTTTATCGCAATCTTAATTTACGGTTATGTCTACACTTGTTGTAATAGCATGCGTGTGTTGTGTGTGTTGTAATAAATAGGAGTATTTATTATTTTTATTGCTTCCGCTGTGCTCATGTTTACGAAACATGATCGAACACACACACGCCGCGGTGCCGGAAACCCAACAGTTGTTGTCTGCATGAATCTTCTAAGATGTCTTCTACTGATACTGCTGAGTAAATCACTTCCCCTGAAGGGAAGTATCAAGGAACTCCAACCACGTCTGAGATAGTCTTCAACTGAGTCTTCGAAGTACACCTTCTCAAAAGTACTGGTTGCTTACAATAGTAACAGATGAACTGATCCAATGAATAATTTGACTTCGTGTGTCGTCATGTCCCGCAATATATGCACATAATCCCTTCGGAGTCTTTATTTTGATTTCGCTGATAACATGAGGCAGTTCTGACAATCTACAGTTGGTCTTCTATGATCGAAAACTCTCCAATAGTAGCTCGTGGCCTATGACTCCAATCTTGCTCCTTTTATCCAACATTTGAAGACTTCTGATTCTAATAATTTGACCTACAATATTTGCTTATCGGTCTTCAACTCTTAAACACTTGTACGGAGTCTTTTCTAAACTTATGACTCGATCCAATGACTTCCGGCAGGATTTGATAGAAGATCCAAACATCCTAATCCAAATATAAGCTAATAAACCGTAGGTGGCTTAAAACATCCATTCACATTCTTGAGCTATTAGGTGGTCGTAACCTCTGCAAGACTAATGACTCTGCATGGTACTCCCATTACCAACCGATCACCCTACTTGAAGCTCAAGAATTCCCTGACAACAAGTCAAAGGAAATAACACAGGGGAAATACTCTCTCCCAACATCACTAAATTGTGACCAAGTGATATCCTATTCCCCGAAGATTATTTCCTACATCTTCCACCAAGTACCGGTTTAATCTCGATAATGGTATGCAACTAACTCTACTTTCTCTGCACACACAGGTTACGTACTCAAAAGTACCCTCAAAGTCTTAAAACCCAACATGACCATCTCAGGGATCAAAATTCCTATGAAACACCATGTACTAATCCTCCACTATCTGCATCACACTAGCATACATGCCCTTTCCATTACCCAACAGGTAATGATTTGACTAACATTGTTAGCGAAAATCCCCAAGACTTTAATGTCTGATCTCCACAAGAAATGTGACAACCTGACCCCTGCTATCTGACTTGGTATCAGTCGACTCTCAAAAGTAATTCACCTTTTCGATAGCAGGTTCAAGTCTCACAGACTCAACAAGTCGTTGGGATGTATACTGAAAAGTCTATCTTTTGTATGAACATCTTTATTTTTGAAATAAGAATCACATGATCATTGTTTGCATATTTATGGTTATGCATATTGTCTAATACATTACATTGTAGATAACATGGTGTGTGGTGTCACACGGGAGATCATGTTATCGGCTCCTTGTAAAGTATAAGTATAGGCTCACAACTGAGATGGCTTTGGACAAACCATTGGTATGGTTATAGTGTGATTTGGTATTGGTTTGTCTTGACCATAGAATCACGCTAGTGCACTTTGTGTGTATTGAGCAGGATCGACTTAGAGGTGATTCGATTTATTGCTGACTACATAATCGAATCAGACCTCAGATATTATATTGTACATGCTATTAATCCCGATATAATAACGGGCACATATACTTAGTATTCATTTCATTGATTTACCAATGGGCGAGATTTATAGATTAAATCGATAGACTCGGTAAGTTGGGAAATGATATTATTTATATGGTATGTCGTTGATTATAGGAGGAAACCGTGTCCTATATATTAGGATGATGATGTCCCCTTGAGGAGCTCATAAGGTTCATCATGTAAGGCCTGCAGGTGGACTTGGTCCGACATGATGAAAAGGTTGAGTGGGACTACTCATGGAGTTAGATGTTGATTAATTAATGGTCAGTAAATTAATTAATCGACGGACATTCGAGATCTTAAACACGGGGAGAAAAATGTACAAATAATATATGGAGCCCATATTAACTTATGGGGGTTGGTGAGGTAGATCAATGATAATCCTCTAGTTGAATGGATAATCATTAATGGATCGGACTTTATGTGGGCTTGATCCATTGGATGGCCAAGATCCAACTCCTCCTCATGGTCCCTATTTTAGCCTATTAATACCTCATGAAGCTTAGATCCAATGGATGAAAACAAAACTCTAGATCTAAAGGTAGAGATTAAATATCTAGATCCGACGGTTGAGATTAAATCTCTAGATCTAACGGTTGAGATTAAATCCCTAGAACCAATAGTGGAGATTAAAACAAGGCTTATCCCTAACTCTATAAAAGGAGAGCATGGGGTGGGTGGCAACTTGATGGAATGGAGATTAGGGTTTGCTTCCCTTGGGCGGCAAGGAATCTTAATTAGGTTAGGATTGTGTTTGGGCGGCAAGGAATCCTAATTAGGTTAGAATTGTGTTTGGGCGGCTAGGGTTTGGGTGTTGGAGTGGGCAGCAACATAAGGAGAAGTTGCTTTCTTCTTCTCCCTAAGGTGTTGCCGGCACCTATTCTTCTTCCCTCTACTTTGGCCGGTGCTTAATCTATTCCTCCTCCCCTCTTCTTTGGCCAGTGGTCTAGGAAAGTTAGGGTTAGGGTTTTTGGGCGGCTACAAGGTGAAGATTGGTTTCCTTTCTCTTCTCCAAGTGTTGGCCGGCGCCCATCACCCTCATTGATTCTCTTTTGGCTGGTTCCCATACTCCACGTTCTCTTCCTTGTCCGGCGGTAACATCGAGTCTATTGACTTGGTGGCCGGTTCTAGATAGGAAGAAGAGTTTTGTTTTATGATCTTCTTTTGTTCGGAGTTAACAAGGAAAGGAAGATTGGTGATCTAGGAGGCTTCGACTTTTGGAAGATCATCTCCCACACGACGTCCAAAAGGAGGAAGGACATACAATAGAAGATCAAGAGGTATAACAAGAGGTATACTCTTGTTTATTTTGATTAGTGTTCTTTTGTATTATGTCTATAATTGTTTTTCAATTATATGCATGTTGTATGTGGTTGTTTACTTTATGTATGTGGCTAATATAACTTTGACCCCGAACATAAACACAAAATTCGGCGATCTGTACATCGTCTATTCCGCGGCTATTTGTAGAATGGAGGTTGGTTGCTTAAACAACAAGTTTGTTCAAGTGACTACTCTAATCGAATAGCACGACGATGAAATGGTTGCTTGGGTGATCCCTTTTGTCTAGGATTAAATTTTTTTAATCCAGGGACGTTGATGGGATCTCCATGAACAAGCGACCGAGTTGAAGTGGGAAGCGAAGTTTCTTCACCTTCATGTGGAATAAGAGCTTCGGTTCCGGGCAAAAACCTACAAGTGGTATCAGAGCTATGGTTTCCGGTTTTGTGTGTTTAGGATTCAGTTACTTTTATGCACTTTTCATATATTATATGTGCCGGATAATAGTAGGATATGCGTAGGTTAACTCTTTGGTTGCAAGCATAGGATCCAACTATTATGGCCATATTTGTGTATGTGATTGTATGTGTGTAATTGTATACTTTGTTGAATCCTCGGGGTTGATGAGGCTAGTATTTAATTTTTTATAAATTAGATATGATATTGTTTAGCCACTCTTTTTATTTTGGTTTACTTTTGATTTAGATTTCATGTACACTCCCTCGTGGAGTATAGGATCGATGGATGTAAATTAAAATATTTGGTCTCGGCTTGGATCTCCGGATGGCTTGTACATGGCATAGGGAGGAGCGGACGAGATGGCGATACGACGGGAGACATATTGAAGACAAAAGCCATAATAGTTGGAAAATTTTTATTTTTCATATTTATTGCTTATTGTTTGATATGCATGTCGTAGGCTAGAAAATTCCTCAATTTTAAATTCCTAAGTGGGAGAGGGATATTTTTATAAATTCCCACGACCTCCATTACGATTTGACATGTGATGCAAGCAAACTTGCGCGTCGGCTCTGAGTGTCTTCCTCCCCATCGGATGAGTTTATTTGTGGATCACTGGGTCGGATATGGTTATAGGAAATTATTTAGGAGTGTGTGTACTTCCCCATTGGAAGGCACATAACCCGAGATAATTTCCTTGGTATCGAGTAATGGTGAACACTTAGATGCAAATAGGAGTATCCTCCCCATCGGAGTCACTGCTTTTATTTGTAGGGCCGAAGAGAAACCAACTATTAATTTTATTTGTCAAAAAGTTAGGTTGACAAGATAGTAAAATTAATGGGTAAAACCACCTCTTACAAATGTAGAATTTGTCTACGTCCACACGATCGTGGCATACGATATTCTCAGTGTTTTGAGGTGTTGGTTGATTTTAAAATTTTATTGTTTGAGGAATCAATAATTTTTTGAAATCTAAAGTTTTGATCTATGTGATTCTTAGGTTTTTTCAAAAATGACTTTCAGTCCACTTGCTATGATACTAAAGGAAAATAAACTTACTGTACATAATTTTGTTGATTGGAAAAAGGAATCTTGAAATTGTCTCAACTGCTGAGGAGTACAAGTATGTACTCTTCGAAGAGTGTCCTCCTAAGCCTGCGAATGAGCTAGAAGTCCTTGGAGCTGAGATCGATGGGGAAACCCAGGTCGATATCATTCTCCAGTCGATAAAAAGGCTTGCTCAGGCTCAGGCCATGGTTGCTCAGAAGGTTTTTACTTCTAAGCCGAAAGGCAAGAAGAAGAAGAAACAAGGTGGAGCAAAGCTGGTGGGAGGATCTCAGGGAGGAGTGAAGAAGTTGAAAGGCAAGTACTTCACTTGAAAGCAGGATGGACATTGGAAGAAGGACTGTCCCAATTGGGATCAGAACAAAGGTATATCTTTTGGTCTAGTTGTTGAAACATGGTTATGCGGTGTTATCTACCGGCACCTGATGTGTAAGTACGGGAGCCGCTGATCATGTCTGCAATACTTTACAGGGGTTCCAGGAAACCCAACGACTAGCTGAGTGGAGATTACCATTTACTTGGGCAATGCCACGAAGGTGGCGGCTATTGCAGTGGGAGATGTCTATTTGTCTTTTGAGAAAAATAAAGTTTTGGTTCTTGAGAATTGTCTTTATGTACCTTTATTTAGAAAGAATTTGATTTCGGTTTCTAAATTGATGGATAATCTATTTCTTTTAATGACAGAGTTGTTATAAAAAGGAATAGGGAGATTATCTGTTCTGGTATATTGATAGGAAATGTATACACATTTGAACCAAAAGCTCCCACGATGCAAATAGAAGTTAATAACTCATCTTCTAATTCCAATAAGAGAAAAGAACCTTCGAAGATAAACCAAACATATCTTTGACATCTTAGACTTGGTCATATTAACCTAAGAAGAATTCAAAGGTTGATAGATGATGGACCTCTGGGTTCATTAGTGGTGGAAGATTTCCCAACCTGCGAATCTTGCTTGGAGGGTAAAATGACCAAGAGGCTTTTTAAGGCAAAGGGGTATAGAGCCAAAGATGTGTTAGAATTGGTTCATTCTGATTTGTGTGGTCCTATGTCTATCCAGGCTAGAGGTGGTTTTGAGTATTTCGTCTCTTTTATAGATGATTATTCGAGATATGGATACATTTACTTGATGCCCCATAAGTCTGAATGCTTTGACAAGTTCAAAGAATTAAAGGCTGATGTGGAGAAACGTCAAGGTAAAAGTATCAAGACACTACGATTTGATCGTGGTGGTGAGTACCTCCTGGGAGAGTTTAGGAATTACTTATCAGAGGCTGGGATTCAATCCCAATTGTATACACCTGGCACACCCCAGTAGAATGGTGTAGCAGAGCGAAGGAATAGGACTCTTATGGAGATGGTTAGATCGATGATGAGTTATTCGAGGCTGCCGATTCGCTCGGGATATGCTCTAGATACGGTGTACATTCTAACTTGGTTCCATCTAAATCGCCTTCTACTCCCATAGAATTGTGGATCAAGTAAAGCCTAGTCTAAGACATATATTGGATATGGGGAGTCCAAAGACATGTGCCAAGGCGATATCGTAAGTTGGAACCTCGCATGTATACGCATGTTCATTGGCTATCCTAGAGGAACGAAAGGTGGTTTGTTTTATAGTCCTAGAGATCAGAGGGTGATCGTTAGCACGAACGCCAGATTTCTAGAGGAAGACTATGTGATGAACCACAAGCCCATGAGTAAGATTGTTCTAGAGGAAATAAAAGGGGATGTCACTTCTTTAGTACCACCGGTACAAGAGGATATATCACAAGTCACTGCACCGCGTGTCACAGAGGATACACAAGTGATACCTCATCGTAGTGGGAGGGTTGTGAGACAGCCTGATAGATTCATGTTCTTGGGAGAATCTTCTGATTTGGTCCCTGGCGAACATGAACCTGATCCCTGGACATATGACGAGGCAATCCAAGATAAAGATGCAGTATCTTGGTGAAGTGCAATGAATGCTGAGATTGAATCTATGGATTCAAATCAGGTCTGGGAGCTAGTAGAACCACCCGATGGTGTAAAAACCATTGGATGCAAGTGGATCTACAAAAGAAAGAGAGGAATAGATGGAAAGGTTGAGACCTTCAAAGCGAGGCTTGTTGCGAAGGGGTATACTCAGAAAGAGGGTATCGATTATGAGGAGACCTTTTCGTCGGTAGCCATGCTTAAGTCTATCCGGATTCTCTTATGCATTGCAGCTCATATGGATTATGAGGTGTGGCAGATGGATGTCAAGACAGCTTAATGGAAGTCTTGAGGAAAACATCTATATGAAGCAACCAGAGGGATTCATTGCAAAGGACAAAGAGCATCTTATATGTAAGCTTAATCAGTCAATTTATGGATTGAAGCAAGCTTCGAGGTCTTGGAACATCCGCTTTGATGAGGTAATCTAGTCTTATGGATTTATTCAAAGTCTGGATGAGTCTTGTGTGTACAAGAGATGTGACGAAAACGTAGTGGTATTTCTTGTACTATACGTAGATGACATTTTTTTAATTGGCAACAATGTTAAGGTGTTATCGGACGTAAGGGTATGGTTGTCCAAACAGTTTGATATGAAGGACTTAGGAGAAGTGGGACACATCCTTGGGATCAAGGTTATAAGGGATCGCTGGAAAAGGATGTTGTGCTTATCTCAAGCTTCATATATAGACACAATTATGGATCATTTTAGCATGCAAAACTCCAAGAAAGGTTTTCTACCTTTCAAGCATGGAGTTCCTTTATCTAAGGAGATGTGTCCTAGAACATCTGGGGAGATAGAGGAGATGAAGGCGGTTTCTTATGCTTCGGCAGTAGGAAGCCTCATGTATGCGATGCTATGTACGAGACCAGATATCTGCTTTTCTGTAGGCATGGTCAGCAGATATCTGAGTAATCCAGGACAGGGACATTGGACTGCAGTAAAGCATATATTGAAGTACCTGAGAAGGACTAGAGATTATATGCTAGTTT
The DNA here is from genome assembly GCA_025175895.1 of Wurfbainia villosa. Taxonomy (NCBI): domain Eukaryota; kingdom Viridiplantae; phylum Streptophyta; class Magnoliopsida; order Zingiberales; family Zingiberaceae; genus Wurfbainia; species Wurfbainia villosa. Next base: position 12,446,472 of record CM045987.1, read on the forward strand.
ACTAGGCAGATCAATTACTTCTTGTGGGTTATACGGATTCCGACTTCCAATCAGATAGGGATAATAATAAGTCTACCTCAGGTTTTGTGTTTACTTTCGGAGGTGGAGCCATTGTATGGAGGAGTGTCAAGAAGAAATGCATGGCGGACTCTACCATGGAAGCTAAGTATGTGGTAGCCTCTGAGGTGCCCAAAGAAACTGTGTGGCTCAGGAACTTCTTGATGGACTTGGATGTGATTCCTGGTTTGCGTAGAACTATCATAATTTATTGTGATAATAGTGGTGCAGTTGCAAACTCGAAGGAACCACGAGCCCATAAGGCAAGTAAACACATAGAGCGCAAGTACCACCTGATATGAGAAATCGTAAAGAGAGGATAAGTTGCTGTGGCCAAGATTGTATCGGAGGATAACCTGGCAGATCCTTTCACTAAGGCCCTTCCGGCGAGAGCTTTCGATAGGCAAGTAGATGGAATGGGAATCGGATGTATGATAGTTTGATGACAACATAGTCTTTTAGTATAAGTGAGAGATTGTAGGGATGTATACTGAAAAGTCTATCTTTTGTATGAACATCTTTATTTTTTAAATAAGAATCACATGATCATTGTTTGCATATTTATGGTTATGCATATTGTCTAATACATTACATTTTATATAACATGGTGTGTGGTGTCACACGGGAGATCATGTTATCGACTCCTTGTAAAGTATAAGTATAGGCTCACAACCGAGATGGCTTTGGACAAACCATTGGTATGGTTGTAGTGTGATTTGGTATTGGTTTGTCTTGACCATAGAATCACGCTAGTGTACTTTGTGTGTATTGAGCAGGACCGACTTAGAGGTGATTCGATTTATTGCTGACTACATAATCGAATCAGACCTCAGATATTATATTGTACATGCTGTTAATCCTGATATAATAACGGGCACATATACTTAGTATTCATTTCTTTGATTTACCAATGGACGAGATTTATAGATTAAATCGATAGGCTCGGTAAGTTAGAAAATGATATTATTTATATGGTGTGCCGTTGATTATAGGAGGAAACCATGTCCTATATATTAGGGTGATGATGTCCTCTTGAGGAGCTCATAAGGTTCATCATGTAAACCCTGCAGGTGGACTTGGTCCGGAATGATGAAAAGGTTGAGTGATACTAGTCATGGAGTTAGATGTTGATTAATTAATAGTCAGTAAATTAATTAATCGACGGACATTCGAGATCTTAAACACGGGGAGAAAAATGTACAAATAATATATGGAGCCCATATTAACTTATGGGGGTTTGTGAGGTAGATCAATGATAATCCTCTAGTGGAATGGATAATCATTAATTGATCGGACTTTATGTGGCCTTGATCCATTGGATGGCCAAGATCCAACTCCTCCTCATGGTCCCTATTGTAGCCTATTAATACCTCATGAAGCTTAGATCCAATGGATGAAAACAAAACTCTAGATCCAAAGGTAGAGATTAAATCTCTAGATCTGACGGTTGAGATTAAATCCCTAGAACCAATGGTGGAGATTAAAACAAGGCTTATCCCTAACTCTATAAAAGGAGAGCATGGGGTGGGCAGCAACTTTATGGAAGGGAGATTAGGGTTTGCTTCCCTTGGGATGCAAGGAATCCTAATTAGGTTAGGATTGTGTTTGGGCGGCTAGGGTTTGGGTGTTGTAGTGGGCGGCAACATAAGGAGAAGTTGCTTTCTTCTTCTTCCTAAGGTGTTGCCGGCACCTATTCTTCTTCCCTCTACTTTGGCCGGTGCTCAATCTATTTTTCCTCCCCTCTTCTTTGGCCGGTGGTCTAGGAAAGTTAGGGTTAGGGTTTTTGGGCAGCTACAAGGTGAATATTGGTTTCCTTTCTCTTCTCCAAGTGTTGGCCGGCGCCCATCACCCTCATTGATTCTCCTTTGGCCAGTTCCCATACTCCACGTTCTCTTCCTTGGCCGACGGCAACATCGAGTCTATTGACTTGGTGGCCGGTTCTAGATAGGAAGAAGAGTTTTGTTTTATGATCTTCTTTTATTCGGAGTGAACAAGGAAAGGAAGATTGGTAATCTAGGAGGCTTCGACTTTTGGAAGATCGTCGCCCACACGACGTCCAAAAGGAGGAAGGACATACAATAGAAGATCAAGAGGTATAATCTTATTTATTTTGATTAGTGTTCTTTTTGTATTATGTCTATAATTGGTTTTCAATTATATGTATGTTGTATGTGGTTCTTTACTTTATGTGTGTGGCTAATATAACTTGGACCCTGAACATAAACACAAAAGTCGGCGATCTGTATATCGTCTATTCCGCGGCTATTTGTAGAATAGAGGTTGGTTGCTTGAACAACAAGTTTGTTCAAGTGACTACTCTAATCGAATAGCACGACAATGAAACGGTTGCTTGGGTGATCCCTTTTGTCTAGGATTAAATTTTTTTAATCCGGGGACGTTGATGGGACCGAGTTGAAGTGGGAAGCGAAGTTTCTCCACCTTCATGTGGAATAAGAGCTTCGGTTCCGGGCAAAAACCTACACTTCCCGTGGTCAACTCATACCACGTTATGAAGAGTGACTAACACACTATATGTCTTTCCCTGTTATAATCACTAATTGCATAGCCAACAAAACCGAGAGTATAAACACTAAAGGCAACTCCGGCTGGTCACCTTGGTGTACGACCCCTACTACGAGTCTGTATAGGTGCCATAACTTTGTCTGTATACCCCTGTTGAACAAGTTTAGATAAGTATCTAACTAGAATATAAGTTATCAGGAATTTTTACTTCGTGCTACTCGGAGATCATGCCACGGTCAATCTCATCTCACAAAACCAAAGCCAAATAAAAATAGCCTCCTAAGAATCCAAAACACAACGAAAACATCATTGTATGACATCGCAAAACCTAGGGCTCTAATACAAATAAAGTTGTCACGCCCTGAGAGTATGCCGAGCTGAAAAACGGACAACATCTCCCCTGTACGTGACACAATATTCTGTTCATACAAAGCCTTTTGGCCACATCCACACAACATATATAAATGTATATATATCAAAATACAACGGAAACCATCAGATAGAGTAAAAGAACTCGACATCACTGCATACCGGTATGACTAACCACAACATAAAGAAAGTATCATTAAAACCCGAATCAACAAGTGCGTATATCAACAAAAGTCTAACACTACAATCCACCATATGAAACCAAGGTCATATCAAGAGATACATGGAAAAACCTAGACTCATGACCCTCGGATGTGAGATGAAATGATGTCAGCCAGCGATGCTCCAAGCCCACCACGAAGTCGACTACTTGTTACCTAGGCAACAAGAAACCCAGGGTCTGTCGTGGTGAGTATAAAACTCAGTGGTAATAAGAATAGAAGTGCATGCATAATATATATATCACATGCGAGTCAACAATAAACTATCTAAAGGTATAACAGATATACACCAGTATGATATAACTACTGTATAACCAACTGATCAACAATAATAACATAAGGTACTGACATACCTGAAGATCGGCAATGATGCAACTCATACAACCTGAGTATAAGTACCATAATACAACACCTACAATATGGTAGAGTAATACTAACTCTGTAATCAACAAAACTGCCATACTAACATCTATGTCAAATACACAATGAACCAGGTCCATCCCATATCATATTAGGATACTGGTTAAAGGTATACAATAGTCTGACCAACTCAACAGTGGTAATCCACACACGACCATATAGAATATGCAAGTAGAATGCAAGATGATGTACAATCAAATGCAGCAAGCATAGTTCAAACAAATGCAACGTCACAACGATCATATATATGACTATATTTATATATATTCTCATCACACTTGTTGGATTCTTGAGTGGCTAGACGGGGGGGGGGGTGAATAGCCTCTTTTCGTTTTCTACAAATGATTAGTGGAAATAAAACAAATACAATAATAATAGAAACGAAAATTCAATGCTAACGCGGAAGCTTTTACGTGGTTTGGAGATAACGCTCCTACTCTACGACGATCCTTAAGGTGGATCAACCCAAATCAATCTTCACTAATAAGCTTTCTTTTTTACAAAACCTCCTCTTCTTACAAAAGATGACAATGAAGATTTGAGAGGAGGAAAGGAATTAACACACTTAGAAAGCTTGGAAAACTTGTGGGAGCTTAGGAGAATGATCAGAATATAAGAATTAGGCTCCTCTTGCTCCCCTTGGCCTCTTTTTATAGGAAAGAGCCTCTTTTTCCCGTTGGAGGTCTATCAGTCGACTGATGACTTACATCGATCATCGTCAATTCTAACGACTTACGAGCGATGGATTCACTTTGGATTTGCCGTCGTCGCCGCCAACGAGTACTATCGATCGGCCCGCCAGCGATGGCGATTCAAGCGTCGCCCGAGCCGAATAGCGATCACCTACGAGCCTTTCATTGCGTGGCGGTTGATCGCCAATAATGGCGATCATTGCCCGGCTTGTATGCGGCAGTCTGGTCTAAGTCGACTCTCAACAGTTTGACTGGGATAACTCTCAGTCGACTACCAACAGCTCTCCAACCTCTAATGCTACATTTTAAAGGGCAATTCGACTGACACCATGTTCTAGTCGACTGGCACACCCCAAGTATGACTAATTCATATTTGAAAACATACCCTAAGCCTAGACTTAACCTTCCAGCTTCTCCATCAGCCTTGTGCCTCCAGGATTTCTTTGAGTCCACGACTCCATCCATGTGCTTGCCTTCAAAAGCTTCCTTCGGTTTCGTCATGCTTTGGGTTTCTTCTTTGTCAAAGTACGCTTGGACTTTACGCTGCCAAGACTACATGCTTGGACTTATGCTGTCAAGACTTGCCTTTGGTCTTTCTTTGCCAAGGACTGCTTGGACTTTTCGCTGCCAAGACTACATGCTTGGACTTACGCCGCCAAGACCTTTCCTTTGACTTCTCTTTGCCAAGATCACACTTGGACTTGTCTTTTACCAAGTCTTCATACTTGGATTTTCCTGTCACTTAAACATGTTCACAATTAGATCACAAAGCATTGCCTAACTTAGATGATTATCCAAATATCAAAATATATAAATGCTTGGGGCATTGTTGCACCAACAATCTCCCCCTTTTTGATGTTTGGCAATCATTTAAGTTAGGTCTTTAACACATGCACATAAACATATTTCAATATGAATTCTAACTTAAATATCCCTTCTCCCCCTTTGACATACAACAAAAAAAGAAGAGTTCATCCAATAAGTTCAGGAAAGAATTATAATTGACACATCTTGAACTAAGGTATAAAATTGATATGAAGCTCCTCCTTAATCCAAGACATGATTCATGATGTGGAAATAACATGTGAAGCAAAGCATAAACAATAGAATAGGCAAATATGTCCTAGCTTTGCACCAACAATTTTAGAATTAAGGGATGTAGCTCCCCCTAAACCAGTGCATAAAGAAAATCCTTCTTTCCATACAAGTTATCATGTATATACTATAGAAATCATAGTATGGAGATATAATGTCCAAAATTGGACCTTTTAACCGATGAAAAACCATTTTTGATTCCAAAACAGTGTCACCGGTTCGACTGAAACTGTCATCAGTCAACTGCCGGCTTTGGCAGTCGACTGCCAATAACGACAGTCGACTGATATCAGACAATTCTGAAATCAGAATTTTTCAGTCAAGGTTTAAAAACACGTAGAAAATTCCGTGGATGTCCAAAAATCATGAAACTCGCCATACACATTATATTTGACTAATATAACATATGAAAAATATTAGACTAAAAACATGCTCATTAGATTAACGGATTGATATGATATTCAAAATGATAAAAATATGTAGCAAAAATGGAATTATATCATATCAATATTCATAACTTAGGATTACAATAAAGGTTTTTTAAAGAAAAACTTAGTACTATGTGCTCAATTTCTAAACTTGAAAATAACAAATTATAGTAATGTAGGCACGAATAGAAATGAACTAAACACACAACTTCATTTCGTTAAACAAAAAGTCATTACACAAGTTTGAGTTTGTGCCATACAAACGACCAAAAAGAAAATAAAAAAAAACATGCTAGCTAAAGATCATCGTCATCAGCATCCATCGGTGCAGATGACGAACCATCGTGAGGAGGTGGGTGTCCAGGTGCAGGAGGATGGAGAATTGCCAAAATGTCCTACCGTTGATGATGCATCCCACTCACGAGGGAGAGGAGCTCTTGATGCTCCCGGCGAAGCTTCTGTTGCCCCAAACAAAGCTCCTCAAGGCGCGTATCTACCTGTTCTGCAAAAGCATCGAAGCGGGCTATGAAGGATAAGTCTGGCAGAATAGCATCGCCTGCAGTATTCCCCTCCGCATAGGCTCTCACAGTAGCAACACCCTCAGCATCTCCTACAGCAGCGGCACCCTCTGGTGCTGGAGCGCTACCTGCGGGCCGTCGTGCAGGGTCCCAGATAACAAACCCCTCGCGGGCCTTCAGGCCCGCCAAGGAGAAGCTTCGACCGTTCATCTGGTCATATTTCTTATTCATGATTTTAATGACCCCTATGCTTACATCAATGCCTATGGAACTAAGACACTGATTAAGGACATTTCCAAGTGGCATATGAACCTTCCCATTGTTTGGCTTTATGAAATGAGTAATGTAGTGGAAGGTGTTGAGACCAATGTTGATGTCTAAGTACTGACGGAAGATATGCATGAGGAAGAAGTGTACAGGTCGAACTAAGGTCAACCCGCGTGTAACTATAGGAAGAATACAATGAGCAATGACCTTATAAAGGACATTGTCATAAGCAGAAAGCTCTTGGGATTGAAAAAGATTAGTGTTTAAAGGACGAGGAGAATTATAGAAGGTAGCATGAAGTGAGTCTAGAGAAATCTCCTCAAAGGGAGGTGGAAGTGGATCACTCCAAGATGGATAAAAAACGAAGTCATTCTCGGATGAGCGACATCCGAGAAAGTCCGTCCAGATCGGGGGGATAAAATCCAGATCTCATTGAGCGATGCGAGTCCGGTATCTCAATCCATCTCCAACTAGTCGCAAATTGTTGAAGAATTCAGAAAGAAGGGTAATATTGACATGGTGGTCACAAAAGACTAAGGATTCAAGTTTGTAAAATTGGATAATCTGGACAATATCGAAGCAGTTGTCCTTAAGAAATTTTGGGTCCATTGATCAAGGCGGGATGAGTTGAAATTTGTTTTTATTGAAAGCATTTTCAAGTGTGGAGTTTGGAAAACTAGGATCGATAATGGGTGGAGGGTTTGACGGGCCCTCATTGACCGGTGGTACCCGGGCACGCTTACATGCATAATGCTTAGTTCTAAATGTGTGAAAAGAACAATGTAGGTCAAAGATGATGAATGCATACAAAAAGACAACAAACAAACAATGGTTAGTGAAACAAAACTATAGAAATAACCAAACTATGAGCAGGGATGAGGGTTTACCTAGGAGGCATGATTATCGATCAAAGAAAGGTGTCAGAAGCTAGTTTACACGAAACCCTAGCCGAGCGAGTGGTCTGCGGTGGAGACTAGGGCGAGAACCGGGTGAGAGGAGGTGGTCCTCGAGTCGGAGAACACTTCAAATGGGAGCACCGGTCGGTGAAATCGTCGGAAAACGAGGGAAAATGGCGAGATTGTAGGGATGTATACTGAAAAGTCTATCTTTTGTATGAACATCTTTATTTTGAAATAAGAATCACATGATCATTGTTTGCATATTTTTATGGTTATGCAATATTGTCTAATACGTTACATTGTAGATAACATGGTGTGTGGTGTCACACGGGAGATTTTGTTATCGGCTTCTTGTAAAGTATAAGTAAAGGCTCACAACTGAGATGACTTTGGACAAACCATCGGAATGGTTGTAGTGTGATTTGGTATTGGTTTGTCTTGACCATAGAATCATACTAGTGCACTTTGTGTGTATTGAGCAGGACCGACACAGAGGTGATTCGATTTATTGCTGACTACATAATCGAATCGGACCTCAGATATTATTTAGTACATGCTCTTAATCCCGATATAATAACGGGCACATATAATTGGTACTCATCTCTTTGATTTACCAATGGGAGAGATTTATAGATTAAATCGATAGACTCGGTAAGTTGGGAGATGATATTATTTATATGGTGTGCCGTTGATTATAGGAGGAAACCGTGTCCTATATATTAGGATGATGATGTCCCCTTGAGGAGCTCATAAGGTTCATCATGTAAACCCTGCAGGTGGACTTGGTCCGGCATGATGAAAAGGTTGAGTGGTACTACTCAAGGAGTTAGATGTTGATTAATTAATGGTTAGTAAATTAATTAATCGACTGACATTCGAGATCTTAAACACGGGGAGAAAATGTACAAATAATATATGGAGCCCATATTGTCATATGGGGGTTGGTGAGGTAGATCAATGATTGACCTTTAGTGGATTGGATCATCATTAGTGGATCGGACTTTATGTGGGCTTGATCCATGGGTGGCCAACACCCAACTCCTCCTCATGGTCCCTAATGTAGCCTATTAACACCTCATGAAGTTTAGATCCAATGGATAGAAACAAAACTCTAAGATCCATTGGTAGAGATCAAATCTCTAAGATCCGATGGTTGAGATTAAATCTCTAGATCCGACGGTTGAGATTAAATCCCTAGAACCAATGGAGGAGATTAATTCATGACTTATCCCTAACTCTATAAAAGGAGGGCATGGGGAGTGGTCGTGGATGACATGATGAATAGGAGGAGAGCTAGGGTTTGGGTGGCAAGGAGCAATCCTATTTGAGATAGGATTGGGATTAGGGTTTTGAGGCTAGGGTGGCACCAAATAAGGAAGGTTCTTTCTCTCTTCTTCTTCCTCTTTGGGCCAACGTCCAGCAGCCTTTTCCATCTCTTTTCCAGCCTTAGCCGGCGCCCAAAGTCCCCTTCTTCTTCTCCTTAGGTGGTGGAAACAAGATATAGGGTTTCCCTTGGTGTCTTGGTAGTTTTCCACCATCTCCTTCTCCTTCTAGTTGGCCGGCGGCAAGGACTTTCATAGCTCCTTGTTGGTTGAGTTTTGGAAGGAGAAAAACATTGTTTCTCTTCTTTCTCTTGCTTGGGAAAAGCAAGGAAGGAAGTTTTGTGATCTAGGAGCTTCGACTTTTGGTGGATCGTCGCCCACACGACGTCCAAAAGGAGGAAGGTCATACATTAGAAGACCAAGAGGTATACCTATTCTTCTATCTCTTTTATTCATTGCTTGTGTTTGTTTTTCAAAATATAAGCATGTTATATTTCTATAAATAGGCTTAATAATACTGAGACCCCGATAAGAAACACAAAAATCAGCAATCCGTCCGTCGTCTCTTCCGCGGCTAACCGACTAGAAGAGTTGTGTTGCTTGAACAACTAGTTTGTTCAAGCGATCGCTCAAGTCGTTAGCACGACGACGAATTGGTTGTGCTTAGGAAACTCATCCCATCTGGATTAGTTTTCATTAGTGAAAATTTTAATCCGGGGACATGGGAGCCTATGAGCATTCCGAGAAATAGCACGATTGCCAACAAATGGTATCAGAGCCACGGTTTCCGGTTTTGTGTGTTTTGGATTCGGTTACTTTTCACGCACTTATCATATATTGTGTATGCCGGATAATAGTAGGATGTGCGTAGGCTAACTTTTTGGTTGCAGGCATAAGATCCAACTATTATGGCTATATATGTGTGTATGTGATTGCATGTGTGTGTGATTGTATATTATTTGAATCCTCGGGGTTGACGAGGCTAGATTAGTATTTAATTTTTGTAATTAAATATGGCATTGTTTAGCCGCTCATTTTTGTTTACTTTCGATCTAGATTATTTGTACACTCCTTCGTGGAGTATAGGATCGATGGATGTAAATTAAAATGTTTTATCTCGGCTCGGAACTCTTTGGTGACTTGCGCACGGGAAAAGATGGAGTGGACGAGGTGGCGACACGACGGGATACATATTGGAGAACAATGCCATAATAGTTGGAAAAATTATAATTTTTCCATATTTATTGCTGATTTATTTTATATGCATGTTGTGTGTGCTTGAAAATTCCTCATTTTCAATTTACTAAGTGGGAGAGGGATATTTTAATTAATTCCCGCGCCCTCCATTACAATTTGACGTGTGATGCAACAAACTTGCGCGTCGGCTCTGAGTGCCTTCCTCCCCATCGGATGAGTTTGTTTGCGGATCACTAGGTCAAATAATGGTTATAGGAAATTATTTAGGAGCGTGTGTACTTCCCCATCGGTAAGGCACATAATCCGAAATAATTCCCTTAGTACCGTGTAATGGTGCACACTTAGATGCAAATAAAAAGTATCCTCCCCATCAGATCACTTTGCTTTTATTTGTAGGGCCAAGAGGAACCAACTATTAATTTTATTTGTCAAAAAGTAAGGTTGACAAGATAATAAAATTAATGGGTAAAACCTCCTCTTACAAATGTAGAATTCGTATACGTCCACACTATCGTGGCATGCGATATTCTCGGTGATTTGAGGTGTTGGTTGATTTCGAAATTTTATTGTTTGAGGAATCAATAATTTTTTGAAATCTAAAGTAATGATCTATGTGATTCTTAGGATTTTCAAAATTGACTTTCAGTCCACTTATTTTGATACTAAAGGAAATAAACTTATTGTACCCAAATTATATTGATTGGAAATGAATCCAAATATTGTCTTATCTGCTAGTATGCACTCTTCGAAGAGTGTCCTCAAGCCATCATTGCTCAAAAGAGTTTCTACTTCTAAGCCGAAAGGCAAGAAGAAGAAGAAACAAGGTGAAGCAAAGATGGTGGGAGGATCTCAGGGAAGAGTGAAGAAGCCGAAAGGCAAGTACTTCACTTGCAAGCAGGATGGACATTGGAAGAAGGACTGTCCCAATCCAAAACAGAACATAGGTATATCTTTTGGACTAGTCATTGAAACATGATTAGTGGTGATATCTACCGGCACCTGGTGAGTAGATACGGGAGCCACTAATCATGTCTGCAATAATTTGCAGGGGTTCCAGAAAACCCGATGTCTAGTTGAAGGGGAGATTACCATTTACTTGGGCAATGCCATGATGGTGGCGGCTATTGCAGTGGGAGAAGTTTTATTTATCTCTTGAAAATAATAAAACTTTGGTTCTGGAAAATTCCCTTTATGTACCTTTATTTAGAAAGAATTTAGTTTCAGTTTCTAAATTATTATGGATGGATATTCTATTTCTTTTAATGACAGAGTTGTTATAAAAAGGAATAGGGAGAATATCTATTTAGGTACATTGAAAGGAAATTTGAACCAAAATCTCCCACGATGCAAATTGAAGTTAATAACTCATCTTCTAATTCCAATAAGAGAAAAGAACCTTCGAAGATGAACCAAATATATCTTTGGCTTCTTAGGCTTGGTCACATTAACCTAAGCAGAATTCAAAGGTTGATAGCTGATGGACCTTTGGGTTCACTAGTGGTGGAGGATCTCCCAACCTACGAATCTTGCTTGGAGGGTAAGATGACCAAGAGGCCTTTTTAAGGCCAAGGGGTATAAAGCCAAAGATGTGTTAGAAATGGTTCATTCTGATTTGTGTGGTCCTATGGCTATCTAGGCAAGAGGTAATCTTGAATATTTCGTGTCTTTTGTAGATGATTATTCAAGATGTGGATGACACTACGATCTGATCGTGGTGGTGACAACCTCTTGGGAGAGTTTAGGAACTACTTATCAGAGGTTCGGATTCAATCCCAATTGACTGCACCTGGCACACCCCAGCAGAACGATGTAGTAGAGCGAAGGAATAGGACTCTTATGAAGATGGTTAGATCGATGATGAGTTATTCTGACTTGTTTTATAGTCCTAGAGATCAGAGGGTGATCGTTAACACGAATGCCAGATTTCTAGAGGAAGACTATGTGATAAGCCACAAGCCCAAGGGTAAAATTGTTCTGGAGGAGTTAAAAAGGGAAGTCACTTCTTTAGTACCACCGGTACAAGAGGACATACCACATGTCACTGCACCGCGTGTCACAGAGGATACACAGAAGATACCTCGTCGTAGTGGGAGGGTTGTTAGACAACCTCTTAGATTCATGTTTTTGGACAAATCTTCTGATTTGGTCCCTAGCAAACATGAACCTGATCCCTAGACATACGACAAGGAAATCCAAGATATAAATACAGCATCTTTGCAAAGTGCAATGAATGCTGAGATTGAATCTATGGATTCAAATCAGGTCTGGGAGCTAGTAGAACCACCCGATGGTGTAAAAACCATTGGATGCAAGTGGATCTACAAGAGAAAAAGAGGAATAGATGGGAAGGTTGAGACCTTCAAAGCGAGGCTTGTTGCGAAGGGGTATACTCAGAAAGAGGGTATCGATTATGAGGAGACCTTTTCGCCGGTAGTCATGCTTAAATCTATCCAGATTCTCTTATGCATAGAAGCTCATATGGATTATGAGGTGTGGCAGATGGATGTCAAGACAGCTTTCCTTAATGGAAGTCTTGAGGAAAACATTTAAATGAAGCAACCAGAGGGATTCATTGCTAAGGGCAAAGAGCATCTTGTATGTAAGCTTAATCGGTCCATTTATGGATTGAAGCAAGCTTCGAGATCTTGGAACATCCGGTTTGATGAAGTGATCCAGTCTTATGGATTTATTCAAAGTCCGGATGAGTCTTGTGTATACAAGAGATGTGACGGAAACGTAGTGGTATTTCTTGTACTATACGTAGATGACATTTTGTTGATTGGCAACAATATCAAGGTGTTATCGGACGTAAGGGTATGGTTGTCCAAACAGTATGTTTTGAAGGACTTGGGAGAAGTGGGTCACAACCTTGGGATCAAGGTTGTTGTGCTTATCCCAAGCTTCATACATAGACATGATTTTGGATCGTTTTAGCATGTAGAACTCCAAGAAGGGTTTTCTACCTTTCAGGTATGGAGTTCCTTTATCTAAGGAGATGTGTCCTAGATCATCTGAGGTGATAAAAGAGCTGAAGGCGGTTCCTTATGCTTTGGCAGTAGGAAGCCTAATGTATGCTATGTACGAGACCAGATATCTGCTTTGCCGTAGGCATGGTCAGCAGATATCAGAGTAATCCAGGACAGGGACTTTGAACTGCGGTAAAGCATATATTGTAGTGCCTGAGAAGGACTAGGGATTATATGATAGTTTACCGGGCAGACCAATTACTCCATGTGGGTTGCATGGATTGCGATTTCCAATCAAATAGGAATAACAGTAAGTCCACCTCAAGTTTTGTGTTTACTTTAGGAGGTGGAACCATTGTATGGAGAGTCCCTATGTGGCGACCTATGGCGGCCCAAAGAAGCGAGTGGCTCAGAACTTTCGATGGACTTGGATGTGATTCTGGTTTGAAATATCACAATTTATTGTGATAATAATGGTGCAGTTGCAAACTCGAAGGAACCACGAACCCATAAGGCTAGTAAACACATAGAGTGCAAGTACCACCTGATACGAGAAATCGTAAAGGAGGTAGAAGTTGCTGTCGCCTAGCATGCATCAGAGGATGACCTGGTAGACCCTTTCACTAAGGTCCTTCTAGCGAGATCTTTGATAGGCATGTGGAGGGAAGGGGAATCAGATGTATGGAAGTATGATGACAGCATAGTCTTTTAGTATAAATGGGAGATTGTAGGGATGTATACTGAAAAGTCTATCTTTTGTATGAACATCTTTATTTTGAAATAAGAATCACATGATCATTGTTTGCATATTTTTATGGTTATGCAATATTGTCTAATACGTTACATTGTAGATAACATGGTGTGTGGTGTCACACGGGAGATCTTGTTATCGGCTTCTTGTAAAGTATAAGTAAAGGCTCACAACCGAGATGACTTTGGACAAACCATCGGAATGGTTGTAGTGTGATTTGGTATTGGTTTGTCTTGACCATAGATTCATACTATTGCACTTTGTGTGTATTGAGCAGGACCGACACAGAGGTGATTCGATTTATTGCTGACTACATAATCGAATCGGACCTCAGATATTATTTAGTACATGCTCTTAATCCCGATATAATAACGGGCACATATAATTGGTACTCATCTCTTTGATTTACCAATGGGCGAGATTTATAGATTAAATCGATAGACTCGGTAAGTTGGGAGATGATATTATTTATATGGTGTGCCATTGATTATAGGAGGAAACCGTGTCCTATATATTAGGATGATGATGTACCCTTGAGGAGCTCATAAGGTTCATCATGTAAACCCTGCAGGTGGACTTGGTCCGGCATGATGAAAAGTTTGAGTGGTACTACTCAAGGAGTTAGATGTTGATTAATTAATGGTTAGTAAATTAATTAATCGACGGACATTCGAGATCTTAAACACGGGGAGAAAATGTACAAATAATATATGGAGCCCATATTGTCATATGGGGGTTGGTGAGGTAGATCAATGATTGACCTTTAGTGGATTGGATCATCATTAGTGGATCGGACTTTATGTGGGCTTGATCCATGGGTGGCCAAGACCCAACTCCTCCTCATGGTCCCTAATGTAGCCTATTAACACCTCATGAAGTTTAGATCCAATGGATAGAAACAAAACTCTAAGATCCATTGATAGAGATCAAATCTCTAAGATCCGACAGTTGAGATTAAATCTCTAGATCCGACGGTTGAGATTAAATCCCTAGAACCAATGGAGGAGATTAATTCATGACTTATACCTAACTCTATAAAAGGAGGGCATGGGGAGTGGTCGTGGATGACATGATGAATAGGAGGAGAGCTAGGGTTTGGGTGGCAAGGAGCAATCCTATTTGAGATAGGATTGGGATTAGGGTTTTGAGGCTAGGGTGGCACCAAATAAGGAAGGTTCTTTCTCTCTTCTTCTTCCTCTTTGGGCCAACGTCCAGCAGCCTTTTCCATCTCTTTTCCAGCCTTAGCCGGTGCCCAAAGTCCCCTTCTTCTTCTCCTTAGGTGGTGGAAACAAGATATAGGGTTTCCCTTAGTGTCTTGGTAGTTTTCCACCATCTCCTTCTCCTTCTAGTTGGCCGGCGGCAAGGACTTTCATAGCTCCTTGTTGGTTGAGTTTTGGAAGGAGAAAAACATTGTTTCTCTTCTTCCTCTTGCTTGGGAAAAGCAAGGAAGGAAGTTTTGTGATCTAGGAGCTTCGACTTTTGGTGGATCGTCGCCCACACGACGTCCAAAAGGAGGAAGGTCATACATTAGAAGACCAAGAGGTATACCTATTCTTCTATCTCTTTTATTCATTGCTTGTGTTTGTTTTTCAAAATATAAGCATATTATATTTCTGTAAATAGGCTAAATAATACTTGGATCCCGAGTATAAACACAAAAACCGGCGATCCGGACATCGTCTATTCCGCGGCAACTCGTAGAATAGAGGATGGTCGCTTGAACAACTAGTTTGTTTAAGTGACCTCTCTAAACGAATAGCACGACGATGACTTGGTTGCTTTGGGAATCCCTTTTGTCTAGGATAAAATTTTTAATCCGGGGACATCGAAGGGATCACCATGGTCAAGCAAGCGAGGTGAAGTGGGAAGCGAAGTTTCCCCTCACGGACTCGACAAGGGAAATCCCTTCAGAGAGAAATGCGGTGGAAATTTGTCAAAAGAAGAAGAAGAAGGAAGGCCGGGATTTTTTGGCGAGTTGAACCGGTGGGAAAGCCCTAAAACTGTGTGTGATGGCTGGTTAGTCGGCGGTCGGCGATGGAGATCGATCGAGCCGACGGTCGAATCGAGTGCTTCTGTGTGCTGCAGTCGACTACCATAAATGACAGTCGAACTGCTAGTGAACCGGGTAAGCCCGGTTCTATAACGTCGTATCAGTCGAACTGGCGATAAGCGTCAGTCGACTGATATCAGTTTGATAGGCCTTTTTGGCTAGATTAAAAAATGCATAATTAATTCAATAAAGATAAAAAAATTATGAAATTTTGTGGTTAACGTTGTTAGATCATTTCCTATCAAGGAAAATTATTTTAAAAATATATCACCTCTAGATTTTGATATTGACACAAACTTGAGATTTTGCAAAAGTTATGATATTTTTGCAAGCTTTGTATCACTTTGGCTTATCAATTGAAAATTATTTTTCAAAGTTTGATAGACATAGTTTAAATTTTGTTTTATTTGACATTTTCAATCATATTCTTGGAGCTATATGCACATTAATTGTACATAAGCCTTCCCAATGATTGGTCTAATGATGGATTATGTCTCTAGATGGCACTTTGGTTCATTGTAATGTATCATAACAAGCATGATGAACCAAGTGCATCTTCCTAACATCTTACATGATGTCTAAGTGTCTAAATATACAAATCATGGTTTTTTAGGTCTATTGTGAGATGGTTAGAGGTATAAAACCTAGATTTTTATGGGATCATGCAAAGCTACACTTCTATTCTACAAAGCACATTCCAAGTTTTCTCCTAAGTGATGAAAATTCTATTTCGGGGAGAGGCTTGGTAAAGATGTCGGCTAGGTTGGACTTAGATTCAATGTAATTGAGCTCAATGTCCCCCTTAGCCACATGATCCCTAATGAAGTGATGTTTCACTTCAATGTGCTTGGTCCTAGAGTGATGCACCAGATTTTTAGTCAAATTTATGGTGCTCACATTATCACAAAATACTTTTATGTTGGAGTAAGATAGCTCATAGTCCTCTAAAGTATGTTTCATCCATAGAAGTTGAGCTACACAACCACCCATAGCCACATATTCGGCTTCGGTGGTGGATAGGGCAATACAAGGTTGCTTCCTACTACTCCAACTAACTAGGGAGAACCCAAGGAATTGGCATCCACCACTAGTACTCTTCCGATCCAATTTGCAACTGACATAATCGAAATCGGTGTACCCAACCAAATCAAAAGACCTAGTCCTAGGGTACCATAGTCCTACATTTAGTGTGCCTTTAATATATCTTAAGATTCTCTTAACGGCAACTAAATGAGATTCTTTTGCACATCATTGGTACCTAGCACACATACCAATCGCAAATAATATATCGAGTCTACTAGCGGTTAGGTACAAAAGGCTACCAATCATGCTCCTATAGAGTGTAAGATCAATTTGTTTTCCTTCATTATCACTATCTATTTTTGTATTGGTTGCCATTGGAGTTGAAACTACCTTAGCATTTTCCAAACCAAATTTCTTAATCATTTCCTTAGCATATTTGGTTTGGTAAATATAAATACCTTCACTTGTTTGTTTGACTTGCAATCCTAGGAAGAAATTTAATTCCCCAACTAGACTCATTTCAAACTCTTTTTCCATATTCTTAATAAAGTCTTGGAGAAGTTCATCATTTGTTGACCAAAAGATAATGCCATCAATATATACTTGGGCTACAAAGATGTCCTTTGTTGTTGACTTTATAAATAGAGTTTGATCTACACTACCCCTCTTAAAGTCCTTAGAGATTAAGAAAGATGATAATCTTTCATACCAAGCCCGGGGAGCTTGTTTCAAACCATACAAAGCTTTCCTAAGCTTGTATACATGGTTTGGATAGTCCATATTCTCAAACCCGGGAGGTCGTTCTACATATACCTCTTCCTTAATAAACCCATTTAGGAATGCCGATTTAACATCCATTTGATTGAGTTTGAAACCCATATAGGAGGCATACCCTAATAGTATCCTAATAGACTCTAACCTAGCAATCGGGGCATATGTTTCATCATAGTCAAGTCCTTCAACTTGATTAAAGCTCCTTGCAACTAATCTTGCCTTATTCCTTGTAATATTCCCTTGGTCATCTAGTTTGTTCCTAAAGACCCATCTTGTAGTAATGATGGTGTTTTCATTAGGTCTAGGAACTAACTTCCATACTTGACTCCTTTCAAATTGAGCCAATTCATCTTGCATTGCTAAGATCCAATCCAAATCAAGTAATGCATCTTTGATTATTTTGGGCTCAATTTGAGAAATTAGAGCTATATGACTAGTGGGATCCCTATGAAATGACCTAGTCCTAACACCTTGAGATAATTCACCCACAATTTGATCTAAGGGATGATTTTGATGAACTCTTATGGTTCTAGGAGGTGTATTAATTTGAGTTTGATCATAATTAATCTCAATCCTTTGCTCATCATCGGAATCACCTCTTACTCCCCCTTGATTCAATCCTCCCCCTTGATCATTACCCTCTAAAGTTAAATCTTAGAATTGTTGGGTAATTTCTTGATGTTCATTATTAATATCATCATCAATAGGAGATTTCCTAGGATATGTATTGGAAGTTTCATCAAATTGGACATTTGAAGATTCCTCAATCTTTTGAGTCCTTTTATTGTAAATTCTATACCCTACACTAGTGGATGAGTATCCAACTAGGATTCCCTCATCTGCTTTGGACTCAAACTTACCTAGGTTGTCTTTGGTATTTAAAATATAAACTTTGCATCCAAAGACCTTAAAATAGTGAATTGTTGGAATTATACCATTCCATAATTCAAGTGGGGTTTTTCCTAAAAACCTGTGAATTAAAACCCTATTTTGGATATAGCAAGGGTTGTTAACCGCTTCCGCCCACAAGTAGCTAGGTAAAGAATATGCATTTAGCATAGTCCTAGCCGCTTCTTGTAGGGCACGATTTTTCCTTTCCACAATCCCATTTTGTTGGGGTGTTCTAGGACAAGAAAATTCGTGCTTGTACCCTTGTTCTAGACAAAAAGTTGAGAAATTAGAATTCTCAAATTCTCCACCATGATCACTACAGATCCGGTTGATTTTGAGTTTTCTTTCATTCTCTACTCTCTTGCTAAATCCTATGATTATTCCTAAGGTTTCTTCTTTATTTTTCATGAAAAATACCCAAGTAAACCTAGAGAAATCATCTACTATTACTAAGCAATATCTACTACCAATCATAGAAGGGGTACTATGACAATCAAATAAGTCCATATGTAAAAGTTCTAAAGGTAAAGCGGTACTAAGTAAAGTTTTACCTTTGTGTGATGTTTTTGATTGTTTCCCTTCTTGGCATGCATCACATATTTTATCCTTGAGAAATTTGACTTTAGGCAACCCTTTGACTAAATTCATTTTTGCTATTTTGGCTATGTTCTTCATGTTTATGTGTCCTAGCCTCCTATGCCAAAGCCAACTTTCTTCCTCTTTTGCAATAATACACTTAGTAGAAGCATTAGTAGCATAGGATAAATCAACATAATATATATTTGATTTCTTAAAACCTACTAACATGCAATCATTTAGAGTTTTATGCCTTATAAAACATTTTGAGGAGTCAAATTTAACATCAAAATTTGCATCACATAGTTGGCTTACACTAAGTAAATTAAATTTCATATTTTTGACTAATAACACTTTATGAATGGCAAGGTTGGGGGATACCTCAATTGTGCCCTTTCCTAGAATCTTAAGTTTGCCACTATTACCAAATGATACCTTTCCCTTGCTAGTGTGGTTGATAGTGGAGAATTTTCTCTCATCACCGGTCATGTGTTTTGAACATCCACTATCAACAATCCACAAGCTTGGTTCTTCTACCTATGTCACATGAAAGATACAAGTCTTAGGTACCCAAATTTTAGGACCACTAGCATCAATTAGAAATTTCTTAGGGACCCAAGTCTTTCTACCCTTGCTTCTAATTATGGATCTTCTACTAACAAGAGATGTAAATGCTACCTTTTTTTCCTTAGGCCTATATCCTAGTCCGACCTTGTTGTAAATAGCCCTTTGATCCTTAATTATCATGTCTAGGTATTTAGAGCCATTAGTAAATTTTTCTAAACATGCTCTTAGATTACCTATTTCTTTTCTCAATTCATCATTTTCATCTCTAAGGGTACATGCATCATCACAAGATAATTTATCACAAGATGGTTCTACATTCTTAAGTGATTTAATTTCTACTTTTAAGTCCTTAATCCTAGTTTTTGATCTATTCAATGCATTTTAAAGGCATGCAATTGTCTTGTAAAGTAAATCTACCCTAGGGGAGTTGTTTACCGCATCATCATCACTTGATGATGATTCGTCGCTTGATGAAGAGGATGAAGACTCCTCACTTGAGCTCCCGGATTCTTCCTCTAAGGCCATGAGGGCTAGATTTCGGGTGGCATGACATACTTCTTAATCATTGGAAGAGTCCTCCATCCTTAGGGTGTCCCATGTTTGAGCCACCATTGCTTCTTTCTTCTTCTTTTTCTTCTTTTCCTTCTTCTCCTTATGCTTCTTTTCTTTCTCCTCCTTCTTCTTTAGTTCCGGGCAATTTGGCTTGATGTTCCCTTTCTTATTGCAACCATAACAAGTTACATTAGATGAATAATTTTAACTATTTGAAGGCTTACCTCTTGAGGATTGGAACATCCTCCTCACATCTTTCTTGGTGAGTTTCCTTGATCTCCCACCAAACTTCTTGACGTAATGAGCCACCTCGCTTGCCGATAGCTCATCTTCACTACTAGATGAATCTTCCTCGGATTCAGATGAGGAAGACACTTCTTTCTTCTCCTTCTTCTTTTTGTCCTTCTTCCCTACAAAAAATGCTATACCCTTCTCTTTGGATGAAGTGTTAGCTTGTTCATGCAATTCAAATTCACAAAATAACTCATCTAACTTAACTAAAGAGAGATCCCTAGAGACCTTATAGGCATCTACTATTGAAGCCCATAAGGTTGTTCTAGGGAAGGCTTGGAGCATATACCTTACAAGGTCTCGGTTGTCGACCTTCTCACCTATTACATGTAGTCCGTTGACTACTTCTTTGAAACGACCGTGCATTTGGCTCACGGTTTCATTTGTCTTCATGGAGAAACTTTGAAGTTGACCAATTAGGAGATCTCTCTTGGCTCTTCTTGTTTCCTTGGATCCCTCGTTGAGCTCTATCAACTTCTCCCAAAGCTCCTTTGCCGATTCAAATGGCCCCACCTTGCTTAGTTGCTCTTTTGACAACCCACATTGAAGTGTTGTTGTTTCCTTGGCGTTGGCTTGAGCCTTCTTGGCCTTGTCTCTCGTCCAATCTTTGGTCGGTATTGGCGCTCCATGTTCGTCGACTGACTTCTCAAATCTATCTACAATGCTAAACCAGTTATCAATATCATTCATAAGATAGTATTCCATCCTACCTTTCCAGTAGCTGAAATCGTTGCCGTCGAAGAATGGAGGCCTCGTTGTGCTATACCCCTCTTGGAAAGCCATCGTGCTCCGGTTAATTGTTAGATCTTCCGATGCGATCTGGGCTCTGATACCACTTGTTGAATCCTTGAGTGGCTAGAGGGGGGGTGAATAGCCTCTTTTCGTTTTCTACAAATGATTAGTGGAAATACAATAAATACAATAATAATAGAAACAAAAATTCAATGCTAACGTGGAAGCTTTTACGTGGTTCGGAGATAACGTTCCTACTCCAGGTGATCCTTAAGGTGGATCAACCCAAATCAATCTTCACTAATAAGCTTTCTTTTTTTACAAAACCTCCTCTTCTTACAAAAGATGACAATGAAGATTTGAGAGGAGGAAAGGAATTAACACATGTAGAAAACTTGAAAAACTTGTGGGAGCATAGGAGAATGATCAGAATATAAGCATTAGGCTCTTCTTGCTCCCCTTGGCCTCTTTTTATAGGAAAGAGCCTCTTTTTCCCGTTGGAGGTCTATTCGATGACTTACATCATCAATTATAACGACGACGGATTGCGAGATTTACCGTCGCCGACAACGAGAGGACTATCGATCGACTACCAATGATAGTAGTTCGGTAATCTTGCCTGAGCCGACCAGCCATCGGCCACGGGCCTTCTCGCGTGGAAGTCGACTACCAATAATGGAAGTCATTGCCCGGCTAGTATCGGCGATGCAGTGCGTCTCGACTCCCAGCGATTCGATTGGGATAACTCGATCGATTGCCGGTGCCTCCAACCTCTAATGCTGCATTTTAAAGGATAGTTCGACTGACACCATGTTCCATTCGATTGGCACACCCCAAGTATGACTAATTCATACTTGAAAACATACCCTAAGCCTAGACTTAACCTTCTAGCTTATCCATCAGCCTTGCGCCTCCAGGATTTCTCTGAGTCCACGACTCCATCCATGTGCTTGCCTTCAAAAGCTTCCTTCGGTTTCGTCATGCTTTGGGTTTCTTCTTTGCCAAAGTACGCTTGGACTTTACGCTGCCAAGTCTGCATGCTTGGACTTATGCCGCCAAGACTTGCCTTTGGTCTTTCTTTGCCAAGGACTGCTTGGACTTTACGCCGCCAAGACTACATGCTTGGACTTACGTCGCCAAGACCTTTCCTTTGACTTCTCTTTGCCAAGATCACACTTGGACTTGTCTTTTACCAAGTCTTCATACTTGGATTTTCTTGTCACTCAAACATGTTCACAATTAGATCACAAAGCATTGCCTAACTTAGATGATTATCCAAACATCAAAATATATAAATGCTTAGGCCATTGTTGCACCAACAGCACTCACCCATATATATATATATATATATATATATATATATATATATATATATATATATATATATATATATATAAATATATGCAAATGCCATCAGAACACGACAATGCAGAATGCATGGTCATGCCTACTCAACTCACTCGCTACCACAATCCCAGTGTGGCCTAGGTGGCTCGACATGATAACTGTCCCCACTCAACACCAACTACTACTCTCGAGTGACCAAGTGGGTAGTATGAACAAGTAGCATATAAGCGTAAAGAGCTAGCTACACAACGGGGTTCCCTACTGCTGGCCACTCCGAATGTCACTATCTATGAGTGGTCGAGTGTCACACACCCAGGACAACTGCATGCTACTCTAACTGTAGGGATGTATACTGAAAAGTCTATCTTTTGTTTGAACATCTTTATTTTGAAATAAGAATCACATGACCATTGTTTGCATATTTTTATGGTTATGCAATATTGTCTAATACTTTACATTGTAGATAACATGGTGTGTGGTGTCACACAGGAGATCATGTTATTGGTCCCTTGAAAAGTATAAGTAAAGGCTCACAACCGAGATGACTTTGGACAAACCATCGGAATGGTTGTAGTGTGATTTGGTATTGGTTTGTCTTGACCATAGAATCATACTAGTGCACTTTGTGTGTATTGAGCAGGATCGACTTAGAGGTGATTCGATTTATTGTTGACTACATAATAGAATCGGACCTCAGATATTATATTGTACATACTCTTAATCCCGATATAATAACGGACACATCTACTTAGTACTCATCTCTTTGATTTACCAATGGGCGAGATTTATAGATTAAATCGATAGGCTCGGTAAGTTGGGAGATGATATTATCTATATGGTGTGCCGTTGATTATAAGAGGAAACCGTGTCCTATATATTAGGATGATGATGTCCCCTTGAGGAGCTCATAAGGTTCATCATGTAAACCCTACAGGTGGACTTGGTCCGGCATGATGAAAAGGTTGAGTGGTATTACTCAAGGAGTTAGATGTTGATTAATTAATGGTCAGTAAATTAATTAATCGACGGACATTCGAGATCTTAAACACGAGGAGAAAATGTACAAATAATATATGGAGCCCATATTATCATATGGGGGTTGGTGAGGTAGATCAATGATGATCCTTTAGTGGATTGGATCATCATTAGTGGATCGGACTTTATGTGAGCTTGATCCATGGGTGGCCAAGATCCAACTCCTCCTCATGGTCCCTAATGTAGCCTATTAACACCTCATGAAGCTTAGATCCAATGGATAGAAACAGAATTCTAAGATCCATAGGTAGAGATTAAATCTCTAAGATCTGACGGTTGAGATTAAATCTCTAGATCCGACGATTGAGATTAAATCCCTAGAACCAATAGAGGAGATTAAATCATGACTTATCCCTAACTCTATAAAAGGAGGGCAAGGGAGTTGGCGTGAAGAATAATCCAAGAGAGCTAGGGTTTTTGGGCGGAAAGAGAAAGAATCCTCGTTGAGATAGGATTAGGGTTAGGGTTTGGAGGCTAGGGCGGCACCAAATAAGGATGGTTTTCTCTTCTTCTTCTTCCTTCATTGGCCGGCGTCCAACATCATTCCAGCCCCTTTTCAGCTCTTGGCCGGCGCCCAAAAGGCTCTATTCCCTTCTTCTTAGGTGGTGGAAATAAGATATAGGGCTTCCCTTGGTGTCTTGGCCGGATTCCACCACAAACTCCTCCTCCTAGTTGGCCGGCGACAATGATCTCTTTTGTTCCTTGTTTGTTGGTTTTAGGGAGGAGAAGAACTTTGTTTCTATTCTTTCTCTTGCTTTGGAAGAGCAAGGAAGGAAGATTTGTGATCTAGGAGCTTCGACTTATGGTAGATCGTCGCCCACACGACGTCCGAAACGAGGAAGGTCATACATTAGAAGATCGAGAGGTATATCGATTCTCTAATCTTTATATGTTACATGTTTGTATTTGTTTTTCAATTATGAGTATGATATAAATCTGTATATGGCTAAATAATACTTGGATCCCGAGCATAAACACAAAAACCGGCGATCCGGATATCGTCTATTCCGTGGCTACTCGTAGAATAGAGGATGGTCGCTTGAACAACTAGTTTGTTCAAGTGACCTCTCTAAACGAATAGCACGACGATGACTTGGTTGTTTGGGAAATCCTTTTTGTTTAGGATTAAATTTTTTAATCCGGGGACATCATGGGGATCGCCATGAACAAACGACCAAGGTGAAGTGGGAAGCGAAGTTTACCCTCACGAACTCGATAAGCTAAACCCTTCAATTTGTATCAGAGCCAAGGTTTCTGGTTTTGTGTGTTTAGGATTCAGTTAATTTTTATGCACTTTTCATATATTATATGTGCCGGATAATAGTAGGATATGCATAGTTTAACTCTTTGGTTGCAAGCATAAGATCCGACTATTATGGCAATATGTGTGTATGTGATTGTATGTGTATATTTTGTTGAATCCTCGGGGTTGACGAGGCTAGTATTTGATTTTTTATAAATTAGATACGACATTGTTTAGCCACTCTTTATTTTAGTTTACTTTCGATCTAGATTTCATGTACACTCCCTCGTGGAGTATAGGATCGATGGATGTAAATTAAAATAGGTTACAGTCTCGGCTCGGATCTCCGGATGACTTGTACATGGCGTAGGAGGAGCGGACGAGAAAGCGTTGCGACGGGAGACATATTGAAGACAAAAGCCATAATAGTTGGAAAATAATTTATTTTTCATATTTATTTCTTTTTGTTTGATATGCATGTCGTAGGCTAGAAAATTCCTCAATTTCAAATTACTAAGTGGGAGAGGGATATTTTATAAATTCTCATGGCCTCCATTATGATTTGACATGTGATGCAAACAAACTTGCACGTCGGCTCTGAGTGCCTTCCTCCCCATCGGATGAGTTTGTTTGTGGATCACAAGGTCGAATATAGTTATAGAAAATTATTAAGGAGCGTGTGTACTTCCCCATCGGAAGGCACATAACTCGAGATAATTACCTTGGTACCGAGTAATGATGAACATTTAGATACAAATATAAGTATCCTCCCAATCGGAGTCACTTCTTTTATTTGTAGGGCCGAAAAGAAACCAACTATTAATTTTACTTGTCAAAAAGTTAGGTTGACAAGATAGTAAAATTAATGGGTAAAACCTCCTCTTACAAATATAGAATTCGTATACGTCAACACTATCGTGGCATACGATATTCTCGGTGTTTTGAGGTGTTGGTTGATTTTGAAATTTTATTATTTGAGGAATCAATAATTTTTTGAAATCTACAATAATGATCTATGTGATTCTTAGGATTTTCAAAATTGACTTTCAGTCCACTTGCTATGATACTAAAGGAAAATAAACTTACTGTACATAATTATGATGATTGGAAAAGAATCTAGATATTGTCTTATCTGCTAAGGAGTACAAGTATGCACTTTTCGAAGTGTGTCCTCAAGCCATGGTTGCTCAAAAAGGTTTCTACTTCTAAGCCGAAAGGCAATAAGAAGAAGAAATAAGGTGGAGCAAAGGTGGTGGGAGAATCTCAGGGAGGAGTGAAGAAGCCGAAAGGCAAGTACTTCACTTACAAGCAGGATGAACATTGGAAGAAGGACTGTCCCAATCCGAAACAGAACAAAGGTATATCCTTTGGTCTAGTCGTTGAAACATGGTTAGCGATGTTATTTACCGGCACCTGGTGTGTAGATACGGGAGCCTCTGACCATGTCTGCAATACTTTGTAGGGGTTCCAGAAAACCCGACGACTGGCTGAGGGGGAGATTACCGTGTACTTGGGCGATGCCACGAAGGTGGTGGCTGTTGTAGTGGGAGATGTTCATTTATCTCTTGAGAAAAATAAAACTTAAGTTCTGGAAAATTCCCTTTATGTACCTTTATTTAGAAAGAACTTAGTTTTAGTTTCTAAATTGTTTATGGATGGATATTCTATTTCTTTTAATGACAGAGTTGTTATAAGAAGAGATAGGGACATTATCTGTTCAGGTACATTGATAGGAAATTTGTACACACTTGAACCAAAACCTCCCACGATGCATATTGAAATTAATAACTCATCTTCTAATTCCAATAAAAGAAAAGAACCTTCGAAAATGAACCAAACATATCTTTGACATCTTAGGCTTGGTCACATTAACCTAAGAAGAATTCAAAGGTTGATAGCTGATGGACCTTTGGGTTCATTAGTGGTGGTGGATCTCCCAACCTTTGAATCTTGCTTGGAGGGTAAGATTACCAAGAGGCCTTTTAAGGCCAAGGGGTATAAAGCCAAAGATGTGTTAGAATTTGTTCATTCTGATTTGTGTGGTCTTATGTCTATCCAGGCTAGAGGTGGTTTCGAGTATTTCGTCTCTTTTATAGACGATTACTCGAGATATGGATACATTTACCTGATGCGGCACAAGTCTGAATGCTTTGACAAGTTAAAAGAATTCAAGGATGATGTGGAGAAACGTCAAGGTAAAAGTATCAAGACACTACGATCTGATCGTGGTGGTGAGTACCTCTTGGGAGAGCTTAGGAACTACTTATCAGAGGCTGGGATTCAATCCCAATTGACTGCACCTGGCACACCCCAACAGAATGATGTAGCAGAGCGAAGGAATAGGACTCTTATGGAGATGGTTAGATCGATGATGAGTTATTCTGAGTTGCCAGATTCATTTTGGGGATATGCTCTAGATACAACGGTGTACATTCTGAACTTGGTTCCATCTAAATCAGTGCCTTCTACTCCCACAGAATTGTAGACTGGGCGAAAGCCTAGTCTAAGACATATTCGGATATGGGGGAGTCCAGCACATGTGCTAAAGGCAGATGCTGGTAAGTTGGAACCTCGTACAGAAGTACATGTTCGTTGGCTATCCCAGGGGAACGAAGGGTGGATTGTTTTATAGTCCTAGAGATCAAAGGGTGATCATTAGCACGAATGCAAGATTTCTAGAGGAAGACTATGTGATGAGCCACAAGCCCAAGAGTAAAATTGTTCTGGAGGAGTTAAAAGGGGAAGTCACTTCTTTAGTACCACTGGTACAAGAGGATATACCACATGTTACTGCACCGCATGTCACAGAGGATACACAGGTGATACCTCGTCGTAGTGGTAGGGTTGTGAGACAGCCTGATAGATTCATGTTCTTGGGAGAATCTTCTGATTTGGTCCCTGACGAACATGAACCTGATCCCTGGACATATGACGAGGCAATCCAAGATAAAGATGCAGTATCTTGGCAAAATGCAATGAATGCTGAGATTGAATCTATGGATTCAAATTAGGTCTGGGAGCTAGTAGAACCACCCGATGGTGTAAAAACCATTGGATGCAAGTTGATCTACAAGAGAAAGAGAGGAATAGATGGGAAGGTTGAGACCTTCAAAGCGAGGCTTGTTGCGAAGGGGTATACTCAGAAAGAGGGTATCGATTATGAGGAGACCTTTTCGTCGGTAGCCATGCTTAAGTCTATCCGGATTCTCTTATGCATAGCAGCTCATATGGATTATGAGGTGTGACAGATGAATGTCAAGACAACTTTCCTTAATGGAAGTCTTGAGGAAAACATCTATATGAAGCAACCAGAGGGATTCATTGTTAAGGGCAAAGAGCATCTTGTATGTAAGCTTAATCGGTCCATTTATGGATTGAAGCAAGCTTCGAGGTCTTAGAACATTCGCTTTGATGAAGTGATCCAGTCTTATGGGTTTATTCAAAGTCCGGATGAGTCTTGTGTATACAAGAGATGTGACAGAAACGTAGTGGTATTTCTTGTACTATACGTAGATGACATTTTGTTGATTGGCAACAATATCAAGGTGTTATCAGACGTAAGGGTATGGTTGTCCAAACAATTTGATATGAAGGACTTGGGAGAGGTGGGACACATCCTTGGGATCAAGGTTATAAGGGATCGCAGGAAAAGGATATTGTGTTTATCCCAAGCTTCATACAAAGACACGATTATGGATAGTTTTAGCATGCAGAATTCCAAGAAGGGTTTTCTACCTTTCAGGCATGGATTTCCTTTATCTATGGAGATGTGTCCTTGATCATCTGAGGAGATAAAGGAGATAAAGGTGGTTCATTATGCTTCGGCAATAGAAATCTTCATATATATGCGATGCCATGTACGAGACCAGATATCGCTATATCGTGGGCATGGCCAGCAGATATCAGAGTAATCCAGAACAGGGACATTGGACTGCAGTAAAGCATATATTAAAGTGCCTGAGAAGGACTAGGGATTATATGCTGGTTTATCGGGCAGACCAATTACTCCCTGTGGGTTACACGGATTCCGACTTCCAATCTGATAGGGATAACAGTAAGTCTACCTCAAGTTTTGTGTTTACTTTGGGAGATGGAGCCATTGTATGGAGGAGTGTCAAGCAGAAATGCATGGCGGACTCCACCATGGAAGATGAGTATGTGGCAGCCTCTGAGGCGGCCAAAGAAGATGTGTGGCTCAGGAACTTCCTGATGGACTTGGATGTGATTCCTGGTTTGCCCAGAACTATCACAATTTATTGTGATAATAGTGGTGCAGTTGCAAACTCGAAGGAACCACGAGCCAATAAGGCTAGTAAACACAGAGCGCAAGTACCACCTGATACGAGAAATCATAAAGAGAGGAGAAGTTGTTGTAGCCAAGATTGCATCAGAGGATAACCTGGCAGATCTTTTCACTAAGGCCCTTCCGGCGAGAGCTTTTGATAGGCATGTGGAGGGAATGGGGATTAGATGTATGGCAGTTTGAGGACAGCATAGTCTTTTAGTATAAGTGGGAGATTGTAGGGATGTATACTGAAAAGTCTATCTTTTGTATGAACATCTTTATTTTGAAATAAGAATCACATGACCATTGTTTGCATATTTTTATGGTTATACAATATTGTCTAATACTTTACATTGTAGATAACATGGTGTGTGGTGTCACACAGGAGATCATGTTATCGGTCCCTTGAAAAGTATAAGTAAAGGCTCACAACCGAGATGGCTTTGGACAAACCATCGGAATGGCTGTAGTGTGATTTGATATTGGTTTGTCTTGACCATAGAATCACACTAGTGCACTTTGTGTGTATTGAGTAGGACCGACTTAGATGTGATTCGATTTATTGCTGACTACATAATCGAATCGGACCTCAGATATTATATTGTACATACTCTTAATCCCGATATAATAACGGGCACATATACTTAGTAGTCATCTCTTTGATTTACCAATGGGCGAGATTTATAGATTAAATCGATAGGCTCGGTAAGTTGGGAGATGATATTATCTATATGGTGTGCCGTTGATTATAAGAGGAAACTGTGTCCTATATATTAGGATGATGATGTCCCCTTGAGGAGCTTATAAGGTTCATCATGTAAACCCTACAGGTGGACTTGGTCCGGCATGATGAAAAGGTTGAGTGGTATTACTCAAGGAGTTAGATGTTGATTAATTAATGGTCAGTAAATTAATTGATCGACGGACATTCGAGATCTTAAACACGAGGAGAAAATGTACAAATAATATATGGAGCCCATATTATCATATGGGGGTTGGTGAGGTAGATCAATGATGATCCTTTAGTGGATTGGATCATCATTAGTGGATCGAACTTTATGTGGGCTTGATCCATGGGTGACCAAGATCCAACTCCTCCTCATGGTCCCTAATGTAGCCTATTAACACCTCATGAAGCTTAGATCCAATGGATAGAAATAGAATTCTAAGATCCATAGGTAGAGATTAAATCTTTAAGATCCGACGGTTGAGATTAAATATCTAGATCCGACGGTTGAGATTAAATCCCTAGAACCAATGGAGGAGATTAAATCATGACTTATGTAACGCCCGTAAAATTCCTAGCAATTCTACAGAAATTTTTGGCTTGATGATCATGGGCTTTATGTGGGCCTTTTCAAAAAAAAAAGAAAATAAGCCAAAAAGGGGTGCAAGGCCTAAGAATTGAACCCCAAACCTCTAGAGATAGCCAAGCCTAATAGATGCACCCACTAACCAGAAGACCAATAGGATTACATGATTAAGGAAGAGGGGGAAACTATAGATAAGTGGGACTAGGAGTAAATGAAGAGGCATGGAAAAGAAAAGAGGAACTTCTCTTCCTCCCCCCCCCTTTATAAAGAAGAGGGAAGGTTGGATTTGGTCACTTCCACTCTTTTTCTTCTTCTCCTCACCAAAATTCTAGCCCTTCTCCACCTTTGGCCGAAACTCCTCCAAGCAAGAAGCAAGGGCTAGGGTTTGTGTTAGGTCATCTTCTTCACACTACAAGCAAAGCGAAGGATGTAAGTATCCCTCACCTGCATACGAGTAGTTCCGATTTCTATTTTTGAAAAACAAAAAAAGGAGAAACCTATATTGTTATATTCGGCCAATATAGATTTTGGTGTTTTAGTGAAGTTTTATAGCTTGTTTTACTTGTAAATAATGATGTTAACATGTTAGGGGGTTTAGGATAAAGATCTAACCCTAAAAGTCTACATAGGCCATTCGGCCACCCCCCTTATATTGATGTCCTAGTGAAGTTTAATCCATGTTGGTATGCATATGATGTTATAAGTATGTTAAAAGGGGATTAGGACAAAAGCTAACCCTAATGAACCCTAAAGACCTATTCGGCCAAACCCTACTTTTAGGGTTTCAATGAAGTTCCATGCCATGTTTTTGTAACTTGATGATGATGTTAGGGGTTAAAGTGGATTAGGACAAAAGCTAACCCTAATGAACCCTAAAGACCTATTCGGCCAAACCCTACTTTTAGGGTTTCAATGAAGTTCCATGCCATGTTTTTGTAACTAGATGATGATGTTAGGGGTTAAGGTGGATTAGGACAAAAGCTAACCCTAACAGCCACCAAAGACCCATTCGGCCACCTTTGGTCTTTTAGGTTACAATGAAGTTCATACCATGAAATTTATGGAAATTGTATGCATATGTATGTTACTTGAATTAGGTTAAAAGTCTAAACCCTAAAAAGCCTTTAAGGGCCATTCGGCCACCTTTGGTCTTTTAGGTTACAATGAAGTTCATACCATGAAATTTATGGAATTTGTATGCATATGTATGTTACTTGAATTAGGTTAAAAGTCTAAACCCTGAAAAGCCTATAAGGGCCATTCGGCCACCTTTGATCTCTTTAGGTTACAATGAAGTTCATACCATGAAGTATGCTATGCTATGTTAATGAAATAAGCTATGTTGTTATGAAATGAAGTATGCTATGCTATGTTAATGAAATGAAGCATGATGTGTATGAAATGAAGTATGCTATGCTATGTTAATGAAATAAGCTATGTTGTTATGAAATGAAGTATGCTATGCTATGTTAATGAAATAAGCTATGTTGTTATGAAATGAAGTATGCTATGCTATGTTAATGAAATGAAGCATGATGTGTTATGAAATGAAGTATGCTATGCTAAGTTAATGAAATGAAGTATGATGTGTATGAAATGAAGTATGCTATGCTATGTTAAAGAAATAAGCTATGTTGTAAAATAAGCATATAAGTATTTTACTTTCGGCATGGCTTGTACCAAGACCTTAACAAGGTACAATAAGGGATGGGCTCCTAAGATGCCCTAGGTCGATGGAATAAGACTCGGGCCTAGGATGGGCTTCTATGTATGATTGCCCCTAGGTCGATGGAATAAGATTCGGGCCTAGTACGGGATGGGCTCCAAGATGCCTTAGGTCGATGGAGTAAGACTCGGGCCTAGGATGGGCTTCTACGCTATGACGATTGCCCCTAGGTCGATGGAATAAGACTCGGGCCTAGGAACCTATTAGGTTCGAGACTTGCTACCTCGGGCCTATTTAGGGATGCGCGCTATGATAATGAAGAAGTGGTACAATGCCGGGCCCAAATATGTTGAGATCTATATTTACGTACCTAACATATATGTTTTCAAAAGCATCTTGCATATGTTTACCTGATAATGTTAAGTTACATGTTATGTTAGATGATATGCCATTATGTTTAAGTTACATGTTATGTTAGATGATATGCCATTATGTTTAAGTTACATGTTATGTTAGATGATATGCCATAATGTTTAAGTTACATGTTATGTTAGATGATATGCCATTATGTTTAAGTTACATGTTATGTTAGATGATATGCCATGATGTTAAGTTACGTGTTATGTTAGATGATATGTCATGATGTATAAGTTACATGTTATGTTCGATGGTACGCTATGATGTTAGGTTACTAAATTACATATGATGCATATTATGCTGATTAAGTGTATATATATATTTCATGTTATGCTGCTAAGTTAGGGATGATCCATGCTATATTATCTCATGTTACTTAAGCTACAAGTTAAGTTGATGATGCCATGTATGTTACATGATATATTGATTATATGTTATAAATGCTACAAGTCATGATTAATGATGATGTATGGTTTTTGTGAGTAGGACAGGATCTTACTAAGCCTATGTGCTTATAGTTTATTTTCCCTCGTACTGCAGATAAGGGTAAGGGATGGATAAACTAAAGGGAGCAGCAGGAGGGGTCAATGTGTGTGGTAGTGGCATGGTGGAGAAGATCCGTTAAGTCTACTTATACATGTATTACCTATGATGATGATGTCTATGGATGTCTTTACTTATGTCTCCCTATGACGATGATGTTATGAACCTACGAAGCCCTAAGTATCTATATATATATATATGATGCATGCTTTATGTTGATAAGAAGAAGTAAAGAAGAAGTAAGAAGAAGTATCTATGCATGCTATGCTATGAAACATACTCTATGTTAAGAAGAAGTGTTAATGCATATCTATATTTAAAAGAAAAAAAAATGTATTTAGGTCTTAAGTCTTCCACTGTAAGAAATAAGAAGTATATATATAAAGTCTTCCGCTGTATGAAATGTATGTACGGTCGCGTCACGCGCCGCCTCTCCGGACATTTAGGGTCCCGGAAGGGCGGGCGTGACAACTTATCCCTAACTCTATAAAAAAAGGGAAAGGGAGTTGGCGTGAAGAATAATCCAAGAGAGCTAGGGTTTTTGGGCGGCAAGAGAAGGAATCCTAGTTGAGATAGGATTAGGGTTAGGGTTTGGAGGCTAGGGCGGCACCAAATAAGGAAGGTTTTCTCTTCTTCTTCTTCCTTCATTGGACGGCATCCAGCATCTTTCCAGCCCCTTTCCAGCTCTTGTCCGGTGCCCAAAAGGCTCTATTATCTTCTCCTTAGGTGGTGGAAACAAGATATAGGGCTTCCCTTGGTGTCTTGGCCAGATTCCACCACAAACTCCTCCTCCTAGTTGGCCGGCAGCAAGGATCTCTTTTGTTCCTTATTGGTTGGTTTTAGGGAGGAGAAGAACTTTGTTTCTATTCTTCCTCTTGCTTTGGAAGAGCAAGGAAGGAAGATTTGCGATCTAGGAGCTTCGACTTATGGTAGATCATCGCCCACACGACGTCCGAAAGGAGGAAGGTCATACATTAGAAGATCGAGAGGTATATCGATTCTCTAATCTTTATATGTTACATGTTTGTATTTGTTTTTCAATTATGAGCATGATATAAATCTGTATATGGCTAAATAATACTTGGATCCCGAGCATAAACACAAAAATCGATGATCCGGACATCTTCTATTCTGCGGCTACTCGTAGAATAGAGGATGGTCGCTTGAACAACTAGTTTGTTCAAGTGACCTCTCTAAACGAATAGCATGACGATGACTTGGTTGTTTGGGCAATCCTTTTTGTCTAGGATTAAATTTTTTAATCCGGAGACATCGAGGGGATCACCATGAACAAACGACCAAGGTGAAGTGGGAAGCGAAGTTTCCCCTCACGGACTCGATAAGCTAAACCCTTCAACAACCACTGTCAATAGTGGGGTGAGTGCAACACAACAAATGCTCTACCCTCACACCAGTTACTCCTCCATGAGTAACCTGGGAGGCAGGATGACTGACGACCCTCTCATCCACAAGGGAGACCAAGTGGCCAGCATGCACGTAAATGGAATGAATGCACGACAACACATACATATGCCCACACATACTCTCTATCATACAGAGAGTCATAGTCAACTTATCAACATACTCTCTATCTTACAGAGAGTCATACTCAATTGATCAATACACTCTCTATCCTGCAGAGAGTCATACTCAATTGATCAACACACTCTCTATCCTATAGAGAGTTGTACTCAACTGATCATAACACTCTCTATCCTACAGAGAGTCATACTCAACTGATCAACACACTCTCTATCCTACAGAGAGTCATACTCAACTGATCATAACCAAGCTAGGACCACTAGTCCATAGCGACAAATCACACGTATATACACGACTACATGATCCATAGTAGATATATATACAACATCAGGATATGATATGAAAATCAAATTTACATCTAGAACATCACCCACCCCTTGATGATTTATTTAAATTGCACAATTTGGATCTACAACCGAATTTAACTACGTACACATAGGTAAACCACTATTGTTCCACTTACCATAACCTCTATAATTCATAACAATGACGAATGAATAGATAACAACAATGACAGAGCATTTAAAGTGCAAAGGCAAGTATCAAGAATCAGAAAAACTAGAGTGGAGTCAAGCTCTAAATGAAAACACTATGAAATCATATGCATCAGGGTTTAGCCACTACTTGACCAGGGTAGAAAATATTACCCACCAGGGATAAAGCTCATAATAATAATATCTTCACGGTCGTGGTCCTATCTCATATCCATGTCCTGAACATATCATAACATTATGGTAAAGTGCAAGTATACAACGAATGATCGAATCGAATCCTACATCGACTTCGTATCTCGATCAACTAGATTGATCTAGTTATCCAATTAACCTAATCAAGCCTTCACATTAATCCCTCAGCTTGTACAGTTAACACCATAATTAAACCCACCATTTCCAATTAGCAAATATACTAAACTACTACATTAAACTCCATACACCAAATTCTACATTCACAGAATAATTTCACAACCCAAAATGGCTCTCCAACCATTTAAACCACTGATCATAGCTCCATCCACAACCATCACAGGCTTCACAACCATTCACATCCTTATTCACAGCCACACTCACAGCCCCACACAGCCCACCGTTACACCAAATTAGGGATCTAACCACCCTAATTGGAATTCTCAACTCAATTCCCCAACATAGTCAGGAAATCCCCAACACAACCGACAACTGGCATGATTCATCGATAGAACCCTCCATTCCAGCATAGCCGACCACATCTCCGTCCAGCCTACTCCACTATTCGTAGCCCAGAACAGAGCCACTCCTTCACAGCCGACCAAAACCCCAACTCACAGTCGGTACCTCTCCAAAAACACCTATCATCGGCATATCCATCGACAGAAAACCCAATGTCCACCACAAAGACCACATACAGAGATTGATAGATTAAAAAGCATAGGTTAGATCAAGCATACCAACCCTAGCAACTCCACTGGTGGCAATCCTCCCCAAATCTGCTCTGTTCACTGGAAAACCACGCTCAACCCACTAGCACCAGCGACAATCGACAAAAGCCCCAAATTAGCAGCTCACCGTTGAAACGTCACCGATTCAAGCTCCCTCGCTACCCGCTCGCCCTCTACTCTCCCTCGCTCTCTAGTCTCACTCGTTCATAGAGATCATCAAGGATGGTCTAATCGTCATCGCTTGCCGTGAGGAAGGGGAAGAGAATTCGGCAGTCGTGCGTTTCAGAAGAGAAGGAGAGTCGCGTGGTGAGGAGAAAGAAAACGCAGCTAGGGAGAAAGAATGGATAGGAAATAAAAATGAGAACGATGGTGAAGAGAAACGGAAGAAACCATTCGGCGTTAAATAAAAGAAAGCGGATCGGATTTAGGAAAAATGGGTAGGGTTTAAATCCTATAAGACTAAACCCTAGATTCATTTAAACCATGATCCCTTTAATTAAACCCATAAACTTTTAAGCTAGGTTAGGTTTAATTAAGTCCCTAACCATGTGTTTTAATTTAATTTATCCAAATAATAATTTTACTCCTTTTCTATTTATTTGTGGTATTTTACATCTATATTTATGAACATGTATGGGTGAAAGACACTCTCTCACATACACACCCATATAGGGTGAAAATCTTGGGCCTAAAGTGCACTAAACTCAGATGACTCATGTGCAAGCATGATCTAAAAATATCGAATGTCAAATCATTCAAGGCAAAAATTATCCAAGAGGATCAACCAATATTTTGCAAACCTAAATTCCTTTTTTTTGTTGACTGCTAAATTGAGTAATGGATGCATTTATTTATAAATCTGTAAGATTTAAAATTATTGTCAAATCTATAACTGATCAAGTATTAACGACATTAGTTGTAGGCATTATGACTCGATGGATAAAGGAATTAAATGACCATTATTCAGCAACATAATGGAGACGAGGGTGAGAGCTCTTATAAAAGAAGGATATGCTCTCGGGTGGAGTAGAGAGTAATGAACATCCACCTTCTTCTTCCACATGAAGTTCTCTTTTCTACTCTATGATAGCGCTAGGGTACTACAAGTTAGTTGTGATCAGCTGGTGCTTGGTTAAGATTACAAATCACCATTGTTGTTGGGACCATGACATCTCTAGAAGAGGGTGAATAGCGTTTGCAATTTGATCATCATTCTTGTGCTCATCTACAAAACATTAATATACACAGTAGAAATAAAACATAAAAAGAGTGCAAGCATCACAAATACAAATCATTTTGTGTGGTTCGAAATCCACTATTCCTACTCCACGACCTAGAGTTCAAATGAGATTACCACTACTCTTTCTCCTTCTCAGACATTATCTGGAGGTGGAGAAATATTTTATAACACCTGTTCTCTATAAAAAAAATACAAATAAATAAAAAAGATAATGAAAGGAAAATAAATTAAAAAATAAACAACAATGTACACAATGAGTTTATCGCCTGCTCGTAGTTTGGTTTCTCTAGAATACCTCTTGAAAGTCTAGAATATAGTAACACTTCCTCTTGAAAGTCTTCAAGAATAAGCATCTTAAAACTTTCATGAAACCCTCTTTTATAGGATTGTTGTCGGACTTATTTCTACCAATTAGTAGACTACTTTATGCCATTTATTGACTATTCCACTATGAATTCGAGCATTGATTTGACCTATCAACATAATGGCTCTATCCACGTCATAAACAATCAACTTTCATTCACCACTAGTTACACTAGTAGAATTTTATTGATAGACTTTGAATATTCAATGAAGTAATAAATAAATAAATATTAGTGGTGAAGTCTATCAACAAAATTCTACTAGCAAATTGATTGGAACCTATCCAGCCGAGTCTCACAGTCGACTATAGAACTCTGTGCTCTGCTATAATAACGACAACTGATCAACTTCATCAATCGACTAAACTATATCAATTGAGTTGATAGTAGAGATACAAGTTCTTTGTTCACTCAAACAGTAACACCAGTAGATTGACAAATCTATCAATCGACTGATGGAATCCATTAGTCGATTGATCTCACCCGAAACTCCCTCAAATCTATTGGTACAATCGGCCCAGGTCACGATTTACTAGACTTGAGTTTGACTTGAGTGGTAATTTGATGTTCAACAAAATGTATGACAATGTGATTGTCATGAGAAAGTCCAAGTCATGAGTACTTGGCATGGAAAGTTCAAGTCATGGGTTCTTGGCATGGAAAGTCCAAGCATGGGTCTTGGCAAGGGAAAGTCCAAGCTTGAGTCTTGGCAATTGGAAAGTCCAACATGGGTTGGCATGGAAAGTCCAAGCATGGGTCTGGGTAAGGGAAAGTCCAAGCTTGAATATTGGAAATGGAAAGTCCAACATGGGTTGGCAAGGGAAGTCCAAGGGTTGATATTGGCGGCGTAAAGTCTAAGGGTAGGGTCTTGGTAGCATAAGTCCAATGGTTGGCGGCGTAAAGTCCAAGCGATAGTCTTGGCAGTGTAAGCCCAATGTGCCTTGGCAGTATAAACCAGCTTAGCATGATAATAGCCGATAGAAGAACCTTAAGGCTAGTGTATGGATGAACAAGTCATGAATGACTTGGAAGGATTCGATAGGCGTGCGGCTGATAGAAGTGGCTAAAAGGCTTAGGTTTAGGCTAAGAGTGGTCTAGTAAGTATGAGGATATCGTACTTGGGGTTAAATCTCATGTTTGAGGTTATCAGTCGACTAGGGCTTTGGACAAGTCATTGGTCAAGTGTTTTGACACTTGACAGTCGAGTTGACTCGTGGCAGTCGACTGAGATTATGGTTAGTAGAACTGATCAAAGTCGACTGGTGTTCAACTGTAGGAAATAACTTTCGACAGATCAGCGCCAACATTAGGCGATCGATGATGGCAAGCGATGGCTACTATAGATGGTAGTCATTTGCTAGTCGAGTTATGGGAGCGAGAATGCTCGATAATGGCCGTCGATCGGTGCTGTGCTACGACCCTAGTAGTCGACTACTGGGTAATGGCAGTCGACTGCCAGTGTATCCGTTGGAACTTATCCAACATGGATCGAGTCATTTTCTCACAACGCCTACGGGAGTAGTCGACTGATGGTTGCGATCAGTCGACTGCTAGGCGAAATCCAGCCCAAATGCAGGTTATAAAAGCATCTCGTGGAGTAGGTTTTTGCCATGGTTCTTTGAGGCGATTTGGAGGGGATTTGCTGTTGCAATCCAGATCTTCAAAGCTCTTCTCAAGCAACCAAAAGCAAGCACTCAAGTTCACATTGTGTAAAGTTTTCTTTACTTGTCTTTGTGTAGTTTACTTGTATTAGCTTGTATTTGATTCTTATTGTTGTAAGAATTATTGTAAGAGGTTTCCTCCACCTCCGGATTGTTCCGAGAAGGAGTGTTTTGATTATTAGTGGTGTTTGGCATCGCTAGGGCTCATTCAAGCCCAACCCGTGGAGTAGGAACCTTGAGGTTCTGAACCACATTATATTTGTGTGTATTTGTGTTATTGTGTTTGTCGTATTTAGTTTATGCTTTATATATATTCCATTGCACATACTAACGAAGTGTAAATATGAACGCAATCGAATTCCTTTGACATACGACACACTATTGACCCCCTTTAGTGACGTCCAATTCCCAACAAGTGGTATCAGAGCGAGGCCGCTCTTTATTGGGCTAACCACCAAGGGAGCACTGCTAGAGGGTGAAGAATAAGATGAAATTTGAAGAAAGACTAGGCCGGGACATCAACACACCACCATCCTATGAGGACTATGGATTTGAAGGTTTTAATTCATGGAAAATAGGGATTGAGGACTTTCTAATGATGGTGGATATCAAGCTTTGGTCCGCCTTGATAGAAGGTTGCGAATTTCCAAGAGGCAAAAAGGGCGGAATCCTCAAGGTTGAAAAATGGACTAAGGAACAACTCAAGGAGTTCAAGACAAATATTAAGGTAATAAAAATGCTAAGTGTTTTAATTCCTAATAATGTCTTGTCCAAGTTAGGTGAGTACAAGGATGCTAAGGAGCTTTGGAGCAAATTGGCAAAGTATCATGAAAATCCATCACCGGCTCAAGAAGAGGAAATGACCGAAGAAGTAAGTTCATCCTCACAAGAAAGTGAGGATTCGGAGGTCGAGGAGTGTTCGACATCCGAGGAGGAAGAGGTGGTGGAAGAGAAAGAAGTAGAGGAAGCCTCCACCTCTAGGATTGAGGGGGAAGATATTACGTCATCTTCCATGCCAGAGCAAGAGCAAAAAGAGCCATCTACCTCCGGTCAAGGAGATGAAGAACCGACTCCGTTCACCACCATTGACCTAGGTAACTCAAACACTTCAATTAATAATAAAAATCATATTATGTATTTTGAGTGTAGGGAATATGAGCACTACAAAAGCAAGTGTCCTAAGAAGGTTAAGAAGGCTCCACCAGTGTTAAAGGTCAAGGAGACCGGACCCCCAACCATTAAGAGCAAGGAGCACGTGGTGTGCTTCAAGTGCCACCAAAGAGGGCACTATAGGTGTCAATGCCCTAGAGGGAGGAAGAAAGGGCAAGAAGGAGCTACACATGTAGGGGGAGCCTCTAAGGCAAACCCTAAGGTATATTTTAATGCACCTTCTAGTTCTAGGTGTTAGTGAAAGCCCTAGAGCCAATCATGTGATGATTGTTGTATGGACTTTATTGTATCATATTCCTATTTATAAAGGCATGGTTATTATATTTACTTGTATTGGTGCCAAATAACTAAATATAATAATGTCCTTGAGTAGTAGGTTCTTATTTATATCAATCGATTGGTTGAATCGATAATGAGATGATATAGAGAATACTACTCTTAATCATTCCTAGTCGAGTATTAACATTCAGGGACAATGTTAATGCGTAGAGACTAGCATGTAGGTCAACAAGATGACTTGATCTCACAAGTCATGGATATGAGATATCAAGTTGACACATGGGTATGCATTGGAGAATGTATACTGAATGACCCGCAATGAGAAAGTATCATGGATCGTTATATGAGTGTCATATACTTTCTCATGTGGCTATTAGTATGACTATTAGTCCTTAGACCTGAAGTCACCATGGTTCCCTACATAAGGAGTTGCATACTTTGGCAAACGTCACCCAGCGTCACGTAAATGGGTGGACTATAAAGCGATTCTTGTGGGTATAGCGAATTATGCGAGGATGTGAGTGATGTAGATGGGATCTATCCCTCCTATATAGTGAGGTGACATCAATATACTTGATAGAGTGAGACCACGAAGTGCATGGCCATGCCCAAATGAGTCAATATGAGATATTGAGCT
Organism: Wurfbainia villosa; assembly: GCA_025175895.1. Taxonomy (NCBI): domain Eukaryota; kingdom Viridiplantae; phylum Streptophyta; class Magnoliopsida; order Zingiberales; family Zingiberaceae; genus Wurfbainia; species Wurfbainia villosa. The sequence goes on from CM045987.1 coordinate 12,487,807, forward strand.
CATTTGATAAGAGTGAGTCTACTTGGAGATCAAGATTTAGATTGTACCGAGGATGACACGGTCTATGCCTCGATTGGTCAATCTAGATGTCAAGGATAGAGGGACATTGTCACATATTGTGAGAGTCACAATTAGTAGTCACAAAGGTGATGTTGGAGCTCAACATTCTTGTAACTTGGGTAGCAATGATGTGTTGCTAGATACCGCTCATTGCTTATGTTCCTAAATCGGTTTAGGGACATTGCCAACGTTACAAGAACCTATAGGGTCACACACATAAGAGCAATTAGATGGAGATTAGGTTCATATGATGAACCATGAGGATTAGGTTCATGGGATGAACCAAATTGGATTAAGAGTAATCCAAATTAGACTAATTGAGTTAGACTCAAGTTGATTCAAGTGTTGAATGAGTCTAATTGAGATTTGATTCATCAAATCAATTTAAATTAATGAATAGAGATTCATTATATTAAATTGACTTGAGTCAAGTGGTTAGATTTGATCAACCATGGGAGATTAGAGGTCAAGTTTGACTTGACTTGAGAGGGAAGATGAAAGGTCAAGTTTGACTTGACCAAATGCCATGTCATGATGATGACTAGGCATGGCCGGCCAATGATGGTGCTCCACATCATCATTGACTTGGTCAATTGGTGCCACATCATGAGGGAGACCAAGGGTCATGGGAGTTACATGCATGCATGTAACCCCCCCTCCATGAAGTGGCCGGCCACTTAGGGGTTATGGGAGGTGAATTCATTTGGTGAGTTACTCTCATTACTTCATCTTCAACCTTGGAACCTTTCCTCTCAAGCTCTCCCTCTCCCATCCCTCTCTTTGGCCGAAATTCCTAAGGGAGTGCTAGCACACTCTAAGGCATTTCTCTCCACCTATTGCTTGTGTGGATACCATAGAGGAGTGTGCACTTGACACTCTCGAGTTCTGAACTTTTGGGCCGGGATAAGCGAAGGGCGTCGCTCACGAGGTCTAACCTCTTAGATCTAAGGTAGATCTAGGATTTCTGTAAGCACATACATGTAATTATAATTTTTATACTTCGCGCGGATCCGTGGCGGGGCTTCGAGGTTTCCATACGCAAAGCGGTTTTGCGGCTCGGAAAAACCCAACGATGGTATCGAGCCACGTCACGAAGCATGTATGTGTTTCGTTTTGTAGTTTTTATATTAGATATAAAAATTACAGATTTATATGTTTCTGTAAATTTTCTTATTTTATAGAATTTTTGGGTATTTTTCTCGTAGAGTCGAAACAGCAGTGTTGGGACACTCGTGAAAGCTTCGTCGAGAAAAACTCTCCAATCGTGAGTTCTTTTAGGTTTTGGGACAGCGACTTAAGTCGCTGTAAGATCATTGTAGGGACACTGAAGTTTATTTTTGCGGTAGGCGCTGCCCTATCCCGAAAGGGGCCATGTCCCTTGATCGCGCGGAAACCGCTTAGCGGGACCGCGTTTGGAGGGTGACTCATAAATTCAAAATAAATTAGGAAAAATTATAGAAATTTTCTGTAAAATACATAATTTAGAATTATGTATAATTCTGTGATTTTCATGGCCCAATAACCCAATTGGATTGGATTATGTGTGTTGTAATTCATAATCGGCACTGTGTCTTAGTTTTGTGGTTGTCTTGGTTGTAAAGTGTTTGCGTCCTGCGCGTCACACCTATTCTTTTAATATTCTAGTTGTAAATAGTTTTAGACTCGAATGTAACTCGAGTTTCGTATTTGTAATGTACAAAAATGGAGCGGTGGAAAGTCCACTTGAAGACGAGCTTACGAGAAGGGTGACGACGACACATGGCGGTCAAAGGAAGCGCTTGGAGAAGCCGCTAGCCTTAGGTTGACCGTCCGATCTTCTCATTGGCTTGAGAAGATCGTAGTAGGACCATGACTATATCACATTTAATGATATATATATATGTTGATATATATATATGTATATTTAATTGATTTTGCTTGTATGTATGTGATGCATGCTAGTAGAAAAATGTTTGTATGTATATGATGCATGCTAGGTTAATTTTCTTGTATGTATATGATGCATGCTAGAATAATTAATGTATGTATATGATTCATGCTAATATAGGATAATAAAGGTTTAAATGCGTATAAGATACACATTACGATTAGATTAGATCATAATCGAATCAACTCGAAAATGCCTACCGAGCCTTGATACCCATCACTACCTCGATCATTTGTTGTTGTTGAATCTGCCAAAGCAGAGCAACGCATATTATCTTGGTAGGGTGCGGAGGGACAATCTTGGTCCCGCCTATCACGACTCGGGTTAGAGTAAGCTCAATTAGATTGAGCAAAACTAGTTAACTCAATTGGATCGAGTAGAACTATAGGCATATTCCAATCGTTGGAAAGATAGGTTAAGATCGCATTTACACTAAATCTTGGGCGATTTAGCCAAAGCTAACTCAAGGTCTTTTGTAAATGTGGGTCTTAATCCTATAAACAAGAGTTGCATAGAGATGTAATCGGTAATGTGTTACCCACCGATCGTACTAAGTCTTGGGCGATTTGCCAAAGCTAACTCAAGGCTTAGTATGATGTGGATCTTGTTCCGCAAGAATTATAGCTACTTTGTATGAATCTAGTAATGTGGTTTGACCACATCCATAACTCGATTCTACAAAATTCCTATAATTTAGTGGGAGCATCATTTGATTAAAGGCCTAATTAAATGATAAAAGGAATATGATATTAATTCTCTGCATTGTATGTTGTAGATAACTATGTCGACAACCACAAACACTCTCTCTCTGCGATCCGTCCTTGAGAAGGACAAGCTCAATGGAGCAAATTTCCTGGACTGGTACAGAAACTTGAGAATTGTTCTCACCCAAGAAAGGAAGCTATCGTCTGGGGCGGCCCATTCAGGAGGCACCTCACACTTGCCTCGCGGTGACAAAGATGCTTACAAGAAGCATCAAGATGATGCATTAGATGTGTCATGTCTAATGCTGCGACCATGAACTACGAGCTTGGAAAGCATGAATGCTTATGATATGGTTGGACATCTTCGTCAACTATATCAAGGACAAGCTAGGCATGAGAGATATGAAGTCTCTAAGGCATTATTTGGGTCCAAAATGCAAGAAGGGACTCCCGTGGGTACATATGTACTCAAGATGATTGGGTACGTAGAAAACCTACAAAGGTTGGGATTCCCACTTGGCCAAGAGCTGGCCACTGACCTAATCTTGCAATCTTTGCCACAAGCCTTCAATCAATTTGTCATGAATTATAACATGAATGAAATTGATAAGCCATTGCCTGAAATGCTCGGCATGTTGAGGCTATGAGCTTAACCTTAAGAAGGTAAATCGACACCATTTTGATGGTGCGAGAGAAGAAAGGCAAGCAAGCCTAAAGGTAAGGGAAAGTCCCAAGCCAAGGGCAAAGGCAAAGAACTTAAACCCAAAGGAGGGGTAGCGAGGAAGGGGCTTGCTTCTTACGCAGGAAGCAGGAAAGCTGGAAGCGTAAGCTAAGGCATACACGGAAGATCTTAAGAAGAAGAGAAGTGAGACTTCTACTTGGTATAAATGTTATAGAAGTCAATCTATCTATTTCTTCATCTTGGGTATTAGATCTAGGATGTGCATCTCACATTTGTACCAATGTGCGAGGTGAGAAATAGCGAGGCATTGACAAAGGCGAGGTGGACCTCTGAGTAGGCAATGGAGCAAGGGTTCTTTCTTTATTCTTTGTAGGGACTTATGATCTATCTCTGCCTCTGGGCTTGTACTAGAATTAGATGAATGTTGTTATGTGCACCTTAACTAAGAACATCATTTGATTTCTTGTTTGGACAAGAAAGGTTTTCATTTATAATAAAGAACAAATGTTGTTGGTTTATTTAAATGATATGTTCTATTGTAGTGCACCTCTAATGAGCGGACTCTACTTTCTAGACTTAGAGAGCCCTATCTATAACATAAGTACCAAGAGGTTCAAGTCAAATGAGTTGAACCAAACCTATCTCGGCATTGTCGCTTAGGTCACATAAATGAGAATTAAACATCTCGGCTCCATAAGGATGGTGCTAGACTCATTTGATTTTGAATCATATGAGACATGCGAGTCTTGCCTTTTAGGCAAGATGACCAAGACTCCCTTTAGTGGACATAGCGAAGAGCAACAGATTTGTTAGGACTTATACATAGTGATGTATGTGGTCCTTTCAATGTTGCTGCTAGAGGTGGTTACAGGTACTTCATTACATTTACTGATGACTTCAGTAGATATGGTTATGTGTATCTTATGACACATAAATCTGAATCCTTTGAAAAGTTCAAAGAATTCAAGAATGAAGTACAAAACCAGCTTGGCAAGAGTATTAAGATACTTCGATCAGATCGAGGTGGTGAATACCTTAGCCATGAGTTTCGTGACTATCTAGCTGAGTGTGAGATTCTATCCCAACTCACTCCTCCTGGAACACCACAGTGGAATGGTGTATCCGAAAGGAGGAATCGTACCCTATTGGATATGGTACGATCTATGATGAGTCACACAGATCTTCCTATATCCTTTTGGGGATATGCTCTGGACACAGTAGCCTTTACCCTTAACCGTGTACCATCCAAGGCTGTGGTAAAGACACCATATACGATATGGACAGGGAAAAATCCCAAGATGTCTTTTATGAGGATTTGGGGTTGTGAGGCTTACGTTCGACGTCAAGTCTCAGACAAACTGGGACCCAAATTTGATAGGTGCTATTTTGTTGGATATCCCAAGGATACAAAGGGATATTACTTCTACATTCCCAGTCAGCACAAAGTGTTTGTGGCAAAGACTGGGGTTTTTCTAGAAAGGGATTTTGTTTCTAGATAAACTAGTGGGAGTACCTTCGATCTTGAAGAAATTCAAGATAAGGACCATAGCACTGAGGCCTTGATGGAGGTTGAACAGGAACCACAAAGTGTTGTGGGTGATGAGGTTGTTGCACAAAGAGTTGTGGAACAACCACCTGTTCAAGTAGACCTACCTCTTCGCATGTCTGATAGGGTACGTCGTCAGCCTGAGAGATACTCATTTCTCTTGTCTGACCATGATGACATTATGCTCATTGAGAATGAGCCTACCTCCTATCAGGAAGCTGTGATGAGCCCAGATTCTGAGAAATGGCTAGACGCCATGAGATCCGAGATGGAATCCATGTACACTAACCAAGTATGGACTTTGGTTGATCCACCTGAAGGGGTCAAACCCATTGGGTGTAAGTGGGTCTTTAGGAGAAAGACTGACATGGATGGACTTGCGCATACCTATAAGGGCCGATTGGTGGCTAAAGGTTTCAAGCAAATTCATGGTATTGACTATGATGAAACCTTTTCTCCAGTGGCGATGTTTAAGTCCATTCGGATCTTGCTTTCTATTGCATCATACCACGATTATGAGATCTGGCAGATGGATGTCAAAACCGCGTTTCTGAATGGAAACTTGCTCGAGGATGTGTACATGACACAACCTGAGGGTTTTGTAGATCCACATCATACTGGGAAGGTATGCAAGCTGCAAAGGTCCATTTATGGGCTAAAGCAAGCTTCTCAGAGCTGGAATCTTCGATTCGATGATGCGATCAAACAGTTTGGTTTCATCAAGAATGAAGATGAACCCTGTGTCTACAAGAGGGTTAATGGGAACACAGTTGTGTTCCTTGTATTGTATGTGGATGACATACTACTCATTGGGAATGACATCCCTTCGCTACAGTCTGTGAAGACTTGGCTGGGGACGTGCTTCTCAAGAAAGGACTTAGGTGAAGCAGCCTGTATTCTAGGCATCAAGATCTATAGAGATAGATCTAAGAGATTGCTTGGCCTAAGTCAGAGTACATACATTGACACGGTATTACTTCGGTTTGCCATGCAGAATTCCAGAAAGGACTTCCGATGTCACATGGTGTGAGTCTTCGAAGACTCAAAGTCCCTCTTCTAGAGAGGAGAGAGACCGCATGGATAAGATCCCTTATGCATCCGCTATAGGATCTATCATGCACGCCATCTTTGTGTACTGCTCACGATGTCTCGTATGCTTTGAGCATGACGAGTAGATACCAGTCAGATCCAGGTGAGCGTCACTGGATAGCAGTCAAGAATATTCTTAAGTACTTGAGAAGGACTAAAGAATATTTCTTGATATTTGGAGGCGATGAGGAGCTAGCTGTAAAGGGTTCTGTGATGCGACTTCAGTGACGGGATGATTATAGATCGCGATCGGGGTTCGTGTTTTGCTTGAATAGGTAGCACTTGTGGTGGAAGAGTTCCAAGCGAGACACGATTATTGATTCTACAGAGGCCGAATATATCGGTGCTTCCATCTCATTCGTGAGATTGTCGATCGAGGAGATGTGAAGATTTGCAGAGTACCCACAGAGGCTAACATCGCAGATCCCTTGACCAAGGCTTTGGCACAGAAAAAGCATGATGGTCACACTAGGTCATTGGGTATTAGATACTACGATGATTGGCACTAGTGCTAGTGGGAGATTGTTAGTGAAAGCCCTAGAGCCAATCATGTGATGATTGTTGTATGGACTTTATTGTATCATATTCCTATTTATAAAGGCATGGTTATTATATTTACTTGTATTGGTGCCAAATAACTAAATATAATAATGTCCTTGAGTAGTAGGTTCTTATCTATATCAATCGATTGGTTGAATCGATAATGAGATGATATAGAGAACACTACTCTTAATCATTCCTGGTCGAGTATTAACATTCAGGGACAATGTTAATGCGTAGAGACTAGCATGTAGGTCAACAAGATGACTTGATCTCACAAGTCATGGATATGAGATATCAAGTTGACACATGGGTATGCATTGGAGAATGTATACTGAATGACCCGCCATGAGAAAGTATCATGGATCGTTATATGAGTGTCATATACTTTCTCATGTGGCTATTAGTATGACTATTAGTCCTTAGACCAAGTCACCATGGTTCCCTACATAGGAGTTGCATACTTTGGCCGTCAAAGCGTCACCCGTAAATGGGTGGACTATAAAGCGATTCGGGTATGTAACGAATTATGCGGAGGGATGTGAGTGATGTAGATGGGATCTATCCCTCCTATATGACGGGGTGACATCGATATTCTTGATAGAGTGAGACCACGAAGTGCATGGCCATGCCCAAATGAGTCAATATGAGATATTGAGCTCATTTGATTAGAGTGAGTCTACTTGGAGATCAAGATTTAGATTGCACCGAGGATGACACGGTCTATGCCTCGATTGGTCAATCTAGATGTCAAGGATAGAGGGACATTGTCACATATTGTGAGAGTCACAATTAGTAGTCACAAAGGTGATGTTGGAGCTCAACATTCTTGTAACTTGGGTAGCAATGATGTGTTGCTAGATACCGCTCATTGCTTATGTTCCTAAATCGGTTTAGGGACATTGCCAACGTTACAAGAACCTATAGGGTCACACACATAAGAGCAATTAGATGGAGATTAGGTTCATATGATGAACCATGAGGATTAGGTTCATGGGATGAACCAAATTGGATTAAGAGTAATCCAAATTAGACTAATTGAGTTAGACTCAAGTTGATTCAAGTGTTGAATGAGTCTAATTGAGATTTGATTCATCAAATCAATTTAAATTAATGAATAGAGATTCATTATATTAAATTGACTTGAGTCAAGTGGTTAGATTTGATCAACCATGGGAGATTAGAGGTCAAGTTTGACTTGACTTGAGAGGGAAGATGAAAGGTCAAGTTTGACTTGACCAAATGCCATGTCATGATGATGACTAGGCATGGCTGGCCAATGATGGTGCTCCACATCATCATTGACTTGGTCAATTGGTGCCACATCATGAGGGAGACCAAGGGTCATGGGAGTTACATGCATGCATGTAACCCCCCCTCCATGAAGTGGCCGGCCACTTAGGGGTTATGGGAGGTGAATTCATTTGGTGAGTTACTCTCATTACTTCATCTTCAACCTTGGAACCTTTCCTCTCAAGCTCTCCCTCTCCCATCCCTCTCTTTGGCCGAAATTCCTAAGGGAGTGCTAGCACACTCTAAGGCATTTCTCTCCACCTATTGCTTGTGTGGATACCATAGAGGAGTGTGCACTTGACACTCTCGAGTTCCGGCGAACTTTTGGACGAGCGGGATAAGCGAAGGGCGTCGCTACGAGGGTAACGTTCTAACCTCTTAGATCTAAGGTAGATCTAGGATTTCTGTAAGCACATACATGTAATTATAATTTTTTATACTTCGCACGGATCCGTGGTCGGGGGCTTCCGAGGTTTCCGCAATGCAAAAAGTGGTTTTTGCGGCTCAGAAAAACCCAACACTAGGGTTAAAAGGCATGTTTTTAGTACTCTTGCTATTACTCATGAACAAAAGCATGCTAGAAATAGATTTTATTGCCTAGGTGCAAAATCATGTAATATTTCAACTAAGGAGAAATTTGGGACTAATGTCCCTAGAAAAATTCTACCTAAGTAGTATATTAGGAAGATAGAAAACCATCTAGATTTTAACTCCAAGAATTCTAGACATATGCCTAGGAAGGACAAAATACTCAAAGAAATAATGAACCCACAAAATTAGAGAAATTAGAATTAGAGAATCAAGCCTTGAGGTCAAGGCTTGAAAAACTTGAAAAGACCCTTGTAAGGATGCAAAATTCAATTAAAGGGTCAAATGGTCAAAGCCTAGAACATAGGAGGCAAGACTCATCTATGGGCAAGAAAGGCTTGAGCTACAAGCCTAGGTCCAAGGTAGATAAGTCTACCTATCACAATGTTCCATTTGATTATGGAACTAAACCTAGGTCTAAGAAAACCAAGGTCACCCCTAATAGGTTACAAGGGGAGTCACCCCTAGAGTTAACTTAGGCAAGACCACAATGACCAAGGCTACCAAGCCTAGGAGGGTCATTAGGAGGGTATCTAGGGAAGTTATCCCTAAGAAATACCTAGTAAACCCAAGGAGCTCCAATAGGTATTGGGTTCCTAGGAGAGTGATCGATTCACACTAGATGGGTTAGGTTGTGTCAACCTTGAATGGATGGGTAGTTAACCTAACCATGGTAAAGGTGACACTTTAGGTCATTTTCAAGGTTATGGAAACCTTGGAAATAGGTTGATCATATATCCTAAAAGATTTTAGGATGTGCCAATATTATTTAAGAAGTTTGATAAATTGATTTAATTGCACAAATTAGGTCTAGAATCATAGTGTGTCATTTTGGTTTTTTGGCACACTTGGGGGATTAGTAGTAATATGGTAAAATTGGATTTAATTCTAGAAATGGCAATTTGGTCTTAACACTTAGGTATTTAATACCTTAGTATTTTTACATTTTCCATGCTTTGTTTGCCTTGCCATGTCATGACATCATGTTTATTTTAATCATTTAATATGTCATACATGATAATGCTTAGGTTTAAGGTTTAATGTCATGTATGTTTAGATTAAATCGTATGCCATGACATTATGATTATTTGCATTGCTTTATTTATGCTATCATTTATGCCATGATCATATTTCATGCATTAATAAAATTGAGTTAAGGACTATGACATGACTTGAAGTCCCATATATAAGGGAATCAAGTAGTGTTGCCTTAGAAAATGCATGAGGCCTTAGATTAGGATAACCAAAACCCACATCTCACATCAAATTAACATGTGTGTGTTTTCAAACACCCTAGACACATGTGAGATGCTAGGAAATGAGTTAAGTTCAAGGTGCATAGTTTTTGCATCTAGATGAACTCAAACTCATCTTATACCATGGGTGGATCATGGGGAAAGCTAATGTGAAAGTCATGTGCATTGAGCCCATTGATCATGATCCAATATAGGTTTTCAAAAACATTTTAAAATCATTTTAGAAAACCTTGGTGAGGTTTATCTTTTGATAGCAATCACCATTGAGAGAGTTGATACAAAGTAGGGCCAAAATATTGAACTTTTCAATGATTTTGAACTTTGTGTCAATCTCATTATTTTATGGGTATTTTATTTTTCAAATATTTTTCACTCATTATGATTGTTATAAGTATTATACGTATGAAGTTTCACTATTTTTCAAACTACATATATGTACTTATGTATTTTTGAAAAATCGATTCTGATTTCTAAAATTCTGCATTTGCAGAAATCAGTCGACTACCGCTTATGACAGTCGACTAGCGTCAACGACAGTCGACTGGTGACTGTAAGAGTCGACTGCCAGGCCTGATTTTGGGTAAACAAGATTTGTTTAGCCTGATTTCAGCTATGTTAGGTTACCCTAACTGCTCCTAACCCTAGGATATACTTTGAAAAGCATTGGAAAAGGTGAAAATCCACTGGATATGGATTAAGAGAGTTGTTTAGGGTGTGTATCAATTTTAAGGTGTGTGAAAGTTCAAGGTTGAACTTTTAACCTTATATTTGACGGTTTAGTGTTCCTAAAGGCTTAGGGACTCTCCAAGGACATTGTTGGTGCAATGGTCAAGGGAGAGTAAGCCTTTAGGGGGAGGTTATCCATCATGGGATGATGGATGTGTTCTTCCTCATGAGGGGGAGAATTAGAAAATGGGAGAATATGAGATGCCCAATTTGGAAATTGGGAGAGTTTATAGGATTGCCTCTCTTGAGTGATATGTGACTTATCACTAGGAAGAGTGAAGGCATCCTAGGTGTTTTTGGACCAAGGAGGAGATTGTAATATCTCATTGGGATATGAGACATTGACACCCTTGGGGAGAACCTTTTTGATGTATGTCAAAAAGGGGGAGAATTGATGGGAAAATCAATGGGAGACTTTTGGGAATTACCAATTTGGAAGAATTGGTAAGGAGATTTGAGTTAGTGTTGTAACTCAAAGATGTTGGTTTTTTTCAAACATCAAAAAGGGGGAGATTGTTGATGCAATCGACCCAGGTCACAATTGACCAGACTTGAGTTTGACTCGAGTGATATTTTGATGTTCGAAAAAATGTATGACAATGTGATTGTCATGGGAAAGTCCAAGTCATGGGTACTTAGCATGGAAAGTCCAAGCATGGGTCTTGGCAAGAGAAAGTCCAAGCTTAAGTCTTGGCAATTGGAAAGTCCAATATGGGTTGGCATGAAAAGTCCAAGTATGGGTCTTGGCAAGGGAAAGTCCAAGCTTGAGTCTTGGCAAATGGAAAGTCCAACATGGGTTGTCAAGGGAATTCCAAGGGTTGATATTGGCGGTGTAAAGTCCAAGGGTGGAGTCTTGGCAGCATAAGTCCAATGGTTGGCGACGTAAAGTTCAAGCGGTAGTTTTGGCAGCGTAAGCCCAATGTGCTTGGTGGTATAGACCAGCTTAGCATGATAATAGCCGATGGAAGCACCTGAAGGCTAGCGTATGGATGAACAAGTCATAGATGACTTGGAGGGATCCGATAGGCGTGAGGCTGACGGAGGTGGCTAAAAGGCTTAGGTCTAGGCTAAAGGTGGTCTAGCATGTATAAGGACATCATACTTGGGGTTAAATCTCATGTTTGAAGTTATGAGTCGATTGGGGCTTTGGACCAGTCGATTGGTCAAGTGTTCTGACACTTGGTAGCTGAGTTGACTCGTAAAAGTCGACTAGGATTATGGTCAGTCGAACTGATCAGAGTTGACTATTGTTCAACTACAGGAAATAGTCTGGCAGTCGACTGCTAGCATTGAGCAATCGACTGATGGCTTGAGCATTCGACTGCCATGGATGGCAGTCGACTGCTGGTCGGAGTTGCGGGAGAAAAATGCTCGAGAGCCGACTGGTCAGTTGACTATGACCCTGGCAGTCGACTGCTAGCCGGTAATGGCAGTCGACTGCCAGTGTATCCGTTAGAACTTATCCAACGTGGATCGAGTCATTGTCTCACAACGGCTACAGGAGCAGTTGACTGATGGTCACGATAAGTCAACTACTAGGCGAAATCCACCCCAAATGCAGGTTATAAAAGCAGCTCATGGAGGAGATTTTTGTCGTGGTTCTTTGAGGCGATTTGGAGGGGATTTGTTGTTGTAATCTAGACCTTCAAGGCTCTTCTCAAGCAACCAAAAGCAAGCACTCAAGTTCACATTGTGTAAAGTTTTCTTTACTTGTCTTTGTGTAGTTACTTTTATTTGCTTGTATTTGATTCTTATTGTTGTAAGAGGTTTCCTCCACCTCCGGATTGTTCCGAGAAGGAGTGTATTGATTATTAGTGGTGTTTGGCATCGCTAGGGCTCATTCGAGCCCAACCCGTGGAGTAAGAACCTTGAGGTTCTGAACCACGTTATAATAAACTAGGGTTAGTGGAGACTCCCTTTGTGCTAACATACGTAACTTTATATATATTCCGTTGTGCATACTAATGAAGTGTAGAGACGAACGCAATCGAATTCCATCGACGTACGACATGCTATTCACCCCCTCTAGCGACATCCAATTCCCAACAAAACCATCTCAAACCCTTGAATTCAAATTTATCAATCAATTGATATACTCTATCAGTCGATTAATACCTCACTTTCAGTTCTCACTCAATGTAACTTTGGCTTAACCTGGTATCCGATTGACCTCAACCTATTAGGACTTCTTCCCCTAATATTCAATCACTTTTAACCTATAGAGATTTCACTTTCCTAGCATCTAATCATCTTTAACCTACTGGAACTTCACCTGCTTAACATTTGGTCACACTTAACCTGCTGAGATTTCACATGCCTAGCATTCGATCACTCTTGACCTTCCAGGACTTTATCGACATCAAACATCTGGTTCTATATGACTTGTTTGGACTTTCCCCTATCATGTCTAGCATTTAGTCACCCTTGACTATCGAGACTTCTCCAATGTCAAACATCCAGTCTTTTTTGACCTATTTGGACTTCCATACTTACCTAACATTTAGTCTTTCACGACCTATTAGAAATTTTCACATTTGCCTAGCATCTGATTCTTTATAATCTATTAGGAATTTTCCATCTCATGCCAAATTTCTAGTTAATTGTGAAACATTTAGACTTTTCACTTGCCAACATCCTATTGACTTTCGACTTTTGGATTTTTTATTTGCCATTGCTATGTTGAACTTCCAACCACCAAGTGTCCAATCTTCCATGATCCACTTGGATATCTTTTATCTCACACCAAGTGTCCGATCCTACATGACCCACTTGAACTTTTTTACTTATCAAGTATCCGGTTAACCTTAACCTACTTGACTTTCTACTCAAACAACTAACCTCAAATCCTATATCTATTATTATCAATCTAATCCAATGATGATTACACCAATAATCCTTCTCTTTAATACTATCCTCCTTGATCAAACCGCTTGATCACATCTTGTTCAAATATCCTCACATATTGTTCAAACATCAAAACTCAAATTGAGCTTTGTCAACCTTGATAAGAGGTTGATTGCACCAATAATTTTCTCCTTTTTAATATTTGACAATATCTTTAAGTTAGTCTAGACCATTAGCCCAACTTGATACCTCTTATGCTAAAGCATAATGAAAGTTTCATAACTTAAATCTTTCATTCTCCCCCTTTGACACACATGAAAAAATCTCCACAAACTTCGACCTCATTCTTCATTCATCATCATCTAAAATCCTTTAATCTTTTTTTTTTGATAGATCATTCTTCATACCTTAAAAAAAGGCCTCCCCTAAAGGCATATTTCCCCTTAATTATTGCACCAACAATGTTTCTGGAGTACTAAACCTTTAGAGAATTTCAAATTCTAAATCATAAGGTCAAATTTTAAATTTTGAACCTTAACCTCTCTCTTTAAAGTTTAATATACCCTTCCTTAGCTCTCTTTTTCATTTTCACAAAAAAAAACTTCTCCTTTGAATGTTTTTCTAGGAATATTAGAGGGTTAGGAGTAGTTAACATATCTATGGTTAATCTCAAATGCCTAAAATAGTCTTGTTCAGCTACAAATAGCTTTGATAGTTAATTGATTAGTACATTAGTTGATTGATACAAGCTCTAGTCAACTAGTGTTTTGAACCAGTCGACCAATTATTGATAAAATTGAAAATATGTCATTCATTCCAACTTCAAAAATGCACAAGTAATTCCCTAATTAAAAAAAAACTTGAAACTTCATACATACATTACTTATATCAAATAATATGGGGCAAAATAATTTTCTATAAAAATACCTATTTTTTTTTTCAAGAATGACATAAAGTTGAAAAACATTGAAATCTTCAATGTTTCATCCTAACTTTATATCAATGGTGATTTCTATCAATAAATTGAATTTACCAAGATTTTTTAAAATGATTTTAAAAATATTTTCAGGATAGATTTCTAATCATAATTTATGGGCCAAGTGTATATGACTTGTATATTAACTCTCATTATGAATTTTTATATGAAATTTATATCATTTGATGAAGTTTAGTTCATTTTAATGCATCATATCAACACCTTGAACTTAACTCATCATTATAATATTTCACTTGTGTCTAAAGTATCTCAATATATATACAAGTCATCCTATGATCTTTATGAGATGTAAATTGGTTATTCCCTAGATTAAGGGATCATGCATATTTCTATTTAGGCATTTCTAATTTGACCACCCTACTTAGTGTTTGTGCAGGGGCACCAGATAATCGAACCTGTGTTTTGATTATGGAAAAGACACAAAGTTAAGTTTACATCGTTGTCTCACGAGCTAAATCAAGTGTGCAGAAAGGCTAAGCTAAGCCGAAGGTCAGCAACTCCCAAAGGGAGCTGTGGTGGTCGGGCAACACCGAGGGAACTTCGTGGGAGTCGAAGAACCTAGGCGGAAGACCGAAAGCAAAGCGACAAATCTTAAAGGACCAGAGGTAAGCTCGTGTGAGTGAGAGATGGTATGGTCATGTCCTCTGTACGGGGATGACCGTAGGTGCCGATCCGACTAAGACTTCCTATGGAAGGTCTAGGTCGAGATCAGACGTGTTAGTTATAGCCCTAGACCCAATCATGTGATGGTTGAATAGGAAACATTTTGTATCATATTCTATAAAGGCAAAGGATTGGTTATTATATATTTACGTCTTGCTTGTGCCAGCTAAATTAAATATATATTAATGCCCTAGAAAAGTAGGTTCTTATCTACAGCACATCAATTGGCAGAATTGATTATGAGAGGCTGTAGAGAACACTTTCCTAAATGTTCCTAGTCAAGTATTAATATGCAAGGGCAATATTAATACATAAAGACTAGCATGTAGGTCAATTAATGACTTGATCTCACAAGTCATGGATATATGATATCAAGTTGACACATTGGTATATATTAGAGAATATATATTGAACTGACCCACCATGAGAAAGTTTCATGGATCGTCATATGAGTGTCATAAACTTTCTCATGTGACTATTGGTATGAATAGTCCTCAAACCTGAAGTCACTACGGTTCCCTACATAAGGAGTTATGTACTTTGGTATCGTCAAACGTCACCCGTAACAGGGTGGACCATAAAGGCGATTACTGGGTATATAACAAATTATGCGGAAGGATGTGAGTGATGTAGATGGGATCTATCCCTCCCATATGATGGGAGTGATATCTGTGGGCCCCTTGATTGAGTAGAACTACTAAAATGCATGGTCATGCTCGAATGAGTCAATATGAGATATTGAGCTCATTTGTTTGAGTTAGTTTACTCAGGGATCAAGAAACACATAGATTGATCGAGGATGACACGGTCTATGCCTCATTGGTCAATCTGATATCAAGGATAGAAGGACACGGTCATACATTATAGTAGTCACGGAAAGGTTAGTCGGATCTTGACTTATCTCATAACTTGGGTAGCAATGATGTATTGCTAGATGCCGCTCATTGCTTGTGTATCTAAAAGAGTTTAGATCCACTGCCAACGTTATGAGAGCCTATAGGGTCACACACAAAGAGCATGATGATTAGAAGAATTAGTGCATTCTAGTTTGACTAGAATAATTTGAGAATAAACTTAAGTACAAAATGATTTTTGGAGCTTGAGCTTAATGAGAATTTTAGCTTATTGATTTAATGAGATTAATTCAATATGCTAAGCTTAATTGATTTAATAAGATTAATTCAATATGTTACCTTATTGATTTAATGAGATTAATTCAATATGATAACATAAGCTTATTGAATTAATAAGATTAATTCAACATCCATGAATGCCACATAAGCATGCCACCTAAGCATGCCACCTAAGCTTGATGAGTTGGAAGGAGACAAAGGGTTTTGACCCTTGGATTTCCTCCACATGTGGCCGGCCAAAACAAGGAGGATAACTCCTTGTTTAATTATCTTTCAATGCCATTGATTGCATTGAATGTGATAGGAGATGAAAGGTTTTTCAAATCCTATAAAACACCCCATGGGGTGGCCGGCCAAAGGTGTTGAGTTGGAGCTTAAGGCTTGGTGAGAGCTTGGAGGGAGAGGCTTTTGTTGTGTGGTTTTGTGAGTGTAAGCTAGCAAGAAGAGTAGTCTTCTTCTTCCTTTCTCTTCTTCCCTACCTTCCTCTCCTTTAGGGACTTCTCTAGCAAGAAGTAAAGGATAGATCTTCTAGTTTTCTTTTGTGAGACAAGAGCTTGCTCGTGTGGATACATATAGAGGCACGGACATTTGAACGTGCTAAAAGATCCAACACATCCAAGGAAAAGCGAGATTGCAAAGGGCACGCAACAAAGGTAGAATTCTCCTATAAGATAGGTTTTCTTTTGAGAAATTTATTTTTGTACGAGTTTTTCTTTCGCAAGGATCACTTGGAAGGGATCCTAATTTTTCCGTTGCGCATATGCTATTTTGCATAAAGAGATCCCAACAGTGGTATCAGAGCCACTTGCGAAAGATCGTATAAAAAATAGTTTTTCTCTATTTTATATATGATATAGAAGTAGGATAAATTTTATTATGAGTTGATAATTGCATTAGCAATTTTTCAAACATAATAAAATATCCGATGTCTTTTAAAAGTTAAAAATGACATGGTGCATGGTTATGGCCTAGTCCCAAAAAGTTTGTGAATGTGTGTTGTAATTCTTAATATGGCCTGCGAGTCGTGCCTTTCTCCTAAAAAATCTTATTGTAAAATTAGTTTTAGACTCGAATGTAACTCGAGTATTTCTCCTTTTTGTAATATACAAAATAAAGATGGAGGGTCCATTGGAAGATGATGTTACAAGGAGGAAGTCAACAACACACGACAACCAAAAGGAAGCACTTGGGAGAAGATGTTATCCCTAGGTTGACCAATCAATCTTCTCATTGGCTTGAGAAGATTGTAGAATAAGGGCCATAACCATGACACGCTTAGTATGCTAATATGTATGTGATGCATGTTAATTTAGCTTATATGTGATGTATGCTAATATGTATGTGATGCATGTTTAATTTTATTTCTTAATAAGTCTAAACGATATGCCTACCAAAGTTTGGTACTCACTACTTCCTAGATCATTTGTTATTGGGTTTGCCAAAGCAAAGCAATGCATTTTATCTTGGAAGAGTGCGAGTGGACAATCATGATGTCCCGCTATCAAACTTGGTTAAGACTTAATTAAGAAAGTAGAGGCATATATTAGCTTTGAACATAAGTTTTAAAAATTAGTTTTGTGTGATTTCCGAACATCAGCTTTGTCTTAGAAGTGGTCGTTGCTCCGATATCAAAGAAGGCCTCTGTGCCTCGCCACAGCCTGGAAGCTGGTTTAGGAATAAGCACTAAACTAATCTAAACTTAACCAAAGCTATTAAAGAGTTACATCAGATGTAATTGGCAAAAGATTGCCTACCTAATCATACTACGTCTTGGGCGATTAGCCAAAGCTAACTCAAGACGAATTATGATGTGTATCTTTATCCCATATAAATTTATAGCTAAATAGAAGCTAATGATGTAAGCAAAATGTGTTTGCCTACATCAATAATTAGCTCATATCAAAGCTATGAGAATTTAGTGGGAGCCTCATTTAATTAAAGGCCTAATTAAATGACTTAGGTATGATACTTAATTTTTCATTTTAATGTTGTAGATCACCATGTCATCTAACACGACACACCCCCTCAACTTGCGATCTGTCCTTGAGAAAGACAAGCTCAATGGAGCTAACTTTCTAGACTGGTATAGGAACTTGAGGATTATCCTCAAGTAAGAACGTAAACTGTATGTCCTAGAGCCTATCCTGAAACACCGCCTGTGGCCACTCGTGCTGAAAAGGATGCTTATAAGAAGCATCAAGATGACGCATTAGATGTGTCATGTCTTATGCTTGCCACCATGAACTCTGAGCTTCAGAAGCAACATGAGAACATGGATGCCTATGATATGGTTGAGCATTTAAAACAACTATATCAAGGACAAGCTAGGCACGAGCATTTTGAAGTGTCTAAGGCTCTTTTTGCATGCAAGATGCAAGAAGGAACACCTGTAGGAACTCACGTACTTAAAATGATTGGGTACGTTGAGAACCTTGAAAGACTAGGTTTTCCATTGAGCCAAGAATTGGCAATCGATGTTATCCTGCAATCGTTGCCGGAAGCATATAATCAATTCGTCATGAATTATAACATGAATGAAATTGATAAACCTTTGCCTGAGATTCTCAGCATGTTAAGAACTGCTGAACCGAATCTCAAAAAGAAAGTTAGTAATGTACTAATGGTCAAGAAGGGCAAAGGTAAGCGCAAAGGCAAGGGTAAGACCCAAGCCAAAGGCAAGGCCAATTCATCCACTTCAAAGGGTAAAGGTAAAGTACCTAAGGAAGGGGACTGTTTCCATTGCGGTGAGACTGGACACTGGAAGCGGAACTACAAAGTCTACCTTGAGGAAGTAAAGAATAAAAGAAGTGGGACTTCTGCCTCAGGTATACACGTTATAGAAGTTAATCTATCTATTTCTTCTACATGGGTATTAGATACCAGATGTGCATCTCACATTTGTACTAATGTGCAGGGACTGAGAAATAGTAGACTAATGGCAAAAGGCAAAGTGGACCTACGAGTAGGCAATGGCGCAAAAGTTGCTGCTGTAGCTGTAGGAACATATTCTTTGTCTTTGCCCACTGGGCTTATCTTAGAACTAGAGGAGTGCTTTTATGTACCTGCATTAACAAAGAACATAATCTCTGTATCTTGTTTAGACAAGAAAAACTTCTCTTTTATAATAAAGGATAAATGTTGTTCCATTTATTTGAATGAAATGTTCTATTGTAATGCACCACTTATGAATGGTCTCTATGTTCTAGATTTAGAAAACCCAATTTATAACGTAAATACCAAACGGTTCAAATCGAATAATTTGAACCAAACATATCTCTGGCACTGTCGCCTAGGTCACATAAATGAAAAACGCATATCCCAACTCCATAAAGATGGATTATTGGACTCATTTGATTTTGAATCATATGAGATATGCAAATCTTGTCTTTTAGGAAAGATGACTAAAACTCCATTTAGTGGACATGGCGAGAGAGCGACGGACTTGTTAGGACTCATACATACTGATATATGTGGCCCTTTCAATGTCGAAGCCAGAGGAGGCTATAAGTACTTTATTACTTTCACTGATGATATGAGTAGATTTGGCTACTTATATTTGATGAGACATAAGTCAGAATCCTTTGAAAAGTTCAAAGAATTCAAGAATGAAGTACAAAACCAACTTGGTAAGCTTATTAAGCTACTTCGATCAGATCGAGGTGGTGAATACCTTAGTCAAGAATTTCGTGATCACCTGGCTGAGTGTGGGAAAATATCCCAACTCACTCCACCTGGAACACCACAATGGAATGGTGTATCTGAAAGGAGAAATCGTACTCAATTAGATATGGTACGATCAATGATGAGCCAGACTGATCTACCTACTTCCTTTTGGGGTTTAGCTCTAGAGACAACCGCTTTCACACTTAATCGCGTCCCATCAAAAGCCGTAGAAAAGACACCATACACGTTATGGACTGGGAAGAGTCCCAAAATGTCTTTTATAAAGATTTGGGATTGTGAAGCTTATGTTAGACGTCAAGTCTCAGATAAACTAGGACCCAAATCAGATAAGTGTTATTTTGTAGGATATCCCAAGGAAACTAAGGGATATTACTTTTACAATCCCACACATGGCAAGGTGTTTGTTGCCAGAAATGCTGTCTTTCTAGAAAGAGAATTTATTTCTAGAAAAACTAGTGGGAGTAAAATTCATCTTAAAGAAATTCAGGATGAAGATAACACTAAGGCTTCGATGAAAAATGAACAAGCACCACAAAGTGTTGTGGATGAGGAAATTGTTGCCCAAAGAGTTGTGGAGCAAACACCTGTTCAAGTAGACCAACCTCTTCGTAGATCTGATAGGATCCGTTGTCAACCCGAGAGATATTCTTTTCTCTTGGTGAAACGGTGAAGTATTGCTTGTCGATCTTGACGAGCCTACATCCTATCAAGAAGCTATGATGAGCCCAGATTCCGAGAAATGGCTAGAGGCCATGAGATCTGAAATGGAATCCATGTACACTAACCAAGTATGGACTTTGGTTGATCCACCTGAAGGGGTAAAACCTATTGGGTGTAAGTGGGTCTTTAAAGTAAAGACTGACATGGATGGTAATAAGCATATCTATAAAGGTAGATTGGTGGCTAAAGGATTCAAACAAATTCATGGTATTGACTATGATGAAACCTTTTCACCAGTTGCGATGCTTAAATCCATTCGGATCATACTTGCTATTGTAGCCTACCACGATTATGAGATCTGGCAGATGGATGTCAAAACCGCTTTTCTGAATGGAAAGCTACTCGAGGATGTGTACATGACACAGCCTGAGGGTTTTGAAGATCCAAAGCATCCTGGAAAGGTATGCAAACTGCAAAGGTTCATTTATGGACTAAAGCAAGCCTCTCATTTGGAATCTTCGATTCGATGATGCAATCAAGGAGTTTGGTTTCATCAAGAATGAAGATGAACCTTGTGTCTACAAGAGAAATAGTGGGAGCACAGTTGTATTTCTTATCTTGTATGTAGATGACATACTTCTCATCGGAAATGATATTCCCTCACTCCCTGTGAAGATGTGGTTAGGGAATTGTTTCTCGATGAAAGACTTAGTTTGCCTATATTTTAGGCATCAAGATCTATAGAGATAGATCTAAAAGATTACTTGGCCTAAGTCAGAGTACATACATTGATAAAGTGCTAGATCGTTTTGCTATGCAAAATTCCAAGAAAGGATTTCTGCCTTTATCACATGGTGTGAGTCTTTCGAAGACTCAATGTCCCTCTTCTAAGGAGGAGAGAGATCGCATGGATAAGATCCCTTATGCATCAGCTATAGGGTCTATCATGTACGCCATGCTTTGTACTCGTCCTGACGTCTCGTATGCTTTGAGCATGACGAGTAGATACCAGTCGGATCCAGGTGAAAGTCACTGGATAGCAGTCAAAAATATTCTTAAATACTTACGAAGAACGAAAGAATATTTCCTGATATTTGGAGGCAATGAGGAGCTAACTGTAAAGGGTTACAGTGATGCAAGCTTCCAAACAGACAAGGATGACTATAGATCGCAATCGGGGTACGTGTTTTGCCTGAATGGTGGAGCTGTGAGCTGGAAAAGTTCGAAGCAGGACACAGTTGCTGATTCTACAACAGAAGTCGAGTATATTGCTGCGTCTGATGCAGCAAAGGAGGCTGTTTGGCTCCGCAAGTTCATCAGTGAACTTGGAGTAGTTCCTAGCATTGCAAATCCAATAGACCTCTATTGTGACAACAATGGGGCTATTGCACAGGCTAAGGAACCTCGATCACATCAGCGGACCAAACACATATTGCGGCGCTTCCATCTCATTCGAGAGATCATCGATAGAGGAGATGTGAGGATATGCAGAGTACCAACAGAAGCTAACATCGCAGATCCATTGACCAAGGCTTTGGCACAGAGGAAGCATGATGGTCACACTAGGTCACTAGGTATTAGATATCATAGTGATTGGTACTAGTGCTAGTGGGAGATTGTTAGTTATAGCCCTAGAACCAATCATGTGATGGTTGAATAGGGAACATTTTGTATCATATTCTATAAAGGCAAAGGATTGGTTATTATATATTTACGTCTTGCTTGTGCCAGCTAAATTAAATATATATTAATGCCCTAGAAAAGTAGGTTCTTATCTACAGCACATCAATTGGCAGAATTGATTATGAGAGGCTGTAGAGAACACTTTCCTAAATGTTCCTAGTCAAGTATTAATATGCAAGGGCAATATTAATACATAAAGACTAGCATGTAGGTCAATTGATGACTTGATCTCACAAGTCATGGATATATGATATCAAGTTGACACATAGGTATATATTAGAGAATATATATCGAATCAATTCGCCATGAGAAAGTTTCATGGATCGTCATATGAGTGTCATAAACTTTCTCATGTGACTATTGGTATGAATAGTCCTCAAACTGAAGTCACTACGGTTCCCTACATAAGGAGTTATGTACTTTGGTATCGTCAAACGTCACCCGTAACAGGGTGGACCATAAAGGCGATTACTGGGTATATAACAAATTATGCGGAGGGATGTGAGTGATGTAGATGGAATCTATCCCTCCCATATGACGGGAGTGATATCTGTGGGCCCCTTGATTGAGTAGAACTACTAAAACGCATGGTCATGCTCGAATGAGTCAATATGAGATATTGAGCTCATTTGTTTGAGTTAGTTTACTCAGGGATCAAGAAACACATAGATTGATCGAGGATGACACGGTCTATGCCTCATTGGTCAATCTGATATCAAGGATAGAAGGACACGGTCATACATTATAGTAGTCACGGAAAGGTTAGTCGGATCTTGACTTATCTCGTAACTTGGGTAGCAATGATGTATTGCTAGATGTCGCTCATTGCTTGTGTATCTAAAAGAGTTTAGATCCACTGCCAACATTATGAGAGCCTATAGGGTCACACACAAAGAGCATGATGATTAGAAGAATTAGTGCATTCTAGTTTGACTAGAATAATTTGGGAATAAGCTTAAGTACAAAATGGTTTTTGGAGCTTAAGCTTAATGAGAATTTTAGCTTATTGATTAAATGAGATTAATTCAATATGCTAAGCTTAATTGATTTAATAAGATTAATTCAATATGTTACCTTATTGATTTAATGAGATTAATTCAATATGATAACATAAGCTTATTGAATTAATAAGATTAATTCAACATCCATGAATGCCACATAAGCATGCCACCTAAGCATGCCACATAAGCATGCCACCTAAGCTTGATGAGTTGGAAGAAGACAAAGGGTTTTGACCCTTGGATTTCCTCCACATGTGGCCGGCCAAAACAAGGAGGATAACTCCTTGTTTAATTATCTTTCAATGCCATTGATTGCATTGAATGTGATACGAGATGAAAGGTTTTTCAAATCCTATAAAACACCCCATGGGGTGGCCGGCCAAAGGTGTTGAGTTGGAGCTTAAGGCTTGGTGAGAGCTTTGTGGGAGAGGCTTTTGTTGTGTGGTTTTGTGAGTTTAAGCTAGCAAGAAGAGTAGTCTTCTTCTTCCTTTCTCTTCTTCCCTACCTTCCTCTCCTTTAGGGACTTCTCTAGCAAGAAGTAAAGGAGAGATCTTCTAGTTTTTTTTGTGAGACAAGAGCTTGCTCGTGTGGATACATATAGAGGCACGGACATTTGAACGTGCTAAAAGATCCAACACATCCAAGGAAAAGCGGGATTGCAAAGGGCACACAACAAAGGTAGAATTCTCCTATAAGATAGGTTTTCTTTTGAGAAATTTATTTTTGTATGAGTTTTTCTTTCGCAAGGATCACTTGGAAGGGATCCTAATTTTTCCGTTGTGCATATGCTATTTTGCATATAGAGATCCCAACAAGACGGTATGAAACTGTCGTATTTATCATTTTCCGTGCTAACCTCTTATTGCATGGAAGTGGCAGCGGGCAATGATCACGGTCGCTAAGGCCGATCGATGCTCATCGGTCGATCGATGGAAGGCATCACGATCGATGGCGCATTTAATTAGCCTTTGTGCTAGGTCAAAACGGATAATGTTTGACGCGACCACTTCGCGATAAAATTTGGTACCAACTTGTGATCTGTTCCAAAAGATGAGGAGACTTATTTAGAGGCCAAAATGTATAAAAGTAGGGGAGGATTCCAACCCATTCATTCATCAAGATTATTCTCAAGTGCTCCTACAACTCCAAAGCTCCAACACCGTCATAACGCCGACGCGACGACAAGTTCTAATCTTCTTCGTCGATAGCAGCAGCAAGTAATTGTTTTTGTTATTGTATTCTTTGTTTTAATCGTAACGAGGTGAGGTAGGCTTGTTGCCTCATCCTCGTACTTTCGGTTTTGTGATCATTGTCTCCTACCTCCAACGAGGAGGAGACCTTATAGTGCTTTGCCCTCCGTACGCGGTCTAGGACCGTTAGGGCCTTGGAGTAGCAACCGCTGGGTTGTGAACCAAGTAAAAATAAATATGTCTTTTTATTTTTCCACTGTGCTTGCTCGTGTATCGAACAAACGAAAAGAAAAGATTTACGCTCGCTATTCACCCCCCCCCCTCTTGTGACACTTCTCGATCCAACACTTAGGATGTCAAATAATATCATTGTCCTTAATTATAATTAAATAAATCAATGGATGAAAATGATCATGACATATATTATATGCATAGATTTCAAAAGAGAGTTTATCATACTTAAATGATGTATATATGTCATGACATGACAAGTTCACAGATCAACATGAAAAATTAATTTTCATAGCACTACAAAAAAGGGTATTTTAGCGATCAAATTTAGAGACGAAATTTATTCGTTGCTAATCTGGAATTATTTTTTCCACAAAAATCGAAGTCATTGAGTTTTGCAATAAAAAATAATTTATCACAAATTTAGCAACAAATTATAAATTCGCCACAAATTTTACAACAAAAAAATTATCACTATATCCATCGCAATATTTATGAAAAATTGAATTTTTGTCACCAAAACTGTGACGAAAAACTAAATTAGTAGCAGATTTTGTGATGAAAATTCAATTCGTCGTAAATTTTTCTTCAAAATTGTGACGAATTTAACTTTTGTTGCAGAATCTACGACGAATTTTAAATTTGTCACAGATTTTGCGACGAAAGTTAAATTCATCACAAAATATTTCGACGGATATATAATTTGTTGCATATTTGCAATGAATTCTTCCACAAAAAACTTTCATTGCAAACTATCCTTTAATTTCCAGCATCCCCTTTCCTCGCTCATGACCTCCTCCACCTTCTCTCTTTCTCTACACCCTCTCTCTCTAAATATAACCATCCACCATCAGAAAATGAATAGATCGTTGTCGATATGTCTTCAACCTTGCTCCCTCTCTCTAAATATGATAGTGAATCGTCGGATGTGTGCAGATCTGGTAGGGAATTACCGGATCTAGCGGCAGATCGTTGGATTTGTGCAGATTCGATAGAGGATCTTTGTATCTCTGTTGAATCTACACAGATCCAGTAGTGGATAGCCGGATCTATGCAAATCCGGTGATGGATCGTCGGATCCGCCAACCGACGGATCACGGATCTACACATATCCGGCGTGGATTGCGGATCGGTCATCCGACGGTGGATCATGGATCTAGCAATGCATCACGGATCCGCAGCGGATCATTGGATTTGTGCAAATCGGCACGAGGAATCTATCACCGAGATCATCCGACGGTGGATTGTCGGATCTATGCAGATTCGATGGTGGATTGTCGAATCTACGTAGATCTGGCGGCGGATTGCTGAATCTACTCAGATCCGATAGTGGAGCGTCGGATCTGCACAAATCCGATGATCTACGAAGATTCGATGATCAGCACAGATCCGATGATTTGCACAGATCCGATAGTGGATCACCGGATCTACACAGATTGGATAGTTGATCGCTAGATTTGAGTAGATCCAGCGATTTGCACAGAGCCGACGATCTACGTAGATCCGGCGATCTACGCAGATCCGATGGCCAACGTATAT
Organism: Wurfbainia villosa; assembly: GCA_025175895.1. Taxonomy (NCBI): domain Eukaryota; kingdom Viridiplantae; phylum Streptophyta; class Magnoliopsida; order Zingiberales; family Zingiberaceae; genus Wurfbainia; species Wurfbainia villosa. Next base: position 12,513,843 of record CM045987.1, read on the forward strand.
CCGATGATCTGTGTACACCTGGCGGTGGATGGATCGATCTGTGTAGATCTGGAGATATATGTCGGATCTACACATATCTGGTGGTGGATTGTTGAATCCAGCTTGATAAACCACTAGCTCCGGCGGATCAGAGTTTGCATCGACCCAAGTGGGCCAACGTCGACCGTCACACATCTAAAGACCAAGGATGGCCCCTGTTGGGGGGAACCCATGCACCAATGAGGACCCTTACTACTTGGTAAGAGGCCCCTTGCTGGGCCAGTGATGCCCACTACGTGCTCATAGGCTGCATGGACCGAGTCCCTAGTGAAGGGCAACATGGGGGTCTCTCGCCTTCACCATTCTAGGGTATTGCATGGTCATCTTGTCACGGTCGTGTTGTCCCCCTTTAGTGGTTTATATAAAATGTACAAAATTTAAATTTTTATCTTCTAAATGTTTAATTTATGACATGGTTTTTTATCTTTGATTTGGTGATCGACACGTACGCAGATGATTAGTGATACACTCATAATATAATGCTCGCTTACAAGTTTTCTCTCTACGACTTTGAATAATGTCTAGTAACATGACATGATTAGGATCTATCATGTATTTTAACTAATTGTGTCGTCCAAAATTGACATTCGTAGTTCGTGTGTTCATTAACTTATCTTCGAGTTGTATTCCACACTATCATGCTCATTGATCACTTAGAGTGATATTTGTCAGGCAAGCTAACGTGATATTATGCAACTAGTCTATTGCATAAATAACTCGCATGCTTTAGTCATCAAATCTGTGACTTCTTTTGAGTCACTGCTAAGTGATTCATCTATGAGATATCAAAAAATAAAATAATAATAAAATACCCCTATTTAATTAGGAACTTATCTTATAGAATTTTTCAAGATTTTTAGAAATTTTTCTGGAATTAAATGGAGCTCTTACGATATTTTATGGGGAAAGATTTAATAGGATTTGATAAAGCCTATTTGGATTATCATGTGAGGAGTTAATCAGTTTGATTAACCTAAATGATATAAATATCAAAACCTAGGTTTAAGTATTTTTAATCATTCCTCATTTTTCTCTGCAACCCTCCTCATCCCCGATCCAACTTTTCTTTTTTCTTCTCCCGATTTCTTTCCACTCGACACCACTGATCTCCATTGCGAGCAGGTAGTGCCGACCGATCACTACAAGTTGATGTCGACGGTTGCCTACCCTCACTCGAGCCCTATTTATCCGATCTCTAGCCAACTCCTCCGATCGGGCCTTGTCTCTTCTGTCGATGGTCACCGTCGCATTGTCATCAGATCGACTCGTCCGTTGCCAAGTCATCGAGCATATGCAACAACCAATTGATCATGGTCGTAGTCATGAGGGTTGCCTTCTTCCTTTTTCTACGGTTCATGCAACGTCGCATTTTTCCCAAATCATACCAAGTGATGAATCCAGTGACATTCATCTCACGAGTGTTATTGCGTCAATCGTTTAGAGCTTGATCTCACCGTCAGCTGCATCGCTAAGTTACTGTACAGAATCTTCAAGGCATATAGTCCTGCTGATTAACTATTTCCTATTATGATAGTCTATACATCTTATTTGGGCAATTTTGTTTATTCTCCTATTGTTTGAACTGGGTATTCGGCTGGAGCTGTCGTCGTGAACGGGAAGAACCCTATCAACACAGATTATTAGTTAATGTGCTCGGATTGGTGATCGAGCAGTGGATTTTGTATAGCTCGCATAACCAATTGTTAGGTAAAACCTTTGTTATCAATCTATTTTGTTGAAGCCGTGAAATCTGAGCTTGGTAGATTGAGTGTAAGTGTAAATACTGTGTTTGCAGGTGTCTAGGGTATTGAAATTGAGTTTGGTTGTAGTTTAATCGATTAATTCGTATCATATACTTGTAGGTGGATCAAGAAGCGGATTGGATTTAGATCTAATTTGAGTAAGATCGGTAATCAGAAGCTTTGGAATTGAAGCCGGGCTGGGACTTTGATTGGAGATAGATTTACGGATGTGAAGACCATCAACATAGTCTGCATATCAGATGGGTAATATTTCTACCCTGGTCAGGTAGTTGATAAATCTTGGTGCATGAGACTTTATATTGATGATATCATTACCTTGACTCCACTCCTATTATTCTATTGCTTGATACTTAGTCTTTGCACTTTGAGATGCTCTCTTGTTGTTGCTACATTTCATTTATCATTGTTATGAATTACAGACGTTATGGTATTTGGGCCTATAGTTGTTTTGACTATGTGTATGTAGTTGAGTACAGTTGTAGACAATAAATCACCTAGGGGTGGGAGTTGTTCTAAAGTGTGGAGTGGATGGTCATGTTATATCCCTTTAAGTTGTGTGTCTGTTATGGATCATAGATTTGTGTATGGTTGTATGGAATGTCGATAGTGGATTTCTATGGACTGGAGGTCCTAGCATGGTTGATTGTCGATAGTGGGTTGCTATGGACTGGAGGTCCTAGCATGGTTGACTATCAGTTTGTGTATGACTCTATTGGATAGAGTGTGTGTTGTGGATGTATGTGTGTGTAGTTATGCATTCATCACATTTACATGCATGCTGGCGACTTGGTCTCCCTTGTGGTTGAGAGGGTTGTTAGTCATCCAGCCTCCATGGTTACTTGTTGTAATAGTAGCTAGTGTGAGGGCAATGCATCTGTTTTGCCGCACTCGGACACTATTGATGGTGGTAGTTGGAGTTGCGTGCAGTTTGTCCTGGGTGTGTGACACTCGATCACTCATGGGTAGTGACAGTCGGAGTGGCCAGCAACAGGGACCCCCGTTGTGTAGCTTATAGCTTTTTATCTTAACGCTACTTATTCATACTGGCCACTCACCCATTCGAGAGTAGTGGTTTATGTTGATTTGGGATAGTTATCATGTCGTGCCACCTAGGTCACACTGGGGTCGTGGTAGCGAGTGGGGTGTGCAAGCATGGCCATGCATTTGCATTGCCATGTGTGATGATATATATATATATATATATAAAGAGAGAGAGAGAGAGAGAGAGAGAGAGAGTGAGTGATCAGTGTATATAGATATAATCTATATATGTTTGTTGTGATGTTGCATTTGTTTGAGCTATGCTTGTTGCATATGTTTGTACATCATCTTGCATGCTATTTGCATATTCAATATTGTTGTGTGTGGAGTACAGTGTATGAGTTGGATAAGACTGTTGTACACGTTTGATCAGCGTTATGTTGTGGTATAGGATGAACCAGGTTAGTAATGTATTTATTTATATGTTGATTAGATGTTGTGTGTTGATTACATGTGTAGTTTTGGTCATACATGTTGTATGTGTTATATTGTCGTATACATGTTCAGGTTGTATAGGTCGTGTCGTTGCAGACCTTTCAGGTATGTTAGTACAGTACCTTATGCATAGTTGATTAGTTGGTTTGTTTATGCACTGATTAGATTTATACTGATAGTTATCTGTTGATTTCCATATATATACCTATTGATCTCGATATGCATACCTATTGATCTCCATATGTTCAGGTAAAAAATGAGCGAACTTGATTAATCGACTACCGATTATCCAAATCACATCAAGTCCTTTCTGAATTCTAGATAATTTCCCAACGCAGTCCATCGTATTAGGCTACCACATCCAACTCGGCAAGTAACCTTACTGATCACTAATATTCCACCTTTACTTGTTGGTACACCCAACATCAAACTACGAAATCAACCATGTCCTACATGTCATTCCACCACCAAGAACGTTTCAAAACTCACTATTTTCATATCCACTCTGAATAAATCACCAATCTCGAATGACGAGCCTCTTGAACAACTTGTCCTAAAACTAAAACAACTCTGGGTCATAGTCTTCCTTGAAGATGAAGAAGAATTACTTTCTCACAAGAGAAATCAATCCACAAAATCCACTCTATCACACAAAACTGGAATTGACTGGGAGACTATGGTGACCAATTTCCCTTATTGCATTCGTCCATGTTCTAGCAACTCGATAGTATCTACTGTTAGTGTCAACCCTTAGTGTCAATCATGAGATGTAGTGCCAATCATGAGATGATTGATTAGGGATCATGTGTATCATATTTCATTAATAAAAGGTAAGGATTGTTTATTATATTTACTTTATGCATGTGTCAGCTAAAATAAATATAATAATGCCCTTGAATAGTAGGTTCTAATCTACCATTTATCAATTGGTAGAATTGATTATGAGAAGCTGAAGAGAACACTATTCTTAATATTCCTAGTCAAGTATTAATATACAAGGGCAATATTAATACATTGAGACTAGCATGTAGATCAATGGATGACTTGATCTCACAAGTCACGGATATGTGATATCACATTGACACATGGGTATATATATTGGAGAATATATATACTGAATTGACCTGCCATGAGAAAATATCATGGATCGTTATATGAGTGTCATATACTTTCTCATGTGACTATTGGTATGAATAGTCCTTAGACCTGAAGTCACTACGGTTCCCTACATAAGGAGTTATGTACTTGGTATCGTCTAACGTCACACCGTAACTGGGTGCACTATAACGGCAATTACTGGGTATGTAATAAATTATGCGGAAGGATGTTACCTAACTTAAACGGATTGCCACACATCAAAAAGGGGGAGATTGTTAGGGCAATCTCTTGCCATGATAAGGTTTTGATGTGTGTGGCAAAGGGTTTAAGTTAGGTTGGTATTGATTTGTTTGAGTATGTCTACTTGAGGATCATGAAACATAAAGATCGATAAGGGGATAACACAGTCTATGCCTCATTGATCGATCTAAGATATCAGAGATAGAAGGACATCGTCATACATGATAATAGTCACGGAAAGGTTGTCGGATCTCGACGATCTTGTAACTTCGGTAGCAATGATGCATTGCTAGATGCCGCTCATTGCTTATGTATCTAAAAAGGGTTTTAGATACATCGCCAATGTAACAAGAGCCTATAGGGTCACACACAAATGACATTCTGTTTTGGAGATGGTTTCTTTTAGTTGGACTAAAAGGACAATTGAGCATATGGCCAAGATTTGAGTTAGACTCAAACTGGTTAAACTTGAGTTAGACTCAAGTTGAACCATGGAAGATGATTCATCATTATGTTAATCATGCATAGGAATACCAAAGGGCTTGGTATTCATGATGAGAATTAAAAGAAGGGAATACCAAGGGTCTTGGTATTAAGAGAACTCTTAATGGGGAGATAATGGCATTGATGGCTATGGATTAAAAGGGCCCTTTTGGTGTTCAATGTGAATAACAATTTGGGTGTGGCTTTTGGTGTTTGGGCGTGCAAGCCAAAAGTGAAGGGTGGGGAACTTCGCTTCCCACTTCAACTCGGTCGCTTGTTCATGGCAATCCCTTCAAGGTCCCCGGATAAAAAAAATTTATCCTTGACAAGAGGGATTACCCAAGCAACAGTGTCATCGTCATGTTATTCGATTAGAGTGGTTACTTGAACAAACTTGTTGTTCAAGCGACCAACCTCTATTCTACGAATAGCCATAGAATAGACGATGTACGGATCGCCGGCTTTTGTGTTTATGTTCGGGGTCCAAGTATATTTAGCCACAAAACAGAATATATCATGCATATATAATTGAAAACAATTACAAACATGTTACATATGAAGATAGATAAGTGTTATACCTCTCGATCTTCTATTGTATGACCTTCCTCCTTTCGGACATCGTGTGGGTGACGATCTACCAAAAGTTGAAGCTCCTAGATCACTAATCTTCCTTCCTTGCTCGTTCCGAGCAAGAGGAAGAATAAAAACAAGACCCTTCTCCTTCCTTTAGCCAACCAACAAGCACCAAGCAAAGTTGTTGCCGCCGGCCAACAAGGAAAAGGGTGAGAAAGATGAATGTCGGCCAAAAGCTCCAAGGGAAGACCTTAAGTTATGTTTCCACCGGCCAAAGAGAAGAGGATCTAGTGGTTTGGATGCCGGCCAAGGGCTGGAAAGGGCAGTATGGGCGCCAGCCACCAAGGGAGAAGAAGAAGATAAGGAAAAGATTTCCTTATTTGGTGCCGCCAAATCCAAACCCTAATCCTCAAGCTTGCTGCCCACCTTAACCCTAATTCTTTCTCTCTTCTTGCCGCCCACCCCCTCCTCCCCTTTTATAGAGTTAGGGATAAGCCTTGTTTTAATCTCCACCATTGGTTCTAGGGATTTAATCTTAACTGTCGGATCTAGAGATTTAATCTCAACCGTCGGTTCTAGAGATTTAATCTCTACCTTTGGATCTAGAGTTTTGTTTTCATCCATTGGATCTAGGCTTCATGAGGTATTAATAGGCTACAATAGGGACCATGAGGAGGAGTTGGATCTTGGCCACCTAATGGATCAAGCCCACATAAAGTCTGATCCATTAATGATAATCCAATCCACTAAAGAATTATCTTTGATCTACCTCACCAATCCCCATAAGTTAATATGGGCTCCAAATATTATATGTACATTTTCTCCCCATGTTTAAGATCTCGAATGTCCATCGATTAATTAATTTACTGACTATTAATTAATCAACATCTAACTCCATGAGTAGTACCACTCAACCTTTTCATCATGCCAGACCAAGTCCACCTGCAGGGTTTACATGATGAACCTTATGAGCTCCTCAAGGGGACATCATCATCCTAATATATAGGACACATGTTCCTCCTATAATCAACGACACACCATATAAATAATACAATTTCCCAACTTACCGAGCCTATCGATTTAATCTATAAATCTCACCCATTGGTAAATCAAAGAAATGAATACTAAGTATATGTGTCCGTTATTATATCGGGATTAAGAGCATGTACAATATAATATCTGAGGTCTGATTCGATTATGTAGTCAGCAATAAATCGAATCACCTCTAAGTTGATCCTGCTCAATACACACAAAGTGCACTAGTGTGACTCTATGGTCAAGACAAACCAATACAAAATCACACTACAACCATTCCAATGGTTTGTCCAAAACCATCTCGGTTGTGAGCCTTTACTTATACTTTACAAGGAGTCGATAACATGATCTCCCGTGTGACACCACACACCATGTTATCTATAATGTAATGTATTAGACAAAATGCATAACCATAAAAATATGCAAACAATGATCATGTGATTCTTATTTCAAAATAAAGATGTTCATACAAAAATTAGACTTTTCAGTATACATCCCAATAAAAAGGGCCAAGAGAGAAAGTGTTCTCTCATCTCCTCCTTCCTCTCATTCTTCTTCCAAAAGAGTTTTGGGTGTTTTGCTAGGGGTTGCTAGCAGAACGTGGCTCCAAAGCTAGTGTGGGTGTCAGTGTGGATACCATATATATATGGTTACCCTTACCGTATTGAGATCTGACAGCATTTTGAAAAGCGGGATTGCGATGGGCACGCACTGAAGGTATATTCCTCCTCTAGATAAGATCTAGACTAGATTAAAGAAAATGATTTACATAGTTTTGCATGGATCTCTGGTGCGATCCGGTATAATTATTGTTTCCGCTGCGGTTGTGCGAAGTATTCGCCCGCGATGTTGTGAACATCAGATCCGTTGTTTTTCCCAACAACTACTCAGTAGCTGGCCAAAACTCCATGAGCACTCCTGCTCCATACATCTACAAAACAAGATAATAACTATTAAATCCACGTCATGTGTATAACAACTTATCTCATAGTTCCTCAACTGGCGTAAGCATAAGATACGTCTTATTCAATTGCATCAGAATCGCTCCAATCCCTAAAATGATGCATCTACGTACAATACCCTTCCATCTACCTCGGAAGGATTAACTAACACTGATGCAAAAGTCAACCACCGTCTAGGCCCTGAAAACTAGTTTCACAAGCTTATGACCAAGTAATTTCCATTACCTACTTGGTCAAACAAACCAGTGGTATAGTAATGCTAAAAAAATATCTTATCCACAACTACAGTTATAACCAAGTCAATCTAGAGAAACCACAACTTTCCTTAAGATTGTGAATATATCCAAAAATATCGTCTAAGACGACAACTGCCAACTGGCCGAATTGCTTCATGAATGACTAAATTGTTAATAAGTCTAACAATATCATCAACAACTCATAAAATTCATACCAAGTATGAAATGTTGTCTTCTACACACCCATATATTATTATTATTATTATTTTCTAAGCTGATGATATCTCAATCATCACACCGACAATCATAATTGTATGACACCAAGTCACTATAATATCAACACTCTAATCATAAATCAACCTTAGAGTATACACAAGTGTCCTTTAGTTGATCTAAATAGGTCATCTATCCACAATGAAGGATATTCATTTTCAAGAGCTACTGCACTCATCATCGATAATCGATGCATAACCTCAAAGGTCTGTCTCCCTTTTAACCAAGAGTTTCGGATATTCTCGAGAAGAAACATTGGAACAAATAAATCTCCCATCCAACAATTCCTATAATCGTAACTTACATTCTTCCAATTTCCATAGTATTTAGCAACATTGATACCAATAAAAATTATCAAATGGTAAAATCATCATTTTAACAAATACCTCCTGTGCATCATCAATGTTGCCAACTTTGCAAAACCTGAAAAATACCGAAAAAAAATAAATAAATACCCTTGTTAATTAGGAAAAAATCCTATGGAATTTTCCAGGAATTTTCATAAATTTTTCTGGACTCAAATGGAAATTTCTATGGTAGTTTACGGGGAAAGATTTAAATAGGCTTTGGGAAAGCCTGTTTGAGTTATCTGCATTTGAGGGATGGTTGGGAATATAATTAAACCTAACCTACTCTAAGAATTAAATGGTTAGGAATTAATTTAAACCTAGCCTAAGTTTAAATCTTATGGATTAATTAAATGGATCTAGAGTTAAATTGCTTATAGGATCCAAACCCGACCCATTTAAATTGAACCTGACCCGACCGCTTCATTTCTATAACACCAACCGTTTCTTCATTTACTTCCCCGTTCTCTTCAGTTCCCAAATCGCGTTTTCTTCCTTATCCACCGTGCGACTCCATAGTTCCCCCAATCTCGCCGCCGTAGACCTTTCTTCTCCTCCCTCTCCGAATCTCGCGCGTCGCCCTCCTCACCTCGGCGTCACCCTGCGACCCACTGGCGCTCGCGATCCTCGAGCATAGCATCTCGCAATCCCCTTCGTCTCACGATCTTTCTCTCTGCGGCAAGCTGCGATGACCCGCCTTGACGATGCCACGGACGCGTCGGCGGTGAAGGGGCGCGTAGCTGGGAGTCTATGTCGGCAAAGGTTCAATTGGAAGTCGTTCTTCACGGTGATCGCCGAAGCAAGGTAAGAGTTGTTTTTCTCCTCAATCCTGGACGAGATCAAGGTTCTAGCTATGGTTATTTCTCGTTCTGAGTTTGATCAGTAGATATGGGCAGTGGCATGTTCCATCGAGCAGAACAGGGGATAGGAGGGAGCGCTGCCGGTGGAGGTTCCAACCGCTGGTAAGTCGATCTATTTAGATTTTTCTTTCGTTGATGTTGTTAATCCTGGTTGTCTGTGGCTGGGATTTGATATGTGATGTGTATGTGTTGTGCATGTGTTGTGAAGTGGCCTGGCATTGGAAATGTGGTCGGCTATTCTTGAATGGAGGGTTACGGTGAGGATGAGACAGTAGAGGAGAACTGTATAGAGGTTCTGTTTGTGCCATGTATATGGTCTGGGGGGTTGGTTGTGTGAGCTGGGAAGGAGTTGTGTGGCTATGAGCAGGGAATGGCCAACTGTGATGATGAATTGGTATATGGGGTATTGTGGAGAGGAATCAATGATGGTTGTTCCGATGAATAGAACAGGCTGGGATGGCTGTGCATGAGCTGTGATGTTCTGTGTGTGATCTGTAAAATGGCTATGAAGGGCTGTGATAGAGCAGTGGACGACGGATCAAGGGGTTAAGTTGTCTATTTGGGTTTTATTTTATTGTAGGTTGTAAAATTGGGTGTTGCGAAGAGCAGGATGTTTGCGTTCGTGTGAATAAGTTGGGAGTCCAAGAGAAGGAGCTAAGTTGGTGTGAATTGACCATGAGTGATTTGGGGATTTTCCTAATTCGTATTCGATAAAAAGGATACGAGTATAGAAAATGATATAGTAGTAAATGTAGATATATTATCGTATACTTGTACATAACCATAATTGTTGATTGTGCAGGATGTTGATATGAGACGGAATCTCTGATGTAAAGATGGACAATGTAGTCTACAAAACAGGTGAGTAATTTCCTACTTGGTCCGGGTAGATGTATTGTATTCAAATTTAGTCATAGACATGAGCATGTTAGGTGTTCATATTACCTTGACCCTGCTCTTATTATCGTATGTTTGAACTTATTGTTGGATATATTTATGCTCAATTGTTGATATCACATATACCCTATCATGATTTAGGAGTTATAGATGTGATGTAAATTGGCCTAGATGTTTAGTAGGGTGTAAATGTTAGTATGAGGGATGACCCAATTTATAAATTGGAAAAAAGTCATCTATGGGTAGGTAATGCCCTAAATGTAGGATTTATTTCCAATACCCGTATGTTGCATACTGTTACCAACCATGAGTTGTGTAATGGTTAAGTGAAGGGTGATTAGAGTGTCGTTGCGGACCAGTGGTCCCAGCTTGATATGATTAGTCGAGTACGACTCTCTATCGGATAGAGAGTGCGTCGATCAGTTGAGTACGACTCTCTATTGGAGAGAGAGAGTTATGATCAGTCGAGTACGACTCTGTATTGGATAGAGAGTTATGATCAGTTGAGTACGGCTCTCTATAGAATAGCGAGTCCGTCGATATGCTGAGTACAGCTCTCTACAGGATAGAGAGTATTGATTAGATGGGTATGACTCTTTGCTGAACAGATAGTCTGTGGTAGATGGCTATACATGTGACAACATACACATGTCATTTGCATGCATTCTGACGACATAGTCTCGCTTGGGGTTAAGAGAGTCGTCAGTCATCTTGCCTCCCAAAGAACTCCCCGAGGAGTAACTGGTGTGAGGGCAGAGCATCTATTGTGCCGCACTCTACCACTATAGACGGTGGTAGTTGGAGTTGCGTGCAGTTGTCCTAGGTGTGTGGTACTCGACCACTCATTGGTAGTGTTAGTCGGAGTGTCCAGTAGTAGGGACCCCCATTGTGTAGCGAGCTCTTTACGCTCATATGCTACTTGATCATACTGCCCACTCGGCCACTCTATAGTAGTGGTTGGTGTGAGTTGGGACAGTTGTCATGTCGTGCCACCTAGGCCACACTGGGGTCGTGGTAGCGAGTAGGGGTGAGCAGGCATGACCATGCATGCTGCATTGCCGTATATGATGGCGCTTTGCATATTACCATATATATATATACATATATGCATGTATATATATATATGGATGGTTGAGATTAATATATATATAGATGCGGTCTATATATATATGATTATTGTGATGTTACATTTGATTGTACTATGCTTGTTGCATTTGGGTGTTTGGGTGTACATCATATTCAGGCATGTTTCTTGCATTTGTTATATGATTGTATCGGATACTGATATGGGTTGGACAGACCATTAAACACCTTGACCTGTAGCTAGAGTATATTGTGAGTTGATCTACTCTTCTGTATATATATATATATATATATATATATATATATATATATATATATATATATATATATATATATATATATATATATATATATATATATATATATATATATATATATATATATATATATATATATATATATATATATATATATATATATATATATATACGTTTAATATATGTTCAGGTTGGATCAGAGTAGCGTAGCAGACTTCAGGTATGTCTGCATTTTTATGTTGTTTATTTGGTTAGACGGTATATGCTTGTATTTATATACTATGCTGATATACCTGTTGTACCTCTAGAGTATGTTGTTGAAAATACATGGACCCTGGGTTTTCTGTCGCCCAGGTAACAGGTAGAAGACTTCGTGATAGCTTGAAGCACCGTCGGCTGACATCGTCTCATCTCACCTCCGAGGCTCCCGTATTGGTTTTGGGCTTTGCGTCTGCCGTGTATTGTATTTGGAGTTTTCGTAGTGTACTGTGTGGTGGACTTGTAGATTCGGATTTTGTCGATGTACTGTATGTGGTTGTGGTGTGTTAATCATACCGGTATGCATGATGTGGATGTATTGTATATGTGGGGTTATGGGTATGTCGTTGTATTAGTTTCCGCTGGGTTTCGTTATGTTGTTGTGTTTTTATTTGTTATGTTATTGTTATTGTGGGCCTACGGGCCTTGTATTAACCCGAAATGTTGCCACGTACAAGGGAGGTGCAGTCCATTTGATTTTCGGCTCGGCATGCTCTCGGGGCGTGACAACTTTAGTGGTATCAGAACCCTAAGTTCTGCGAAGCCATACAATGTTATTTTTGTGTCGAGTCTTGGATTCTCGGGAGTCGATTTATTCGGTTTTGGTTTTCTGAGATGAGATGGACAGCGGCCTGAGCTCCAAGCAGCACGAGGTAAGAATTCCTGATAACTTATGGTTTAGTAGATATTTATCTAAACTTGATCAGTTGGTGTATACAATAGAGTTATGACACCTGTGTAGACATGTAGTAGGGGTCGTCCACCGAGGCGACCAACAGGAGTGACCTTTAGGGTTTATACTCCCGGTTATGTTGGCTATGCATTTAGATGCTTATACCAAGGAATAACCTGTAGTGTGTTGGTTATTATTTGTAACCGTGGTATGAGTTGACCACGGGAATAACCTGTTGAGTCTGTGAGTCTTGAACCTGTGTCGAGGAGGTGATTTACCTCTGAGAGCCGACTGATACCAAGTCAGAAAACAGGGGCCAAGTCATCACATTTATTATGGAAATCAGTGTTGGCAACCGTGCTATTTCTCGGAATGCTCATAGGCTCCCATGTCCCCGGATTAAAATTTTCACTAATGAAAACTAATCCGGATGGGATGAGTTTCCTAAGCACAACCAATTCATCGTCGTGCTAACGACTCGAGCGATCGCTTGAACAAACTAGTTGTTCAAGCAACACAACTCTTCTAGTCGGTTAGCCGCGGAAGAGACGACGGACGGATCGCCGGTTTTTGTGTTTCTTATTCGGGGTCCATGATTATACAAATACATGCAAATGCAAACTAGTATAATCAACATATACTAACCTAAAGAACTTAAGCTAGCATATCAATTAAGAATAGAAACATGCAAAGATCATAAATAAAAGTTATAAAACTTTTATACCTCTTGATCTTCTATCGTATGTCCTAACCTCCTTGTAGACTTCGTGTGGGCGAAGATCCTCCACAAGTTGAAGCTTCTTAGATCTTCTTTAATCCAAAGAATGAAGAACTCTCTTTCCCTTCTTGCTTGAGCCAACCACCAATCCACAAAGGATTGATGCCGCCGGCCCCAAGAATAGAGAGAACATAATGGAAACAACCAAGCAACCGAACTAGGGACAAACCCTAGCTCCTAGTGCTGCCGGCCAAGAGGAAAACAAAGGGAAAAGAGGAATAGGTTGGGCACCACCAAAGGTATAGGAAAAAGGATAGGAACCGGCCAACACCCTAGGAAGAAGAAGAACACTTCCCCTATAGTTGCCACCTACCTTACCTTCCAAACCCTAGCCCAACCAAGCTTCCTTTGGATTTCTTGCCGCCAAGGTAGAGGAAGAGAAGGTAGTGGCCAACCCTTAGAAGGAAGAAGATGAGCCCTTCCCTATAGTTGCCGCCCAACCATAACTTCCAAACCTAGCCGCCTAATCCAAAGAGCCAAACCCTAATCTAATTAGGGTTTCCTCCATAGGTTTCTTGCCGCCTAAGCATGGTGGAGAGGAGAGATCTAGGAGCCTAGCCACCTCCAAGGAAGAAGATAAGCTCATCCATAGGTTGCCGCCTCTAGCTCCACCACCTTGGCCGCCAACCTAAGGAACCAAAACCCTAATTAGGGTTTCCTCCTTGAGGTTGCTTGCCGCCCAAGTAATGCTAGGCAAAACCCTAATTTCCTTAGCATCCATCATGAACCATCCAAAACCTTAGTTGCCGCTCAACCCATGCTCCTTATATAGAACTTAGGAGAAAATTGGTTATTGATGAGGTAGCCAAAAATAGGAACTAATTCCCAATTTTCTTGCGCCCACCTTATCCAACCTTTCCTCTCCCTTTTATATATAGAGTTAGGTTTAGGCCTTGGTTTAATCTCCACCGTCGGTTCTAGGGTTTTAATCTCAACCGTCGGATTTAGAGATTTAATCTCAACCGTCGGTTCTAGGAAATAATCCCAACCGTCGGATCTAGAGATTTAATCTCAACCGTCGGTTCTAGGAATTTAATCCCAACCGTCGGATCTAGAGATTTAATCTCAACCGTCGGTTCTAGGAATTTAATCCCAACCGTCGGATCTAGAGATCTAATCTCCACCGTCGATTCTAGGGATTCAATCCTAACCGTCGGATCTAGAGATTTGTTTTCCATCATTTGATCTAGACTTCATGAGGTTTATATAAGGCTACGATAGGGACCATGAGGAGGAGTTGGGTCTTGGCCACCCGATGGATCGGAACCACACAAACTTGATCCATCAATGATGTTCCATTCCACTAGAGGATCATCATTGAACTACCTCACCAACCCCCATAAATTAATATGGGCTCCATATATTATTTGTACATCCATCTCCCCGTGTTTAAGATATCGAATGTCCATCAATTAATTGATTTACTAACCATCAATTAATTAACATCTAACTCCTCGAGTAGTACCACTCAACCTTATCATCATGTTGACTAAGTCAACCTGCAGGGTTTACATGATGAACCTCATGAGCTCCTCAAGGGGACATCATCAACCTAATATATAGGACACGGATTCCTCCTATAATCAACGGCACACCATGTAAATAATATCACTTCCCAACTTACCGGGCATATTGATTTAATCCATAGAAATCTCACCCTCTGGTAAATCAAAGAAATAAATACTAAGTACATGTGCCCGTTATTATATCGGGATTAAGAGCATGTACAACATAATATCCGAGGTCCGATTCAATTATGTAGTCAGCAATAAATTGAATCACCTCTAAGTCATTACTGATCAATACACCTAAGTGTACTAGTGTAACTCTATGTTCAAGATAAAACAATACCAAGCTACACTACAACCATGCCAATGGTTTGTCCAAAACCATCTTGGTTGTGAGCCTCTACTTATACTCTACAAGGGACTGATAACATGATCTTCTGTGCCATCACCCAAGCACCATGTTATCTACAATGTAAAGTATTAGACAATTTTGCATAATCATAAAAATATGCAAACAATGATCATGTGATTCTTATTTCAAAATAAAGATGTACAAAAGAGCTAGGCTTTCAGTATACATCCCAACAATCTCCCACTTATACTAAAAGACTATGCTGTCCTCTTACTGCCATACATCTGATTCCCCTTCCCTCCACATGCCTATCAAAGCTCTCGCCAGAAGGGCCTTAGTGAAAGGGTCTACCAGGTCATCCTCGATGCAATCTTGGCGTGAACTTCTACCTCCTTACGATTTCTCGTATCGGTGGTAGCACTCTATGTGTTTACTAACCTTATGGGCTCGTGGTTCCTTCGAGTTTGCAACTGCACCATTATTATCACAATAAATTGTGATAGTTCTGGGCAAACCAGGAATCACATCCAAGTCCATTAGGAAATTCCTGAGCCACCCAGCTTCTTTGGCCGCCTTAGAGGCTGCCATACAGTCAGCTTCCATGGTAGAGTCCACCACGCATTTCTGCTAGACACTCTTCCATACTATGGCTCCACCTCCCAAAGTAAACACAAACCCTGAGGTAGACTTCTATCCCTATCAGTTGGAAATCGAATCCATGTAACCACAGGAGTAATTAGTCGCGGTAAACTAGCATATAATCCCTAGTCCTTCTCAGGCACTACAATATATGCTTTACCGCAGTCCAATATCCCTGTCCTGGAGTACTTTGATATCTGCTGACCATGCCCACGGCAGCGGATATCCGTCTCTCATAGATCGCATACATGAGGCTTCCTACTGCCGAAGCATAAGGGACCGCCTTCATCTCCTCTATCTCCTCAGATGATCTAGGATACATCTCCTTTGATAAAGGAACTCCATACCTAAAAGGTAGAAAACCCTTCTTGGAGTATTGCATGCTAAAACGATCCAAAACCATGTCTATGTATGACCATACCCTTACGTCTGATAACACTTCGATGTTGTCGCCAACCACCAAAATGTCATCTACGTATAGTACAAAAATACCACTACGTTTCCGTCACATCTCTGATATACACAAGACTCATCCGAACTTTGAATAAATCCATAAGACTTGATTTACCTCCTCAAAGCGGATGTCCCAAGACTTCAAAGCTTGCTTCAGTCCATTAACGGACCGATTAAGCTTATATACAATACGCTCTTTGCCCTTAGCAATGAATCCCTCTGGTCGCTTCATGTAGATGGATTCCTCAAGACTTCCACTAAGGAATGCTGTCTTGACATCCATCTGTCACGTCTCATAATCCATATGAGTTGCTATGCATGAGAGCTCCCAGACCTGACTTGAATCCATAGATTCAATCTCAGTATTCATTGCACTTTGCAAAGATGATGTATTTATATCTTGGATTGCCTCGTCGTATGTCTAGGGATCAGGTTCATGTTTGCTAGGGACCAAATCAGAAGATTTGTCCAAAAACATGAATCTAAGAGGTTGTCTAACAACCCTCCCACTACGATGAGGTATCTTCTGTGTATCCTCTGTGACACGCGGATGCGATGACATGTGGTATGTCCTCTTGTATGCGGTGGTACTAGAAGTGACTTCCCTTTTTAACTCCTCCAGAACAATTTTACCCTTGGGCTTGTGGCTTATCACATAGTCTTCCTCTAGAAATCTGGCATTCGTGTTAACGATCACCCTCTGATCTCTAGGACTATAAAACAAGTCAGAATAACTCATCATCGATCTAACCATCTCCATAAGAGTCATATTCCTTCGCTCCGCTACACCATTCTACTGGGGTGTCACATGTGCAGTCTATTGGGATTGAATCCCAACCTCTGATAAGTAGTTCCTATACTCTCCCAAGAGGTTCTGACCACCACGATCAGATCGTAGTGTCATCCTTATCTTGAATAATTGTCTATAAAAGAGACGAAATATTCAAGACCACCTCTTGCCTAGATAGTCATAGGACCTCACAAATCAGAATGAACCATTTCTAACAAATCTTTGGCTCTATACCCCTTGGCCTTAAAATGGCCTCTTGGTCATCTTACCCTCCAAGCAAGATTCGTAGGTTGGGAGATCCTCCACCACTAATGAACCCAAAGGTCCATCAGCTATCAACCTTTGAATTTTTCTTAGGTTAATGTGACCAAGCCTAAGAAGCCAAAGATATGTTTGGTTCATCTTCGAAGGTTCTTTTCTCTTATTGGAATTAGAAGATGAGTTATTAACTTCTATTTGCATCGTGGGAGCTTGTGGTTCAAGTTATAAATTTCCTATCTATGTACCTGAATAGATAATGTCCCTATTCCTTTTATAACAAATCTGTCATGAAAAGAAATAGATTATCCATCCAAAAACTATTTAGAAACCGAAATCAATTCTTTCTAAATAAGGGTACATAAAGGAAATTCTTAAGAACCAAAACCTTTATTTTTCTCAAAAGATAAATAAAACATCTCCCACTGCAATAGCCGCCATCTTCATGGCATTGCCCAAGTAAATGGTAATATCCCCTTTGGCTAGTTGTCAGGTTTCCTGGAACCCCTGCAAAGTGTTGCAGACATGATTAGTGGCTCTCGTATCTACACACCAGGTGCCGGTAGATAACACCGCTAACCATGTTACAACGACTAGACCAAAAGATATACTTTTGTTCTGTTTTGGATTGGGACAGTCCTCCTTCCAATGTCCATCCTGCTTGTAAGTGAAGTACTTGCCTTTCGGCTTCTTCACTCCTCCCTGAGATCCTCCCACCACATTTGCTCCACCTTGTTTCTCCTTCTTCATGCCTTTCGGCTTAGAAGTAGAAACCCTTTTGAGCAATGATGGCTTGAGGACACTCTTTGAAGATTGCATACTAGCAGATAAGACAATATTTGGATTCATTTCCAATCAATATAATTTGGGTACAATATGTTTATTTCCTTTAGTATCAAAATAAGTGGACTGAAAGTCAATTTTGAAAATCCTAAGAATTACAATGATCAAAGCTTCAGATTTCAAATATTATTGATTCCTCAAAACAATAAAATCCCGAAATCAACCAACACCTCAAAACACCGAGAATATCGCATGCCACGATAGTGTGGACGTATACGAATTCTACATTTGTAAGAGGAGGTTTTACCCATTAATTTTATTATCTTGTCAACCTTACTTTTTGACAAATAAAATTAATAGTTGGTTCCTCTTTGGCCCTACAAATAAAAGCGGTGACTCGATGGGAGGATACTTTTATTTGCATCTAAGTGTGCACCATTACACGATACTAAGGGAATTATTTGGATTATGTGCCTTACCGATGGGGAAGTACACGCTCCTAAATAATTTCCTATAACCATTATTTGACCTAGTGATCCATAAACAAACTCATCCGATGGGGAGGAAGGCACTCAGCCGACACGAGTTTGTTGCATCACGTCAAATTGTAATGGAAGGCCGTGGAATTAATTAAAATATCCCTCTCCCACTTAGTAAATTGATAATGAGGAATTTTCAAGCACACACAACATGCTTATTATTACTGTAGATTTCAATAAAAATTATTGATTCCTCAAACAATAAAATTTTGAAATCCACCAACACCTCAAACACCGAGAATATCGCATGCCACGCTGTGTGGACATATACGAATTCTACATTTGTAAGAGGAGGTTTAACCCATTAATTTTATTATCTTGTCAACCTTACTTTTGACAAATAAAATTAATAGTTGATTTCTCTTCGGCCCTACAAATAAAACTACTTTTTATTTGCATCTAAGTGTGCACCATTACACGGTACTAAGGGAATTATTTCGGATTATGTGCCTTACCGCTGTGGAAGTACACACGCTCCTAGATAATTCCTATAACCATTATTTGACCTAGTGATCCGCAAACAAACTCATCCGATGGGGAGGAAGGCACTCAGAGCCGACACGCAAGTTTGTTGCATCACACGTCAAATTGTAATGGAGGCCGCGGGAATTAATTAAAATGTCCCTCTCCCACTTAGTAAATTGCAAATGAGGAATTTTCAAGCACACACAACATGCATATAAAACAAATCAGCAATAAATATGGAAAAAACAGAATTTTTCCAACTATTATGGCATTGTTCTCCAATATGCGTTCCGTCGTGTCGCCACCTCGTCCGCTCCATCTTTTCCCGTGCACAAGTCACCAAAGAGTTCCGAGCCGAGATAAAGCATTTTAATTTACATCCATCGATCCTATACTCCACGAAGGAGTGTACAAATAATCTAGATCGAAAGTAAACTAAAATGAGCGGCTAAACAATGCCGTATTTAATTACAAAAATTAAATACTAATCTAGCCTCGTCAACCCCGAGGACTCAAATAATATACAATCACACACACATGCAATCACATACACACATATATAGCCATAATAGTTGGATCTATGATTTGAGGAGGTTTTACCCATTAATTTTATTATCTTGTCAACCTTACTTTTTGACAAATAAAATTAATAGTTGGTTCCTCTTTGGCCCTACAAATAAAAGCAGTGACTCCGATGGGGAGGATACTTTTTATTTGCATCTAAGTGTGCACCATTACACGATACTAAGGGAATTATTTCGGATTATGTGCCTTACCAATGGGGAAGTACACACGCTCCTAAATAATTTCCTATAACCATTATTTGACCTAGTGATCCGCAAACAAACTCATCCGATAGGGAGGAAGGCACTCAGAGCCGACACGCAAGTTTGTTGCATCACACGTCAAATTGTAATGGAGGCCGCGGGAATTAATTAAAATATCCCTCTCCCACTTAGTAAATTGATAATGAGGAATTTTCAAGCACACACAACATGCTTATTATTACTGTAGATTTCAATAAAAATTATTGATTCCTCAAACAATAAAATTTTGAAATCCACCAACACCTCAAACACCGAGAATATCGCATGCCACGCTGTGTGGACGTATACGAATTCTACATTTGTAAGAGGAGGTTTAACCCATTAATTTTATTATCTTGTCAACCTTACTTTTGACAAATAAAATTAATAGTTGGTTTCTCTTCGGCCCTACAAATAAAACTACTTTTTATTTGCATCTAAGTGTGCACCATTACACGGTACTAAGGGAATTATTTCGGATTATGTGCCTTACCGCTGTGGAAGTACACACGCTCCTAGATAATTCCTATAACCATTATTTGACCTAGTGATCCGCAAACAAACTCATCCGATGTGGAGGAAGGCACTCAGAGCCGACACGCAAGTTTGTTGCATCACATGTCAAATTGTAATGGAGGCCGCGGGAATTAATTAAAATGTCCCTCTCCCACTTAGTAAATTGCAAATGAGGAATTTTCAAGCACACACAACATGCATATAAAACAAATCAGCAATAAATATGGAAAAAACAGAATTTTTCCAACTATTATGGCATTGTTCTCCAATATGCGTTCCGTCGTCGCCACCTCGTCCCGCTCCATCTTTTCCCTGTAAGTCACCAAAGAGTTCCGAGCTGAGATAAAGCATTTTAATTTACATCCATCGATCCTATACTCCACGAAGGAGTGTACAAATAATCTAGATCGAAAGTAAACTAAAATGAGCGGCTAAACAATGCCGTATTTAATTATAAAAATTAAATACTAATCTAGCCTCGTCAACCCCGAGGACTCAAATAATATACAATCACACACACATGCAATCACATACACACATATATAGCCATAATAGTTGGATCTTATGCCTGCAACCAAAAAGTTAGCCTACGCACATCCTACTATTATCCGACATACACAATATATGATAAGTGCATGAAAGTAACCGAATCCAAAACACACAAAACCGAAAACCGTGGCTCGATACCAATTGTTGGCAATTGCGTATATTTCTCGGAATGCTCATAGGCTCCCATGTCCCGGATTAAAATTTTCACTAATGAAAACTAATCCGGATGGGATGAGTTTCCTAAGCACAACCAATTCGGCCGTCGCGTTAACGACTGAGCGATCGCCGAACAAACTAGTTGTTCAAGCAACACAACTCTTCTAGCTAGCGAAGACGGATCGCCGGTTTTTGTGTTTCTTATTCGGGGTCCATGATTATACAAATACATGCAAATGCAAACTAGTATAATCAACATATACTAACCTAAAGAACTTAAGCTAGCATATCAATTAAGAATAGAAACATGCAAAGATCATAAATAAAAGTTATAAAACTTTTATACCTCTTGATCTTCTATCGTATGTCCTAACCTCCTTGTAGACTTCGTGTGGGCGAAGATCCTCCACAAGTTGAAGCTTCTTAGATCTTCTTCAATCCAAAGAATGAAGAACTCTCTTTCCCTTCTTGCTTGAGCCAACCACCAATCCACAAAGGATTGATGCACACCCCAAGAATAGAGAGAACATAATGGAAACAACCAAGCAACCAACTAGGGACAAACCCTAGCTCCTAGTGCCGCCGCCAAGAGGAAAACAAAGGGAAAGAGGAATAGGTTGGGCACCACCAAAGGTATAGGAAAAGGATAGGAACCGCCAACACCCTAGGAAGAAGAAGAACACTTCCCTATAGTTGCCACCTACCTTACCTTCCAAACCCTAGCCGCCCAACCAAGCTTCCTTTGGATTTCTTGCCGCCCAAGGTAGAGGAAGAGAATGTAGTGGCGCCAACCCTTAGAAGGAAGAAGATGAGCCCTTCCCTATAGTTAACCATAACTTCCAAACCTAGCCGCCTAATCCAAAGAGCCAAACCCTAATCTAATTAGGGTTTCCTCCATAGGTTTCTTGCCGCCTAAGCATGGTGGAGAGGAGAGATCTAGGAGCTAGCCACCTCCAAGGAAGAAGACAAGCTCATCCATAGGTTGCCGCCCCCTCTAGCTCCACCACCTTGGCCGCCCAACCTAAGGAACCAAAACCCTAATTAGGGTTTCCTCCTTGAGGTTGCTTGCCGCCCAAGTAATGCTAGGCAAAACCCTAATTTCCTTAGCATCCATCATGAACCATCCAAAAACCTTAGTTGCGCCCAACCCATGCTCCCTTATATAGAACTTAGGAAAATTGGTTATTGATGAGGTAGCCAAACATATAGGAACTAATTCCCAATTTTCTTGCCGCCCACCTTATCCAACCTTTCCTCTCCCTTTTATATAGAGTTAGGTTTAGGCCTTGGTTTAATCTCCACCGTCGGTTCTAGGGTTTTAATCTCAACCGTCGGATTTAGAGATTTAATCTCAACTGTCGGTTCTAGGAAATAATCCCAACCATCGGATCTAGAGATTTAATCTCAACCGTCAGTTCTAGGAATTTAATCCCAACCATCGGATCTAGAGATTTAATCTCAACCGTCGGTTCTAGGAATTTAATCCCAACCGTCGGATCTAGAGATCTAATCTCCACCGTCGGGTCTAGGGATTCAATCCTAACCGTCGGATCTAGAGATTTGTTTTCCATAATTTTATCTATACTTCATGAGGTTTATATAAGGCTACGATAGGGACCATGAGGAGGAGTTGGGTCTTGGCCACCCGATGGATCGGAACCACACAAACTTGATCCATCAATGATGTTCCATTCCACTAGAGGATCATCATTGAACTACCTCACCAACCCCCATAAATTAATATGGGCTCCATATATTATTTGTACATCCATCTCCCCGTGTTTAAGATATCGAATGTCCGTCAATTAATTGATTTACTGACCATCAATTAATTAACATCTAACTCCTCGAGTAGTACCACTCAACCTTATCATCATGTTGACTAAGTCAACCTGCAGGGTTTACATGATGAACCTCATGAGCTCCTCAAGGGGACATCATCAACCTAATATATAGGACACGGATTCCTCCTATAATCAACGACACACCATGTAAATAATATCACTTCCCAACTTACCGGGCATATTGATTTAATCCATAGAAATCTCACCCTCTGGTAAATCAAAGAAATAAATACTAAGTACATGTGCCCGTTATTATATCGAGATTAAGAGCATGTACAACATAATATCCGAGGTCCGATTCAATTATGTAGTCAGCAATAAATTGAATCACCTCTATGTCGGTCCTGCTCAATACACCTAAGTGTACTAGTGTAACTCTATGTTCAAGATAAAACAATACCAAGCTACACTACAACCATGCCAATGGTTTGTCCAAAACCATCTTGGTTGTGAGCCTCTACTTATACTCTACAAGGGACTGATAACATGATCTTCTGTGCCATCACCCAAGCACCATGTTATCTACAATGTAAAGTATTAGACAATTTTGCATAATCATAAAAATATGCAAACAATGATCATGTGATTCTTATTTCAAAATAAAGATGTTCATACAAAAGAGCTAGGCTTTCAGTATACATCCCAACAATCAGAGACTACAGTCTTAGAGATTTCCATTAACTGTGCTAGTCAGATCATTACCTGTTGGGTAATGGACAAGACAAATTGTCTATTGTTGATGCAGATAGCGGAAGGCTAGGTTACGGTGTTTCATAGGGATTTTATCCCTGAGTTGTTCGTACTGGGTTATATAACTTTGAAAGTACTTTTGAGTACTTGACTCATGTTATACCGAGAAAGTAGAGTTATTTGCATACCATTATCGGGGTCAAGCCGGTATTTGGTGATAAATGCAGAAAATAATCTTCGGAAAATAATATATCACTTGATCATGGTTTAGTGATGTTGAAAGAGAGTATTTCCCCATGTCACTTTTAGTGACGCATTGTAAGGAATTCTTGAGCTTCAAGAAAGGGTGATCGGTTAGTGATAGTATACTGTGCAGAGTCGTGAGACTTACAGAGGTTACGACCACCTAATAGCTCAAGAAGATGAATGGATGATTAAAGCCACCCATAGTTATTGGCTTATTGTTGGATTAGGATGCCGGGATCTTCTACCAGATCCTGCCGGAAGACGTTGGATTGAGACAGGAGTTTAGAAATGACTCCGTACAAGGGTTTAAGAGTTGGAGACCGATAAGCAAATAATGCAGGTCAATTTAATAGAGTCAGAAGTCTCCGACTGTTGAAAAAAGGAGTAAGATCAGGGTCATAGGCCTTGAGCTACTTTTCGATTATAGAAGACCAATCGCAGATCATCAGAATGTTCTTGTGGATATCAGCAAAATCAAAACAAAGACTCCGAAAGGATTGTGTGCGTGCAGTGCGGATCACGAAGACACGCGAAGTCAGATTATCTGTTGGATCAGTTCAGCTGTTACTATTGTGAGAAACCAGTACAGTGGAGGATGTGTACTTTGAAGACTCAGTTGAAGACTATCGATGGTATTCCGGGAGGAAGATGCATCGTCTCGACAGCAGAGATCAGCACAGAAGATTGGGTTATCTCAATAGTAACAACCTACTACCTCAGGCGTGGTTGGAGTTCCTTGATACTCCCCTTCAGTAGAGATCAGTACAGAAGCAGTATCAGCAGAAGACATCTTAGAATATTCAGCAGACAACAATAGTTACCTTCAGATTTGAGTTGATTTGTATAGAGGAGAGAGTATACGACGATGGTCGTATCTATTTTATATTCTACAGTTGTAACTCGTAGGATTTAGTGATGGGATGGAATGTTCTAGGAAAAATCCTCAGATCATTCATCGTAGAAATGCAACCGCTTTGTCGCAGACTGTTGGATCTGATCTTGTTCTCTTCGGAGAAAGGTGGAGACCTGTGGGGAGCCTTTGGATCGGATCGACAGATAAATTGATCGTTCAGGGTATTACTTTAGTTTACCCTCTGGTTAATATACAGAGAGATGCTTGTAGTTACAGGTATCTTTGTCTAGAACGTTCTTAGTTTGGATTAAAAAAAAGGGATCCTTTACATCAATTTGTGGGTCGGTGGTATCTCTACCGTCAGGTGAGAAGTGGACCAACAATTAAAAAGTCAAGGGAGACCCTTAGACTTTGATATACATACTTTTACTGTGGACATATCCTTACGGATGGTCGAATTGTTGGAAGTATGGTACGATATGTCTCTCGGATGTGCGTATAATCTGAGAGTGTTCGGATGTAGTTGCAGATGAACTCCTAGCCTTGCCGTTGCTTAGGCAAGTGGAGTAGGCGATCGAAATGATTGCGAAAAATAGTTCGGTATCGAAGATCACATATCGAGTGATATTTTTGTTGGTATTAGTGTTGTTAAACACTATAGAAATTAGAAGAACGTGAGTTGCAATTATAGGAGATGTCGGAGGGGATATTTATCTATCCCAATATTCCTCCTTGTGAAGATCTAGAACTTTTTGTTGAAAGAGAGATGGACATTTGAGATTATGCATCAATTATCGATGATGAATACAGTAGTTGTTGTAAATGAATATTCTTCGTTGTGGATAAATGATCTATTTAGATCAGAAAAGGACACCTGTGTATACTCTAAGGTTGATTTACGACTGGAGCATTGATATTGTAATGACATGGTGTCATACAATTATCATTGTCGGTGTGATGATTAATATATATCATCAGCGTAGAGTAAAGGGGATGCAGGTGTGTGGAGACGATAATTTCATACTTGGTATGAATTGTATGAGTTTTGATTAAGTTGCTAGACTAATTAACGATTTAGTCGCCACTGGATTTGAGAATCGTGTATCCTGGACACGATTGGATTAGTTTGTGGTTGTTGGAGTTGCGTAACCTGGCCACTGTTGATTGTGGTAGTTGGAGTTGCACACTCGACCACCATAGATGGTGGTTTTCCTTGTATGTTTTGGTTAGTACTGTAGATGTGGATAGAATGTCTTAGCATTACTATACCACGGACTTGTTTGACAAAGGTGACGATAGAAATCATTTAGGTGGTGAAACCGATTCTGAGGACCTCTGGCGGTTAACTTTTACGCCAGTATTAGTTAATCCTTCTGAAGTGGATAAAAAAGGATGATGTACGCAGATGCATCGTTTCAGGGGTCGGAACGATTCCGATGCAGTTGAATGAGGCATATCTTATGTCTGCGTCAGTTAAGAAACTACGAGATAGTCTGTCATATACATGACGTGACTTTAGTAGTTATTATCTGGATTTGTAGTTGTATGGAGCAGAAGTGCTCATTGAATTTAACAAGCTACTGGGTAGCTACAATGGAGTTGATGGAGCGCAAACAGTTGAAACAATTGCAACAAGGGAGATTGATTGCTTCCATGCACTTACAGTGTGTGTGGAGTGTATCTTGGAAGGTTGATGGACTTCTCTTTTGAGAAGATAATTCTCCTTCTCTGATAAGGATAGTGTGTTCCAGACACGCGACCAATCATGGAGCACATCATTCGAGATGGGCTATGTACCTTGGTGGTACTTGGAGGTACTGAGAGTTGAAACGCTTATACTGGTGAAATGGTATAAAGAGAGTTATAGTAGATTTTGTTGCTCGATGTTTAGTATGCCAGTAGGTGAAGGCTGAACATCAATAACTCGCTAGATTTCTCTAGACAATTCCGATTTCGGAATGGAAATGGGAGCATATCACTATCGATTGCGTTACGGGATTGCCTAGAACCCGTAAAGGTCGTGATGCGATTTGGGTGATTGTGGATCAACTGACCAATTCAGCTCATTTCTTTCCTATTCGTGGGTCGTACTCATAGGATCGTCTGGCAGAGTTGTATTGCTGAGAAATTATCAGATTGCGTAGGGTACTTTTAAGTACCATATCGGATAGAGATTCGCGACTTACCTCGCGATTTTGGCAGAGTCTGCACAAGACTATGGGCACAGAGCTTCGGCTTAGTGCAACATTTCACCCGCAGATAGATGAATGGTCTAAGTGTATCATTTAGACGTTGGAGGATCTATTTAGATCTTGTGTCGTGGATTATGGAGGTGTAGCTTATCGGTTGGCTTTACCTTTGACACTTGCGGGTGTTCACAACGTATTTCATGTTTCTATGCTGGGGAAATACGCACCGCGATCTGACCATGTTCTGTAAGAGGTTCCAATTCTACCTCAGTCTAATGCGACCTATGAGGAGATTCCAGTGCGGATTCTTGTTCGCAAGGAGCGTCAGTTGCGAAACAAAACCATCCGACTCGTAAAGGTTGGATGACAGCATCATACCGGATGAGGAGGCTACGTGGGAGCTGGAAGATACTATCCGAGCTCGACATCCTCATCCTTTCACTTAGAGTATGTGATGGTTCCGGAAATTTCTTGAGTTGGTTCTCGTATTTAAGTACGAAATTTGGGGACCAAATTTTTTATTAGTCGGGGAGAATGTAAAATACCAAAAATAAATAAATAAATAAATACCCTTGTTAATTAGAAAAAATATCCTATAGAATTTTCCAGGAATTTTCATAAATTTTTCTGGACTCAAATGGAAATTTCTATGGTAGTTTACGGGGAAAGATTTAAATAGGCTTTGGGAAAGCTTGTTTGAGTTATCTGCATTTGAGGGATGGTTGGGGATATAATTAAACCTAACCTAGTCTAAGAATTAAATGGTTAGGAATTAATTTAAACCTAGACTAAGTTTAAATCTTATGGATTAATTAAATGGATCTAGAGTTAAATTGCTTATAGGATCCAAACCTGACCCATTTAAATTGGACCCGACCCAACCGCTTCATTTCTATAACACCAACCGTTTCTTCATTTACTTCGCCGTTCTCTCCAGTTCCCAAATCGCGTTTTCTTCCTTATCCACCGCGCGACTCCATAGTTCCCCCAATCTCGCCGCCGCAGACCTTTCTTCTCCTCCCTCTCGGAATCTCGCGCGCCACCCTCCTCACCTCGCCGTCGCCCTGCAACCCACTGGCGCTCGCTATCCTCGAGCATAGTATCTCGCAATCCCCTTCTTCTCGCGATCTTTCTCCCTTCGGCAAGCGGCGATGACCCGCCTTGACAATGCCATGGACGCGTCGGCGGTGAAGGGGCACGTAGCTGGGAGTCTCCATCGGCAGCGGTTCAATTGGAAGTCGTTTTTCATGTTGATCGCCAAAGCAAGGTAAGAGTTGTTTTTCTCCTCAATCCTAGACAAGATCTAGGTTCTAGCTATGGTTATTTCTCGTTCTGAGTTTGATCAGTAGATATGGGCAGTGGCATGTTCCGGCGAGCAGAACAGGGGATAGGAGGGAGCACTGTCGGTGGAGGTTCCAACCGCTGGTAAGTCGATCTGTTTCGATATTTCTTTTGTTGATGTTGTTAATCCTGGTTGTCTGTGGCTGGGATTTGATCTATAATGTGTATGTGTTGTGCGTGTGTTGTGGAGTGGGCTGGCGTTGGACATGTGGTCGGCTATTCTTGAATGGAGGGTTACGGTGAGGATGAGGCAGTAGAGGAGAACCGTATAGAGGTTCTGTTTGTGCCATGTATATGGTCTGGGGGGTTGGTCATGTGAGCTGGGAAGGAGTTGTGTGGCTATGAGCAGGGAATAGCCAACTGTGATGATG
The DNA here is from genome assembly GCA_025175895.1 of Wurfbainia villosa. Lineage (NCBI taxonomy): Eukaryota > Viridiplantae > Streptophyta > Magnoliopsida > Zingiberales > Zingiberaceae > Wurfbainia > Wurfbainia villosa. The sequence goes on from CM045987.1 coordinate 12,542,522, forward strand.
AATTGGTATATGGGGTATTGTGGAGAGGAATCGATGAGGGTTGTTCCGGTGAATAGAACAGGCTGGGATGGCTGTGCATGAACTGTGATGTTCTGTGTGTGATCTATAAAATGGCTGTGAAGGGTTGTGATAGAGTTGTGGATGATGAATCAAGGGGTTAAGTTGTCTATTTGGGTTTTATTTTATTGTAGGTTGTAAAATTGGGTGTTGCGAAGAGTGGGATGTTTGCGTTCGTGTGAATAAGTTGGGAGTCCAAGAGAAGGAGCTAAGTTGGTGTGAATTGACCATGAGTGATTTGGGGATTTTCCTAATTCGTATTCGATAAAAAGGATACGAGTATAGAAAAAGATATAGTAGTAAATGTAGATATATTATCATATACTTGTACATAACCATAATTGTTGATTGTGGAGGATGTTGATACGAGACGGAATCTCTGATGTAAATACGGACAATGTAGTCTACATAATAGGTGGGTAATTTCCTACCTGGTCCGGGTAGATATATTGTATTCAGATTTAGTCATAGATATGAGCATGTTAGGTGTTCATATTACCTTGACCCTGCTCTTATTATCGTATGCTTGAACTAATCATTGGATATATTTATGCTCAATTGTTGATATCACATATACCCTATCATGATTTAGGAGTTATAGATGTGATGTAAATTGGCCTAGATGTTTAGTAGGGTGTAAATGTTAGTACGAGGGATGACCCAATTTATAAATTGGAAAAAAGTCATCTATGGGTAGGTAATGCCCTAAATGTAGGATTTATTTTCAACACCCGTATTTTGCATACTGTTACCAACCATGAGTTGTGTAAAGGTTAAGTGAAGGGTGATTAGAGTGTCGCTGCGGACTGGTGGTCCCAGCTTGATATGATTAGTCGAGTACGATTCTCTATCGGATAGAGAGTGCGTCGATCAGTTGAGTACGACTCTCTATTGGAGAGAGAGTTATGATCAGTCGAGTACGGTTCTCTATTGGATAGAGAGTTATGATCAGTTGAGTACGACTCTCTATAGGATAGAGAGTCTGTCGATCTGCTGAGTACAACTCTCTATAGGATAGAGAGTATGGATTAGATGGGTATGACTCTTTACTGAACAGAGAGTCTGTGGTAGATGGATGTACGTGTGACAGCATACACATGTCATTTGCATGCATTCTGACGACATAGTCTCCCATTGGGTTGAGAGAGTCGTCAATCATCTTGCCTCCTAGAGCACTCCCCGTGGAGTAACTGGTGTGAGGGCAGAGCATCTGTTGTGCCACACTCTACCACTATAGACGGTGGTAGTTGGAGTTGCGTGCAGTTGTCCTGGGTGCATGGTACTCGACCACTCATTGGTAGTGTTAGTCGGAGTGGCCAGTAGTAGGGACCCCCGTTGTGTAGCGAGCTCTTTACGCTCAAATGCTACTTGATCATACTTCCCACTCGGCCACTCTATAGCAGTGGTTGGTGTGAGTTGGGACAGTTGTCATGTCGTGCCACCTAGGCCACACTGGGGTCGTGGTAGCGAGTAGGGGTGAGCAGGCATGACCATGCATGCTGTATTGCCGTATCTGATGGCGCTTTGCATATTACCACATATATATACGTATATGCATGTATATATATATATATATGGATGGTTGAGATTAATATATATATAGATGCGGTCAATATATATATGATTATTTTGATGTTGCATTTTATTGTACTATGCTTGCTGCATTTGGGTGTACATCATATTCATGCATGTTTCTTGCATTTGTTATACGATTGTGTCGGATACTGATATGGGTTGGACAGACCATTAGACACCTTGACCTGTAGCTAGAGTATATTGTGAGTTGATCTACTCTTCCTGTTATATATATATATATATATATATATATATATATATATATATATATATATATATATATATATATATATATATGTGTGTGTGTGTGTGTGTGTGTGTGTGTGTTTGTGTGTGTGTGTGTGTGTTGGGATCTCTTTATGCAAAATAGCATATGCGCAACGGAAAAATTAGGATCCCTTCCAAGTGATCCTTGCGAAAGAAAAACTCGTACAAAAATAAATTTCTCAAAAGAAAACCTATCTTATAGGAGAATTCTACCTTTGTTGCGTGCCCTTTGCAATCCCGCTTTTCCTTGGATGTGTTGGATCTTTTAGCACGTTCAAATGTCCGTGCCTCTATATGTATCCACACGAGCAAGCTCTTGTCTCACAAAAGAAAACTAGAAGATCTCTCCTTTACTTCTTGCTAGAGAAGTCCCTAAAGGAGAGGAAGGTAGGGAAGAAGAGAAAGGAAGAAGAAGACTACTCTTCTTGCTAGCTTACACTCACAAAACCACACAACAAAAGCCTCTCCCACCAAGCTCTCACCAAGCCTTAAGCTCTAACTCAACCCTTTTGGCCGGCCACCCCATGGGGTGTTTTATAGGATTTGAAAAACCTTTCATCTCCTATAACATTCAATGCAATCAATGGAATTGAAAGATAATTAAACAAGGAGTTATCCTCCTTGTTTTGGCCGGCCACATGTGGAGGAAATCCAAGGGTCAAAACCCTTTGTCTCCTTCCAACTCATCAAGCTTAGGTGGCATGCTTATGTGGCATGCTTAGGTGGCATGCTTATGTGGCATTCATGGATGTTGAATTAATCTTATTAATTCAATAAGCTTATGTTATCATATTGAATCAATCTCATTAAATCAATAAGGTAACATATTGAATTAATCTTATTAAATCAATTAAGCTTAGCATATTGAATTAATCTCATTAAATCATTAAGCTAAAATTCTCATTAAGCTTAAGCTCCAAAAACCATTTTGTACTTAAGCTTATTCCCAAATTATTCTAGTCAAACTAGAATGCACTAATTCTTCTAATCATCATGCTCTTTGTGTGTGACCATATAGGCTCTCATAACGTTGGCAGTGGATCTAAACTCTTTTAGATACACAAGCAATGAGCGACATCTAGCAATACATCATTGCTACCCAAGTTACGAGATAAGTCAAGATCCGACTAACCTTTCCGTGACTACTATAATGTATGACCGTGTCCTTCTATCCTTGATATCAGATTGACCAATGAGGCATAGACCATGTCATCCTCGATCAATCTATGTGTTTCTTGATCCCTGAGTAAACTAACTCAAACAAATGAGTTCAATATCTCATATTGACTCATTCGAGCATGGCCATGCGTTTTAGTAGTTCTACTCAATCAAGGGGCCCATAGATATCACTCCCGTCATATGGGAGGGATAGATCCCATCTACATCACTCTCATTCCTCCGCATAATTTGTTATATATCCAGTAATCGCCTTTATGGTCCACCCTGTTACGGGTGACGTTTGACGATACCAAAGTACATAACTCCTTATGTAGGGAACCGTAGTGACTTTAGATTTGAGGACTATTCATACCAATAGTCACATGAGAAAGTTTATGACACTCATATGACGATCCATGAAACTTTCTCAAGATATATTCTCTAATATATACCCATGTGTCAACTTGATATCATATATCCATGACTTGTGAGATCAAGTCATCAATTGACCTACATGCTAGTCTTTATGTATTAATATTGCCCTTGCATATTAATACTTGACTAGGAACATTTAGGAAAGTGTTCTCTACAGCCTCTCATAATCAATTCTGCCAATTGATGTGCTGTAGATAAGAACCTACTTTTCTAGGGCATTAATATATATTTAATTTAGCTGGCACAAGCAAGACGTAAATATATAATAACCAATCCTTTGCCTTTATAGAATATGATACAAAATGTTCCCTATTCAACCATCACATGATTGGTTCTAGGGCTATAACTAACAATCTCCCACTAGCACTAGTACCAATCACTATGATATCTAATACCTAGTGACCTAGTGTGACTATCATGCTTCCTCTGTGCCAAAGCCTTGGTCAATGGATCTGCGATGTTAGCTTCTGTCGGTACTCTGCATATCCTCACATCTCCTCTATCGATGATCTCTCGAATGAGATGGAAGCGCCGCAGTATGTGTTTGGTTCGTTGATGTGATCGAGGTTTCTTAGCCTGTGCAATAGCCCCATTGTTGTCACAATAGAGGTCTATTGGATCTGCAATGCTAGGAACTACCCCAAGTTCACTGATGAACTTGCGGAGCCAAAGACCTCCTCTTTGTCGCATCGACGCAGCAATATACTCGTTGTAGAATCAGAATTGTGTCTGTCAACTTTTCCAACACGGCTCCACCATTCAGGCAAAACACGTACCCCGATTGCGATCTATAGTCATCCTTGTCTGTTTGGAAGCTTGTATCACTGTAACCCTTTATAGTTAGCTCCTCATTGCCTCCAAATATCAGGAAATATTCTTTCATTCTTCGTAAGTATTTAAGAATATTTTTGACTGCTATCCAGTGACTTTCACCTGGATCCGACTGGTATCTACTCGTCATGCTCAAAGCATACGAGACGTCAGGACGAGTACAAAGCATGGCGTACATGATAGACCCTATATCAGATGCATAAGGGATCTTATCCATGCGATCTCTCTCCTCCTTAGAAGAGGGAAATTGAGTCTTCGAAAGACTCACACCATGTGATAAAGGCAGAAATCCTTTCTTGGAATTTTGCATAGCAAAATGATCTAGCACTTTATCAATGTATGTACTCTGACTTAGGCCAAGTAATCTTTTAGATCTATCTCTATAGATCTTGATGCCTAAAATATAGGCAGCTTCACCTAAGTCTTTCATCGAGAAACAATTCCCTAACCATATCTTCACAGACTGGAGTGAGGGAATATCATTTCCGATGAGAAGTATGTTATCTACATACAAGACAAGAAATACAACTGTGCTCCCACTATTTCTCTTGTAGACACAAGGTTCATCTTCATTCTTGATGAAACCAAACTCCTTGATTGCATCATCGAATCAAAGATTCCAGCTTCGAGAGGCTTGCTTTAGTCCATAAATGGACTTTTGCAGTTTGCATACCTTTCCAGGATGCTTTGGATCTTCAAAACCCTCAGGCTGTGTCATGTACACATCCTCGAGTAGCTTTCATTCGAGCGGTTTTGACATCCATCCGTCGAGATCTCATAATCGTGGTAGGTCAGAATAGCAAGTATGATCCGAATGGATTTAAGCATCGTGAATCGTGAAAAGGTTTCATCATAGTCAATACCATGAATTTGTTTGAATCCTTTAGCCACCAATCTACCTTTATAGGTATGCTTATTACCATCCATGTCAGTCTTTACTTTAAAGACCCACTTACACCCAATAGGTTTTACCCCTTCAGGTGGATCAACCAAAGTCCATACTTGGTTAGTGTACATGGATTCCATTTCGGATCTCATGGCCTCTAGCCATTTCTCGGAATCTGGGCTCATCATAGCTTCTTGATAGGATGTAGGCTCGTCAAGATCGATAAGCAATACTTCACCGCTACCAAGAGAAAAGAATATCTCTGGGTTGACGACGGATCCTATCGATCTACGAAGAGGTTGGCCTACTTGAGCAGTGTGTTTGCTCCACAACTCTTTGGGCAACAATTTCTCATCCACAACACTTTGTGGTGCTTGTTCATTTTCCATCGAAGCCTTAGTGTTATCTTCATCTGAATTTCTTCAAGATGAATTTTACTCCCACTAGTTTTCTAGAAATAAATTCTCTTTCTAGAAAGACAAAGATTTCTGCAACAAACACCTTGCCATGTGTGGGATTGTAAAAGTAATATCCCTTAGTTTCCTTGGGATATCCTACAAAATAACACTTATCTGATTTGGGTCCTAGTTTATCTGAGACTTGATGTCTAACATAAGCTTCACAACCCCAAATCTTTATAAAAGACATTTTGGGACTCTTCCCAGTCCATAACGTGTATGGTGTCTTTTCTACGGCTTTTGATGGGACGCGATGTGAAAGCTACCGCTCTAGAGCTAAACCGAAAAGGAAGTAGGTAGATCACCTGCTCATCATTGATTGTACCATATCTAATAGAGTACGATTTCTCCTTCGGATACACCATTCCATTGTGGTGTTCCAGTGGAGTGAGTTGGGATATTATCCCACACTCACCAGTGATCACGAAACTCTTGACTAAGGTATTCACCACCTCGATCTGATCGAAGTAGCTTAATACGCTTACCAAGTTGGTTTTGTACTTTATTCTTGAATTCTTTGAACTTTTCAAAGGATTCTGACTTATGTCTCATCAAATATAAGTAGCCAAATCTACTCATATCATCAGTGAAAGTAATAAAGTACTTATAGCCTCCTCCGCCGACATTGAAAGGGCCACATACATATGTATGAGTCCTAACAAGTCCGTCGCTCTCTCGCCATGTCCACTAAATGGAGTTTTAGTCATCTTTCCTAAAAGACAAGATTCGCATATCTCATATGATTCAAAATCAAATGAGTCCAATAATCCATCTTTATGGAGTTGGGATATGCGTTTTTCATTTATGTGACCTAGGCGACAGTGCCAGAGATATGTTTCGTTCAAATTATTCGATTTGAACCGTTTGGTATTTACGTTATAAATTGGGTTTTCTAAATCTAGAACATAGAGACCATTCATAAGTGGTGCATTACAATAGAACATTTCATTCAAATAAATGGAACAACATTTGTCCTTTATTATAAAAGAAGTTTTTCTTGTCTAAACAAGATACGAGATTATGTTCTTTGTTAATGCACATAAAAGCACTCCTCTAGTTCTAAGATAAGCCCAAAGGCAAAGACAAAGAATATGTTCCTACGATTCTGACAACTTTTGCGCCATTGCCTACTCGTAGGTCCACTTAGCCTTTGCCATTAGTCTACTATTTCTCGGTCCACGCACATTAGTACAAATGTGAGATGCACATCGATCTAATACCCATGTAGAAGAAATAGATAGATTAACTTCTATAACGTAGTATACGAGCGTAAGTCCCACTTCTTTTATTCTTTACTTCCTCAAGGTAGACTTTGCTTCCACTTCCGTGTCGATCTCACCGCAATGGAAGCGATCCCCTTCCTTAGGTACTTTACCTTTACCCTTTGAAGTGGATGAATTGGCCTTGCCTTTGGCTTGGTCTTACCCTTGCCTTTGCGCTTACCTTTGCCCTTCTTGACCATTAGTACATTACTAACTTTCTTTTTGAGATTTGGTTGCTAGCTTCTTAACATCTTTGAGAATCTCAGCAAAGGTTTATCAATTTCATTCATGTTATAATTCATGACGAATTGATTATATGCTTGAACGATTGCGAGGATAACATCGGTTTGCCAATTCTTGGCTCAATGGAAAACCTAGTCTTTCAAGGTTCTCAACGCGTACCCAATCATTTTAAGTACATGAGTTCCTACAGGTGTTCCTTCTTGCATCTTGCATGCAAAAAGAGCCTTAGACACTTCAAAACGCTCGTGCCTAGCTTGTCCTTGATATAGTTGTTTTAAATGCTCAACCATATCATAGGCATCCATGTTCTCATGTTGCTTCTGAAGCTCAGAGTTCATGGTGGCAAGCATAAGACATGACACATCTAATGCATCATCTTGATGCTTCTTATAAGCATCCTTTTCAAGAACGCAGGGGGTGGGTGTTTTGTGGATAGAATTGCTCTAGGACATACAATTTACGTTCTTGCTTGAGGATAATCCTCAAGTTCCTATACCAGTCTAGAAAGTTAGCTCCATTGAGTTTGTCTTTCTCAAGGACAGATCGCAAGTTGAGGGGGTGTGTCGTGTTAGATGACATGGTGATCTACAACATTAAAATACAAAATTAAGTATCATACCTAAGTCATTTAATTAGGCCTTTAATTAAATGAGGCTCCTACTAAATTCTCATAGCTTTGATATGAGCTAATTATTGATGTAGGCAAACACATTTTGCTTACATCATTAGCTTCTATTTAGCTATAAATTTATATGGGATAAAGATCCACATCATAATTCATCTTGAGTTAGCTTTGGCTAATCGCCCAAGACGTAGTATGATTAGGTAGGCAATCTTTTGCCAATTACATCTGATGTAACTCTTTAATAGCTTTGGTTAAGTTTAGATTAGTTTAGTGCTTATTCCTAAACCAGCTTCCAGGCTGTGGCGAGGCACAGAGGCCTTCTTTGATATCGGAGCAACGACCACTTCTAAGACAAAGCTGATGTTCGGAAATCACACAAAACTAATTTTTAAAACTTATGTTCAAAGCTAATATATGCCTCTACTTTCTTAATTAAGTCTTAACCAAGTTTGATAGCGGGACATCACGATTGTCCACTCGCACTCTTCCAAGATAAAATGCATTGCTTTGCTTTGGCAAACCCAATAACAAATGATCGAGGAAGTAGTGAGTACCAAACTTTGGTAGGCATATCGTTTAGACTTATTAAGAAATAAACTTAAACATGCATCACATACATATTAGCATACATCACATATAAGCTAAATTAACATGCATCACATACATATTAGCATACTAAGCGTGTCATGGTTATGGCCCTTATTCTACAATCTTCTCAAGCCAATGAGAAGATTGATTGGCCAACATAGGGATAGGATCTTCTCCCAAGTGCTTCCTTTTGGTTGTCGTGTGTTGTTGACTTCCTCCTTGTAACATCATCTTCCAATGGACCCTCCATCTTTATTTTGTATATTACAAAAAGGAGAAATACTCGAGTTACATTTGAGTCTAAAACTAATTTTACAACATGATTTTTAGGAGAAAGGCACGACTCGCAGACCGTATTAAGAATTACAACACACATTCACAAACTTTTTGGGACTAGGCCATAACCATGCACCATGTCATTTTTAACTTTTAAAAGACATCGGATATTTTATTATGTTTGAAAAATTGCTAATGCAATTATCAACTCATAATAAAATTTATCCTACTTCTATATCATATATAAAATAGAGAAAAACTATTTTTCGATCTTTCATAAGTGGCTCGATACCACTGTTGGGATCTCTTTATGCAAAAATAGCATATCAAGAACGGAAAAATTAGGATCCCTTCCAAGTGATCCTTGCGAAAGAAAAACTCGTACAAAAATAAATTTCTCAAAAGAAAACCTATCTTATAGGAGAATTCTACCTTTGTTGCGTGCCCTTTGCAATCCCGCTTTTCCTTGGATGTGTTGGATCTTTTAGCACGTTCAAATGTCCGTGCCTCTATATGTATCCACACGAGCAAGCTCTTGTCTCACAAAAGAAAACTAGAAGATCTCTCCTTTACTTCTTGCTAGAGAAGTCCCTAAAGGAGAGGAAGGTAGGGAAGAAGAGAAAGGAAGAAGAAGACTACTCTTCTTGCTAGCTTACACTCACAAAACCACACAACAAAAGCCTCTCCCACCAAGCTCTCACCAAGCCTTAAGCTCCAACTCAACCCTTTTGGCCGGCCACCCCATGGGGTGTTTTATAGGATTTGAAAAACCTTTCATCTCCTATCACATTCAATGCAATCAATGGCATTGAAAGATAATTAAACAAGGAGTTATCCTCCTTGTTTTGGCCGGCCACATGTGGAGGAAATCCAAGGGTCAAAACCCTTTGTCTCCTTCCAACTCATCAAGCTTAGGTGGCATGCTTATGTGGCATGCTTAGGTGGCATGCTTATGTGGCATTCATGGATGTTGAATTAATCTTATTAATTCAATAAGCTTATGTTATCATATTGAATTAATCTCATTAAATCAATAAGGTAACATATTGAATTAATCTTATTAAATCAATTACGCTTAGCATATTGAATTAATCTCATTAAATCATTAAGCTAAAATTCTCATTAAGCTTAAGCTCCAAAAACCATTTTGTACTTAAGCTTATTCCCAAATTATTCTAGTCAAACTAGAATGCACTAATTCTTCTAATCATCATGCTCTTTGTGTGTGACCCTATAGGCTCTCATAACGTTGGCAGTGGATCTAAACTCTTTTAGATACACAAGCAATGAGCGGCATCTAGCAATACATCATTGCTACCCAAGTTACGAGATAAGTCAAGATCCGACTAACCTTTCCGTGACTACTATAATGTATGACCGTGTCCTTCTATCCTTGATATCAGATTGACCAATGAGGCATAGACCGTGTCATCCTCGATCAATCTATGTGTTTCTTGATCCCTGAGTAAACTAACTCAAACAAATGAGCTCAATATCTCATATTGACTCATTCGAGCATGGCCATGCGTTTTAGTAGTTCTACTCAATCAAGGGGCCCACAGATATCACTCCCGTCATATGGGAGGGATAGATCACATCTACATCACTCACATCCCTCCGCATAATTTGTTATATACCCAGTAATCGCCTTTATGGTCCACCCTGTTACGGGTGACGTTTGACGATACCAAAGTACATAACTCCTTATGTAGGGAACCGTAGTGACTTTAGGTTTGAGGACTATTCATACCAATAGTCACATGAGAAAGTTTATGACACTCATATGACGATCCATGAAACTTTCTCATGGCGGGTCAGTTCAGTATATATTCTCTAATATATACCCATGTGTCAACTTGATATCATATATCCATGACTTGTGAGATCAAGTCATCAATTGACCTACATGCTAGTCTTTATGTATTAATATTGCCCTTGCATATTAATACTTGACTAGGAACATTTAGGAAAGTGTTCTCTACAGCCTCTCATAATCAATTCTGCCAATTGATGTGCTGTAGATAAGAACCTACTTTTCTAGGGAATTAATATATATTTAATTTAGCTGGCACAAGCAAGACGTAAATATATAATAACCAATCCTTTGCCTTTATAGAATATGATACAAAATGTTCCCTATTCAACCATCACATGATTGGTTCTAGAGCTATAGCTAACAATATATATATGTTTGATATATATTCAGGTTGGATCATAGTAGCGTAGCAGACTTCAGGTATGTCTATATTTTTATGTTGTTTATTTGGTTAGACGGTATATGCTTGTATTTATATACTATGCTGATATACTTGTTGTACCTCTAGAGTATGTTGTTGAAAATACATGTGATATGACATATATACATGTTTTTCTATTACCTGCTGAGTTTTACTCACCACCCCCCACGGACCCTGGGTTTTCTGTCGCCCAGGTAACAGGTAGAAGACTTCGTGACAGCTTGGAGCACCGCCGGCTGACATCGTCTCATCTCACCTCCGAGGCTCCCGTATTGGTTTTGGGCTTTGCGTCTGCCGTGTATTGTATTTGGAGTTTTCGTAGTGTACTGTGTGGTGGACTTGTAGATTCGGATTTTGTCAATGTACTGTATGTGGTTGTGGTGTGTTAGTCATACCGGTATGCATGATGTGGATATATTGTATATGTTGGGTTATGGGTATGTCGTTGTATTAGTTTCCGCTGTGTTTCGTTATGTTGTTGTGTTTTTATTTGTTATGTTATTGTTATTGTGGGCCTACGGGCCTTGTATTAACCCGAAATGTTGTCACGTACAGGGGAGGTGTCATTCGTTTGATTTTCGGCTCGGCATGCTCTCGGGGCATGATAAAACCGATCAATGAGGGTATCAAAACAACCTGACTAGGCTCATAACCAATTGAATGGCATTGCATTGAGTAAATCACGAGCTTCAACTACTTTGTGAGCTTTACACCAGCCCTCAGCCATTGCGCCATAAGTAAAAACATTTGGCTCTAAAATATCATTACCTTAATCGGTAAAGTAATCATCAGAAATTTTCTCTTGGTATGAGGTCTTCAATATCGCAAATATTCTCGAAATTACTCCGATCCCATACTCCACTTGCCTATGTAGTGGCAAGCTTGGGAGTTCATCCGAAACTAAATCTGAATACTCTCGGATTATACGCACATTCGAGAGACATATTATAACATCATTTCAACAATTTAACTATCCGTAAGGATATGTCTATAGTAAAGGTATATCTATTAAAGACTAAGGACATCCCTTGACTTCTTGGTCGTTAGTCAACATCTCACTTGATGGTAAAGATGCCACCAACCCACAAAGTCGATGTATAGAAACCCTTCTAATCATATCTAAGAATGTTCTAATCATAGATACCTGTAAACTACCAGTATCTCTCAATATATCAACACATAGGGTAAACTAAAGTAATACCCCGACTGATCACTCCTTAGACCCTCTACATCTCCTCTTGAGTAAAGATGTAAATTCATCCAACTTCTATTCTTGACGGCTAAGTTCCTGTAGATGCAAAAGAACTACCATGGAGGAACTGAAATCAACTGCTGAAACTGAGATACGAACCTAGAACGACTGCAATGGAGGTGGTAAGATGCAAAATAATGAATAACTGCCAACATCGTAGAACGCTCTAACTCGGCAATGATATAGATGCATCTGGAGAGGTAACCGTTGATGTTGTCTGCATGAGTATTCTAAGATGTCTCCTACTGATATATGGAAGTATCATGGAACTCCAACTATGTCTGAGGTAGTAGATCGCTGCTGGTGTGATAACCCAATCTTCTATGATGATCTCTACTGTCAAGATTGTGAATCATCCTCCCAAAACAACATTGATAGTCTTCAACTGAGTCTTTGAAATACACCTTCCCCTCATATGCACTGGTTGCTTACGATAGCAACTGATGAACTAATCCAACAAATAATCTGACTCTGTGTGTCATCATGACCTGCACTGCACGCACATAATCACTTTGGAATCATTCTTCTGATTCCATTATTTAACTTGAAATGTCCGCCTATCGATCTCCAACTCCTAAAGCACTTGCTGCGGAGTTATTTCCATACACATGACTTGGTCTAATACCTTCCGATAGGATCTGATAGAAGATCCAAACATCTTAATCCGAATGTAACCCAATAAACCGTCGGTGGCTTAAAACATCCCAATCACATTCTCGAGCTATTAGGTGGTCGTAAACTCTGCAAGTCTAGCAACTCTGTATGGTACTCCCATTACTGAACAATCACCCTACCTATAGCTCAAGAATTCTCTAACAACGAGTCAAAGAAAGTGACGCGAGAAAATACTCTCTCACAATATCACTATACTATGACCAAGTGATGTGTTATTTCCCGAAGATTATTTCCCATATCTTCCACCAATTACTGGCTTGATCCCAATAATGTATGCAACTAACTCTACTTTCTCTGTATAACACAAGTTAAGTACTCAAAAGTACCTTCAAAGTTATACAACCAAGCACGAACAACTCAGGGATCAAAATCCCTATGAAACACCATATACTAACCCTCCACTATCTGCATCAGCAATAGCATACTTGCTTGTCCATTACCCCACAGGTAATGATCTGACTAGCATAATTAGTGAAAATCTCTAAGACAGTAATGTTTGATCTCCATAAGAAATGTGACTACCTAACCCCTGCTTTTCGACTACGTATCAGTTGGCTCTAAAAGGTACTTCACTTTTTCAAAAATAGGTACATGTCTAATAGACTCAACATGTCGTTCCCGTGGTCAACTCAACCCATGGTTGCGAATAGTGACTAACACACTACATGTTATTCCTTGTTATAAACAACTAAATGTATAGCCAACAAAAGGATATGTGATAACAATTAGCATACCTTAAACCTTGTAGCTCGGATATGTTCTACAATAGCCAGATCCCAAAACTCACAAAACTAAAATCGAGTAAAACAAAACTTGACATCTGAATAAAAATAAAATTCGAATAGTGGGCTTCGCAACCAAGGGCTCTGATACCAATAAAATATTACCCACCTGATATGCATACTATGTTGATGGTCTTCACATCCATGAATCTATCTCCAATCAAGGTCCCAGCCCGACTTCGATTCCAAAGCTTCTAATAAGCAATCTTACTCAAATTAGATCTAGATCCAATCCACTTCTTGATCCACCTACAAGTATACGATACAAATTAATCGGTTAAACTACAACTAAACTCAATTTCAATACCCTAAACATCTATAAACACAGTATTTACACTTACACTCAATCTACCAAGCTCAGATTTCACGGCTTCAACGAAACAAATTGATAACAAAGGATTTTACCTAACAATTGGTATCAGAGCCATGGTCCATGTCAAGCCATGAACCTTGAACGAAGAAAGTGGAGCTCCCATGTCCGGATCAAGAGGACCAAATAGTTGGCAGGAAGTCCGGGTGGGTTAAGGATCGAACATCAAGCAGTGGAAGTTCTTCGAGGATGGATAGGCTTGAGGGGGGCTCAATGTGGTCCTTCGTTTGAGGGGGGGGGGATTGTTGAGAGTATGGGGAATATAATCAAAGTCCCACATTGGTAAGACATGGAAAAAAATCATGTGCTTATAAGATAAAATGATATTTCCATTGGCATGAAGCCTTTTGGGTCAAGCCCAAAAATACAACCATGAGGGCTTAGGCCCAAAGTGGACAATATCATGTCATTGTGGAGATAAGTGAATCTTATAGGCACTAACATCATCCATGTATATTTTAGCATCCATGTTGCTTGTAAAATAGACAAGGATGAATCTGTAATATATCGAAAAATATATATATATATGTACATATATATAACAAATTAAATAAAAAAAATTAAAATAATATAATACAATAATAATATAATTTAATTACGAGATAAATAAAGTAAATTTATTTATCTATTTTATTAAATGGAAATTAATTATTTATTAGTATTTTAGTTGATAATTTTGAGATAAGCTTTTATCAGATTGGACTAAGTCTAATTGGCTTTATCCAATAATAAAGTTGAATATTTCAAAAGCGGAGATTTAGTTATGGATATTTAATAGAAAAGCTCCAGATAATTTTATTAGATTTTGAGATAGTCTATTTATTTTATCCGAAAGGTAAGCATTTTAGGATACAATTTTTAGGACTTTGGTTAATTGAATTAATCAAGGTTGATTAATTCAATAAAACCTTAAGTTATAAATAACCCTTGAAATTTCTCCTTTCCTGTTTTTATTCAGCGCCTTCTTCTCGCGCCTCTCGCTACTCGTGCACGCGGTCGGCGCCGTCACCGCCTCCTTCCGTACCACCGCCGCGCGCTGCCCTCCCACGCCGCGCTGGCCGAACCCGCACACGCACGCACCGAGCAGAACCTTTTCGTCGCCGCCTTTTTGTCTACTCGCCGATGCACACAGTGATCGCGCCTTCCGACCCGATCGCCGCCAGGCCGGCGCTGCCGTCTTCGCCGTTACTTGCTCTCTCTCCCATGTTTGCCCAAATCACCGGAGCTGCATCACTGCTTCTCCTCCTCATCGACCGCCGCCTGCCTTTCCAGATTGTGCGTCGTACAATTCTGATCGTGAGTTTTTCTTTTCTCGGTTTCTCCCTCTTACTTTGGTCATGCGACTGCTGTCGCCCGAAGCTGGGGAAGAGACGAGCAACCCCACCGACCCCCTTAACTGCTAGGTAACACATTAAAATTGATCGAGAGGAGCTTACTATACAAGAAACAACATAGTGTTGGGTGTTGATGGACAGAAAGGATTAAGCAAGGCCTCAATACTTGTCAGATTAAATGGCACATCAATTGAGTTCTGCAAGAACATTGTTTTGGCTGGTGTAGGAAATCTGTCAGTGAAGGATGACCCCTTAGTGACAGAAGATATACTTCAAGCAAACTTTCTGATTCCTCGGGATAGTTATGTACATGGTGGTAGATCCCTTTCTGAAGTGTGTTGTGAGCCTTTAAGAGATCTCAATCCGTGTGTTTCAGTTGAAAAAGCAAGAAGAAGAGGAGGTTAAATCAGTGTGAGGACTTTGATTGTGATAGATTCTCTGACGGAAAGACAGTTAGCACGGTCTACAGATCAGGTGGGTTTAACATCTTTAGAATTTAGTGCATGGTTTTATTGGTTATGTTGTTTACTTATGTTATTGCTGAGATATAAATAGGTAGGTAGTGTTGGTAGATGCTTACCTATTATTTGTTGGATTGGTATTATGATTGGACTAGTGAAATAGTATAATTAAGATAAGATTAATTGTTAGAGAATATAATTTTTCTCTTGTCTCGACTGTCAGCTATGTCTCCCATTCGTGGTTGAGAGGGTCTGCAGTAGAGGATATATAACTTTTCTCCCGTCTCGACTGCCAGCTATGTCTCCCATTCGTGGTTGAGAGGGTCTGCAGTAGAGGATTTATAACTTTTCTTCTATCTCGACTGCTAGCTATGTCTCCCATTCGTGGTTGAGAGGGTTTGCAGTAGAGGTTCTCTACTTTTAAACTATGGTTGCTTTGTATACCTGTGGTCGCTTATGTCTCTCATTCGTGGTTGAGAGGATCTACTGCGGAGTTATACTCTTGGACTACTCGTTCGAAGTTAGTGATAGTTGGATTCGTGTATCGTATGTAGCTAGATAGCTACCTTACATCTTGCCTGCCCATGAGACCCGGTCATGGTAGCATGTTGTTGCGTGCAGTCCATAGCTAGATAGCTATATACTCTGTCTGCCCACGAGACTAGGTCGTGGTAGCATGTCGTTGCTCGCAGACATGGAGTCTTTTATTGCTTATCTGCCCACGAGTCTCGGTCGTGGTAGCATGTGGTTGCCTGCAGATAGTGTCTTTGTATTACCTCGAGAGCCACGAGGCTTTGTTGCGGTATCTTGGTATGTATTGCTTGTAGATTGCAGTTGGTTGTATAAGTTGCAGGTGTATTTGTTATATTGTTGATCAGGTTAGTTGCAGACTGATATTGGTATTCTGAGGTTTGGGTTACTCTAGTTTGTTTCCTTTGACTTCCATTATATCCATTATGATTATGCACTATTTTCTATCCACCCACTGAGTGGTTGTACTCACCCCTCTTCTTTTATCCTCCAGGTTAGCTAGTAGAGGACGTGTCCAGTTGGCTTACCTTCGCGTCGCTCAGAGAGTCCCTTGCTGTGCTAGTCCCACTACATCATCGAGATGCTGTTTTATTTACTTTTTGTTATTGCATTTTGTTTATGCACTTTAGATTTTGGTCGCAGCTTGATTTGATGTCATAAAACTAATTTACTTTTAATTGATTTATATTTTTAGTCGTGCATGCATGTGGTTAATAAAATACTTATATTTCTATATTATTTCAAAGTTTTTATCTGATTTGGTTCTAGCGATGTATATCGGAATAATTGTCACTAAGGGGCTCCTCCGTCATTTGGATGACGAAGATGCCCCCGGGGCGTGACAGAATCCCTTAGCAATGACTCGAAAGACGCCATGGAGTCGATGACTAAAACATGCGACTTTTTAAGGCAGTAGACTAGTTGCATAATATTAGATTGACTTGTCAGAGAAATATTGACTCTAAGCGATCGATGAGTAAGATAGTGCAAAATACAACCCGAAGATAAGTTAATGAACACACGAACCACGGATGTCAATTCCGGACGACACAATAAGTTAGAACACATGGAAGATAAGTCTAAATGTCATTGTGATGATGGTGGTTAATGTTTGAAAATTTATATCTAAATGTTACTTGACTTGTTACACTCGATATCCTTGTATTATAAGTTTAATACGATATTTGAATTATTATATATTGTTAGATGTGCTTCGTGTAAAATTTTTTAAAATAGGTAAAAATAGTAGGTTGTATATTGGGGTGTACTGTTTTCATGTTTTTTTAGATTTAGCGGCGAAAAAAATTTAATCGTTGCTATTTTTCTAATGAAAACATATTTTTTTTTGTCAAATATGCAGTACCAGTTGACTGGAAACAACACCTAGTCGACTTCTTGAAATTTTTGATGAATGTTCACACAATTGCATATCAGTCGACTGATAGATAACATCAGTCGACTAATAGACTAATCTCTGCAATGAAACTTAATTTTGTTGCAAAAACTGTGACAAAAAAATATATTCGTCACAAAATAATGGTCATTAGTCGACTGATGTTACTGTAGCACATTGCAGAACTTGTTTTAGATGATTGACCGGTCGACTAATGCATTTTAGTTGACTGATAGATAGATCCTGTCCACTAATAGTCCGAATGTGGATTTTGCGATGAAAATATAAATTCGTCACAATGATTTTCATATTTGTCGATAATTTTGAAATGATTTTTAGAATTTGTTGTAAAATTTTGGATTTCTTTAAATTATATGGGAAGAAAAAGTGGAAATATTTGTGACAAAATTTTATTTTATCACCAAATGTACAATGAAATTGGGATTCAATGCAAACTCTACGACAAATTCTATTTTCGTTATAAATTTTGCAACAAATCTTAAATTTGTTGCAAATATTTTGATAAATTTCATGATGAAATATTTTCGTTGGACATTTTAAAGTATTTGGTAGAAAAATGCCATCACAGCCGTTTCGGCGGGATTAGGAAATTCTGAGATGAATTTCATATTCGTGTCAAATTTTACAATGAATTTATCTTTCATCACCAAATTTGCGATGAAACAATAAATCCGTCGCAAAATTTTGCAACGAAATATGAATTTGTTGTAGAATTTGTAATGATTTAATAATTCGTCGTAGAATTGGCGATGAATATAATATTCGCCAAATATTTACAATGAGTTTTGCAACAAATTATAAATCGTTGCAAAATTCATCCTAATTTAGCTGCCCAACCTCCTTTTCCCCTTCTCACGCTCCGATCGCTCCCTCTCGGTATGTTTCGTATCCTCTTCCACCATCGGAGCCGACGTCGAATATGCACAAATCCTCTGAAATTTTAAACTTCTATTTCCATTGACACATCCTAGAAACTTTTAGAATAAAATTTTAATTTCATTTTTAAAGTATCACTATACCTCAAAAAAGCTATAAAGTGACAATTTTATTATAGTTAGATTAACTAACTTTCCACTCAAAGTTAACACACTCTATATTCATTTAGTGTGAGAGGATCACACTTTTGGAACTCAATACCTATTTGAGATCCTTGGATTTTCTAAGTATTCACTAGGGATAATCTCCCTTGATATATTCCTTATGACTCTCTTAAGTGTTGATGCAGAGAGAATCACTCATTGGTTTTGATGTATGAATCATAGTTAAAGTTAAGATTTATTTGTATTCTAATATCAGTGGTAAGTGTGCAGGCTTAACAGGAAGTCCTAGTAGGTCGTGTTGACCAGATACTAGGAAAATGTCTTGACAGATCAATAGGATTGGACACCAAGTATGAAGTCCAGATGGGTTGAGTGGACCGGACATTTGGCATGAAGATCGATTGGGTTAGAAGACCGGACAATCGACAAATATTCTAATTGGGTAAAGTAGACCGGATAGCTGGTGGAAGCCCTGGTGGGTCAAATTAGATGTCAAGAATGGTAAGTCCGGTAGAGCAGCCGACAGGTAAGCCTCAAGTGGAGAGGTGAGACCGAGTCCTCTTTAGGGGTACAAAGCTAGGCGTCGATCCGACGAAGAGTCCGCGTGGGACTTAGAAGTCAAAATCGAGCAATATTACTACTGCTATCATATTTGATATTATCTATTGGTGCTAATCTTGTTTTACAACGATTAGTCGACTGAATGGATTCCAGTCGACTGGATACGGGTCAGTCGACTAGATACCTAGTTGGCAGGATTAGATGGTGATCGATCGAAGATCTGGCACGGCAGATGGAAAGAGTTTCAGTCAACTGGGAGTTTTAGTCGATTGAAGAGGCAAACATCTCGATGCAGAGCCGAGTGACTTGGAATCGATTGGAGCGTGTTCAGTCGACTGGAAGACCAGAAGTTCCATATCGACGGGCTGATGTGGAGTCGACTGGAATGCCTTCCAGTCGACTGGAAATGATTTATAAAACAAATGCTCGACCAGCTCCTACAAGAACACTGCTACAATGTCAAAGTGCTATCTCTATTCATCCTCATCCACTAGAGCTTCATTTCCTCACAAAGATGCATTTTCGACACTCCGTGCCTACTTCGAAATTTCCATTAGTGTTGATATAACTTAGCTCTTATTTTTTGTACTCATTTTCACTTGTATGTACTTAATTTCAAAGAGAGGGTAGAGTGTTATCCATCTCTCATTTTTGTAAAAAGCGAACCCCTACAAAGTTCAGAGTTCTCGAGTCAGAGGGTATACAGTGATTGCCCATCGAGGTAGCTTTCGGAAGAGCTATTGGTCTTGGAGTAGCAACCCAGTTAGGGTTGTGAACCAAGTAAAAGAAGCTTGTGTCTATCTTATTTTATTTCCGCTGCATACTCTTTAACGATTTCAAAATATAAAATATAAGTTTTAAAATCTAAAGAAAATTGTAACATCCGAGATTCACCCCCTCTCTCGGAGTATTTCGATCATACAATTGGAATCAGAGCGGGAGCGCTCCAAATTTAGTGCAACCACCATCGAGAGCATTAAAATAATTTTCTTTAATTATCTTGTATTAGAATATATTTTTTTAATTTTCTTCCATTAGAATAATTTTCTTGCATTACAATATTTTTCTTTAATTTTCTTGCATTAGAATAATTGTTTTCACTTAGAATATTTTTTATTAATTTTTGTCACAAGAATAATTTTTGAATTTTTGTCACTAGAATAGTTTTTGCAATAATATTCATTTTTGGATTAGAATAATTCTTGCATTAATTTTGTCTTAGAATAATTTTTCAATAATATTCATTTTTGGATTAGAATAATTCTTGAATTAATTTTTTCTTAGAATAATTTTTGCAATAATATTCATTTTTGGATTAGAATAATTCATGCATTTATTTTGTCTTAGAATAAATTTGGCATTAATAATTTTTGCATTAATATTTTTTTTCCTAGAATAATATTTGCTTTTGCATTAGAATAAATTTTTAATATTGCTTTAGTGTAAATTTACTTTTTGCACAATATTATTTAATTTTTATAACTCTAGGAATAATTTTGAAAAATAAAAATCTATATTTTTTTATATATAAATATCGCATTTAGAGGGTTTAAGCACCGTTTGCCCTCCTCTTTTTATGGAGAGGATTTTCCCTCTTGGAATAGGCAAATGGAGTGCTTTCTGAAAACCGACCTAGAGGTTTAATTTTCGATTAGGAAAGGGTTCGTAGCTCCGGTGGACGACTCGGGAGAGTTGTTAGATCCGGAGAAATGGACTGCAAACATTAGGAAAAAGGCTCAAGGCTTTAAACACCTTGCAATGCGGACTTACAAATGAAGAGCTAAGTAGAGTCGGGTCAGTTCAAAATTCTAAAGAATTATGCGATAAATTAATTAAATTTCATGAACATGATAACTTGAGTCAACCCGAGGATGGTTTTGATGGCAAGAACGAACAAAAAGGGAAAGAAATCCAAATCAAGTAAAAGGAAAAAGGAAGGAAGCATCTAAGCCAACCATGGATAAATCATCATCGGACAAGTCAGATGCTAAAATACTGAGACAAGTTTTGTAGTATTCATGGTGTTCAACGAGTCCGAAGTCGAGATAAACTCCGAGTCCGAGTTTGAGAGAAGCCACAGATCCGCATCCGTTTTCGGAAGGACTAGACGAGGTAACATCTTCCCTAGAAGATAAATTGTATAACATTATTGCATGCTTAGGTAGGAAACTAGCCAAGTCCGAGAATCGAGTCGACTTACTTCTTGATGAAGTCCAAGTACTTAAGGAGCAAGTCAACTCGAACACTTCGACTTGACAAATTAAGGATAGAGACTCATCTCAAGTTGTAAAGCTTGAGGAAGAGAACTTAGTCCTAAAAAGGCAAGTAGAAGATCTCACCCGATCGTTGGAAAGGTTCACTTTCGACTCCAAGTATCTAAACATGATGCTTGGGTCTCAACGAGCCATATACAACAAGTCCAAACTCGGATACAAGGCTAAGGACATAAATAGATCATACATGTCCTTGTTTAATAGAAATGCTAAGGGTCGAGTCCAAACATGGGTTTCTAAGACTAGCTTAGTCAACCAAGTTGGACCAAATCAATTTTGGGTTCCCAAGAGTCAAGTTCACTTAGTGAACAAAACTCAACTAAGTTATCACTTTGGGGGAGCTAACACTTTGCTTGTTTCTTTGTTTAGTTAAATTATTACATGTATTAGTTTACTTTACTTGCTTAATTTAGAATGGACTAGATAGTAAACAAAGTAGTTTACACTTGAACAACCTAGTACTAAGACAAAGTGAACTGATAGTAAGTGTGGGAAGCTCTTCGAAGTGCATGTCTAGGAAGTGGTCGTTGTTCCGATATCCAAGAAGGTCATGTGCTTCACCACGACCTGGTGCACTAAGTCAAGTGGAAATGACCGAAGCTAACTCACTAAGTCTTTGACTAGTTAGACCAAGACTTAGTCTAAAGTGAATCAAGTACTTGATTCCTTCATTGACTTTGTCTAGGAAGTGGTCCATCCGATATCCATGAAGGTCGTATGCCTCGCCATGACTTAGAAGTCAATGGTGGAAAAACCTACTTGACTAGCTCAAGCTAAGCTTGAATCTAACACAAGTTTAAAAACTTTCAAATTGCTCACTAAATTTAATTAAGATAAAAAGAAATCCTCATCTCATAACTCCCATAGGAGTAACGTGTATTGAAAGCCTAGCTTGGATGAGATGATTTATAATTTAATCAAGCTTAATTAGTTTAATACAATTTACATAACTTAATAAATTTACTGAACTAAACTTAACAAATTTATTTAACAAATTTACTTAAACTAAACAACTTAATTAAACTTGACAAATTTAAACAACTTAACCTATCAACCCAATCAATCTAAACAACTCAATTATAATCAACTCAACCATTGTAGTATACGGAAAAAAATTTATTATATGGATTAACCCCTTTAATTAATTGGGTTTAATTAGTGGATTAATTGAGTTTGATTAGCTAGTTGGGCTGAGTCCATTGGGCTGGCTTTGTTGGGTTGGAAATGGGCTTGGGCCGGTAGGCTTGAGCCGGTTCAACAAATTTCTGAACGGCTTTTAAATCCCGAACCCAATCAACGCATTTCCTCAGATTCCTCCGCGATTTCTTTCCCCGATTTCTTTTTCCCATTCCCGATTATCGCCCTCTCCGCCGCATGCGACGACCTCGTTGTCGCCACCTGGTCACCGGAGGTTGCCTTGAGTGGAAGATCGTCAACCATTGACCCTTGTGAGTTAGATTTGCCAGTGATGTCGTCGCGAGCTTGAGCTGCCATCGTTGTTGAGAGGGGGAACCACCGTCAGCCTCGTCGGTGAGATGTTCAGTTGATTCTTCTCTTCCCCATGTGCAGTCTCATTGTCGCTCGAGCTCAGGTCATTGTCGTCGAACAAGCTCAGATTGTTGCGGTCATCTCCCTCAGCCACCACCGCGAGCTCCTCAGCCATCGTAGTCACCTTGGATTGACGATGCCCTTCTTCTTGCATAAGACCGATCAGTGAGCTCAGCGTTAGCAAGATCTGCATCGCTGCCGATTCAGTGAGTTGAGCTCAGATTTTTCGTCGGTGAACAGGGGATGAGGGGGCTGCCGGTGGAGATCTAGGATCGGAAAGTTGATTTACCTTTGCTATTTCTATGTTAATTGCTATATTTTTCATGGTATGTCAATGCCTATGGAATTTGTTGGTTTATGTCAAAGGATTTTGGAGTTGAATCTGCAATTGGAATGGTAACCTATTGATTTAGGTGTGGTACGGTGTTCTGATTGTCTCCAAGGGTAGTTCGGATCATTGTGTAGAGAAGGGGGCAGTAGCAGATTCGGTGAACAGAGCTCTGCTTTTCTGGTGAAGTATTAATGGAGTTGCGTGAATGGTAGTGGGAGTGCAAGGTAAGCTTTTATTTAATTATGTGATTAGTTGGATATTAAGCTGATATAGATTTGTTCTGTGCTATTGAAGGCTTGATTAGGTTAATTGGATAACTAGATCAATCTAGTTGATTGAGATACCAGGTTGATGTAAGATTTGATTCGGTCATTATCGATATGATGAAATGTGATTAATTTGTTTAGATTGGATGTTGCTAAGTGGATCAAGAAGCAGTATAGAGAAAGCTCAATTTGGTAAGTTTCAATTTGGATTCAGCTAATTGTACCATAGAAGAGTTATCTATATGATTGATTAATTGCAGTGAATCTATGATAACTATCTAGACTTAATCTGGGTAATGATGTGAAAATAATGGATGGTGAGGAAGTGTATGAGTTTACACTACTATGGGATTTGGTTAATCAAATCAGGGATTAAGATTAAGTTAGATACCTACCGGTTGTTTATATTCATTTTTGGTTATATTCTGTGTTATTTACAGGATCTTGATTTGGGATAGATTTACGGATGTGAAGACAGCTGGTAGTTCACATATTAGGTGGGTAATATCTACCCTGGTTTGGTAGTTTGATCTGAATCTGGTGCACGAATTTGGACTTATGCTATTACTTTGATCTTAGATCCACTCTTATTTAATCATATGCTTGTACTGCTTTGACCTTTGAGATATATTGTTGTTACTTCATTGATTATCTAGCACGGATATGAACTACAAACCCTATTGTGTGTTAGCTGATGGATGTTCAGTAAGTACCTGTGGTTAGGGTTATCTTTGTGACCTCAAATTGGGTTACTGTGTACATCACTAGGGTTAGGTGATGGATTAGATTATGGAGTCGATTGTTGTATCGTATACTTATTAGTTGTGCATCTATGGTGGATCTAGTTGTCTGTGCATAGATGAGTGTGTGGTTGTCAGTATGTGGCCATGGACTAGAGGTCCTAGCATGATGGTATATCCATTATGGATTGTGTGTCTGTGTATGGTTATATGGATGGTCGATAGTATCTCGCTACTGACTAGAGGTCTTAGCATGGTTGACTGTCAGATGTGTATGACTCTTTGTACGATAGAGAGAGTCTTGTGGATTGTAGTCCTTGCATAGTTGACTTTTGGTTGACCAGGACTCCCCGTGGGATAGGGAGTGTGGCGAGGATACATGTATGGAGCTATGCATCATTACATTGCATGCATACTGGTGATTAGGTCTCCCTTGTGGTTGAGAGGATCGTTAGTCATCCTGCCTTTCCAGCCACTCAGGATAGTGGTTGCAGGGTTGAGTACAGAGCATTGTTGTGCGTGTTGTTCTCGGCCACTATGGATGGTGGTAGCTGGAGATGCACACTTGGCCACTGTACGGAGTGGTAGTTAGCGCACTCACCCACTATAGACGGTGGTCGTGTGATGTGCAGTTGTCCTGGGTGCAGTGCTCATCTACTCATGGGTAGGGACGGAGCGGCTAGCAACAGGGACCCCCGTGTGAGTAGCATATAGCTCTATGGTGGCTAGCTACTATTTCATACTACCCAACTCGGTCACTCGAGAGTGGTGGCGACTGGAGTCGGGATAGTTGTCATGTCGTGTCACCCTGGCCATACTGGGGTCGTGGTTGGACGGGTCCACAGACATAGCCATGCATGTGCATTGCTAATATATATGTATGCATGTATTCGATATGTGTTTTACATATGCCTGTGAGATGCTGCATTTGATTGAGCTACGATTCCTGCATATGCTTATACATCATGATACATGCCATTTGCATATTATATACTACTGTGTGTTGAGCATGATATATATGTTGGTCTAGACTATTGTATGCATTTGATTAGCGTCATGTCATAGTGTGGTATGGACCGGGATGTTATTACATGTGATTATATACTATTCATATGTCTGAGTGTTGGTCAAATTTGGGATTGACTTTATACGTTATATGGGTTATGTTATTGTATATCTATTCAGGATAATATAACTTATGGTGTTGCATACCGTCAGGTACGTTGGTACATTACTTCATGTTCTGTTGATCAGTTTAGTATATGCATTAGGTATGCCTATACTGTGGTTACTTGTTATTAGATTTGGATAGGACTGTATATCTATTGGACTCATGTTGTATACTTGTAGATCTTCACATGTATACTTGTAGATCTCTATATCCTGTATGTTGTTCATGCACTTTCTACATATTACCCCTAAGTTTATACTCACCACCCTGGACCCTGGGTTTCCTGTCGCCCAGGTAACAGGTAGAAGATTTTCTTGGACGTTCGGAGCTCCGCCAGCTGATCCCATCTCACACCGAATGGATGGATATGTATTCCATATTGTTGTATTCTTATGGATTGTTGTTTTGGGATTTTACCCTGTGTTGTTTCCGTTTTTACGATATATGGATGTGATGTATGTATTTGGTCTTTGATGTGGTTTCTATTATGTTTCTTATCGTGTCAAGTCACTCCATAGTGCATAGTTGGGTCTTTGTATCTTGTTTATCCATCAGTATGTTTCCACTATGTTTGGTACATTGATGTCTTTATATTATATTGTCGTTGTGGGCCTACGGGCCTTGTGTTAACTAGAAATGTTGCCACGTAAAGGGGAGATATCGTCCGTTTGCTTTTCGGCATGGCATACTTTCGGGGCGTGACAATTTTATTGGTATCAGAGCCCTAGGTTACGAAGTCCACTTTCGGATTTTATTTCGTTCGGACATCGAGTTTTTCTTTACTCGATTTTGGTTTTGTGAGTTCTGGGATCTTACTATTGCGGACATCTCCGACCTACAAGGTTTAAGGTATGTTAACTGTTATTACATATCCTTCTGTTGGCTATGCATTTAGTTGCTTATAACAGGGATGACTTGTAGGGTGTTGGTTAGTATTCGTAATCGGGGTTTGAGTTGACCACGGGAATGATTTGTTGAGGTTATTAGACATGTACCTGCTATCGAAAAGGTAATTACCTTTGAGAGCCGACTGATACCGAGTTGGAAAGTAGGGGTTAGGTAGTCATGTCTCTTATGGAGATCAAAGATTACGATCTTAGGGATTTTCACTAATTATGCTTGTCAGATCATTACCTGTGGGGTAATGGACAAGCGAGTATATTATTGCTGATGCAGATATTAGAGGATTAGTTTGCATTGTATCATAGGGATTTTGATCCCTGGGTTGGTCGTTCAAGATTGTATAACTTTGAGAGTACTTTTGAGTACTTAACTCTTGTTATATGAAGATAGTGGAGTTGGTTGCAAACAATTATCGGGATCAAGCCGATACTTAGTGGAAGAGGCAAGAAATAACCTTCGGGAAATCACACATCACTTGGCCACGGTGTAGTGATGTTGTGAGAGAGTATATTCCCACGTCATCTTCTTTGACTCATTATCAGGGAATTCTTAAGCTTCAAGTAGGGTGATCATTTGATAACGAATGTACCATGCAGAGCCGTTAGACTTGCGAGGGTTACGACCACCTAATGGCTCGAGAATGTGATTGACATGTCTTAATCCACCCACGGTTTATTGGTTGACATCTTGATCAGGATGTTTGGATCTCCTACTAGATCCTACCGGAAGTCCTTAGACCGAGTTGTGTATAGAAATGACTCCGTAGCAAGTGTTTTAAGAGTTGGATATTTGATAAGCAGACATTGCAAGTCAAATTATTGGAATTAGAAGTCTCCGAATGTTTGACAAAAGGAGCAAGATTAGAGTCATGAGTCACGAGCGACTATTGGAGAGTTTTAGATCATAGAAGACCGACTGCAGATTGTCAGCATCTTCACCTGTTTATCAGCAAAATCAAAAGAAAGACTCCGAAGAGATTATGTGTGTACAGTGTGGGTCACGACGAGACGCAGAGTCAGATTATCCGATGGATCATTTTATCCATTTCTACTATAAGCAGCCAGTACATATGAGGACGTACTTTGAAGACTCAGTTGAATACTATGGATGAAGCTTTCAAGAGGATGATCCACAACCTCGGAAGCCAAGAACATCGCAGAAGATTGGATTATCACATCAACAACGATTTACTACCTCAGACATAGTAGGAACTCTTTGATAGTTCCATGCGGAAGAAGCGAGTTACTCAGCAGTATCAGCAGAAGACATCTCAGAAGACTCAGATGCCCATACGACAACTGTTACATCCCTAGGCGGGGTTATGCTTTGTATAGAGGAGAGGGTTTATGATGATGGTCGTATCTATGTTGTATTCTTCAGACGCAGTTGTACAATTTGTAGAGTTGGAGCGTGCTACGATGATGACAGTTCTTCAGTATTTTACAGCCGGATGTGTACCCTTTGCCAGTACAACAATGTTTACTATCTCCGTTACAGTTGTTTTAGTTTGTACCTCAGTTCAGTAGTTGACTTCAGTTCCTCCATGGTAGTCCTTTGCACTTACAGGAGCTCAGCTGTCAAGAGCAGAAGTTGGACGAGTTTACATGGTTACTTGGGAAGAGGTATAGAAGACCGAAGAAGTGATCATTTGAGGTATTACTTTAGGTTACCCTATTTGCGGATGTATCGAGAGATACTGGTAGTTATAGGTAGCTAGGTCTAGAATATTCTTAGATAGGATTAGAAGGGTTCCTATCGACTTGTGGGTTGGTAATTTTTCTCTACCGTCAGGTGAGATGTGGATCAATGACCAAGAAGTCAAGGGATACCCTTAGCCTTTGCTAGACATACCTTCACTATAAAACATATCCTTACGAGTAGTTAAATTGTTGAAATGAGGGTATAACATGTATCTCGGATGTGCATATAATTCGAGAGTATTCGAATGTAGTTTCGGATGAACTCCCGGGCTTGCCACTGCATGGGCAAGTGGAAGATGCGATTGGGGGTGATTTTGGGAATAGTTCCGATATTGGAGGCCTCATACCGGGAGATGGTTTATTGGTATTAGTGTTGTTAAACATTGTGGAAATCAGAAGAACATAAGTTGCGATTATAGGAGGTATTGGAGGGAATATTTATTCATCCCGGTATTTCTCTTGAGAGGATCTAGAACTCTTTGTTAAAAGAGAGATGAACCTTGGAGGTTATGCATCGATTATCGATGTTGGAACGCGGAGGCTGTTGGAAATGGATATCCTTCATTAGGGATAGATGATCTATTTAGATCAGCTTAAAGGACACCGGTGTATACTCTAAGGTTGAGTTATAATTGGAGTGTTGATATTGTAGTGACTTGATGTTATACAATTACCCTTGTGGGTGTGATGATTGATATATCATTAGCTTAGAGTAAAAAGGATGCAGGTGTGTAGGAGATGTTGATAATTTCATTCGACTTATTAACGATTTAGTCATTCATGAAACGATTAGACCAGTTGGTGGTTGTTGTTTTAGATGATATAGTTATGGATATATTCACGATCTTAAGGAAAGTTGTGTTTCCCTAGATTGATTTGGTATTTACCATAGATGAGGATAGGATGTTTTAGCGATACTATACCGCCGACTTGTTGGACCAAGAAGGTGATGGAAATCACCTAGTCGGAAGTTTGTGAAGCTAGGTTTCAGAGCCTAGATGGTGACTAACTTTTGCATCAGTGTTAGTTAATTCGTCCGATATGGATGGAAGGGTATTGTACGCAGATGCATCATTTTAGGGATTAGGAGCAATTCTGATGCAATTGAATGAGACGTATATTATGTGTATGCTAGTTGAGAAACTAGTGAGATTAGTCATTATAGTCTTCCAGTTATTTCCAGTTCTGTGTGACAGAGTGAATTTTGGACATTAGATTAATTTCTCTTGTGAGAAAAAATCTCCGTCTCTGGGAAGGATAGTGGTTCCCAGAGTTGCATTCGCTTTAAGAAGAGTTGTTTCAGGAGACTCTTCATTCGAGAGTGATGATTTATTCGGAGTGTATCTGAAAATAGTGAGTATTGAGACGTTCATGTTGGTGGAACGATATATGGGACACGGTTGATTTCGTAGTTTGATGTTGGGTATGCCAACAAGCAAAGGTGGAATATTTTGATCGGTAGGGTTACGTACCGTGATGAAGTGGGAGACTAGTATGTTAGACTATGTTGGGAGGTTATCTAGAATTCGGAAAGGATTTGATAGGATTTGGGTTGTCGATGATCGATTAGCTAGGTCCGCTCATTTTCTTTCAAGCCGTAAGATGGACTTCGTTGGATCTCTTGATGGAATTATATCCATGGAGTATCCTTGGATATCATTTCTGATAGTGATTCATGATTCACCTTACGATTCTGACAAAGTTTCCCATCGGTTATAGATATAGAGCTCCACTTTGGTACAGTTATTTACCTTTTAATAGGTCGGTTGAGAGTGTATATAAGAGCTGAAAATATAATATTCGAGCTCAGTACCCCACTTAGTCACTTGAGGTGTGACTTTGCTCCGGATACTTGAGATGGTTATTGGGACATCTCGTACTCACACATGAGTTGGAAATTTGGGGACCAAATTTTTATTAAGTGGGGGAGAATGTAGTATACGGAAAAAAAATTATTATATGGATTAACCCCTTTAATTAATTGGGTTTAATTAGTGGATTAATTGGGTTTGATTAGCTAGTTGGGATGAGTTCATTGGGCTGGCTTTGTTGGGCTGGAAATGGGCTTGGACCGGTAGGATTGAGTCGGTTCAACCAATTTTCGAACGGCTTTTAAATCCCGAACCCAATCGATGCATTTTCTCAGATTCCTCTGCGATTTTTTTCTCCGATTTCTTCTTTCCATTCCTGATCGCCGCCCTCTCCGCCGCAAGCGACGGCTTCGTTGCCACCACCTGGTCGTCGGAGGTCACCTTGAGCGGAAGATTGTCGACCGTTGACCCTTGTGAGTTAGATTTGCCACCGATGTCGTCGCGAGCTTGAGCTGTCATCGTTGTCGAGAGGGGGAACCGCCGTCAGCCTCGTCGGTGAGATGTTCAGTTGATTCTTCTTTTTCCCATGTGCAGTCTCATTGTTGCTCGAGCTTAGGTCGTTGTCGTCGCACAAGCTCAGATTGTCGCGGTTGTCTCCCTCAGCCACCACTGCGAGCTCCTCAGCCATCGCATTCGCCTTGGATTACCGATGCCCTTCTTCTTGCGCAAGATCGATCAGTGAGCTCAGCGTTAGCAAGATCTGTATCGCTGCCGATTCAGTGAGTTGAGCTCAGATTTTTCGTCGGTGAACAGGGGACGAGGGGGGACTGCCAGTGGAGATCTAGGACCGGTAAGTTGATTTACCTTTTCTATTTCTATGTTAATTGCAGTATTTTTCATGGTATGTCAATGCCTATGGAATTTGTTGGTTTATGTCAAAGGATTTTGGAGTTGAATCTGCAATTGGAATGGTAACCTATTGATTTAGGTGTGGTATGGTGTTCTGATTGTCTCCAAGGGTAGTTTGGATCATTGTGTAGAGAAGGGGGCAGCAGATCCGGTGAACAGAGCTCTGCTTTTCCGGTGAAGTATCAATGGAGTTGCGTGAATGGCAGTGGGAGTGCAAGGTAAGCTTGGATTTAATTATGTGATCAGTTGGATATTAAGTTGATATAGAATTGTTCTGTGCTATTGAAGGCTTGATTAGGTTAATTGGATAACTAGATCAATCTAGTTGATTGAGATACCAGGTTGATGTAAGATTTGATTCGGTCATTATCGATATGATGAAATGTGATTAATTTGTTTAGATTGGATGTTGCTAAGTGGATCAAGAAGCAGTATAGAGAAAGCTCAATTTGGTAAGTTTCAATTTGGATTCAGCTAATTGTA
The DNA here is from genome assembly GCA_025175895.1 of Wurfbainia villosa. Taxonomy (NCBI): domain Eukaryota; kingdom Viridiplantae; phylum Streptophyta; class Magnoliopsida; order Zingiberales; family Zingiberaceae; genus Wurfbainia; species Wurfbainia villosa. The sequence goes on from CM045987.1 coordinate 12,573,975, forward strand.
CCATAGAAGAGTTATCTATATGATTGATTAATTGCGGTGAATCTATGAAAACTATCTAGACTTAATCTGGGTAATCATGTGAAAATAATGGATGGTGAGGAATTGTATGAGTTTACACTACTATGGGATTTGGTTAATCAAATCAGGGATTAAGATTAAGTTAGATACCTACCGGTTGTTTATATTCGTTTTTGGTTATATTCTGTTTTATTTGCAGGATCTTGATTTGGGATAGATTTGCGGACGTGAAGACAGCTGGTGGTTCACATATTAGGTGGGTAATATCTACCGTGCAGTAGTTTGATCGAATCAAATTGCACGAATTTGGACTTATGCTATTACTTTGATCTTAGATCCACTCTTATTTAATCATATGCTTGTACTGCTTTGACCTTTGAGATATATTGTTGTTACTTCATTGATTATCTAGCACGGATATGAACTACAAACCCTATTGTGTGTTAGCTGATGGATGTTTAGTAAGTACCTGTGGTTAGGGTTATCTTTGTGACCTCAAATTGGGTTACTGTGTACATCACTAGGGTTAGGTGATGGATTAGATTATGGAGTCGATTGTTGTATCGTATACTTATTAGTTGTGCATCTATGGTGGATCTAGTTGTCTGTGCATAGATGAGTGTGTGGTTGTCAGTATGTGGCCATGGACTAGAGGTCCTAGCATGATGGTATATCCATTATGGATTGTGTGTCTGTGTATGGTTATATGGACTGTCGATAGTATCTCGCTACTGACTAGAGGTCTTAGCGTGGTTGACTGTCAGATGTGAATGACTCTTTATGCGATAGAGAGAGTCTTATGGATTGTAGTCCTTGCATAGTTGACTTTTGGTTGACCAGGTCTCCCCGTGGGATAGAGAGTGTGGCGAGGATACATGTATGGAGCTATGCATCATTACATTGCATGCATGCTGGCGATTAGGTCTCCCTTGTGGTTGAGAGGATCGTCAGTCATCCTGCCTCCCCAGCCACTCAGGATAGTGGTTACAGGGTTGAGTACAGAGCATTGTTGTGCATACCGTTCTCGGCCACTATGGATGGTGGTAGCTGGAGATGCACACTTGACAACTGTGTAGAGTGGTAGTTAGCGCACTCACCCACTATAGACGGTGGTCGTGTGATGTGCAGTTGTCTTGGGTGTGGTGCTCGTCTACTCATGGGTAGGGACGGAGCGGCTAGTAGCAGGGACCCCCGTGTGAGTAGCATAAAACTCTATGGTGGCTAGCTACTATTTCATACTACCCAACTCGGTCACTCGAGAGTGGTGACGGTTGGAGTCGGGATAGTTGTCATGTTGTGCCACCCTGGCCATACTGGGGTCATGGTTGGACGGGTCCGCAGACATGGCCATGCATGTGCATTGCTGATATATATGTATGCATGTATTCGATATATGTTTTACATATGTCTGTGAGATACTGCATTTGATTGAGCTATGATTGCTGCAAATGCTCGTACATCATGATACATGTCATTTTCATATTATATACTGCTATGTTGAGCATGATATATGTGTTGGTCTAGACTGTTGTATTCTTTTGATTAGTGTCATGTCATAGTGTGATATGGACCAGGATGTTATTACATGTGATTATATACTGTTCATATGTCTGAGGGTTGGTCAGATTTGGGATTGACTTTGTACGTTATATGGGTTATGTTATTGTATATCTGTTCAGGATGATATAGCATATGGTGTTGCAGACTGTCATGTACGTTGGTACATTACTTCATGTTCAGTTGATCAGTTTAGTATATGCATTGGGTATGACTATACTGTGGTTACTTGTTATTATATTTGGATAGGACTGTATGTCTATTGGGCTCATGTTGTATACTTGTAGATCTTCACATGTATACTTGTAGATCTTTATATCCTATATGTTGTTCATGGACTTTCAACATATTACCCCTGAGTTTATACTCACCACCCGAACTCGAGTTTCTGTCGCCTGTGATAATGTAGGAAGATTTCCTTGGACGTGAGTTCGCCAAATCCGATCCCAACTCACCCCGAACGGATGGATATGTATTCCGTATTGTTGTATTCTTGTGGATTGTTGTTTTGGGATTTTACCCTGTGTTGTTTCCGTATTTACGATATACGGATGTGATGTATGTATTTGGTCTTTGATGTGGTTTCTATTATGTTTCTTGTCGTGTTAAGTCACTCCGGAGTGCACAGTTAGGTCTTTGTATCTTGTTTATCTATCAGTATGTTTCCGTTGTGTTTGATATGTTGATATCTTTATATTATATTGTCGTTGTGGGCCTACGGGCCTTATGTTAACTATAAATGTTGTCACGTACAAGGGAGATACCGTCCGTTTGCTTTTCGGCACGACATACTTTTGGGGCGTGACAAAATCAACTTAATCAAACCATAATCAACTTAACTCAATCAACTCAACCCTAATCAACTCAATCAACTCAAACCATAATCAACTCAACTCAATCAACTCAACCCTAATCAACTCAATTCTAATCAACTTAATTCTAAGTAAATCTACATATTTCAAAGGTGAAGTTAATTTAGTATTATTCAAACTTTCAAAACATTCAATAGGATCCATATTTGGAAATTCCTTAAGTAAGATTACACGCATAAGCATGAGATTAAGGGAGAGTTAAGATATTTTTGAAAATATTATTTTGAAAACTTAAAATAAAAACATAATTCTAGGGGGAGTTTCACATTCAAAATTGTATTCTAAGTATTTTCAAAAGAAAGCATAACAATGTTACTTTAAGGGGAGATCAAGAATTTAAGGGGAGCCTAAAAGATTTGTATTGCTAAATTATGAAATACTTAATATCTTTTCATAAATTATGTTTTAAAATGAAATTGGATGAGAAATATTGTCAAGCCCCCAGGGTATACTTGTCCGTCGACCGGACAGTACCCCCTAGTGACAATATAAAATATACTCTGATACAAGGCCCACATAGCTGTCGACATTCATAAACCATATATCATAATGAAGTAACACTACCAAATAATATGACCACAAAGACATAAAGATGCGCACCGGTGTGACTCTAACACGCTAACAAAATATGATCAAACCAAAAGCATAATAAAAGTCAAATACAACACTTCACATACATGAACTATAATCCAAAAACAGTAGCAGAACTAATATAAACTAAATTCCAAATGCTCAGTGTGAGATGGGATCAGCTGGCGGAGCTCCAAGCATCCTAAGAATCTTCTACCTGTTACCTGGGCGACAGGAAAAATCAGGGTCTATGGTGGTGAGTATAAAACTTAGCGGTAAAGAATAGATAGTGCATGAACTAAATAAATTTAAGGAGATCAATAGATATACAGTCTAAAGACACAACGGATAACCACCAGTATAATATAACCCATGCGTATACTAAAAGATCAACTGAACAACATAAGGTACTGACATAATTGAAGATATGCAACGCTACAACTCATACCACGTGAGCACATATACCACAATATGACACATACAATATAGAAGAATAACACTAACTCTGTAATCAATAAACTGCCATATAGACATTCTATAACAAATACAACAACATACCTGGTCCATCCCGTACCACATCATGATACTGGTCAAAGGTGTACCACAGTCCGACCAACTCATGCACTGGAATCCCACACACAACCATATACAATATGCAAGCAATATGCAAAATGGTGAACAAAAATATGCAACAAGCATAGCTCAAACAAATGCAACATCACAAAAAACATATATAAACTATATCTATATATAATAATCACACACGCACGCACGAGCATACACACACACACACACACACACACACACACACACATGCCATCATACATGGCAATGCAAATGCATGGTCATACCTGCACACCCCACTCGTTACCACGACCCCAGTGTGACCTAGGTGGCACGACATTACAATTGTCCTAACTCAACAACAACCACTACTCTCGAGTGGCCAAGTGGACAGTATGAATAAGTAGCGATAAGATAAAGAGCTATAAGCTACACAACGGGAGTCTCTGCTGCTGGCCACTCCAACTGACACAACACATGAGTGGTCGAGTGCCATACACACAGGACAACGACACGTAACCCAAACTACCACTATCAAAAGTGGTCGAGTGTGGCATAACAAATGAATTGCCCTCACACCAGTTATTACTACCATGAGTAACTGTGGAGGAAGGGTGACTGACAACCCTCTCAACCACAAGGGAGACCAAGTCGTCAGCATGCATGTAAATGGAATAAATGCATAACCACACATATGTACCTCCACAACACACTCTCTATCCCATAGAGAGTCATACACAACTAACGATTGACCATGCTAGTACCTCGAGTCCATAGCGACACACTATCGATAACCCACACTACCATGTACTGACATATGATCTGTAATAGTTATACAACGAAAGGTAAGATGATACAACAATCAACTCTACATTAAGGACACCATCCACCCCCGGATGATTGTTCCTGATGACACGAGTCAAATCAACAACCATACCCAGCTACATACACTTGGTTAAGCATCTAAAGATCCACGTACCATAACATCGATAATTTATAGCAACGATGAATGAAATATAACAACAGCTGTATATCTCAAAGTGCAAAGACTAAGTATCAAGCACAAAATAACATGAGTGAAGTCAAGGTACTATATCAACCGTATAGAAACTCATGCACTAAGAATAATCAACTACCTGACTAGGGTAGGAAATATTACCAACCTAATATGTAGAACACCAGTTGTCTTCATGTCCAAGAGGTCTGCCTCAACTCAAAGTCCAGGTATATAACTCGTGCTAGAATAACCAAACAATAGGAATAAGAATCTAATTCAATCTTAATACATGATTAATTAACCAAATAATCTAATACTATAAGATGAGCCAACTCATATATTTGTATGCATCCGTAAACATCCAAATATGAACTTACCTTACACTGCATCAATTCCCATAGCTTATCTGGAAGAATAACCCTCTTCCAAAATAATCCAGCTTCTTGATTCCCCATTGAAGTAGCAAACTATAATAACAAGATGAATTCAACCACAACTACCACCTAATATTACAACCAAATCCATAGTGACTTAATCATGTACACTTCATAATCCAACATCCGAAAACCTTACCTAGTTATGAATCCATGACACTCATAGTTTTCCATTGTCCTTCGCTTATAGAAACCAATTTCTCACGAACTCATATTTGCACTTAGGCCCTGCTCTCCTCTCATGTCCAGAAGCCTTCATAAGTCGTTCACATCTCCATTATTAATTCCACCAACCAAGGCAACCAATGTTGTTGTATCAAAGTTTATAGAGTGGCTGAATCCATGTTCATCTCACGCAGCCTACACAAGTCCAGATTTCTCCTACACCGCTTCGATCACTACAACAGAATAGGAATTATTGAGCTCATGGTGATCTTCCTCAGCAACGATTATTAAAACGATGGGATGCGACATAGCTCAGTGGCAACCGTGAGCGAAGAAGGTTGGCAACGTACAACAAGCTACTCTGACGACGATGGGGTGGTCATCACATGTAGAAGAGAAAGGGCACAATCGACACAGCGACAATTGCAACAGGGCAACCATGGATCTGTCGCTCTTGGTGAGGATTAAGTTGCTCCTTGGCTTTGGCGACAAACGCTAGGGAAATGGAAGACAGATGGTGGCTCCACGTTGGATCGTGGATCGGTGACATGGATGAAGGGCTCACTGCGGCATAAACTAGAAGCGACGACGATCAACCAACTACTCCGATGATGCTTGATGGAGAGAAGAGAGGTGACGACGAGTGGATTCATGGCATCAATGCTGTCCGTCGGGCGGCGGAGATGAAAAGAAGATGCCGGCGAAGAGGAGAGATCGGGAGATTATGGAGCGGCTGCAGCGATGAAGATGAAGCACTCAATCAGGAGAAGAGGAGAAAGAAATTGCGGAATGAGGAATCGAGAATTTGGGCGGTTGCGGCATGAGAAAATGGGGAAAAGAAAATAGAGAATAAACCTAGGTTTTGGTATTTATATACTTTAGGTTTATCAACCCAATAAACCATTATCACAATTAATCAAAACAGGCTTTATCAAAGCTTATTAAATCTTTCCTCATAAAATATCGTAAGAACTCCATTAAATTCTACTAAATTTTCTAAAAATTATGAAAAATTCTATAAGATAATTTCTTAATTAACCAGGGGTATTTTATTATTATTTTATTTTCTGATATCTTACATTCTCTCCCACTAATAAAAATTTGGTCCCCAACTTTCCTACTCATGTATGAGTACGAAATGTCACAATAACCATCTCAAGCATCTGGAAGAAATTACACACATCAAGTGACTAAGTGGGGTACTGAGCTTGTATATTATTCTTTAGCTCTAACATAGCCTCTAAAATCCTTCACATACCTCCTCAACATATCTTCTAAAGTATGAATAATCCTTTCATATTGGTCATCTATCAAAAGATAGATAATTGTACCAGAGTGGAGCTCTAAATCCGTGACCTGTTGGAGACTTTACCAGAATCATAACACTACAAAAAAAATATCAAATTGGCAATGAAATTTTGCAACAAATAAAATTTGTTACAAATTTGCAACAAAATTTGCGATAAATTTTAAATTTTGTCACAAATTAGTAACGAAATTTCCAAATAATATTATTTTGTTGCAAAATTATTTAAATTTCCAATATTTAATTTTTTTCGCACAATTCATCGTAAATTGGCGACGAAAATGATTTTTCATCGTCAATTTGTGACGAAAAAAATATTTTCGTTTCAAATGTTTGCAATGAAAATTTAATTCATTGCAAAATCTGCAATGATTTTTTAGAAACGAATTAAAAATACGTTGCAGAATTGGCGACAAAAAATAAATTTGTGCCCAAATTGGCGACAAATTTAGCAACGAAATAGGAATTGTCACCAATTTCTCCCTAATTTTTCCTCCCTTCTTTACCCAATCGAATCACGCGAGGACCTTGACCCGATCTCGGTATGCCTTTTTTTCTTCTTCTTCTTCGTCGCCATCGCCGGAGCAGTGACGATGATGTCGCGCGAGCTCGCGGTTGCTGTCACGAGGTCGTGGCACTTGCCGCGAGGCCGCGACGAAATGTGGCAGCTCTTGGCCTGCGGCAGCTCTCGGCCTGTGGAAGTTGTCGCGAGGGCACACGACAACTGTCGCGTGCCCTTGCTCTAGCTGTAGGCCTCGTGGCTGCGGCGAGTCTGCCGCTGCGACCACACGAGGCTTTTTGCGGCGAGCCGCCACGTGGCCTCGTGGCGATTCTGTGGCGGCACCGCCCTCCCTTGCCGCGAGCCACGTCGCCGCGGCGATTGTCGCGCCGTGCGCATGCCCTCGTGGCAGTTGTTGCGTGCCCTCGTGAATTTCTTCTGCTGCGAGGTCGATCAAGGCACCGGTCGCTGTCAAACTTTGCGGGCAACTGGCACACTTTGCGAGCAGCTGCCGCGTAATTTGACATGGGGGCGCAATTTGGGTGGTTAATCATCGTCCCAACTTATCGTTTATCACCGTAAGTATAGAGTTAAAATTTAAATGTTATTCAAATTTTATAAATCCGTATAATGTGTAATCTAAATACAAAATTGTTTTTCATAGGTTTGTCGTACTTCGTCATTAAGGTGTTCGGTGTGTTCGTGAAGTCTTCAGCTAGCTGTGAGCTCATCCATTATTTTCATCAGGACAGGTACGTATAAATATTGTATATTTATAAAATTGTAGTTTATTATTTTATATTAATTATAATTAATGTTTGATTTTAAGCAATTTTATTACTGTAAATATATAATATTTGTTCGAAATGATATTATAGTTTGCAATTAAATATCACACAAAATCATATTTAGTACTAGAAGAATTTATTTTGAGTATAAATTTATTGTTAGATTGATATACATGGATGAAATTTGGAAAAAAATTAAAATTAATTCTTGATATAATTTTGAAAACAGGATAAATGGAGAGAGAACGAAGTTGGATGTATAAAAAGAATTTACCAGAACGTCGTGGTTTAACTGATGAATTTATTATTGGGTTGGAAATTTTTTTGACATTTGCTAATGGCAATGTTGAGTTTTTGGATGGGAATAAATTAAGGTGTCTGTGCAAAAAATGTCATAATGGTAAATTTTTCCAATGTGATAAAGTTCGAGAATATCTTTGTAGATTTGGTTTTACGCCAAATTATTGTAATTGGACTTGTCATGGTGAACCATTTATATTCGATGAAGAGGTTGGATGAAACATACAAAGGACAGTTAGTTGAGAGCAAATATATTACGATTAATTCAATCCATACTAGAGGATGATAGTTGATGCAGTTGGTCATAATTTGAATAACGAACCAAACGCTGCAAGTTGTAGTTATCCTCAAACATTTGAACACATGTATACTAATTATTCAACACCGTTGGAGGAGGTAGAAGTAACTGGTTTTCATGAAAATGTTTACAATGAGCCATATATAAAATTTCAACAAGTGTTGAGAGCTACAGATGAACCCGTATGATCTGGTTGTGACAGTCACATTAAATTATCTATCACCGCAAAATTGTTGAATGTTAATGCTGAGCATAATGTGTCTGAAGATTGTTTTAATGATTTTGTTCAAGTTATTGAAGAAGTATTTCCACGTGATCACATAATGTCGAACGATTTTTACAGTATGAAAAAACTTGTGAAATATTTAGGTCTTCCGGTGCAAAGAATTGATGTTTGCAGAGATGATTGTATGCTATATTAGGGAGATAATACAATTTAGAGACTTGTAAATTCTGTAGTCAATGCAGGTACAAGAGTACCACGAGATTAAATCGTAATAAGCGATTAAAATCATTCAGATAAATGTTCTATTTGCCTTTAACTCCTAGATTGTAAAGGCTTTATGCATCAAAGGTCACTGCTGAACACATGACTTGACATGCAAATCATGAAACAGAGGATGGGATAATGTGTCATCCATCAGATGCAGAGGTGTGGAAAATTTTTGATAGAACATATCCTGAGTTTGCGAATGAGACTCGAAACATCAGGTTGGGTCTATGTGCTGATGGATTTGCTCCATTTGGCAAATCAGGAAGAACTTATTATTGCTGGCCAAATATCTTAACTCCGTATAATCTTCCACCCGGTATGTGTATGAAAACACCTTATATGTTTTTAACATTGATTGTGCCTGACCCTCATAATCCGAAGAAGTTAATAGATGTTTACATGCAACCGTTGATTGCGGAGTTGATCCAACTATGGGACGAGGGTGTTTCCACATATGATGTCCATACTAATCAGATGTTCACAATGAGAGCTGCGCTTCTTTGGACCATAAATGATTTTCCTGCTTATGGGATATTATTGGGTTGGAGTACCACGGGGATTTTATGATGTCCAATATGTATGGAGACATAAAAGTCATTTAGATTGAAACACAGAAAGAAACCGAGTTATTTTGATTGTCATAGATAATTTTTACCGCCAAATCATAAATTCAGAAGAAATAAAGAAGAAACCACTAAGAATATAATAGAAAGAACACCTCCACCATTGAGATTCACCGATCAAATTTTATGGAAAAGAGTGCTTAACTTTCCATTTGTTATTGAAGAACTAAATGTTATAACATATGACTATGGAATTACTCATAAATGGACTAAATGGAGTATATTTTTGGATTTACCGTATTGGCAGAGTAATTTGATTCATCACAATCTTGATTTAATGAATATTGAGATGAATGTTTTTGATAATCTGATAAATACGGTGATGGATATTACTGGAAAAATAAAAGACAATCTGAATGCAAGAAAAGATTTGCATCTCATCTATAAACGACCCACCCTTGATGTTGATGAAAATAGTAGGAGACCAAAACTGAAAGCAGTTTATACATTGAATAAGGATTAGAGATGGATTATTTGTGAATGGTTGAAATTATTGAGATTTCCTGATGGTTATGTCTCTAATCTTGGCAGATGCATTGATTTGAAGGAATGCAAATTGATTGGTTTGAAAAGTCATGACTGTCATATATTCATAGAAAGACTAATTCCTATTACTTTGAAGGAACTGTTACCAAATTTTGTCTGGGGTGCAATTATGAAATTAAGCATTTTCCTTCATGATATCTGCACGACAGCATTGAGTCATTCACACATGGAGACATTAGAGAGAGACATTCCAATCATTTTGTGTAACTCAGAAAGGATATTTCCATCGACGTTTTTTGATTCCATAGAACATCTTTTGGTTCACTTGCCATATGAGGCTAAAGTTGGAGGTCCTGTTCAATTTTGATGGATGTATCCGTTTGAAAGGTGAATTTTTTGATTTTTTTATCATTGTTATTTCATATGATCAAATTTAGTATAATTTATTTTGTAATAAATTTTATTGTATTACTCTTAGATTCCTCTATCACTTGAAAAAAAAGTGACAAGTAAGGCTCATGTTGAAGCTTCTAATGTTAATGCATATATTGTGGAGGAAGTTACAACTTTTGCATCATATTATTTTGAACCTCACGTTCAATGCAAGAGTCGGAAAAAAGGAAGAAACGATGAGGGTCCCGTTGATCCAAATTTGAGGGCATTCTCAATTTTTAACTATCTTGGTCGACCAAGTAGATCTTGTACAAGTAGATACTTAACCGGTCAGGAGTGGCGAGTAGCCCACACATATATTTTATTAAACTATCCAGAAGTAATGCCATATTTTGAGTGAGTATATAAATATTATATTATACACTTCATATATCGTAAATTATTGTTCATGTTATATTTAATTTTATGGTAGGATTTTCCAAACACTATATTCTGAGCTTCCGGAGCATGTGTTTAATCGTTTCTGCGATGAAGAATTTGCACAATGGTTAAAAAAATATGTAAGTAGTCTATGATAATAAATTTGATAAATCTTGACTTTAACACATATTTATTTGACTTTAGGTTCTTGATAATCATGCTCACATTGAGCAAGACCTAATAAAACATCTGTCATGGGGTTCAAACTCAATGGTGAAAACTTGGCTGGCATATTTCATTAACAGATATAATTTTCATATTCAAGATTATGGAACTGGGAAAACTACAATGAATAGAAGAGTTTATGTTCAATCATCTAATGATGGGGGTGCAAAGAATGAATTTTACGGCTTGCTAGATGAAATTTTAGAGGTAGCGTACCCAAGCTCAGATTTGCGAGTTATTTTATTCATGTGTCGTTGGTTTGACTCTTTCAAAGGCATGAGGGTGCATCCACAGTTTAATTTGGTTGAAATTAATTTCAAAAAAATATACAAGAGGTAAGAACCATTTTTGTTAGCACAACAAGCGATTCAAGTATTTTATGCTTCATATCCTAGTCTGAGACGAGACAAAAGTGATTGGTCGGTTGTTTGTAAAACAAAAGCACATAATAAAATTGAGGAACATTGGGAAGACATAGCATATCAACAAGATGAAGTTGTCAATACATTTCATATTGAAGAATATAATATTTCAACATTACGAGATCCCAGTGGCGTAGTAGTAGCCGTTGATGCAAGTGAACTGAATGAGGATGAAGATGAGGATTTTAATTATGAGGATGAGGGTGTTGTTGAGGATGAGGATGATGATGACGATGATGATGACGATGACGATGACGATGATGAATAGACGCATGACCAGAATGAAAATTTTAATGTAGACTTCGATTTCTAATTGTGGATAACTTTTTATTGATTACCAATAATGTTTTAATTTATTGTCTAATTCGAAATTTTATATATTTGATATACTAATGAACTGTTTATTTTAGGTCATCCAGTTGCTATGAATATGATAATTTTTTCATATTGTTCCTATTATAAATTTGATATGGAAATGTATTTTTTTTACTGTCATATTCTTCTAATAATTATGACTGTTAGTTTCGATGTAGCAGTCATAGACGGAGTAGTGATGGAAGATTACAGTCTTCCTCTGCTTCAGCCCTGCACATTCTGATGCTCTTGCAAGAAATGTGCCCTCCACCTCTTCTCTAGTTGCAGGATCTTATGGTTCTCAACAGATACCTGCTAATGTATCTTCCCCGGTACAACAATCACTCATGGAGAGGGAAGATACGAGAGAGTTTATATCCCCGTGCGGAGATTCGTAAGTATTCGAGTTTTAAATTATCTATGTTTTTTTTAATACGATATGTATTTTTATAAGTATCTAATGAGGTTTGTTTTTATTTTATGTTAGATTTACAAATTCTGTACATGTTATTCACGAGGTGAATAAAATAGTGAATAACCATTGGGGTGGAGCTTCTATGACTTATACGCGTACGCCAGAAGAAATAAAAGGTCTGTGGTGGAATGAGTTAAAGGCAACTTTTAAATCATTTTGTATATAAAATTGCAATTAATATAATCAATTTAATTTTTCTCTACTGTAACGGGTATTTACTCTGGAGGAGAGTCAAACACTAGAGATTAGGAGGATTTTTAAGAAAAAGTGTGACAATCATATGAGAAACATACTCAATCATGTGAAAACTAGAAATAAGAAACCACACTGTATAACTGAGGAGAATTGGAAAAAAATTGTTGTACATTCAGAATTTGAGGAAAGCAAATGGAGGAGTGAGCAAAATAAGCAAAATCAACATTGTAATTCTGGCGTTATGTCTGCCACGTATGCGGGAGGATCAATAAATATCGATGAGCATAGACATCGATTGGTGGGTGTTTTCAAATTATAATTTTGTAATCTAATACTCACTAATTTATAAATTTTAACTGTTTGTTTAGGCCAAGGAGAAGGGGACTGAGCCATTAGTTATAGAAACTTTCACCCGTACATTCCAAAAGAAAGATAAAACGTGGAGTGGAGAAAGAGCTAGAATAATGAAGGTTTGTAATTTTAAAAATGTAATTTCTTATGTTAGTATTTAATTTTTTTTCTTTCACAATAGGAGAAATACGATGAACTTTCACAGAGAAATTCGAGTGCAAGTGATGATGCAGTCGAATCTGAGCCTTCTATTAGCAATATAAATTTATAGCTCGAAGCAATTGGAGGGCCGAAAAGTGGAAGAATAATTAGACTCAGTTCTTTGAGCTGATCCTATAGAGTCCCTGGTACTTCTTCATCCTTCCCATCATCAAAAGCACAAGTAATTCAATTAACCGAAGAGGTTAATCATTTGAGGGAGTTACTAGCGCAGAAGAAAACTGAATTGAGAGAAAATGCTCATAAAGTACAAGACTTAAATGAAAAGATGAACGAATTTCAAAGGCAACAAATGTTCATCATGAAACATCTTCAATTAACGTCTAGTTCAACTCAACTTCCTCCTTCTGGATCTGCTCCTCCTCTTGATCCCTATCATAGAGACAATGATGATGTATTTTTTGATGATGATGGTGATGATGGTGGTTACCTTTGAATGTATTTGTTGTATTTAAATGTTACTTGACTTATGACATACGGTATTTATGTAATTGTAAGTTGGTTTAGGTTTGTTATATATATATTAATTCTGTATTAAAGTTTGATATCTAAATTTGTCAATATTGTTGTGTATGTTTGTTGTAAAACAGGGAAAAAAGGACAATCTATAAAAATATTTTTTTTTCCAAATTTGCAATGAAAATACTATTTTCGTTGCAAAAATTGATGCATCAGTCGTGTAGTATACGAAAAAAAAAATCTATGAATTAATCCTTTAATTAATTGAGGTTAATGAGTAGATTAATTGGGCTTAATTAGTGGGCTAATTAAGATGATTAGCTAGTTGAGCTGAAACTGGGCTTGGGCTAAAATTGGGCTTGACTTGGGTTAAGGGTTGAACCGGCTGAGCTGAATCCAATGGGATTGGGCTGGTTTAACCGAATCAGTCGAACGACATTTAAAGCCTACCGAACGAAACGAACGCATCGTGATTTCACCATCTCCTTCTCTTCTCCGCCTCGATTCTTCATTTCGCACGCATCGGCCGATCTCCTCAGCTCGTCGGCGTCTCGGTGAGAGCAGTCGACGGCGTCGCCACCTTGGCTGATCTCCGGTCGAAGGTTAGTGAGTTCTCGCATGGGGATCTCGGCGATTCCTTCGGTGGATCGGTATGTTGGCGCCGCAGCAGCGAGCTGCCAGTTGGGGATTTCGTTGCCGATCATCACCAGAGTTAGGTAAGAGGCCAATTTTTTTCCTTCCTCCTTAAGCTGAGAGTGAGATCTAGGGGTGGGTTTCTAATGTTGGCCTCAATCGATGGTTTTGGGCAGGTTGTGGAGCTTGATGATCGTCGACGAATGGGGGATTGGGGAAGGGGCAAGGTCGGTGGATTCCAGATGTTGGTAAGTCCGATCTATATTTTTCCCCTTACTAGCTGTATGTTCAGTTTCATTCCGGAGTGTCGGTGTGATTGGGATTTCGCCGGTGAACAGTGGTTATAGGAGGAAGGTGCTGCCGGTGAGGAGTTGGTTTGTAAGTTTTGATTCACCTTCCATTACCATCTGTAAATTGATGTGAATTTGTGGTGTGTCCATGTATTTGGGGATCCGATGAGTTTTCTGGCAATGGATGGGTGTTTGGTAGTTGAGATTGGAGTGAATCTGATGGTTTTAGGTGTTATTCAGTATTGCTTTGATAGTTTTAGTTGATATTCTGTGTATGCATGGTGTATGAAGCTGTGCAGGGCAGAGAGTGAGGCTGGATGATGGTGATCCTTGGAAAGGTAGCTGTGGGATTCGATGGAGTGGTATTCCAATTGTAGAATTGGAAGCTGCAGTTAAAATGATACCGATTGTGGTTTAGGCATTGTTAGGTTTGCTATCATTGATTCAGTGTTGTTGAGTTGTGAAATCCAATTTATGATTGGCTGATCTGTGGATGAATTAGGTGTTGTAAATGTGTTCGATTGATCTATTCGGTGGATGTATAGAATTGATTAGCTGTGGTGGATTGAGCTTGTGGTGAGCTTCTATTACAACCCTATTTAGAGTGTTGTTTAGATCTATATAGTGATCTTGTTAATTTGGGAGCGAGTTTGGTTTTGGTGTACCAAATTGGGTTAATTGGAGTTTCTATCTCGTAGACGAGGAAAGGATGTAAGTATAGGAACGATGTAGTGTTTAGTTCCTACGTTTGTTGGATACTTGTACTTAATCATTGTTGCTATTATTGTACAGGTTTGGGATACCGAGTCCGATGACAGTGAGGATTAGTCTTAGTCGAGTCAGATCGTGGGTAATATCTACCTGGTCCGGTAGTTTTGATCAAATTCTAGTGCATGATATTGGATTTATGTTTATACCTGTTTACCTTAAATCCACTCTTATTTAATCATATGCTTGACCTTTGAGATATATACTCTGGTACTTCATTGATTATCTAGCTCGGATAGGAACTATAAACCCTATTATGTATTAGCTGATGGATGTTCAGTAAGTACAGGTGGTTAGGGTTATCTTTGTGACCTCAGATTGGGTTACTGTGTTATATCACTAGGGTTAGGTGATAGATTGGATTATAGAGTCGATTGTTATATCATACCCGTATTAGTGGTGCATGTTTGGAGGATCTAGTTGTCTATGCATAGATAAGTGTGTGGATGTCAGTATGTGACCATGGACTAGAGGTCCTAGCGTGATAGTATATCCATTATGGATAGTATGCCTGTGTATGGTTATATGGACGGTCGATAGTATATCGCTACTGACTAGAGGTCTTAGCGTGGTTGACTGTCAGATGAGTATGACTCTTTGTGCGATAGAGAGAGTCTTGTGGATTGTAGTCCTTGCATAGTTGACTTTTGGTTGACCAGGACTCCCCGTGGGATAGGGAGTGTGGCGAGGATACATGTATGGAGCTATGCATCATTACATTGCATGCATGCTGTTGACTGGGTCTCCCTTGTGGTTGAGACGGGTCGTCAGTCATCCTGCCTCCCCGGCCACTCGGGGTAGTGGTAGCAGGGTTGAGGGCAGAGCATTGGATGTGCCGCGCTCGGCCACTATAGACGGTGGTAGCTGGAGATGCGCACCTGGCCACTGTGCAGAGTGGTGTTAGCACTCGCCCACTATAGACGGTGGTTGTGTGACGTGCAGTTGTCCTGTGTGCGGCGCTTGTCTACTCATGGGTAGGGACGGCGTGGCTTGCAGCAGGGGCCCCTAGGAGTAGTTAGCTCTTTACGCTTATACGCTACTCAGTCATACTACCCAACTCGACCACTCGAGAGTAGTGGTAGCCGAGTCCGGCTAGTTGTCATTTCGTCGTGCCACCCCGCCACTGGGTCGTGGTTGACGGGTCCGCAGACCGACCATGCATATGCATTGCTGATATATATGTATGCATGTATTTGATATATGTTTTACATATGCCTGTGAGATGCTGCATTTGATTGAGCTATGATTGCTGCATATGGTTGTTCATCATGATACATGCCATCTGCATTTTATATACTGCTATGTGTTGAGCATGATACATGCGTTGATTCGCATCGTGTATGCATTTGATTAGCATCATGTCATTGTGTGGTACGGACCGAGTTGTTATTACAAGTGATCATATACTGTTCATATGTTGGAGTATTGGTCAGGTATGGGATTAACTTGGTACGTTATATGGGTTATGTTATTGTATATCCGCTCGTGATGATATAGCATATGGTGTTGCGCATCGTCGTGCACGCTGGTACATTACTTCATGTTCATTGATCACTTTAGTATATACATCGAGTATGACTATACCGTGGTTACTTGTTATTAGATTTGATAGGATCAGATGTCTTATTTGACTCATGTTGTATACCTGTAGATCTTCACATGTATACTTGTAGATCTCGTTATCCTATATGTTGTTCATGCACTTTATATATATTACCCCTGAGTTTATACTCACCACCCCTGGACCCTGGGTTTCCTGTTGCCTAGATCACAGGTAAAAGATTCCTTGGACGTTTGGAGCTCCGCCAGTTGATCCCATCTCACATCGGACGAATGGATATGTTTTTCCGTATTGTTGTATTACTATGGATTGTTAGTTTGGGTTTTTACCCTGTATTGTTTCCATATTTGTGATATACGGATGTGATGTACGTATTTGGTCTTTGATTCGATTTCTGTTATGATTCTTGTTGTGTCAAGTCACTCCGGAGTACACAGTTAGTCTTTGTATCTTGTTTTATCTGTCTGTATTGTTTCCGCTGTGTTTGATATGTTGATATCTTTATGTTATATTGTTATTGTGGGCCTACGGGCCTTGTATTAACCCGATATGTTGCCACGTACAGGGAAGATGTCGTCCGTTTGCTTTTCGGCATGGTATACTCTCGGGGCGTGACAATTTTATTGGTATTAGAGCCCTAGGTTGCGAAGTCCATTTTTGGATTTTATTTCATTCGGATATCGAGTTTTGCTTTACTCGATTTTGGTTTTGTGAGTTCTGGGATCTGGCTGTTGCGGACATCTCCGAGCTACAAGGATTAAGGTATGTCAACTGTTATTACATATCCTTCTGTTGCCTATGCATTTAGTTGCTTATAACATGGATGACTTGTAGGGCGTTGGTTAGTATTCGTAATCGTGGTTTGAGTTGGCCACGGAAACTACATGTGGAGGTTATTAGACATGTACATGCTATCGAAAAGGTAATTACCTTTGAGAGCCGACTGATACCGAGTCGGAAAGCTGGGGTTATGTAGTCACATCTCTTGTGGAGATCAAGGATTACAGTCCTAAGATTTTCACTAATTATGTTAGTCAGATAATTACCTATGGGGTAATGGACTAAGCGAGTATACTATTGCTGGTGCCGATAGTAGAAAATTAGTGGATGATATTCATGGGGATTTTGATCCCCGGACTAGTCGTTCTAGGTTGTATAATATTGGGAGTACTTTTGGAGTACTTGACTCGGGTTATACGAAGATAGTAGTGTTAGTTGAATACCATTATCCGAATTTTTCCGGTACTTGGTGGAAGAGATAGAAAGTAACCTACGGGAAATAATGTATCACTTGGTCACAGTTCAGTGATGTTGTGAGATAGTATTTCCCCACGTCATCTTCTTTGACTCATTGTCAAAGAATTCTTGGGCATCGAGTAGGGTGATCGTTTGGTAATGGGAGTACCATGCAGAGTCGTTAGACTTACGAAGGTTACGACCACCTAATAGCTCGAGAATGTGATCGACATGTCTTAAGCCACCTACGGGTTATCGGTTGACATCTTGATCAGGATGTTTGGATCTCCTACCAGATCCTACCGGAAGTCCTTAGACCAAGTCATGTGTACAGGAATGACTCCGTAGCATGTGTTTTAAGGGTTGGAGATTTGATAAACATATATAGCAAGTCAAATTATTGGAATCCGAAATCTTCAAATGTTGGATAAAAGGAGCAAGATTAAAGTCATGAGTCACGAGCGACTATTGGAGAGTTTTTCGATCATAGAAGACCGATTGCAGATTGTCAGTAGCTTCTCATGTTTATCAGCGAACTCAGAGGAAAGACTCCGAAGGGAGATTATGTGTGTGCAGTGCGGGTTACGACGAGACACAGAGCCAGATTATTCGATGGATCATTTTATCCGTTTCTACTATAAGCAGTCAGTATCTACGAGGAGAGTATGTACTTTTAAGACTCAGTTGAAGACTATGGATGAAGCTTTCGAGCGGACGATCCACAACCTCGGAAGCCGAGATCATGATAGAAGATTGAGTTATCACGTCAGCAGCGATCTACTACCTCAGATATAGTTGGAGCTCTTTGATACTTTCATCCGGAAGAAGTAAGTTACTCAAAAGTATCAGTCGAAGACATCTCGTAAGATTCGCATATCTGTGACAACAATTGTTACCTTCCCAGACGACAGCAACTGTTACCTTCCTAGACGTAGTTATGATTTGTTCAGAGGAGAGAGAGTATATGACGATGGTCGTATCTATGCAGTATTCTTCAGTTACAGCTATACCTTTCGCAGAGTTGGAGCGTGCTATGATGTTGACAGTTCTTCAGTATTGTACCGCCGGATGTGTACTCTTTGCCAGTACAACAGTGTTTACCATCTCCATTGCAATTGTTTCAGTTGTACCTCAGTTTCAGCAGTTGATTTCAGTTCCTCCATGATAGTCTTTGCATCTACATGAGCTCAGCCGTCCAGAATAGATGTTGGACAAGTTTACATGATTACTCGAGAAGAAGTATAGAAGACCGAAGGATCGGTCCTTTGGGGTATTACTTTAGGTTATCTTATTTGCAGATATATCGAGAGATACTGGTAGGTATAAGTATCTTTGTCTAGAACATTCTTGGATAGGGTTCGAAGGGTTCCTATCGACTGGTGGATTGGTGATTTTCTCTACCGGCAGGTGAGATGTTGATCAACAATCAAGAAGTCAAGGGATACCCTTAGCCTTTGCTAGACATACCTCCACTATAGACATATCCTTACGGATAGTTGGATTGTTGGAGCGTTGGTATACTAGGACTCTCGGATGTACGTATAATCCGAGAGTATTCGGATGTAGTTGCGGATGTCTTAGGGCAATCTCTTGCCATGATTAGGTTTTGATGTGTGTGGCAAAGGGTTTAAGTTAGTTTGTTATGTTGATTTGATATGTGCGTTGAAGTCGTGCAGGGCTTAGTAATTCGCACATGGAGCTGTGGCGAGTTTCACGACTCATGACTCGGTCCTTGAGTCGGTGAAGGATGACTTTACGGAAGCCGTGCGCTTGGAGCATCCGAGGGACCGCCGGACGAGGAGCTTGGAGTGAAGCCGGAGGAAGTAGACTTCGAGGCAAGAGACGCGAAGGAGCATTGAAGAGTCGTGTGCCTGATGCTGCCGAGGGACATGGCCGCGAACTAAGAGAACTTCGAAGGCGAGGGACTCTGAGAGATGAGAGTGAGCGAATGTAACCCGGGAAGGGGTAGCTCTTAGGTGAAACTTGGCCATTTGGCTAAGTGTCGGATGAGATTTCCCGACATCAGTCGACTGCCATGAAATGACAGTCGACTGCTCTGAGTCGAACGTGGTTCGACTGGTATTCAACTGAGTGTTTTGAGGCCAGCGATGGCGCCATATGTGGCGCGATGCTTTCATCCATCGATCAAGGCGATGATCGGGTCGAAAGGGTTTGGCCACAGAACCGCTCGTAGCCGAATGGACAGTCGACTACGGAGGCATCAGTCGACTGATGAGGTCCATCAGTCGACTGCCAAGTGTTCCGTTGGACTACAATGGTCGAGATCCAACGTGTTCGGAGACCGTTGTAGTGGCGGCAGTCGACTGCCAAGGGCAGCAGTCGACTGGTGGCGGCCAACGGGAAGAAATGCCTCCTCTCTATAAAAAGAGAGGGTGTGGAGCTTTGGGGGGTTAATGCTCTTACTCCAAACGACCATCCAAGTGCCCCACAAGCTTTAAACTCTTCTTACTTGCTTTTACTTCATTCTTATTGTAAGAAGAGTGATCTTGATTGTAAAGGTTACCTCCACCTAGCTTGGTGCAAAGGAGAGACCAATAGTGATTGGCTTTGAAGGAGTGATTCACCTCGGACGAATCAAGACCGTGGATTAGCGGCGTAGCCGTGAACCACATTACATCTTGCGTTAGCATTTTGATTCTTGTCTTGTATATTTACTTGTCTTGTCTTATTATATTCCGCTTGCACTAACCGTTTGTAGACGAGTAAAATATAACATCCATCGTAAGAGGGCTATTCACCCCCCTCTAGTCAGCCGTTCCGATCCCCAACAACTGGTATCAGAGCCAAGTCGCTTGTCGAGGACTAACCGCTGCAACAAACACTTCATCAAAAGATGGCCAGCTCCAACATTCACCCACCAAAGTTTGAAGGGGAATTCTCTTGGTGGAAGAAGCGAATGGAGTTATTTTTCGAAACGGATTTTGATATCATGATTACAATGGAATCCGGTTTCGTTTTGCCTAGGGAGGAAGAAGGGAAGCCAATAGAGAAATCTAGGTGGACCAAAAAGCAAAGGGAAGAGCACCTTGCAAACTCAAAAGCCAAGCATCATCTCTTCAATGTGCTCCCCCAACAAGAGATCAACCGAATAGGAGAATGCCTAAGTGCCAAGTGTTGGAAATTTGACGCCGCTAGAGGGGGGGTGAATAGCGTTTGACCATTCGTAGATGGAAAATGTTCGCGTGTTTGTCTACAATTTTCGTTAGTGCAGCGGAAACAAAGATAATAAAGCAATAACAAAAACACAAACACACAAACGCAAGGATATAATGTGGTTCGGAACCGAACTGGTTCCTACTCCACGGATCGACTTCTAAAGAGCTCTAGCGATGCCAATGCAATAACTAACCACAAATACTCCTTCTCGACACAAGTCGGAGGTGGAGAAACCTCTTACAAACTATTCTTACAACAATAAGAAATAGATACAAGCAATTACAACAATGAAATATAATGCAAGTAAAGAAAACTACTTTACAAGAGCACTTTGGTTGCTTGATCTTTGGTTGCCTTTGACAAGCCTTGAAGGACTGGAAGAGCACCAATAATTCCCCTTCAAATCGCCCAAGAAAACCCTTAAGAACTGATGATGAAATCCTCCACGAGCTCTCCTTTTTATCTTGCGTCGGGCTAGATTTCCGCCTATCAGTTGACTGCCATAAGTCCCCAGTCGACTGATGCCACTGTTGTCGTGAGACAACGACTCAATCCACGTCGGACAAGTTCCAACAGGACTCTTGGAAGTCGACTGCCAACCTTGGCGATCATTGCCGCACCCGTAAACGAATGGTGATCGGTCACTGGGTCAGCTCGACATTGGGTAGCGATCGACCAAACCCTTGGCGATCATTGCGCCGTCGTGCCGATGCTCGATGACGATGATCGCGAGCATTTCCAGCTCTAAACTGGCAGTCGAACTCAAGTCGACTCATGGCGATCAACCGCCATAATGTCGGTCATTGCCAACCTCAAAAATGAGGTTTTAACCCAAGTATGGTGCCCCCATACTTGCTAGACCACCCTTAGCCTAGACCTAAGCCTTCTAGCCACCTCCATCAGCCTCACGCATCTCGGATCCCTCCAAGTCATCCATGACTTGTTCATCCATCGCGCTAGCTAGGTGCTTCCGTCGGCTATGTCATGCTAACGATGTCTACACCACCAAGGCACATTGGACTTACGCCGCCAAGACTCCGCTTGGACTTTACGCCGCCAACCATTGGACTTATGTTGCCAAGACTCCCGCTTGGACTTTACGCAGCCAATATCAAACCCCTTGGACTTCTCATGCCAAGACTCAAGCTTGGACTTTCCCGTGCCAACCCAGGTCGGACTTCTCAAATGCCAAGACCCATGCTTGGACTTTTCCCTTGCCAACCCATGTTGGACTTCTCAAATGCCAAGACCATGCTTGGACTTTCCCTTGCCAACCCATGTTGGACTTTTACATTGCCAAGACTCATGCTTGGACTTTTCATGTGCCAAGTGTCCCACTTGGACTTTTCATGCCAAGTACTCAAGACTTGGACTTTACCAAATGCCAAGTGTTCCACTTGGACTTTCCATGCCAAGTACACAAGACTTGGACTTTCCTATGACAATTACACTGTCATATGTTTTTGTCGAAACATCAAAACATCACTCGAGTCAAACTCGAGTCCTGGTCAATCGTGACCTGGGCCGATTGCACCAACAATCACCCCCTTTTTGATGTTTGACAAAAACCAAACAAAAAATTTGAGTTAGACCACTAACTCAAATCCCTTACAAATTATCCAAAATTGGTAAACACTCTCCAAATGTTCTCCCCCAAACAATCTCCCCCTTTTTGACTAACATCAAAAAGGTTTTCTCTCCAAGGAGGTCAATGTCTCATGTCCCAATAAGATCTTACAATCTCCCCCTTGATCCAAAAATAAATAGCTAGGATGCCTACCATCTTCCTAGTGATAAGTCACATATCACTCAAGAGAGGAAATCCTATACTCTCTCCCAATTTCCAAATTGGGTATCAAAAACCCATCAATTTTCCCAATTGATGATACTCTCCCAATAACTTCTCCTCTTCAAAGAGAAAAACACATCCATCATCCCAAGATGGATACCTCCCCCTAAAGGCTTGCTTCCCCTTGACCATTGCACCAACAATGTCCTTGGGAAGCCCCTAAGCCAATAGGAACTCTAAACCATCAAAATTAAGGTTCTAAGTTCAACATAGAACTTTCACTCACCCTAAATTTGATACTTTGACCTAACACAGCTCCTAATCCATATCCAATGGATTTTCACCCTTTATAATGCTTCCTAAAGCATATCCTAGGGTTAGGGGTGATTAGGAACCTTTTCCATAGCTAAACACGGGCTAAACAAACCTTGTTAACTCGAAATCAGATCTAGCAGTCGACTCATGTGGCGTGTCGATCAGCCACCCATATCGATCGACTACCACCAAGGAAGTCGATCGTGAAATTTCGAATTTGATTATTAGAATCGAGATTTGGAAAAGCATAAGTAATTATCGTAATTTGAAAAATCATAAAATTTGATAATATATTACTTATAGTCATTACAATGGGTGAAAAATATTTGAAAATTATTTTACCCATAAAATAGTGAGTTGATATAAAACTCAAAACCATTGAAATTTTTCAATGTTTTGGCCTATTTTGTATCAACTTCATCAATGGTGATTGCTATCAAAAGATAGACTTCACCAAGGTTTTCTAAATTGATTTTAAAATGATTTCAAAACCATGTCTTGGATCATATTCCTTGGGCTCTATGCACATGACTTGTACACAAACTTTCCTAATGATCCACTAATCATATAAGATGAGTTTGAGTTCATCTAGATGCAAAACCTATGCACCTTGAACTCAACTCATATCCTAGCATCTCACATGTATCTAGGGTGTATAAAATACACATACATGTCAATTTAATGTGAGATGTGGGTTTTGTTCATCCTAATCTAGGGTTTCATGCATTTCCTAGGCAACCCTACTTGATTCCCTTATAAATGGGACTTCAAGTCATGCCATAGTCCTTAAATCAATTTCAACCAATTGTCTTAAATGCATGAATGATTATGGCATTAGAAATGATATAAATAAGCATATGCTCATAATCATGATGTCATGGCATAAGATGAAATCTAAAAACACATGACATTTAAAACCTTAATCCTAAAACATGAACATGACATATAAAATGATTAAAAGTAAGCATGATATCATGGCATGTTATATGGAAAACAAAGCATGACATATAAAATATATAGGTATAATAATACCTAAATTTTAATATTAATTGCCATTTGTTGGGATTAATCATATTTTGCCATATTAACCTAATATCCCTAGTGTGCCAAAAACCCAAAATGGCACACTAACCTCTCAACCTAAATTGTGCCAATTTAATTGATTTTTCTTAATTTCAAAAGTGCATTGGCACATCCTAAAATCTTTTAGGATATTGATTCAAATCTATTTCCATGGTAACCATAACCTTGAAAATATCCTAAAGTGCCACCTTTACCATTGTTGAGTTAACTACCCATCCAATCAAGGTTGGCACACCCTAAATCCATCTTAGCGTGAATCAATCACGCTCTTAGGAACCCAAAACCGATTTGAGCTCCTAGGGTTAATTAGGATTCCTTAGGGATAACCTCCCTAGATACCTTCCTAATGACCCTCCTAGGCTTGTTGGCCTTGGTCATTTGGGTCTTACCTAGGTTGACTCTAGGGGTAACTCCCCTTGCAACCTTCTTAGTGGCCACCCTAGGTTTCCTAGAAACCCTAGCCACTAGGCACAACCTTTGGTCAACCTTAGGGATGACTTCCCTATTGACCTTGGTCTTCCTAGACCTAGTTTGTGTTCCATAATCAAATGGAACACTATGGTAAGCTTTACCTTAGGCTTAGGTTTGTGACCCAAACCTTGCTTGCCCTTGGTTGACTTTTGTCTCTTAGACCCTAGGTGTTGACTTTGGTCCTAGACCTTGATTTTGACCACTAGACCTTTTAAATTGATTTTGTATCTTATTTAGGGTCTTTTCAAGTTTTTCAAGCCTTGACCTCAAGACTTGATTCTCTAATTCTAATTGCCCAATTGATTTTTGATTAAATTCTTGGGCATTGGACTTCCTAGGCATATGCCTAGTCCATTTAGGGTTTAGACCTAGGTGCTCTTGCACCTTTCTAATTGTCTCCCTAGGTAAAATTGATCTTGAGTTATTTGACCTAGGTTTGTCCTTAGGTAAATTGTTTTTTGGGACATTAGTCCCAAATTCTCTATTATCTAAGTAGACATTCTTAGCTCCTAAGAAAAATACTTATTCTAGCATGCTTTTCATAAATTGCAAGTGAATTAAATTCTAGCATGCTTTTTGATTAAAAGAAGGAGCATTATTTAGAAGTATACCTTAGGGTTTGCCTTAGCTCCCCCTACATATGATGCTCCATTTTGAGTCTTCTTCTTCCCCTTCTTGCATTGACTCGATAATGTCCCTTCACTTGAAGCAAATTACTTGTTCTTTGCTCTTTTTGCATTGAGGAGGCATCCTTGACTTTGGGCGGTGGAGCTTTCCTATTCTTCTTTGGGCACTTGCTCTTATAGTGCCCGATTTCCCTACACTCAAAACATATTATATGCATTTTATTATTAACACATATGTTTGAGTTACCTAGGTTAATGGAAACCGGAATTGGACTTTGGGCTTCTTCATCTTGACCGGATGTCGAAGCTTCTTCTTGATGTTCCGGTATGGAAGTTATCTCCTCCCCTCAATCCTTGAGGTGGATGCTTCTTCCACTTCTACCACCTCTTCTGATCCGGATGTTGATTCCCTATCAACCTCCGAATCCTCACTTCCTTGTGAGGATGATGCATTAGCCTCTTCAGTCTCTTCCTCTTGGACCGGTTGTGAGCCTTCATGATATTTTTCCACTTTACTCCAAAGCTCTTTGGCATCCTTGTACTCACCTAGCTCACACATAATTTTATTAGGAATCAAATCAACCAAGAATTTAATTACCTTTGTATTCTTTTCGAACTCTTGTATTTGTTCCTCGGTCCACTTCTTCATCTTGAGAATTCCTCCCTTGGGCCCTTTTGGATATTGAAATCCCTCCATCAAAATGCCCCACTCTTCAAAGTCCTTCATCATCAAGAATTCTTCAATCCTCACCTTCCATTGATTGAATCCTTCTTGTCCATAGAAGGTATAAGGAATAGGTGTGTTGATATCCCATCCAAGCTTGTCTTGGAATTCCATCTTCACCCTCTAGCGTCTTGCTCCCGGTTGTTAATCTGTTGAAGAGCCACAGAGCTCGATACCACTTGTTGGATTTGGGCTAGAGGGGGTGAATAAGCGTTTGACCATTCGTAGATGGAAAGCGTTCGCGTGTTTGTCTACAATTTTAGTTAGCCGTGAAATAAAGATAATAAAGCAATACAAGACAATCACAAACACACAAATAGGATATAACGTGGTTGGAACCGAGCGGTTCCTACTCCGCGGATCGAGCTCTAAGAGCTCTAGCGATGCCAATGCAATCACTAATCACAAATACTCCTTCTCGACACAAGTCGGAGGTGGAGAAACCTCTTACAAACTATTCTTACAACAATAAGAAATAGATACAAGAAATTACAACAATGAAATATAATGCAAGTAAAGAAAACTACTTTACAAAGCACTTTGGTTGCTTGATCTTTGGTTGCCTTGGACTAGCCTTGAAGAATTTGGAGGACCACGATTTCCCCTTGAATCGCCCAAGAAAACCCTTGCGATGATGAAATCCTCCACGAGCTCCTTTTATCTTGCGTCGGGTGGATTTCCGCTCGATCATTGCCATAAGTCACCGGTCGGTGATGCCCTTTATTGTCGTGAGACAACGGCTCGATCCACGTCGGAAAAACTCCAGCGGATCTCTTGGCGGATCGGCGCCAACATTAGCGATCGGCTAGCGGGCGCATGTCGCCGCCTGATCGGCTCACGGGCGTTATGCTCGACATTGGGTCGAACTCAAGTCGACTCACGGCAGTCGAACCGGCCATAATGCCCGTCGACTACCAACCTCAAAAATGAGGTTTTAACCCAAGTATGGTGCCCCCATACTTGCTGGAACTCACGGCAGTCGAACCGGCCATAATGCCAGTCGACTACCAACCTCAAAAATGAGGTTTTAACCCAAGTATGGTGCCCCCATACTTGCTAGATGATAACTATCATTTTTTTGTATTATTTTGGTCCTTAATATCACTGTTTTTATCCTCTCTAATGATTTATTATTGATTATTTGCATGTTTTATGAGTTTGGATTCATTTTGGACCTTTTTGTAAATTCTCCTATATTTTGACTTATTTGCGAATTTTATCTTTATTTGTAGGAGATCGAGATGAGCCACTGGACTAGACTCAAGTTAGATCAAATATGGCTTCATCTGGGGTCATAATGGACATTTCAAAATGATTTAATCTGAGCCCTTCATTCAGATCAGAAAGAAAATTAAATCAAGGGTTCAGATCTGAGCATTATAGACCGTCCGAGGAAAGTGATTGATTTTGAGCCATCCATCTGGATCTGGAGCGATCCGGCCCATTAAGATCTACACCGCGTCTTGGCCGCTCATCCGGACCGTTGGATCGTGATTATACCTTCGATGGATCAGATCCGTCCATAATCGAGACTAATTTATTAGTTGGATGGAGCCTAATTAAGCAGTTAATATATCATCAAGCCCTAGCTTCAAATGGACGGCTGAGATCGTGGGAGAAGTGATCGGACGGTTCACAAATTTCATTTAATAAAGCCTTACCTCGAGCGAAGCGAGAATCGGCGAGAAGGAGCTCGAGAACTTCGTTGCTTGGCGTGTCTTCTTCCTCGAGCGTGACGGCGGCTTCTTCGACCCGTCGCGGCCGTGGCCGGATTACACAGCGCCGGCAACGCGCGAAGAGGTCCTTCCATTTCGCGACGAGCAACTCGAGCCGAGGCTTTTTTTCCCCATTTCACGCAGCGGCGAAGTCTTCTTCCCCACGTCCGGCGACAATCCGACATCCCATTCCGTGACCTCCCTTCCGAGATCCGCGGTAATCCCATCCGAAACCCTCGGCCAGCGGATACAGAATGCGTTGGTTGCGGCTGATCCGAAGCGGCGGATTCCGGTGATTCCTTTCCAATCCACTCCATTCGTGGTAGAATAGGCCGTTCCATTTCGCGAGTCATCCACTAGCCGGTTGGGCGATTCCATCACCATCGCCGGTGAAGATTCCCTTCTTGTCCGGTGAATCATTCGGAACGATGATCGTATTGATCGCATGTCCGTCCTTCTGCTGGCTTGGTTGGGCTCGCATTCACCGTCGGAGAGGGTTGTTCGGGTTATTGTCGCCCTTGTGGGGTTACCGATTACTTATATTTGATTGATCCATTTAATTGGATATTTGTTTTGCTATGCTTTGTTTGTTTGTTTACTTGCATATGTATTTTTATAGGTTTGATTGTTGCTTAGTTGTTTAATTTACGTTCGTTGTGCATTTGTAGGTTAGTTTAATTTCTTGTTCGATGTACTAACCCCATCAATTAAAATTGTCCAATCGGACATCATTATAAGTGAGCGGTGTTTGGTTGGAGTGCTTTCATTATTAGGTTAGATTTCCTTTACATTCGATCGATCGATAGTGAGCGGTGCCCTGGTTGAATTGCTTTCGTTTATTGCATTTCATTTATTGCAATTTTTAGTGACTATTTGACTACTGTGCCGTATAGTGACAGTGCGGTACATGGTTAAATTGTTCACCTTTGTTTCGTGATCATTGTACCGTATAGTGACAGTGCGGTGCGTGATTACTTACTTTTGCGCATTAGTTAGATTTACTTCCTGCAGATTCAATTTCCATGTACATTTTACGAATTGTTTGACCATTGCATCATATAGTAATGATCGGTGCAAGGTTGAATCGTTCTTGCATTAGGTTAGCTTTGAATAATTGTTTTGATAATTATAAAAACCCCCAGTGTTTACCTCTGTTTAAAAACAAACGTTCAGCCATTAGGTTCGTTAGGAGATGACCCGAGTCAGTCCTATACTGCATTAGTGTAGTTAGGAGGTTCGGTAAATAATTTGGGAACGGTATCACGACAATTCATTAACCGCTCTATCAAAATAATTTGGGTTAAAAATGAGGTTTTAACCCAAGTATGGTGCCCCCATACTTGCTAGACCACCCTTAGCCTAGACCTAAGCCTTCTATCCACCTCCATCAGCCTCACGCATCTCGAATCCCTCCAAGTCATCCATGACTTGTTCATCCATCACGCTAGCCTCTAGGTGCTTCCGTCGGCTATGTCATGCTAACGGTGTCTACACCGCCAAGGCACATTGGACTTACGCCGCCAAGACTCCGCTTGGACTTTACGCCGCCAACCATTGGACTTATGCTGCCAAGACTCCCGCTTGGACTTTACGCAGCCAATATCAAACCCCTTGGACTTCTCATGCCAAGACTCAAGCTTGGACTTTACCTTGCCAACCCATGTTGGACTTTTACATTGCCAAGACTCATGCTTGGACTTTTCCCTTGCCAACCCATGTTGGACTTCTCAAATGCCAAGACCATGCTTGGACTTTCCCTTGCCAACCCATGTTGGACTTTTACATTGCCAAGACCCATGCTTGGACTTTTCATGTGCCAAGTGTCCCACTTGGACTTTTCATGCCAAGTACTCAAGACTTGGACTTTACCAAATGCCAAGTGTTCCACTTGGACTTTCCATGCCAAGTACACAAGACTTGGACTTTCCCATGACAATTACATTGTCATATGTTTTTGTCGAAACATCAAAACATCACTCGAGTCAAACTCGAGTCCTGGTCAATCGTGACCTGGGTCGATTGCACCAACACCAAGGAGATGTGGGAGAAGCTAATTGAGCTTCATGAAGGCACATCCGAGGCGAAGCTAGCAAGGAGAGATCTCCTCCGCTCCCAACTCAACAACATTAAACTAGAAAAGGAAGAAAAGGTAATTTCCTTACATTTTCGTTTCAAGGAAATTATAACCGGTTTGTCAAGTGTAGGTGAGAAGCTATCAAACCGGGATATGGTTATGAAGGCTATAGATGCCTTTCCACGATCCTCAAAATGGAGCTCCATGGTGGACTCATTTTATATCTCCAAGAACATAGAAGTAAGCACCTTGGAGGAATTCTTCTCAACAATGGAGCACCACGAAATAAGGCTTGAAGGAATACAAGAAGAGCCTAGAATCCAACCTTCAAGGGGAGTAGCATTGATGTCAAATAAGGGGAAGAAGAAGATGGAGATCCCCTCCTCCGATGATGATGAAGCATCCTCCTCCTTCTCCATGGATATCACGGAAGAAGCTTATATGGTAAGGAGGGTAAGACGTGCTTTAAAAGGTTTTAGATTTAATAAATCTAATGATAGGAATAGAAGACAAAGGGGGAAAATCATTTGCTACAATTACCAAGGAGAGGGACACATAAGGGATATTTGTCCCCTCCTAAACAAGAGCAAGGAAGAAAAGAAAAAGAAGGAAGAAAAGAAGAAGAAAAAGGGGAGCAAGAAGAAAAAGGAAGAGGAGAAGAAAGCAAAGGAAAAGGGAAAGGCCAAGGCATTCAAAGCAAAGACTTGGGATGACCCTTCCTCCTCATCTTCATCATCATCCGAGGAAGAAAATGCATTTGTCACCAACCTAGCATTGATGGCATTTGACGACTTGGATTGCTCCTCCACCGAAAATGAAGAATCAAGCACAAGTGGAGAGAGCTCAAGTGAAGGGGGAGCCTCCTCTACCTCCTCATCCGAAGAAGAAGAGGACATGGAAACTATGGTAACCAATCTTTCACCTAGTAAAATAGTTTCTATGATTTCTAGCTTAACTAAGGATTTATTTAGAGCAAAGAAGAAAAATAATAGCATGTTAGATCAAATTAAGGATTTAGAAAATAAGCTAGAAAAAGCATGCTTAAATGATAATATTTCTTCTAGCTTAAATGATGCTTGCTCACATGATAACTATATGCCTTTTGATGTTAATGATGCATGCATAGAGGAAAATAGGGCTTTAAGAGAGAAAGTAGATTATTTAACCAAAGCCCTAGAAAAGTTTACAATTGGCTCAAAAACCTTGAACATGATTATAGGGAGCCAAAGAGCTAGCTTCAATAAGAAAGGCCTAGGATACAAAGAAAAGAAAAATGAAAAGGCCTATAAATGCCTAATTGCTAGGGGAGAAGATAAGAAGAAGGTAATAGCTAGAAAATAGATCCCCAAGGAGTATTTAGTGAACCCAATAGGAAAGAACTTATTTTGGGTTCCTAAATCCATTCTTAAGGGTTAGGAAAACCCTAAGATAGTCAACCATATGCATTTCACCTATATCATATGTTGGTTGACTTAGGATGGTGGGACCTCACTTTTAGAAGTAGTGTTGGGTGATGATAATGTGCCCATAAATAGATAATAATGCTTAAATCATGATAGTTGATGTAATTGTTACACATGTTTGCAATCATGATTTATGATTTTGATATTTGGCACATAATCATGAGAAATAGGATTTAAATCATGCCTTAGGTGATATTTGCTAATTATCATCATGTAATACCTAATGCATGATTATTACTTGATGAATACATGTATTTAATGATCATAATGTGTAATCCATTCATATATGTCATTATGATCATGTGGATTGTTAGGGTGATACTTAACCTTGATAGAATTGCATGAATATAATGGTTAAGTATATACAAATACCTCTAGGATACATCTCACACTCACTATAGGCTACCATGATTGAAAACTTAGCATGAGTGAGATGTTAGGATGATACAAATGTCCACTAATGCCTATGGCATTTAGATGGTCATTTAAAGTATCAAAATAGCAATAATAGACCAATCATGGGAAATGCTTATGTTTAATTCATAGACATATTGCCCAAAGATCATGGTTGGATATTTCATATGTTTTCAAAACAATTTCTTAATCTAAAATCTATGTATTCATGTTTTGAAAGAATTGGAACCAAAACTAGGTGGTAAACTTGATACTAGAATGATCAAAAACCTAGTGGTTTTTAAAGCTTTTGGATTTTTGATAAATCTCAGAAAATATAATGATTTTTCATAAAAAAAACTATTTTTCATTGATAGATATACTTAAAAGAAATGTGTTCCCCAAATTTCATGATTTTTCGAATTTTTTGGAATTTTTAATGCATTTCTGAATTTCGCCCTGAAAAATCAGAATTTCTGAAAACAGTGTGCCATTCGACTGGTGGCCTGATATTCCGAACAGTAAAGGCTAATTTCAGTTGTTAAACCAATTTTTGGTATTTTCCTTCTATTAGACTTGGTGCAATGTGTTTATACTTAGTATTAATCTTTTTGATGGTGTCAAAGGGGGAGAAAATATTATGTTTAAGTTAATTATGATAGGGGGAGAAATATGTATGGGGAGTTTCATGGATTAAGGGGGAGTTGCATGTTGCTATATCATGTTTATGTTTACATGCTTTCTTACCTTAGAAATTTTTATCAAATGTTTTTACCTAACTTAAACGGATTGCCACACATCAAAAAGGGGGAGATTGTTAGGGCAATCTCTTGCCATGATTAGGTTTTGATGTGTGTGGCAAAGGGTTTAAGTTAGTTTGTTATGTTGGTTTGATATGTGCGTTGAAGTCGTGCAGGGCTTAGTAATTCACACATGGAGCCATGGCGAGTTTCACAACTCATGACTCGGTCCTTGAGTCGGTGAAGGATGGCTTTGCAGAAGTCGTGCGCTTGGAGCCTCCGAGGGACCGCCGGACGAGGAGCTTGGAGTGAAGCCGGAGGAAGTAGACTTCGAGGCAAGAGACGCGAAGGAGCATTGCGCCTGATGCTGCCGAGGGATGTGGCCGTGAACGAAGAGAACTTCGAAGGCGAGGGACTCTGAGAGATGAGAGTGAGCGAATGTTACCCGGGAAGGAGTAGCTCTTAGATGAAACTTGGCCATTTGGCTAAGTGTCGGATGAGATTTCCCGACACCAGTCGACTGCCATGGAATGGCAGTAGACTGCTCTGAGTCGAACGTGGTTCGACTGGTATTCGACTGAGTGTTTTGAGGCTGATCGCCATATGTGGCGGCTAAGATATCGATCGATCGCTAAAGGCAATGATCGGTCGAAAGGGTTTGGCCACAAAACCACTCGTAGCCGATCGCGCCGATTATGGAGCAGACGATGACGAGGTCCATCACCGATCGCTAAGTGTTCCGCTGGACCATAATCGTAGGGATCCGGCGTGTTCGAGACCGCAGAGTGCAATGATCGCCAAGGGCGCAAAAGCGTGATCGTGGCGGCCAACAGGAAGAAAAGCCTCCTCTCTTTAAAAAGAGAGGGTGTGGAGCTTTGGGGGGCTAATGCTCTTACTCCAAACGACCATCCAAGTGCCCCACAAGCTTTAAACTCTTCTTACTTGCTTTTACTTCATTCTTATTGTAAGAAGAGTGATCTTGATTGTAAAGGTTACCTCCACCTAGCTTGGTGCAAAGGAGAGACCAATAGTGATTGGCTTTGAAGGAGTGATTCACCTCGGATGAATCGGGACCATGGATTAGCGATATAGCCGTGAACCACATTACATCTTGCGTTAGCATTTTGATTCTTGTCTTGTATATTTACTTGTCTTGTCTTATTATATTCCGCTTGCGCTAACCGTTTGTAGACAAGTAAATTACAACATCCATCGTAAGAGGGCTATTCACCCCCCTCTAGCCGGCCATTTCGATCCCCAACAGGATGAACTCTCGGGCTGGTCACTGCATGGGGAAGTAGAATATGCGATTGAGGTGATTTCGGGAATAGTCCTGATATTGGGGACCTCATACCGGGAGATGATTTTATGGGTATCAGTGTTGCTAAACACTATGGGAGATTTATCTGCCTCAGTGTTTCTTCTTGAGAAGACTTGTAACTCTTTGTTAGAAGAGAGATAGACCTTTGAGGTTATGCATCGATTATCGATGATTGGAATGCATTAGTTGAGAATGAGTATCCTTTGTTAGGGATAGATGATTTGTTTAGATCAGCTAAATGACACCTGTGTATATCCTAGGGTTAGTCTACGATTGGAGGTTTGATATTGTAGTGACTTAGTGTCATACAATTATCATTGTCGGTGTGATGATTGAGCTATCATTAGCATAGAGTAAAAGGATGCAGGTGTATAGAGCTGATTGATAATGTTGTTAGACTTATCGACGATTTGGTCGTTCATGGATTTGAGGAATCAAGTTCTCTTAGAGTATTTGAGATCGATTGTCATCATATTTGTGGATGATATATTTTTTGGATATATTCAAAATCTTAGGGGAAATTGTGGTGTCCCTAGATTGATTTGGTATTTACCAGAGATGCAGATAGGATGTTTTAGCGATACTATATCGCCGACTTGTTGGACTAAGGAAATGATGGGAATCACTTAGTCGGAAGCTTGGGAAGCTAGGTTTCAAGGCCTAGACGGTGGCTGACTTTTATGTCAGTGTTAGTTAATCCATCTGATATGGATGGAAGGGTATTGTACGTAGATGCATCATTTCAGGGATTAGGAGCGATTCCGATGCAGTTGAATGAGACGTATATTATGTGTATGCTTTTTGAGAAACTAGCGAGATTAATCATTATAGTCTTCCAGTTACTTTCAGTTCTGGGTGACAGTGAATTTTGGACATTAGATTAATTTCTCTTGTGAGAATAAATCTTCGTCTTTGGGAAGGATAGTGGTTCTCAGAGTTGTATTCGCTTTAGGAAGAGTTGTTTCAGGAGACTCTTCATTCGAGAGTGATGATTTATTCGGAGTGTATCCGAAAATAGTGAGTATTGAGACGTTCTAGTTTGTGGGACGATATGTGGGACATGGATGATTCTGTAGTTGATGTTGGTGTGCCAACATGAAAGGTGGAATATTAGTGACTAGTAGGGATGCGTACCGTGATGGAAGTGGTAGCCTAGTACGATGGACTGTGTTGGGAGATTATCTAGAATTCGGAAAGGACTTGATAGGATTTGGGTAGTCGATGATCGATTAGCCGAGTTCGCTCATTTTCTTCCGAGCCGTAAGATGGATTTCATTGGATCGCTTGACAGAATTATATTCATGGAGTATCCTTGAGTATCATTTCTCATAGTGATTTGTTATTTACCTTACAATTCTGGCAAAGTCTCCCATCGGTTACGGGTATAGATCTCCACTTTGGTACAGTTATTGACCTCTTAATAGGTCGATTGAGAGTGTATATAAGAGCTGGAATATAATATTCGAGCTCAGTACCCCACTTAGTCACTTGAGGTGTGACTTTTTTCCGGATACTTGAGATGATTATTGTGACATCTTGTACTCGTATATGAGTAGGAAATTTGGGGACCAAATTTAGCAATACGTAAACTGAACGAAGTAGAAAAAAATAATCTATGAATTAATCCTTTAATTAATTGAGGTTAATGAGTAGATTAATTGGGCTTAATTAGAGGGCTAATTAAGATGATTAGCTAGTTGGGATGAAATTAGGCTTGGGCTAAAATTGGGCTTGATTTGGGTTAAGGGTTGAACTCGCTGAGCCGAATCCAATGGGATTGGGCTGGTTTAACCGAATCGGTCGAACGACATTTAAAGCCTGCCGAACGAAACGAACGCATCGCGATTTCACCATCTCCTTCTCTTCTCCGCCTCGGTTCTTCGCTTCGCACGCGTCGGACGATCTCCTCAGCTTGTCGGCGTCTCAGTGAGAGCAGTCGACGGCGCCGCCACCTTGGCTAATCTCCGGCCGAAGGTCAGTGAGTTCTCGCATGGGGATCTCGGCGATTCCTTCGGTGGATCGGCATGTTGGCGCCGCAGCAGCGAGCTGCCAATCGGGGATTTCGTTGCCGATCATCACCAGAGTTAGGTAAGAGGCCGATTTTTTTCCTTCCTCCTTAAGCTGAGAGTGAGATCTAGCGGTGGGTTTCTGATGTTGGCCTCAATTGATGGTTTTGGGCAAGTTGTGGAGCTTGATGATCGTCGATGAATGGGGGATTGGGGAAGGGGCAAGGTCGGTGGATTCAGATGTTGGTAAGTCCGATCTATATTTTTCCCCTTACTAGTTGTATGTTCAATTTCATTCCGGAGTGTCGGTGTGATTTGGATTTCGCCAGTGAACAGTGGTTATAGGAGGAAGGTGCTGTCGGTGAGGAGTTGGTTTGTAAGTTTTGATTCACCTTCTGTTACCATCTGTAAATTGATGTGAATTTGTGGTGTGTCCATGTATTTGGGGATCCGATGAGTTTTCTGGCAATGGATGGGTGTTTGGCAGTTGAGATTGGAGTGAATCTGATGGTTTTAGGTGTTATTCAGTATTGCTTTGATGGTTTCAGTTGATATTCTATGTATGCATGGTGTATGAAGATGTGGAGGGCTGAGAGTGAGGCTGGATGATGGTGATCCTTGGAAAGGAAGCTGTGGGATTCGTTGGAGTGGTATTCCAATTGTAGAATTGGAAGCTGCAGTTAAAATGATACCGATTGTGGTTTAGGCATTGTTAGGTTTGCTATCATTGATTCAGTGTTGTTGAGTTGTGAAATCCAATTTATGATTGGCTGATCTGTGGATGAATTAGGTGTTGTAAATGTGTCCGATTGATCTATTCGGTGGATGTATAGAATTGATTAGCTGTGGTGGATTGAGCTTGTGGTGAGCTTCTATTACAACCCTGTTTAGAGTGTTGTTTAGATCTATATAGTGATCTTGTTGATTTGGGAGCGAGTTTGGTTTTGGTGTATCAAATTGGGTTAATTGGAGTTTCTATGTCGTAGACGAGGAAAGGATGTGAGTATAGGAACGATGTAGTGTTTAGTTCCTACGTTTGTTGGATACTTGTACTTAATCATTGTTGCTATTATTGTATAGGTTTGGGATACGAAGTGGGTCCGCGGCCGTGAGGATTAGTCGAGCTTCGTATCAGGTGGGTAATATCTACCTGGTCCGGTAGTTTTGATCAAATTCTAGTGCATGATATTAGATTTATGTTTATACCTGTTTACCTTAAATCCACTCTTATTTAATCATATGCTTGTACTGTCTTGACCTTTGAGATATATACTCTGGTACTTCATTGATTATCTAGCTCGGATAGGAACTATAAACCCTATTATGTATTAGCTGATGGATGTTCAGTAAGTAGAGGTGGTTAGGGTTATCTTTGTGACCTCAGATTGGGTTACTGTGTTACATCACTAGGGTTAGGTGATGGATTGGATTATGGAGTCGATTGTTATATCATACCCGTATTAGTGGTGCATCTATGGTGGATCTAGTTGTCTATGCATAGATAAGTGTGTGGATGTCAGTATGTGACCATGGACTAGAGGTCCTAGCATGATGGTATATCCATTATGGATAGTATGCCTGTGTATGGTTATATGGACGGTCGATAGTATATCGCTACTGACTAGAGGTCTTAGCGTGGTTGACTGTCAGATGAGTATGACTCTTTGTGCGATAGAGAGAGTCTTGTGGATTGTAGTCCTTGCATAGTTGACTTTTGGTTGACTAGGACTCTCCGTGGGATAGGGAGTGTGGCGAGGATACATGTATGGAGCTATGCATCATTACATTGCATGCATGCTGTTGACTGGGTCTCCCTTGTCATTGAGATGGGTCGTCAGTCATCCTGCCTCCCCGGATACTCGGGGTAGTGGTAGCAGGGTTGAGGGCAGAGCATTGGATGTGCTGCGCTCGGCCACTATAGACGGTGGTAGCTGGAGATGCGCACCTGGCCACTGTGCAGAGTGGTGTTAGCACTCGCCCACTATAGACGATGGTTGTGTGACGTGCAGTTGTCCTGTGTGCGGCGCTTGTCTACTCATG
Organism: Wurfbainia villosa; assembly: GCA_025175895.1. Taxonomy (NCBI): domain Eukaryota; kingdom Viridiplantae; phylum Streptophyta; class Magnoliopsida; order Zingiberales; family Zingiberaceae; genus Wurfbainia; species Wurfbainia villosa. Next base: position 12,611,883 of record CM045987.1, read on the forward strand.
GGTAGGGACGGCGTGGCTTGCAGCAGGGGCCCCTAGGAGTAGTTAACTCTTTACGCTTATACGCTACTCAGTCATACTACCCAACTCGGTCACTCGAGAGTAGTGGTAGTTGGAGTCGGGCTAGTTGTCATTTGTCATGCCACCCTGGCTACTCTGGGGTCGTGGTTGGATGGGTCCGCAGACAGTGACCATGCATATGCATTGCTGATATATATGTATGCATGTATTTGATATATGTTTTACATATGCCTGTGTGATGCTGCATTTGATTGAGCTATGATTGCTGCATATGGTTGTTAATCATGATACATGCCATCTGCATTTTATATACTGCTATGTGTTGAGCATGATACATGCGTTGATTCAGACTGTTGTATGCATTTGATTAGTATAATGTCATTGTGTGGTACGGATCGAGTTGTTATTACAGGTGATCATATACTGTTCATATGTTGGAGTATTGGTCAGGTATGGGATTGACTTGGTACGTTATATGGGTTATGTTATTGTATATCTGTTCAGGATGATATAGCATATGGTGTTGCAGATCGTCAGGTACGTTGGTACATTACTTCATGTTCAGTTGATTAGTTTAGTATATACATTGAGTATGACTATACTGTGGTTACTTGTTATTAAATTTGGATAGGACTGTATGTCTATTGGACTCATGTTGTATACTTATAGATCTTCACATGTATACTTGTAGATCTCGTTATCCTATATGTTGTTCATGCACTTTATATATATTACCCCTGAGTTTATACTCACCACCCCTGGACCCTGGGTTTCCTATAGCCCAGATAACAGGTAAAAGATTCCTTGGACGTTCGGAGCTCCGCCAGTTGATCCCATCTCACACTAGACGAATGGATATGTTTTTCCGTATTGTTGTATTACTATGGATTGTTAGTTTGGGTTTTTACCCTGTATTGTTTCCGTATTTGTGATATACGGATGTGATGTACATATTTGGTCTTTGATTCGATTTCTGTTATGATTCTTTTCGTGTCAAGTCACTCCGGAGTGCACAGTTAGTCTTTGTATCTTGTTTTATCTGTCTGTATTGTTTCCGCTGTGTTTGATATGTTGATATCTTTATGTTATATTGTTATTGTGGGCCTACGGGCCTTGTATTAACCCGATATGTTGCCATGTACAGGGGAGATGCCGTCCGTTTGCTTTTCAGCATGGTATACTCTCGGGGCGTGACAAGTCGACTGATGTAAGCACTCAGTCGACTGATACATGAAAAACTGCTGCTTCAAATTAGATTTTCAACATCAGTCGACTGACGGTACTATAGAAGCTTGCAGAACTTTTCGTAGCCAACTGAGCAGTCAACTACTCACTTGGCAGTCAACTGATGAAAATGACCAGTCGACTGCCATATTGTAGCATGTGACAGAACCTTTAGTAGTTGACCGATCAGTCAAACTAGCCGTATATTCAATCGACTAATGTATTCGTCAGTCGACTGATCTTGAAAAATTTGGCGACGAATCTTGATTTTCGTCGCCAAATTTGCGACGAAAAATAAATTCATCGCCAAATTTAATTTTATTCATGGAAATATGTTTATTAGATTTTGACGATGAATTTATTTTTCGTCACATATTTGGCGACGAAAAATATATTCGTTGCCAAATTGGCGATGAAATTTGCAACGAAAATATTATTCGTTGCAATTTGGCGACGAATTTTTATTTTACGTTGTAGAATTTGGCGGCGAATTATTTGCAACGAAATTTTTTTTGTTGCAAAAAAATTTTACAACAATTTTTTTTCTGAAATTCGTTGTAAAATTCATCGCCAAATTTATTTATTTTTGTAGTGTAAGGTGAGTCATGAATCACTTCCAGAAACGATATTCAAGGATATTCCATAAAACTTAAAATCTCCTCGAAATATACTTCCATCAAGCGATCTAACGGAATCCATCTTACGGTTCGGTAGAAAATGAGCAGACTTAGCTAATCGATCACCGATTTCCCAAACCCATCAAGTCCTTTTCGAATTCTAGTCAATCTCACAATGCAATCCATCGTACTAGGCTATCACTTCCATCTCAGTACATAACCTTGCTGATCACTAATATTCCACCTTTACTAGTTGATATACCAACACCTAGCTACGAAATCAACTATGTCCTGCATGTCATTCCACCAACAAGAACGTTTCAGAACTCGCTATTTTTGGATCCCCTCCCATCCTTGAAATGATGCATCTGCATACAATACCCTTCCATCCACACTGGAAGGATTAACCAACCCTGGCGTAAAAGTCAACCATCACCCGAGCCCTGAAACTGGTTTCACTAGCTTTCGACCAAGTGAATTCCACCACCTTCTTGGTCAACAAGTCAGTGGTATAATAACGCTAAAAATATCCTATCTACATCTACAGTAATAACTAAATCAATCTAAGGAAATCACCAACTTCTCTTAAGATTGTGATCATATCCAAAAATATTATCTAATACAACAACCACCAACTGATCCAATCGCTTCCAGAATACTTGATTCCTCAAGTCAATGGACGACTAAATCGTTAATAAGTCCAATAATATTATCAAAAACTCATAAAATTCATACCAAGTATGAAATGTCATCTTCTACACACTCGCATCTTTTTACTCTAAGCTGATGATATCTCAATCATCACACCGACAATGATAATTGTATGACACTAAGTCACTACAATATCAACACTCCAATCATAAATCAATCCTAGAGTATACACAAGTATCCTTTAGCTGATCTAAAAAGATCATGTATCCACAATGATGGTTATTCATTCTCAACAACTACTGCATACTCTCATCGATAAATGATGCATAACCTCAAAGGTTCATCTCTCTTTTAACAAAGAGTTCTGGATCTTCTCAAGAGAAACACTGGGACAGATAAATATCCCATCCAACACCCCTATAATTGCAAATTACGTTCTTCCAATTTCCATAGTATTTAACAACACTGATACCAACAAAATTATCACCCAGTATGAGGTCTTCAATATCAAAACTATTTTCGAAATCACTCCGATCGTATACTCCACTTGCCTATGCAATGGCAAGTCTGGGAGTTCATCCGAAACTACATCTGAATACTCTCGGATTATACGCACATCTGAGTGACATATTATACCACCATCTTAACAATTTAACTATCCAAGTTAATATTAGAATATCCATATCCACACCAGATCAGCTAAGTCAACAATATAACAACTATGATGACTCTCCAACAATAAGATAACATCTCCACCAATCACCCACAAAATATCAGAATCAATATCATAACACTCTAATAATCATCACAGTAACCAAATCAACACCTCAACTGATGGTAAAGGTACCACCAATCCACGAAGCTGATGTATAGAAACTCTCCTAATCCTATCTAAGAATGTTCTAGACATAGATACCTGTAAACTACCAGTATCTCTCGATATCAATAAATAAGGTAAACTAAAGTAATACCTCGAATGGTCAATCCTTTAGCTCTCTACATCTCCTCTCGAGTAAAGATGTAAACCAACCAACTTCTGTTCTTAACGGTTGAGTTCTTGTAATTGCGAAAGACTACCATGAAGGAACTAAAATTGACTACTGGAACTGAAATACAAACCACAAAGACTATAATGGAGGTGGTAAACACTATTGTATTGGTAAGGAGCACACCACCGACTGTAAAGTACTGAATAACTGCCAACATCGTAGCATGCTCCAACTCGACAAATGGTATAGCTACGCATAGGAAGGTAACAGTTGTTGATGTTGGGACATTTAAGTCTTCTAAGATGTCTTCTACTGATGCTGCTCAGTAAATTGCTTTCTCTGGGTGGAACTCCAACTATGTCTGAGGTAGTAGATCGCTGCTGATGTGATAACCCAATCTTCTGTGATGATTTTTGTGGTCGAGATTGTGCATCATCCTCCCGGAACAACATTGATAGTCTTCAATTGGGTCCTCGAAGTACACCTTCTCTTCATATGTACTGGTTGCTCACAATAGCAATAGATGGACTGATCCAACGGATAATCCGACTTTGCATGTCATCATGACCCACACTGCACGCACATAATCCCTTCAAAATCATTCTTCTGATTCCAATATTTGACTTGCAATGTCTGCTTATCGATCTCTAACTCTTAAAACACTTACTACGAAGTCATTTTCATACACATGACTCGATCTATTGCCCTCCGGTAGGATCTGATAAAAGATCCACACATCCTAATCCGAATGTAAACCAATAAACCATGGGTGGCTTAGAACATCCATTCACATTCTCGAGTTATTAGGTGGTTATAACCTCTACAATTCTAATAACTCTACATGGTACTCCCATTACCGAACGATCACCCTACTTGCTGCTCAAGAATTCCTTGATAATAAGTCAGAGAAAATGACGCAGGGAAATACTCTCTCATAACATCACAACACCATGATCAGGTGATGTGTTATTTCCTGAAGGTTATTTTCCTACATCTTTCACCAAGTACCGACTTGATCTCGATAATGATATGCAACTAACTCAACTTTCCTACATCACATAGGTTAAGTACTCAAAAGTACCTTCAAAGTCATACAACCCAGCACGAACAACTCGGGGATCAAAATCCCTATGAACCACCATAAACTCATCCTCCACTATCTGTATCAACAATATTATACAAGCTTGTCCATTACCCCAGAGGTAATGATTTGACTAGCATAGTTAGAAAAATCCCTAAGACTGTAATCTTTAATCTCCACAAGAAATATGACAACCTGACCCTGCTTTCCGACTCGGTATCAGTCGGCTCTCAAAGATTATTCACCTTTTTGATAGCAAGTTCAACACAGACAAACTCAACAAGTCATTCCCCTGATCAACTCAAACCACGATTACGAATAGTAACCAACACACTGCATGTCATTCCCTGTTATAAACAACTAGATGCATAGCCAACAAAAGGATATGTAATAGCAATTATCATACCTTAAACCTTGTAGCTCGGAGATATCCCGCTATAGCCAGATCCCAGAACTCATAAAACCAAAACCGAGTAAAACAAAACTCGACGTCCGAACGACATAAAATCCGAAAGTGGACTTAATAACCTAGGGCTTTGATACCAATAAAATTGTGATGCCCCGAGGGTATACTTATCCGTCGACTGGACAGTACCCCTTAGTGACAATATAAGATATACACTGATACAAGGCCCACATAGCTGTCGACATCCATAAACCATATATCATAATGAAGTAACACTACCAAATAATACAACCACAAAGACACAAAGATGCGCACCGGTGCGACTCTAACACACTAACAAAATATGATCAAATCCATCATCTAAACCAAAAGCATAATAAAAGCCAAATACAACAATTCACATACATGAACTATAATTCAAAAATAGCAGCGAAAAAAATATGAACTAAAATCCAAATGCTCGATGTGAGATGGGATCAGCTGGCAGAGCTCGAAGAATCCGAGGAATCATCTACCTATTACCTGGGCGACAAGAAAACCCAGGGTCTGTGGTGGTGAGTATAAAACTCAGTGGTAAAAAATAAATAGTACATGAACTAAATAAATGTAAGGAGATCAACAGATATACAGTCTAAAGGTACAACAGATAACCACCAGTATAATATAACTCATGCGTATACTAAAAGATCAACTGAACAACATAAGGTACTGACATACCTGAAGATCTGCAATGCTACAACTTATACCACCTGAACACATATACCATAATATGACACATACTGTTAATGCCTATAAGATCCACATATCTCCACAATGGTATGATATTGTCCACTTTGGGCCTAAGCCCTCATGGTTTTGTTTATGGGCTTTACCCAAACCAATGGAGATATCTTTTATCTTATAAGCACATGATCTTTTCCATGTCTTACCAATATGGGACTTTGATTGTATTCTCAATACTCCCAATAATCCCCCCCTCAAACGAAGGACCACATTGACCCCCCTCAAGCCTATTCGTCTTCGAAGGACTTTCTCTGCTTGATGTCTGATCCTCATCCACCAGGACTTTCTGCCAACTGTCTGGTCCTCCTGACCCATCTGGACTTCCTACCAGTTGTCCAACCCTTCTGGCCAAATTGGACTTCCTGCCAGTTGTTCGGTCCTCCTAACCCAATTGGACTTCCTGTTTGGTATATGGTTCTCTTGATCCGAATATGGAAGCTCTACTTCCTTCATTCGAGGTTTATGGCTTGACATGGACCATGACTATGATACCAATTGTTAGTGCCTATAAGAACCTATAGGTTTCTGGACTTTACCCAAAATGCCTCATACAAATGGAGATATTTTCCATCTTATAAGCACATGATCTTTTCCATGTCTTACTAATGTGGGACTATGATTGTATTCTCAATACTCCCAACACATACAATATGGAAGAACAACACTACCTATGTAATCAACAAACTATCATACGGACGTTCTATAACAAATACGACAATGTACTTGGTCCATCCCGTACCACATCATGATACTGATCAAAGGTGTACCACAGTCCGACCAACTCGTACACTGGTATCCCACACACAACCATATAGAATATGCAAGCAGCATGCAAAATGATGAACAAACTTATGCAGCAAGCATATGTCAAACAAATGCAACATCATAACAAGCATATATGGACTATATCTATATATACTGATCACACACACACACACATATATGTAGATGCCATCATACATGTCAATGCAAATACATGGTCATGCCTGCATACCCCACTCGCTACCACGACCCCAGTGTGGCCTAGGTGGCACGACATGACAACTATCCCAACTCAACAACAACCACTACTCTCTAGTGGTCGAGTGGGTAGTATGAATAAGTAGCGATAAGCTAAAGAGCTATAAGCTACACAATGGGGGTCCCTACTACTGGCCACTCCGATTGACACTACCCATGAGTGGTCGAGTACCACACACAAAGGACAACTGCACACAATCCCAATTACCACTATCAATAGTGGCAGAGTACGACACAACAAATGAACTGCCCTCATACCAGTTACTACTACCACAAGTAATCGTGGAGGCAGGGTGACTGACTGTTGGAGGATAGGTGGCCGGCTAGAGGGGGGGGGTGAATAACCTCTTTATCGTAGATGATGGAACTCGATCGTTCTTGAGCGTCTACGATTTAGGATTAGTGCAACGGAATAATAAAATTAAGAAAGACAATTAATATAAATGCAAAGGGAAAAAAGATAAATGCTAACACAAATGCGTAACGTGGTTCACGACCCTTGCCTCTGGTCCATGACCCAATTCGTTCCAAGGTGAATCACTCCTTAACCAATCCACTAATCTCTCCTTTGCACAAAGCTAGGTGGAGGTAACCTTCTTACGAGAATCTCCCTCTTTACAATATGATTGAAATAATAGCAAGAAAGAGGGAAGAAAACGTTTAGGGCACTTGGATGTATGATTGGAGTTCAAGCATTAACCATCCAAAGTCACCCAAGGCCCCTTCTTATAGAGAAGAAGTCATTCTTCCCGTTGGACACCTAGCAGTCGACTGATGCAGCCATCAGTCGACTACTGCTGTACCCGTTGCCTCACAACGACTTGATCCATGTTGGATTCTAGCTAATGACTCCCACATCAGTCAATTGATCTTCCCATCAGTCGACTGATGGAGCCAACAGTCGAGTGGTCGATGAGATCACTCGACTGCCAAAGCTTCTGTTCCCAAAACCTTGCCCATCAGTCAACTACCAACCCTTGGTAGTCGACTGGTGGTGAGATCAGTTGATTGCTAACCCTTGACAGTCGACTGTTCGGCCAAAAACCAGACTCGAACACTAGTCAAGTCTTCAGTCGACTTAGAGCAGTCGACTACCATCTATGGCAATCGACTGGTGTCTAGTGAAACCTCAAACCAACCTTTGGTTGAGCTTTCGACACTTGACTTAGCCATTCGGCCAAGTTCACCTATGAGCTACCCTATCCCAGGTTACAATCGCTCACTCTCATCTTCCCTTGGAGTCCCTCGCCTTGAAGTTCTCTTCGTTCGACCACGTCCCTCAGATGCACCAAGCGCACGGCTTCTCAATGTCATCCTTCACGTCTCACCCTAAAGTCTACTTCCTTTGGCTTCACTCTAATGCTCCTCGTCCGGCAGTCCCTCGAATGCACCAAGCGCACGACTTTGCAATGTCGTCCTTCACCGACTCAAGGACCAAGTCATGAGATGGTGATCTTGCCAATGCTTTGTCAAGCTAACCATGTGTGAATTACTAAGTCCTACACGACTTCAACACACATATCAAATCCACAAACAACCTAACTTAAACCTTAGCCACAAACATCAAAACACATCATCCATGGGTTGATTTCCCTAACAATCTCCCCCTTTTTGATGTGTGGAAACCATGTTTAAGTTAGGTGAAACATTAATCAAAATACATAAGGAAGGAAAGCATGTAAAACATGGATATCAAACATGAATATCAACTCCCCCTTAATACATGCAACTCCCCCTGAACACATGCTAATTCCCTCTAGCATGATTAACTTAAACTTAACCATTTCTCCCCCTTTGACACTATCAAAAACATCTAACATAAGTTATATAAGCATGACATCAAGTCTAGGGAAAGAAAATACCAAATTCAAACTCAAAACTTGATAAAATAGGTTACTGTGCTCATGCACAGTACATCAGTCGACTGACAACTGTTGGGTTTCCGGCACCGCGGCGTGTGTGTGTTCGATCATGTTTCGTAAACATGAACACAGCGGAAGCAATAAAAATAATAAATACTCCTATTTATTACAACACACACAACACACGCATGCATATTACAACAAGTGTAGACATAACCGTAAATTTAAATTTGCAATAAAAAGAAATTTATCTACGTTATACCTTTCGTATGACGTGTAGCGGGAACGGCATCAACCGGAACGATCCTCGCTAGAATCGTCTCTATCCGTATCCACACCGAGTTCCTCGGGATGACTTCGCTAAGCCACGAGCTTCGTCTTCGTACGGGTTACTAGCCTCGTGTTGAAGACGACGTGATCGAGAGATGATCACGATCCGAATCCAAATTCGGATCCTAAGACGAGTCCTCAAAACTCGCTTCTCCGGAGAGGTATTCGTCAACCGATTGACGAATCCTTCGTCCTCCACCTCAGAGGATTACCGGAGATCGAATCCCCGGTAATTTAGCCGCTGTCGGAGCTCTAACCGTCGTCCAAACGACGCTCCGACGAGAGGAGAAGAAGCTGTCCAGAAAACTGGACAGCTTGGTGGAGGAGTAGGCGCCGGCCAAAACAAGGAAGCCAAGTGCTCACCTTGATGCCAAACCTAAGGAGGATTGCCGGAACTCTTCCGGCAGCAGCTCGACGCCGGCGAGGAGGAAGGAAGCAGCCTTCTGGACGCCGGTTGGAGGAGCTATGGGCTGGGCGGCAAGAGAAGTTGGCGCCAACTCAAAAGGGGAGATGAGGTGGGCGGCCAAACTAGGGTTGCCTCTTCATTTTTCCTTAACAAACCCTAAAACCCTTTTTTATAGAGAACTAATTCTCTTAATGGTTATTGGATCATAACCATTAGGCCCGTTAACCCGCTCCATTAAGATAAGTTAAAATAAACCAAACCATGATGGTTTATTTTAAGTTAAAACGAACCAAACCAACTTTTGGTTCATTCGTTTAAAATAAACCAAACCCTTTGGTTTATTCTCCTCCATTGGATTAGAACCAAACCATTTTGGTCCATCCATTATGTCTTCATAAGACACAGCTCATCCACGCTTCCATTACGACTGAAACGATTTCATGCTCGCTTCAAGTTTGGTCCAACCAAACTTAATTTCTCTCGGTCTGAGAATCTCATTCTCAAGCTCGTTTTAAATCCTTTGGATTTCGCTCATTGTGCGTGTGACCAAATAGGTTCTCGGTTTATGTTGGCCGTCTATAATTAACCATTAATTATAGAACGATCATGAGTGGCACCTAGTAGTACATCATGATCCCCAATTAACCGAAAAGATCAACGGTTGATCCAGAACTATTTACGAAACCCTTGATAGCTCGAATGATTCGTCCCCATTCCCTTCACTCATCTTATACCCACTTGGTTGAGGACATGGTCTATTGTGTCCGATCCCCACTAGTGACTACATCACACCTAGCCCAAGTATCATTTCCTCGTCCTCACAGTTCTAGTTACTCCACATGTATCGAAGAGTACCTTACTCTAAACATGTAATGCTTTGGCCAAAGACTTTAGTAACAATCCGACGAGAGGCCATGGGTATACATCTCCTCGCAAGGAGTGGTGAATCCTTTATAGGCTATTCAAACACCTTGATCACTTCGACTTATACCCAATCATCCCGGGTCCACATCTCCTTAGAGATGTTTGCTTAAGATGTCAAAGCATAAGTCTCCATGATCAAGATGACTTGAATACCGCAAGTCAAAGGAACATCGCACTTAAGCCACAGAAAGAACTTCATTGACATATCTATATATGCAGAGAACCATATGAAGTCTTACGGTGGTCACTCAATGAACTAGTTACCATAACTAGCATCCACGATTAACTCCGGACATCACTATGTCTCCAGCCAGTGAGAATCAGCTGCTTGGATACACCAAGGAGTATACCTCGTGCTAGTCTCGACAGAATTGATGGTGTCCAAATCCATCAATTCATCGACTAGGGATAATTCCGATATATCACAATTACACATGTAGAGATACTCACTAGTTGTGATCCAATCACAAATTCTCTCATGCTGTGAATCGTATCGTGGACATTCAGTAAATGAGTTTAAAATCCAATCAAATACATAAAACATGTATACTCAAATAGTTAATCTTCATTTATCATATAAATGGTTCATACATAAGGCGATTGCCTTAGGACATCTCTCATATATTACTAACAGACTCCCACTTGGCCTAATGCCAATCGCTACGGTATCCAATACCATAAGCTCGAACATGACCCTCAAACTTATTTTGAGGTAATGCCTTAGTCAAGGGATCCGCTAAGTTCCTTTCAGTGGAAATTTTCTCGATTTGTATTTCGTTCCTACTGATGATCTCTCTGATAAGATGATAGCGGCGAAGCACATGTTTGGATCGTTGATGAGACCTTGGCTCTTTCGCCTGTGCAATTGCTCCATTGTTGTCGCAGTAGACCGGTATTGCTTCAACAATGGCCGGAATCACACCAAGTTCATGAATGAACTTCTTGATCCAAACCGCTTCCCGCTCGGCCGCAATGTATTCTACCTCGATGGTAGAATCCGCACATCTCTTGTTTGGAACTTTTCCAACTCATCGCGCCATTCAAGGTGAACACGATCCGCATCGAGACCGAATCATCCTTGTCCGTCTCGAAGCCGCATCCGTGATACCCGCTGATCACCATGTCCCTTCTCCATATATTAGGAACACATCCTTAGTTCTTCTCAAGTACTTAAGGATCGCCTTAACATACGCCAATGATCCATTCCTCGATCGATTGGTATCCGCCGTGACACTCGAGCATACGATACATCGGGCCTCGTACATAACATAGCATACATGATAGATCCTATTGCGGATGCATAGGGAATCCTATTCATGCAAATCCTCTCGTCTTCTGTGCGCGGACACATAGACTTCGAAAGGTGTACCCCATGCCTGATGGGTAGGAAACCTTTCTTGGATTCCGACATGCTAAACCTCTTTAGCACTCGGCCTATATATGTAGATCGCGAAGACCAAGCAACCTGCTTCGATCTATCTCTATAGATCTTAATCCCGAGGATGTAGGTTGCTTCTCCCAGGTCTTTCATGGAGAATGTCTTGGATAACCAAACCTTCACTGACTGTAAGATTGAAACATCGTTTCCTATAAGTAGTATGTCATCGACATACAATACTAGGAATACGACTGCACTCCCACTAACCTTCTTGTACACACAAGGTTCGTCTGGATTTTGTGAGAAATCAAACTTTTTGATTGTCTCATCAAAACGGATATTCCAGCTCCTGGATGCTTGCTTCAATCCATAAATGGATCGTCGCAATTTGCATACCTTGGTTTTATCAACCGATGTGAAACCCTCAGGCTGTATCATATACACGTCCTCGAGTAGGTTTCCATTAAGGAAAGCTATTTTCACATCCATCTGCCATATCTCATAATCATAATGAGCCGCTATGGCCAGGAGCATCCGAATGAATTTAAGCATAGCTACAGGCGAATAGGTTTCGTCATAATCAACACCTTGTTTTTGACGATATCCTTTCGCCACCAATCTAGCCTTATAGGTAATCACATTACCATCCATGTCGGTTTTCTTCTTGAAAACCCACTTGCACCCTATAGGCTTTATCCTTCAGTGGGTCAACCAAGTTCCAAACTTGGTTTTCATACATGGAATCCATTTCCGACTTCATGGCACCAAGCCACTTATCCCTTTCTGAACTTGTCAGCACTTCTTCATAACTGGTAGGCTCCTCATCATCAATGAGTAACACATCGCTCGATTCACTTACGAGAAATCCATATCTCTCAGGAATATTGCGTGTTCTACCAGATCTACGAAGATGTGGTGTTACAATAGGTCCAGCCGATTGCTCATAACTATGAGTTATCGGCTGTTGTGCTTCACCAGGTATCTCATCAATGTCTATTTGAGTCTCTCGAGCCTCCTCAAGCTCGACGATACTCCCACTGTTTTCTTGCAAGAGAAACTCTTTCTCTAGAAACACAGCATGCCTTGAAACAAACACCTTTTGTTCCACAGGATGATAGAATTGGTAACCCCTTGTTTCCTTAGGGTATCCAATAAATAGACATTTATCAGACTTAGCATCCAATTTGTCTGATACAGTCCGCTTCACATAAGAAGGACAACCCCATATCTTCAAGTAAGATACATGAGGTTTCTTACTATTCCATATCTCATATGGAGTAGTTGAGACTACCTTGGTAGGCATTCTGTTTAACAAGTAAACAACTGTCTAAAGTGCATAACCCCAAAAGGACTTGGGAAGAGTCGCATGATTCATCATTAACCTGACCATGTCCAACAAGGTCCGGTTATGCCTCTCAGATACACTATTATGCTGTGGTGTATAGGGCGGAGTCCATTGAGACAATATACCATTGTCTCTTAGGTAATCAAGAAACTCCTGACTCAAGTATTCACCACCTCGATCCGATCGAAGTATTTTAATACACTTGTCATGTTGTTTCTCTACTTCATTTCTGAACTCTTTGAACCTTTCAAAGGCTTCAGACTTGTGTTTCATCAAGAACACATACCCAAACCGTGAGTGATCATCGGTGAAGGTAATGAAGTAGCTATAGCCACCTAATGCTTGAGTTGACATAGGTCCACATACATCAGTATGTATTAGACCTAGTAACTCTCCCACTCGTTCACCTTTTTCCAGTAAAAGGTAACTTAGTCATCTTGCCTTTTAAGCATGATTCGCATGTATCGTATGAATCCAATTCAAACGATTCCAGAATTCCACATCGGTGTAATTCGGACATGCATTTCTTGCTTATATGGCCAAGACGACAATGCCACATATAGGAGTCTATTTGATTATCCTTTCGAGCACGCTTGTTGCTCGCTTCGATATTGAAAATGTCACTGGATACGTCCAATGTATAAACACCATTGCTTAATGTTCCAGTCCCATAAAGAACTCCATTCAAAGTTATGTAACAACAATTGTTACTAAAATCCAAATGGTACCCATTTCTATTTAAACAAGAAATAGAAATGATGTTCTTTATCAACGAAGGAACATAAAAGCAATTGTCCAGTTCTAAGACAAGTCCTATAGGGAGTTCCAACAAATACATTCCGATGGCGAGTGCAGCAACCGTTGCTCCATTCCCAACACGTAAATTTGACTCTCCCTTGACGAGTCTTCTTCTATTCCTTAGCCCATGTATGTCATTACATATATGTGAGCCACACCCAAGATCCAAATACCCAAGTGTCTAAGGAAATAGAATGACAATCAATAAAGAAGATTTCAAGAAGATGGGGCATCCGATGCCTTATCCTTCTTCACGACTCAAGATAAATCTTGCACTTTCTTCAAGAATGGCTCTCCTTGCCATAATGATGGCAAGTTTCCTTTCGCTAGTTCTACCTTCTTAGCCTTTCTTCTTTCCCTTCTCATTGTTCCTTTGACTTCCTCTTAGAACCTTTCTTCGAGGAATCAACTAATAGCACCGCCCCTCGCTCATGCTTCTCGAAGACTCCACGCCTTCAAAGATATTGAGCAAAGACTACGATGAACCTTCTAGCATCTCGAGGTGAAGAGGAGCTGAGACTTGAACCTTCAATCTCACTTGCTCATCAACCAACTCACAAAGATGAAGGACTACGATATGAGCATCCATATGCTCATGCCGCCAGAGCTTGGGTTCCATCGCGGCTAGCATGATGCAACTCATTTGTTCGTAATCATTCACATGTTTCGATAGGCCAACAATTGGTCCGAGTTGCATCGACTCACTTGACGGCGGGAAGAGGCGCTCGAGGACATTTGCAAGCTTTTCAACCTTGAGAACAATTCTCAAGCTTTCTAAGCCATCCATGAAGCTCGACCACCAATTTATTCGAATCCAAAATGGAACGCAAATTCAAAGACATCATGATCAATCTTAGAAATACAAAACGAGCATATATGAGAAAATGATTTTAAAATGCATCAATATACATTTATAAATCCCATTCATTTTTCGAATTTCAAAAACCCCAAAATCACTTCGGGAGATCGTAGGTCCATCTCCGAATGGGCTGATATCCATCATAGTTATGAACAACCTTGGAGAGAGTCCAACAAGCCATTCATAACTACGACGGTAGGTATCTTCTATACCAATTGCATATCACGTATATGCAACTATCACAATGTGCTATCAACTAATTGAATGTTCACACATACATCGGGTTGTTAACACATTAACAAGTATGCATCATATGCATAGCACCCAACTTTACCTCCCTTTACATCGACCTTGGAGAGAGTCCAACAAGCCGATGCTCCAGGTTAAAGCCAACCCATTAATCGGGAAATAGTTTTTAATATGGTTAGAGCGCATTCAACCAATTAGCCCAGCTTGGAGAGAGTCCAACAACCAAAGCTAACGATTGACCTCTGACTCTTACCATATTAGTATTAAACTATTCCATGGTTTGAACATATTCGGGTTCGAGCCTGGCTTGAAGAGAGTCCAACAACCCAAACAAGAAACTAAACTCGGTTCTAACCATATTAATGGAAGGTGTAGGCTTTAATATTGTTTAAGGGTTTTATGTCTCATCCTCTTTGCATGCAAATAACTATTATCTACATGGCATGGCATACATGGCATACATCTACATGTCACGACACGCATGGCATAATGTTATGCATCTAATGCAATTACATGGCATACAATTATGTCATGTATATATTTCCTTATATGTCATAACTATTTATGGAAATAAAATATGTTTAAGATTTGATTCTCCAAATCAAATCATAATTAAATTAGGAAACAAATTTCCAAATCTAATCACATATTTTATTCATGGAATTATTTGATTAAGGAAAATCTATTTAGGAAACCAATTTCCTAAATCATTAAAACTACTTATGGAAATAAAATATTTTAAGATTTGATTTCCCAAATCAAATCATGATTAAATTAGAAACAAATTTCAGAATCTAATCAAATATTTTATTTATGGAAAATATCAATTTCCATAAATACTTCCAACTTTCCAAAAGTGGAAGATTTCATAAATACTTCTAGACTTTCCAAAATTGAAAAATTTCCATAAATACTTCTAAATTTCCAAAATTAGAAAATTTCCAGAAATACATTATGACTATCGCAAAACCATTTTTACGATTATGTCGAAACACAACCTGGGCTCGATACCATCATGGGTTTCCTAGATCACAAGGCGTGTGTGTGTTCGATCATGTTTCGAAAACATGAACACAGCGGAAGCAATAAAAATAATAAATACTCCTATTTATTACAACACACACAACACACGCATGCATATTACAACAAGTGTAGACATAACCGTAAATTTAAATTTGCAATAAAAGGAAATTTATCTACGTTATACCTTTTCAGATGACGTGTAGCGGAACGCAGATCAACCGGAACGATCCTCGCTAGAATCGTCTCTATCCGTATCCACGCCGAGTTCCTCGGGATGACTTCGCTAAGCCACGAGCTTCGTCTTCGTACGGGTTACTAGACTCGTGTTGAAGACGACGTGATCGAGAGATGATCACGATCCGAATCCAAATTCGGATCCTAAGACGAGTCCTCAAAACTCGCTTCTCCGGAGAGGTATTCGTCAACCGATTGACGAATCCTTCGTCCTCCACCTCAGAGGATTACCGGAGATCGAATCCCCGGTAATTTAGCCGCTGTCGGAGCTCTAACCGTCGTCCAAACGATGCTCCGACGAGAGGAGAAGAAGCTGTCCAGAAAACTGGACAGCTTGGTGGAGGAGTAGGCGCCGGCCAAAACAAGGAAGCCAAGTGCTCACCTTGATGCCAAACCTAAGGAGGATCGCCGGAACTCTTCCGGCAGCAGCTCGACGCCGGCGAGGAGGAAGGAAGCAGCCTTCTGGACGCCGGTTGGAGGAGCTATGGGCTGGGCGGCAAGAGAAGTTGGCACCAACTCAAAAGGGGAGATGAGGTGGGCGGCCAAACTAGGGTTGCCTCTTCATTTTTCCTTAACAAACCCTAAAACCCTTTTTTATAGAGAACTAATTCTCTTAATGGTTATTGGATCATAACCATTAGGCCCGTTAACCCGCTCCATTAAGATAAGTTAAAATAAACCAAACCATGATGGTTTATTTTAAGTTAAAACGAACCTAACCAACTTTTGGTTCATTCGTTTAAAATAAACCAAACCCTTTGGTTTATTCTCCTCCATTGGATTAGAACCAAACCATTTTGGTCCATCCATTATGTCTTCATAAGACACACGCCCATCCACGCTTCCATTGCGATCAAAACGATTTCATGCTCGCTTAAGTTTGGTCCAACCAAACCTAGTTTCTCTGGTCGAGAATCCCATTCTCAAGCTCGCTTTAAATCCTTTGGATTTCGCCAAGCAGCGTGTGTGACCAAATAGGTTCTCGGTTTATGTTGGCCGCCTATAATTAACCATTAATTATAGAACGATCATGAGTGGCACCTAGTAGTACATCATGATCCCCAATTAACCGAAAAGATCAACGGTTGATCCGTAACTATTTCAAACCCTTCAGTAGCTCGAATGATTCGTGCCCCATTCCCTTCACTCATCTTATACCCACTTGGTTCAGGACATGGTCTATAGTGTCAGTCCCCACTAGGCTGACTACGTCACACCTAG
Organism: Wurfbainia villosa; assembly: GCA_025175895.1. NCBI lineage: Eukaryota > Viridiplantae > Streptophyta > Magnoliopsida > Zingiberales > Zingiberaceae > Wurfbainia > Wurfbainia villosa. Next base: position 12,629,301 of record CM045987.1, read on the forward strand.
CCCAAGTATCATTTCCTCGTCCTATGGATTCTAGTTACTCCACATGTATCGAAGAGTACCTTACTCTAAACATGTAATGCTTTGGCCAAAGACTTTAGTAACAATCCGATGAGAGGCCATGGGTATACGTCTCCTCGCAAGGAGTGGTGAATCCTTTATAGGCTATTCAAACACCTTCGATCACTTCGACTAATACCCAATCATCCCGGGTCCACATCTCCTTAGAGATGTTTGCTTAAGATGTCAAAGCATAAGTCTCCATGATCAAGATGACTTGAATACCGCAAGTCAAAGGAACATCGCACTTAAGCCACAGTAAGAACTTCATTGACATATCTATATATGCACAGAACCATATGAAGTCTTACGGCTGGTCACTCCAATGAACTAGTTACCATAACTAGCATCCACGATTAACTTCGGACATCACAATGTCTCACCGGAGAATCACCGCTTGGATACACCAAGGAGTATACCTCGTGCTAGTCTCGACAGAATTGATGGTGTCCAAATCCATCAATTCATCGACTAGGGATAATTCCGATATATCACAATTACACATGTAGAGATACTCACTAGTTGTGATCCAATCACAAATTCTCTCATGCTGTGAATCGTATCGTGGACATTCAGTAAATGAGTTTAAGATCCAATCAAATACATAAAACATGTATACTCAAATAGTGAATCTTCATTTATCATATAAATGGTTCATACATAAGGCGATTGCCTTAGGACATCTCTCATATATTACTAACAACAACCAGATTTCAAAATTTTCAAATTTCAGAACTCGATTTTTGAAATGTATTAAAAATTGTAGGAAATTCAAAAAATCATAAAATTTGGAGAACATATTTCTCATAAGTCCCTTTATCAGTGAAAAATTATTTTTTCATGAAAATTCATTCTATTTTCAAAAATTTGGCAAAAACTCAAAGATATTGAAAAACACTAAACTTTGTATCAACTTGAAAGCCTAGTTTTGCCTTGAATTGTTTTAAAACATGAACATACAGATTATCAAACATAAAATGGTTTTAAAACATTTGAAATATCCAACCATGATATTTGGGCAATATGTCTATGAATTAAATATATGCTCTTCCCATGATTGGTCTATTATTGCTATCATGATACCTATAATGACTCATCAAAATGTTATAGTCACAAGTGAGTCATTTGTATCATCCTAACATCTCACTCATGCTATGTTTTCAATCATTTTAGCCTATAACCTAAAGGTATTATACTTAACCATCAATTTTCATGCAATTCTATCAAGGTTAAGTATCTATATCCTAAAACACCCAACATTATCATAAAATCACATTATCAATCATGATCATTTATTATCAATTATTGCACATCATAATAAAAAAAATCAAATATTATTATGATTCCATATTATGATCACATTAACATCACCCAACACTATAAATCAAAAATCATCACCCACATCCTTATAAGTCAACCATCTTAAATGATATAAATAAAGTCCAATTATGGTTGACTATCCTAGGTCTCTCTAACCCTTAAGGATGGATTTAGGAACCCAATATAGATTCTTTCCAATAGGGTTCACTAAGTACTCCTTAGGGATCCATTTTCTAGCTACCATTGTATTTTTAGCTTGACCCCTAGCAATTAGGCAATGGTAGGCCTTTTTCATTTTTGTTTCCCTTATAGCCTAAGGCCTTCTTGTTGAAACTAGCCCTTTGGCTCCCAATTATCATGTTCAAAGTATTGGAGCCTATTGTGAATTTTTCTAGGGCCTTAGTTAGATGATCTACCTTTTCCCTTAAGGCCTTGTTTTCCTCAATACATGCAACATTAACATTAAGAGGAATATAATCATCATGTGAGCATGCATTATTAATAATAGAAGAAAAAGCATTATCATTAACATTTAAACATGCTTTTTCTAGCTTTTCTTCTAGGGCCTTAATTTGATCAAGCATGCATTTGTTCTTTTTCTTAGCCTTAAACAAATCCCTAGTTAGGCTAGAAATCATAGAGACAATCTTTTTAGGATAAAGATTTGTTATCATACTTTCCATATCTTCTTCCTCTGATTCCAATGAGGATGAAGATGAAGCTCCCCCTTCACATGAGCTCTCCTCACTTAAACTTGTTTCTTCCTTTTCCGAGGAGGAGGAGTCCAAGTCTTCTATTTCCATGAGTGCAAGGCTTGTGAAGGCTTGATCTTCCTCCGATGAGGATGGATCATCCCATGTCGCTTTCTGTGCCTTGGCTTTCCCTTTTTCTTTTGATTTCTTCTCTTCATCCTTCTTCTTGCTCCCCTTCTTCTTCTCTTCTTTCTTTCTTCTTTCTTCCTTGTTTTTGTTCAAGAGGGGACAATCATCCCTTATGTGTCCCTCTCCTTGGCAATTATAGCAAATAATCTTCCTCTTTGGCCTTCTTCCCCTATCATTATACTTGTTAAATCTAAAACTTTTAAGTGAGCGTCTCACCTTCTTTACCATGTAGGCCTCTTCATTGCTATCCATTGATGAGGAAGATGATTCATCGGATGAGGAAGGTGGTGGAGACTCCTTCTTCTTCTTCTTTCCTTTTTCGGCTACTAGTGCCACTCCTCTTGATGGCTTGATTTGATCTTCAACTATGCCTTCAAGCCTTGTCTCATGCAACTCCATGGTGGAGAAAAACTCTTCTAGAGTGCTCACCTCTAGATTCTTGGAAATGTAGAAGGAGTCCACCATGGAGCTCCATTTGGATGACCGAGGGAAGGCATCTATGGCCTTCATGATCATGTCCCGGTTGGAGAGTTTTTCACCTACACTTGTGTAGGGATGTATATTGAAAAGTCTACCTTTTGTATGAACATCTTTATTTTGAAATAAGAATCACATGATCATTGTTTGCATTTTTTATGTTATGTAATATTGTCTAATACATTACATTGTAGATAACATGGTGTGTCGTGTCACACGGGAGATCATGTTATTGGCTCCTTGTAAAGTATAAGTAAAGGCTCACAACTGAGATGGCTTTGGACAAACCATCGGAATGGTTGTAGTGTGATTTGGTATTGGTTTGTCTTGACCATAGAATCACACTAGTGCACTTTGTGTGTATTGAGCAGGACCGACTTAGAGGCGATTCGATTTATTGCTGACTACATAATCGAATCGGACCTCAAATATTATTTAGTACATGCTCTTAATCCCGATATAATAACGGACACATATACTTAGTATTCATCTCTTTGATTTACCAATGGGCGAGATTTATAGATTAAATCGATAGGCTCGGTAAGTTGGGAGATGATATTATATGGTGTGTCATTGATTATAGGAGGAAACCGTGTCCTATATATTAGGATGATGATGTCCCCTTGAGGAACTCATAAGGTTCATCATGTAAACCCTGCAGGTGGACTTGGTCCGGCATGATGAAAAGGTTGAGTGGTGTTAGGGCAATCTCTTGCCATGATAAGGTTTTGATGTGTGTGGAAAAGGGTTTAAGTTAGGTTGGTATTGTTATTTGATATGTGCGTTGGAGTCTTGCAGGACTTAGTAATTCACACATGGAGCCTTGGCGGGTTCACCCTCACAACCTCGGTCCTTGAGTCAGTGAAGGATGACTTTGCGAAAGTCGTGCGCTTGGAGCATCCGAGGGACCGCCGGACGAGATGACTTGAAGTGAAGCTAAGTAAGCAGACTTCGGAGGCAAGAGACGCGAAGGAGCATTGCAGAGTCGTGCGCCTGATGCTGCCGAGGGACGTGGCCGCGAACGAAGAGAGCTTCGGCAAGGGACTTCGAGTGAGATGATAGAATGAGTGAAATGTAAGTAGCTCATTAGGTGAACTTGGCCGAATGGCTGAGTGTTGGAGACTTGACCACAAGGGTTAAGGTTTACCCGACCGTCGAAAGCTCAAACTTATGTTAAGTTTGAGTTTCACACGACACCAGTCGACTGCCATGGAATGGCAGATCGCTCGTCGAGTGTGTTTGATCGTATCCGTGATGGGTTTATACGAATGATCGCCATGGAATGGCAACGATCGCCAGAGGATATCACGCATAACCGCCAGAGCGAAGCCGATCGCGCCGAATCACGAGGCGAATGATCGGGTGAGGTCCATCGATCCAAGAGTTCCGTTGGACTACAACGGTTGGGATCCGACGTGTTCGGAGGTCATTATAGTGACGGCAGTCGACTGCCAAGGGCAGCAGTCGACTGGTGGCGGCCAACGGGAAGAAATCAGCCCTCTCTATAAAAAGAGAGGGTGTGAGCCTTTGAGAGGCTAATGCTTATGCTCTAAGTGATCTTTCTAATACCCCACAAGTTCTAAACTCTTCTTACTTGTTTTTACTCCATTCTTATTGTAAGAAGAGTGATCTTGATTGTAAAGGTTACCTCCACCTAGCTTGGTGCAAAGGAGAGACCAATAGTGATTGGCTTTTGAGGAGTGATTCACCTCGGACGAATCGGACCGTGGATTAGCGGCGTAGCCATGAACCACATTACATCTTCTTTGTTAGCGTTTGTGTTTTCATTTATTGCTTTGTCTTTATTGTTTATGCTTCCGCTTGTGCTAACGATTGTGTAGACGAGCAAACGAACGAGAGAATTCCGACATCCATCGTAAGAGGGCTATTCACCCCCCTCTAGCCGGCCGTTCGATCCCCTACAAGTGGTATCAGAGCTGAGGAAAGCTTGTCGAGGACTAACCGCCACAACAAGCAACTTTCAAAATGGTCGGCTCCAACATCCATCCTCCGAAGTTTGAAGGAGAATTCGCTTGGTGGAAGAAGCGAATGGAGGTATTTTTCGAAATAGATTTTGATATTATGATTACAATGGAATCCGGTTTCATTTTGCCTAGGGATGAAGAGGGGAAGCCAATAGAGAAATCTAGGTGGACCAAAAGGCAAAGGGAAGAGCACCTTGCAAATTCAAAAGCCAAGCATCATCTCTTCAATGTGCTCCCCCAACAAGAAATCAACCGAATAGGAGAATGCCTAAGCGCCAAGGAGATGTGGGAGAAGCTAATTGAGCTTCATGAAGGCACATCCGAGGCAAAGCTAGCAAGGAGAGATCTCCTCCGCTCCCAACTTTCCAACATTAAATTAGAAAAGGGAAAAAAGGTAACTTCTTTGCATTCTAGATTCAAAGAAATTTTAAATGGACTAACAAGTGTAGGAGAAAGGCTCTCCAATCGCGATATGATAATGAAGGTCATAGATGCTTTCCCCCGATCATCCAAGTGGAGTTCAATGGTGGACTCATTTTACATTTCAAAGAATCTAGAGGTAAGTACTCTAGATGAATTTTTCTCCACTATGGAATTACATGAATCTAGGCTTGAAGGAATACAAGAAGAGCCAAAAATACAACCTTCAAGGGGAGTAGCATTGTTGGCAAATAAGGGGAAGAAGAAGATAGAGATCTCCTCCTCCTCCGATAACGAAGCGTCTTCCTCCTCCTCCATGGATAACACCGAAGAAGACTATATGGTAAGGAGGGTAAGACGTGCTTTAAAAGGTTTTCATTTTCATAAATCAAATGATAGGAATAGAAGACCAAGGGGGAAGGTTATATGCTACAATTGCCAAGGAGAAGGGCACATAAGGGATAATTGTCCCCTCCTAAACAAGAGCAAGGAAGAGAAGAAAAAGAAAGAAGAAAAGAAGAAGAAAAAGGGGAGCAAGAAAAAGAAGGAAGAGGAGAAGAAGACAAAAGAAAAGGGGAAGACCAAAGCTCTAAAGGCAAGGACTTGGGATGACCCATCCTCATCCTCCTCATCATCATCGGATGAGGAGAATGCCTTTGTCACCAATTTGGCCTTGATGGCCTTTGATGACTTGGATTGCTCTTCCTCCGAAAAATGAAGGATCAAGCTCAAGAGGAGAGAGCTCATGAAGGGGGAGCTTCTACATCCTCCTCATCCAAGAAGAAGAAGAGGATATGGAAACTATGGTAACTAAATGCCTCTCCTAAGAAAATAGTTTCCATAATTTCTAGTTTAACTAAGGACTTATTTGGAATGAAAAAGAAAAATAAAAGCATGCTTAATCAAATTAAGGCATTGGAAAATAAGCTAGAAAATGCATGCTTAAATGATAATATTTCTTCTAGCTTAAATGATGCATGCTCACATGATCTTTATGTGCCATTAGATGTTAGTGATGCATGTATAAATGAAAATAGGGCCCTAAGGGAAAAGGTAGACTATTTAACCAAAGCCCTAGAAAAATTCACAATTGGCTCCAACACATTGAACATGATCTTAGGAAGCCAAAGAGCTAGCTTCAACAAAAAGGGCCTAGGATATAAAGAAAAGAAAAATGAAAAGGCCTATAAATGCCTAATTGCTAGGGGACAAGATAAAAAGAAGGTAATAGCTAGGAAATAGATCCCCAAGGAGTATCTAGTGAACCCAATAGGCAAGAACTTATTTTGGGTTCCAAAATCCATTCTTAAGGGTTAGAAAACCCCTAGGGTAGTCAACCATATGCAATTGACCAATATCATATTTTGGTTGACTTAGGATGGCGGGACAACATTTTTAAATAGTGTTGGGTGATGATAACGTGCCCATAAATAGATAATAATGCTTAAATCATGATGATTAATGTAATTGCTATGTATATGTGCAATCATGATTTATGATTTTGATATTTGGCACATCATCATAAGAAATAGGGTTTAAATCATGTTTTAGGTGATAATTTGTTTGTTATCATGACATAATACCTAATGCATGATAACAATTCAATGAATACATGTATTTAATGATCATAATGTGAAATTAAGTCATATATATCTTTATGATCATGAGGATTGTTAGGTTGATACTTAACCTTGATAGAATTGTATGAATATGATGGTTAAGTATATACAAATACCCCCTAGGATGCATCTCACACTCACCATAGGCTACTTTGATTGAAAACTTAGCATGGGTGAGATGTTAGGATGATACAAATGTCCACTAATGCCTATGGCATTTAGATGGTCATTTAAGGTATCAAAATAGCAATAATAGACCAATCATGGGGAAGACTTATGTTTAATTCATAGACATATTGCCCAAAGATCATGGTTGGATATTTCATATGTTTTCAAAACAATTTCTTAATCGAAAATCTATGTATTAATGTTTTGAAACAATTGGAACCAAACCTAGGTGTTAAACTTGATACTAGAATGATCAAAAACCTAGTGGTTTTTAAAGCCTTTGGATTTTTGGCAAATCTCAGAAAATATAATGATTTTTCTTGAAAAACTATTTTTCATTGATAGATATACTTAAAAGAAATATGTTACTCAAATTTCATGATTTTTTAAATTTTTTGGAATTTTTAATGCATTTCTGAATTTCACCCAAAAAATCAGAATTTCGGAATCCTTTATGCCAGTTGAGTGCCATACTGATAGCAGTCGACTGCTCACCTGAAAAACAGCCCAATATTTTTTGATTTCATATTTTAATCATGTTTTTGGTATTTTCCTTCTATTTAACTTGATGCAATGGATTTATAACTTAGTGTTAATCTTTTTGATGGTGTCAAAGGGCGAGAAGTAATTATGTTTAAGTAAATTTTGATAGGGGGAGAAAATTTGAAAACTTGTATGGGGTGTTTCATGGATTAAGGGGGAGTTGCATGTTGCTATATCATGTTTATGTTTACATGCTTTCTTACCTTAGAATTTATATCAAATATTTTTACCTAACTTAAACGGATTGCCACACATCAAAAAGGGGGAGATTGTTAGGGCAATCTCTTGCCATGATAAAGTTTTGATGTGTGTGGCAAAGGGTTTAAGTTAGGTTGGTATTGTTATTTGATATGTGCGTTGGAGTCTTGCAGGACTTAGTAATTCGCACATAGAGCCTTGGCGGGTTCACCCTCACAACCTTGGTCCTTGAGTCAGTGAAGGATGACTTTGCGAAAGTCGTGCGCTTGGAGCATCCGAGGGACCGTCGGACGAGATGACTTGAAGTGAAGCCAAGTAAGCAGACTTCGGAGGCAAGAGATGCGAAGGAGCATTGCAGAGCCGTGCGCCTGATGCTGCCGAGGGACGTGGCCGCGAACGAAGAGAGCTTCGGCGAGGGACTTCGAGTGAGATGAGAGAATGAGTGAAATGTAAGTAGCTCATTAGGTGAACTTGGCCGAATGGCTGAGTGTCGGAGACTTGACCGCAAGGGTTAAGGTTTACCCGACCGTCGGAAGCTCAAACTTATGTTAAGTTTGAGTTTCAAAGACTACCGATCGCGCCATGGAATGGCAATGATCGCTTCGAGTCGAGTGTGTTCGACCGGTATCCGCCCGATGGAGCGAGCCAGCCGATCGCTATGGAATGGCATCCAACGCTGAGGATATCACGGCACGTAACCGCCATAGCCGATCGGGCGATTGACTACGGAGGCGTGATCGGGTGAGGTCCATCAGTCGACTATCAAGAGTTCTGTTGGACTACAATGGTCGGGATCCGACGTGTTCGGAGGCCGTTGTAGTGACGACAGTCGACTGCCAAGGGCAGCAGTCGACTGGTGGCGGCCAATGGGAAGAAATCAGCCCTCTCTATAAAAAGAGAGGGTGTGAGCCTTTGAGAGGCTAATTCTTATGCTCTAAGTGATCTTCCTAATGCCCCACAAGCTCTAAACTCTTTTTACTTATTTTTACTCCATTCTTATTGTAAGAAGAGTGATCTTGATTGTAAAGGTTACCTCCACCTAGCTTGGTACAAAGGAGAGACCAATAGTGATTGACTTTGGAGGAGTGATTCACCTCGGACGAATCGGACCATGGATTAGTGGCGTAGCCGTGAACCACGTTACATCTTCTTTGTTAGCGTTTGTGTTTTTGTTTATTGCTTTGTCTTTATTGTTTATGCTTCCGCTTGTGCTAATGATTGTGTAGACGAGCAAACGAACGAGAGAATTCCGACATCCATCGTAAGAGGGCTATTCACCCCCCTCTAGTCGGCCGTTCGATCCCCTACAAGTGGTACTACTCATGAAGTTAGATGTTGATTAATTAATGGTCAGTAAATTAATTAATCGATGGACATTCGAGATCTTAAACACGGGGAGAAAATGTACAAATAATATATGGAGCCCATATTACCATATGGGGGTGGGTGAGGTAGATCGATGATGATCCTTTAGTGGATTGGATTATCATTAGTGGATTGGACTTTATGTGGGCTTGATCCATGGGTGGCCAAGACCCAACTCCTCCTCATGGTCCCTAATGTAGCCTATTAACACCTCAAGAAGCTTAGATCCAATGGATAGAAACAAAACTCTAGATCCATAGGTAGAGATTAAATCTCTTAGATCCGACGGTTAAGATTAAATCTCTAGATCCGATGGTTGTGATTAAATCCCTATAACCAATGGTAGAGATTAAAGGAGGCTTATCCCTAACTCTATAAAAGGAGCTTGATGGGTTGCCGTGGAGATTAATCCAAGGAGAGCTAGGGTTTTGGGCGGCAAGAGAGGAATCCTAGTTGAGATAGGATTAGAGTTTGGAGGCTTACGGTTTTGGAGGCTTAGGTGGCACCAAATAAGGAAGTTGTTCCTTTTCTTCTTCTTCCTTCAATTTGGCCGACATCCAGCAGCCTCTCAAGCTCTTTTCCAGCCCTTGGACGGTGCCCAAAAGACTCTCCTCTCTTCTTCTTGAGTGGTGGAAACAAGACTTAGGGGTCTCCCTTGGTGTCTTGGTTGTTTTCCATCATCATCTCCTTCTCCTAGTTGGCCGGCTGCAAGGATTCCTTTTGTTCCTTGTTGGTTGGTTTTAGGAAGGAGAAGAACCTTGTTTCTATTCTTCCTCTTGCTTTGGAAGAGCAAGGAAGGAAGATTTGCGATCTTGGAGCTTCGACTTTTGGTAGATCGTCGCCCACACGACGTCCGAAAGGAGGAAGGTCATACATTAGAAGATCGAGAGGTATATCGATTCTCTAATTTTTATATGTTACATGTTTGTATTTGTTTTTCAATTATGAGCATGATATAAATCTGTATATGGCTAAATAATACTTGGATCCCGAACATAAACACAAAAACTGGCGATCCGGACATCGTCTATTCCGCAGATACTCGTAGAATAGAGGTTGGTCGCTTGAACAACGAGTTTGTTCAAGTGACCTCTCTAAACGAATAGCACGACGATGACTTGGTTATTTGGGAAATCCCTTGTGTCTAGGATTAAATTTTTTAATCCGGGGACATCGATGGGATCGCCATGAACAAACGACCGAGGTGAAGTGGGAAGCGAAGTTTCTCCTCACGGACTCGATAAGCAAAACCCAACAATTGGTATCAGAGCTTCCGGGCAAAACCCTATCAATTGGTATCAGAGCCAAGGTTTCCGATTTTGTGTGTTTAGGATTCGATTAATTTTTATGCACTTTTCATATATTATATGTGTTGGATAATAGTAGGACATGCGTAGTTTAACTCTTTGGTTGCAGGCATAAGATCCGACTATTATGGCCATATGTGTGCATGTGATTGTATGTGTGTATTTTGTTGATTCCTCGGGGTTGACGAGGTTAGTATTTGATTTTTTGTAAATTAGATACACCATTGTTTAGCCACTCTTTATTTTATTTTACTTTCGATCTAGATTTCATGTACACTCCCTCGTGTAGTATAGGATCGATGGATGTAAATTAAAATAGGTTTTAGTCTCGGCTCGGATCTCCGAATGGCTTGTACATGGCGTAGGAGGAGCGGACGAGAAGGCATTGCGACGGGAGACATATTGAAGACAAAAGCCATAATAGTTGGAAAATAATTTATTTTTCATATTTATTGCTTTTTGTTTGATATGTATGTCGTAGGCTAGGAAAATTCCTCAATTTCAAATTACTAAGTGGGAGAGGGAAATTTTTTTAAAAAAAATTCCCACGGCCTCCATTACGATTTGACAAGTGATGCAAACAAACTTGCGCGTCGGCTCTGAGTGCCTTCCTCCATATCGGATGGGTTTGTTTGTGGATCACAAGGTCAAATATGGTTATAGGGAATTATCAAGGAGCGTGTGTACTTCCCCATCAGAAGGCACATAACCTGAGATAATTACCTTGGTACCGAGTAATGGTGAACACTTAGATACAAATATAAGTATCCTCCCCATCGGAGTCACTGCTTTTATTTGTAGGGCCAAAGAGGAACCAACTATTAATTTTACTTGTCAAAAAGTTAGGTTGAGAAGATAGTAAAATTAATGGGTAAAACCTCGTCTTACAAATGTAGAATTCATATACGTCCACACTATCGTGGCATACGATATTCACGGTGTTTTGAGGTGTTGGTTGATTTTAAAATTTTATTGTTTGAGGAATCAATAATTTTTTGAAATCTAATATTTTGATTTATGTGATTCTTAGGTTTTCTTTCAAAATGACTTTCAACCCACTTGCTATGATACTGAAAGAGAACAAACTTACTGGACCCAACTATGTTGATTGGAAGAGGAATTTAGACATTGTCTTGACTACTGAGGAATACAAATATGTACTCCTCAAAGAGTACCCTCCCAAGCCTGCAGATGATTCTGGGGAAAAGGAGAGAGAGAGCTATAAGAAGTGGGTCAAGGCCAGTGAGATGGCGCAATGTTACATTTTGGCATCTATGTCAAATGTACTGCAACATCAGCATCAAGCCATGCCCATTGCTTATGATATGATACTCAATCTCAAGGAACTTTTCGGACACCAGAATCGGGCTGCGATGCAAGAAGCCATGAGAAACTTGATGATGACCTCCATGATCGAGGGAACACCCGTAAGGGATCATGTTCTCAAGATGATGGCTCATTTGAATGAGCTGGAGGTCCTTGGAGCTGAGATTGATGGGGAAACCCAAGTCGATATCATACTCCAGTCTGTACCTAGGAGTTTTGAGCAGTTTTGCCTGAACTATAACATGAACAAGAGGTTGTATTCGTTGGCGGAACTTCTGACAGAACTCCAGGTGGCAGAGGGGAATCGTCAGAGGGCTCAGGCGCATGTCATGGTGACCCAAAAGGTTTCTACTTCTAAGCCGAAAGGTAAGAAGAAGAAGAAACAAACTGGGATGAAGGCAGTGGGAGGTACTTAGGGAGGAGTGAAGAAGCCGAAAGGCAAGTGCTTCACTTGTAAGCAGACTGGACACTGGAAGAAGGTCTGCCCCTGAAGGTTTTGCCCGGAAGCTCTGATACCAATTGAAAGGTTTTGCTTATCGAGTCCGTGAGGGGAAACATCGCTTCCCACTTCACCTTGGTCATTTGTTCATGGTGATCCCCTCGATGTCCCCGGATTTAAAATTTAATCCTAGACAAAAGGGATTGCTCAAACAACCAAGTCATCGTCGTGCTATTCGTTTAGAGAGGTCACTTGAACAAACTTGTTGTTCAAGCGACCATCCTCTATTCTACGAGTAGCCACGGAATAGACGATGTCCGAATCGCCGGTTTTTGTGTTTATGCTCGGGATCCAAGTATTATTTAGCCATATACAGATTTATATCATGCTCATAATTGAAAACAAATACAAACATGTAACATATAAAAATTAGAGAATCGATATACCTCTCGATCTTCTAATGTATGTCCTTCCTCCTTTCGGACGTCGTGTGGGCGACGATCTACCAAAAGTCAAAGCTCCTAGATCATAAATCTTCCTTCCTTGCTCTTCCAAAGCAAGAGGAAGAATAGAAACAAGGCTCATCTCCTTCTTATAGCCAACCAACAAGCAACAAGGAGAATGCTTGCCACCGGCGAACAAGGAGAAGGAGATAATGGTGGAAACCGGCCAAGACACCAAGGGAAACCCCTAAGTCTTGTTTCCACCACCCAAGGAGAAGGAGAATAGGGTCTTTGGATGCCGGCCAAGGGCTGGAAAGAGGGTTGTGAGTGCCGGCCACCAAGGGAAAGGAAAAAGAAAACAAACTACTTCCTTATTTGGTGCCACCCAAGCCTCTTAAACCCTAAGCTTCCAAACCCTAATCCTAGGTTTCCTTATTGCTGGCCATGGAAGAGGGGAAGAAGAATAGGGTGAGCTCATGCAAAGGTAGAGGGAAGAAGAATAGGGGCCGACCAACCTTTGGAAGAAGAAGGAAAAACTTCATCTTCTTGTTGCCGCCCACCCTAATCCCAAAACCCTAACCCTAGCCCCCACTCCCAATCCTAATCTAATTAGGATTGGTTGCCGCCCAAGGGACAAACCCTAATCCCCTCATCCATCATCTTTCCGCCCAAGCCAATAATCCTTATTTATAGAGTTGGGTTTATGCCTTGGATTAATCTCCACCATTGGTTCTAGGGATTTAATCTCAACCGTCGGATCTAGAGATTTAATCTCAACCGTCAGATCTAGAGATTTAATCTCCACCTTTGGATCTAGAGTTTTGTTTTCATCCATTGTATGTAAGCTTTATGAGGTGTTAATATGCTACATTAGGGACCATGAGGAGGAGTTGGATCTTGGCCACCCATGGGTCAAGCCCACATAAAGTCCGATCCACTAATGATGATCCAATCCACTAAAGGATTATCATTGATCTACCTCACCAACCCCCATATGATAATATGATCTCCATATATTATTTGTACATTTTCTCCCCATGTTTAAGATCTCGAATGTACATCGATTAATTAATTTACTGATCATTAATTAATCAACATCTAACTCCATGAGTAGTACCACTCAACCTTTTCATCATGTCGGACCAAGTCCGCCTGCAGGGTTTACATGATGAACCTTATGAGCTCCTCAAGGGGACATCATCATCCTAATATATAAGACACGGTTTCCTCCTATAATCAACGACACACCATATAAATAATATCATCTCCCAACTTACCGAGCCTATCAATTTAATTTATAAATCTCACCCATTGGTAAATCAAAGAGATGAATACTAAGTATATGTGCCCGTTATTATATCAGGATTAAGAGCATGTACTAAATAATATCTGAGGTCCGATTTGATTATGTAGTCAGCAATAAATCAAATCACCTCTAAGTCGGTCCTGCTCAATACACACAAAGTGCACTAGTATGATTCTATGGTCAAGACAAACCAATACCAAATCACACTACAACCATTCCGATGGTTTGTCCAAAGCCATCTCGGTTGTGAGCCTTTACTTATACTTTGCAAGGAGCTGAGAACATGATCTCCCATGTGACACCACACACCATGTTATCTACAATGCAATGTATTAGACAATATTGAATAACCATAAAAATGCAAACAATGATCATGTGATTCTTATTTCAAAATAAAGGTGTTCATACAAAAAATAGACTTTTCAGTATACATCCCTACAATCTCCCACTTATACTAAATGACTATGTTGTCCTTATACTGCCATACATCTAATTCCCCTTCCCTCCACATGCCTATCAAAGCTCTCGCTAGAAGGGCCTTAGTGAAAAGGGTCTACCAGGTCATCCTCTGATGCAATCTAGGTGACAACAACTTCTACCTCGTTTACGATTTCTCGTATCAGGTAGTACTTGCGCTCTATGTGTTTACTTGCCTTATGAGCTCATGTTTCCTTTGAGTTTGCAACTGCACGATTATTATCAGAATAAATTGTGATAGTTCTGGGCAAACTAGGAATCACATCCAAGTCCATCAGGAAGTTCCTAAGCCACACAACTTCTTTGGCTGCCTCAGAGGCTGCCACATACTCAGCTTCCATGGTGGAGTCCGCCACGCATTTCTCCTCCATACAATAGCTCCACCTCCCAAAGTAAACACAAAACCTAAGGTAGACTTACTGTTATCCCTATCAGAATGGAAGTCAAAATCCGTGTAACCCACAGGGAGTAATTGGTCTGCCCGGTAAACTAGCATATAATCCCTAGTCCTTCTCAGACACTTAAATATATGCTTTACCGCAATCCAATGTCCCTGTCATGGATTACTCTAATATCTGCTGACCATGCCCATGACATAGCAGATATCTGGTCTCGTACATAACATCGCATATATGAGGCATCCTACTGCCGAAGCATAATGAACCGCCTTCATCTCCTCTATCTCCTCAGATGTTCTAGGACACATCTCCTTAGATAAAGGAACTCCATGCCTGAAAGGTAGAAAATCCTTCTTGGAGTTCTGCATGCTGAAACGATCCATAATCGTGTCTATGTATGAAGCTTGGGATAAGCACAACATCTTTTTCCTGCGATCCCTTATAACCTTGATCCCAAGAATGTGTCCCACCTCTCCCAAGTCCTTCATATCAAACTGTTTGGACAACAATACCCTTACGTCCGATAACACCTTGATATTTTTGCCAATCAACAAAATGTCATCTACGTATAGTACAAGAAATACTACTACGTTTCCGTCACATCTCTTGTATACACAAGACTCATCCGGACTTTGAATAAATCCATAAGACTGGATTACCTCATCAAAGCGGATGTTCCAAGATCTCGAAGCTTGCTTCAATCCATAAATGGACCGATTAATCTTACATACAGGATTCTCTTTGCTAAGATACTGTACCTTTATCTTGGATTTCCTTGTCATATGTCCAGGGATCAGGTTCATGTTCGCCAGGGACCAAATCAGAAGATTCTCCCAAGAACATGAATCTATTAGGCTGTCTCACAACCCTCGCACTACGATGAGGTATCACCTGTGTATCCTCTGTGACACGCGGTGCAGTGACTTGTGGTATATCCTCTAGTACCGGTGGTACTGAAGAAGTGACTTCCCTTTTTAATTCCTCCAGAACTATTTTACTCTTGGGCTTGTGGTTCATCACATAGTCTTCCTCTAGAAATCTGGCATTCGTGCTAACGATCACCCTCTGATCTCTAGGACTATAAAACAAACCACCCTTCGTTCCTCTAGGATACCCAACGAACATGGTACTTTTGTACGAGGTTCTAACTTACCAGCATCTACCTTCAGCACATGTGCTGGACTCCCCAAATCCGAATATGTCTTAGACTAGGCTTTCGCCCAGTCCACAATTTTGTGGGAGTAGTAGGCACTGATGGAACCAAGTTCAGAATGTATACCATCGTATCTTGAGCATATCCCCAGAATGAATCTGGCAACTCAGAATAACTCATCATCTATCTAACCATTTCCATAAGAGTTCTATTCCTTCACTCTGCTACACCGTTCTGTTGGGGTGTGCCTGGTGCAGACAATTGGGATTGAATCCCAACCTCTGATAAGTAATTCCTAAACTATCCCAAGAGGTGTTGGAGATCGATTGGCCGGCTAGAGGGGGGTGAATAGCCCTCGTTCGTTGGATGTCGTATTTTGCTCGTCTACGAAAACATTAGCGCAAGCGGAAGCAATAAACTAAGACAAGCAAATAGAAATAAAACAAAGACAATACAAACACGGAGATATAACGTGGTTCACGGCTACGCCGCTAATCCACGGTCCGATTCGTCCACGGTGAATCACTCCGCAATCTATCCACTAGATCTCTCCTTTGCACAAAGCTAGGTGGAGGTAACCTCTTTACAACAAAGATCACTCTTCTACAATGGAATGAAGATTAGAGCAAGTAGAAGAGTGGGAAATCGTTTAGGGCACTTTGGGAGTAGTTGGGCGTTCAAGCATTAACCCCCCAAAGCCCCAACCCTTTCCTTTTTATAGAGGAAGAGGGTTTCTTCCCGTTGACACAGGAGCAGTCGACTGATGGCACCCATCAGTCGACTGGTGCTGTAGCCGTTGCCCAATAACGGCCGCTTTCCACGTTGGATACTATCCAACGGCACTGACATCAGTCGACTGATGGCACCCATCAGTCGACTGATGTCAACCAGTCGAGTCCTCAACGAGGTCGACTCCATTCTGTGCCCGTGCACAGTGACATCAGTCGACTGTCGTCCCTTGGCAGTCGACTGATCAAGCCATCAGTCGACTGCCCATGCTGGCAGTCGACTGATCAACTTGATTCAGCCACATTAGACCAGTCGATCGACCCATCGACTCAGAGCAGTCGACTGCCATGACATGGCAGTCGACTGGTGTCGGGAAAAACCATCCGACACTTGGCCAAATGGCCAAGTTTCACCTAAGAGCTACCCCTCCCCGGGTTACAATCGCTCACTCTCATCTCTCAGAGTCCCTCGCCTTCGAAGTTCTCTTCGTTCTCGGCCACGTCCCTCGGCAGCATCAGGTGCACGACTCTGCAATGCTCCTTCGCGTCTCTTGCCTCGAAGTCTACTTCCTCCGGCTTCACTCCAAGCTTCTCGTCCGGCGGTCCCTCGGATGCTCCAAGCGCACGGCTTCCGTAAAGCTATCCTTCACCGACTCAAGGCACGAGTCATGAGATGTGAAACTCGCCATGGCTCCATGTGCGAATTACTAAGTCCTGCACGACTTCAACGCACATATCAAATCAACATATCAAACTAACTTAAACCCTTTGCCACACCATCAAAACCATATTACGGCAAGAGATTGCCCTAACAATCTCCCCCTTTTTGATGTGTGGCAATCCGTTTAAGTTAGATAAAAATATTTGATATAAATTTTAAGGAAAGAAAGCATGTAAACATAATCATGATATAGCAACATGCAACTCCCCCTTAATCCATGAAACTCCCCCTTAATTGCTCCCCCTATCATAATTAACTTAAACATAATCATTTCTCCCCCTTTGACACCATCAAAAAGATATCACTAAGTTAAAAACACATGGCATCAAGTCTAATAGAAGGAAAAAAACCACAAGTTGATTTAAAATCGGAATTCAGCCTTTCTTGATCGCGATATTCAGACATCGATCGATGATTCAGATATACCCTGACCACGTGAATTTCGGGATTTTGATTTTGACGAATTTGAAATGCATTAAAAATTCCAGAAAATTCAAAAAATCATGAAATTTGGGGAACACATTTATTTTAAGTATATCTATCAGTGAAAAATATGTTTTCATGAAAAATCATTATATTTTCAAGTATTTGCCAAAAATTCAAAAGCTTTAAAAACTACTAGGTTTTTGATCATAAGAGTATCCATTTTAACACCTAGTCTTACATCCAATTGTTTCAAAACATGAATACATATATTTTAAAGTAAGAAATTGTTTTGAAAACATATGAATTATCCAACCATGATCTTTGGGCAATATGTCTATGAATTAAACATAAGTCTTCCCCATGATTGGTCTATTATTGCTATTTTGATACTTTAAATGACCATCTAAATGCCATAGGCATTAGTGGACATTTGTATCATCCTAACATCTCACTCATGCTAAGTTTTCAATCAAGTTAGCCTATGGTGAGTGTGAGATGCATCCTAGGGGGTATTTTTGCATACTTAACCAATATATTCATGCAATTCTATCAAGGTTAAGTATCAACCTAATAATCCTCATGATCATAAAGGCACATATGAATGAATTCTACATTATGATCATGAAACTCATGTATTCATCAAATAATAGTCATGCATTAGGTATTATATGATGATAATAAACAAAGTATTACCTAAAGCATGATTCAAACCTATTTCTTATGATAACGTGCCAAATTTCAAAAACATAAATCATGATTGTAAATATACATAGGAATTACATCAATCATCATGATTTAAGCAATATTATCTATTTATGGGTACGTTATCATCACCCAACACTATCAAAAAAAAAATGTTGTCCCGTCATCCTAAGTCAACCAAAATATGATATAGGTTAAGTCCATGTGGTTGACTACCCTAGGGTTATTCTAACCCTTAAGGATGGATTTTGGAACCCAAAATAAGTTCTTTCCTATTGGGTTCACTAAGTATTCCTTGGGGATCCATTTCCTAGCTATTACTTTCTTCTTATCTTGTCCCCTAGCTATTAAGCATTTGTAGGCCTTTTCATTTTTCTTCTCTTTGTATCCTAGGCCTTTTTTGTTAAAACTTGCTCTTTGGCTCCCTATGATCATATTTAAAGTGTTGGAGCCAATTGTGAATTTCTCTAGGGCTTTGGTTAAATAATCTACCTTTTCCCTTAATGCCCTATTTTCCTCTATGCATGCATCATTAACATCCAAAGGCATATAGTCATGTGAGCATGCATCATCATGGCAAGAAGAAACATTATCATTTAAGCATGCTTTTTCTAGTTTTTGTTCTAAATCCTTAATTTTATTAAGCATGATTTTATTTTTCTTTTTCATGCCAAATAACTCCTTAGTTAAACTAGAAATTATGGAAACTATTTTCTTAGGAGAGGCTTTCGTTACCATAGTTTCCATGTCCTCTTCTTCTTCTTCGGATGATGAGGATGTAGAAGCTCCCCCTTCATTTGAGCTCTCCCCACTTGAGCTTGATTCTTCATTTGAGGAGGAGGAGCAATCCGAGTCATGAAGAGCCATTAGTGCTAGGTTGGAGTAGACATGCTCTTCTTCTTCGGATGAGGAGGCGGAAGCAACGTCATCCCATGTCTTGGCTTTGAGTGCCATGGCCTTCCCTTTTCCTTTTGCCTTCTTTTCTTCTTTTCTTCTTCCTTTTTCTTGCTCCCCTTCTTCTTCCTCTTTTCTTCTTTCTTGCTCTTGTTTAGGAAGGGACAATTATCCCTTATATGTCCCTCTCCTTGGCAATTATAGCATATGACCTTCCCCCTTGGTCTTCTATTCCTATCATGAGATTTATCAAATCTAAGATTCTTAAATGCACGCCTTACCTTCCTTACCATGTAGGCTTCTTCCGTGCTATCCATGGAGGAGGTAGAGGCTTCATCGGATGAGGAGGAGGGGACTTCCATCTTCTTCTTCCCCTTATTTGCCAACAAGGCTACTCCCCTTGAATTTTGGACTCTAGGCTCTTCTTGTATACCTTCAAGCCTTGTCTCATGAAGCTCCATTGTTGAGAAAAATTCCTCCAAGGTACTTACTTCCAAGTTCTTGGAGATGTAAAATGAGTCCACCATGGAGCTCCATCTTGAGGACCGGGGGAAAGCATCTATGGCCTTCATTACCATATCCCGGTTGGAGAGCTTCTCTCCTACACTCGTTAGCCCAATTAATATTTCTTTAATTCTAGAATGTAGGGAAGTTACCTTTTCTCCCTTTTCTAATTTGATGTTCGAGAGTTGGGAGCGGAGGAGGTCTCTTCTTGCTAGCTTAGCCTCCGAGGTACTTTCATGAAGCTCTACTAGCTTCTCCCACATCTCCTTAGCACTAGAACATTCCCCTATCCTATTGACTTCTTGTTGGGGGAGGACATTGCATAGGTGGTGCTTGGCCTTTGAATTCGCCAAGTATTCTTCTCTTTGTCTTTTGCTCCACCTTGATTTCTCCAATGGCTCCCCATTTTCGTTCCTAGGCAACTCGAAACCGTTTTCCATAATTAACAATATTTCAAAGTCGGTTTCGAAGAATACCTCCATTCTCTTTTTCCACCAAGAGAATTCGCCGTCGAACTTCGGCGGATGGATATTTGAGCCGGCCATTTTGAAAATTTGCTTGTTGTGGCGGTTAGTCCTCGACAAGCTTTCCTTGGCTCTGATACCACTGGTTGGAGATCGATTGGCCGGCTAGAGGGGGGTGAATAGCCCTCGTTCGTTGGATGTCGTATTTTGCTCGTCTACGAAAATGTTAGCGCAAGCGGAAGCAATAAACTAAGACAAGCAAATAGAAATAAAACAAAGACAATACAAACACGGAGATATAACGTGGTTCACGGCTACGCCGCTAATCCACGGTCCGATTCGTCCACGGTGAATCACTCCGCAATCTATCCACTAGATCTCTCCTTTGCACAAAGCTAGGTGGAGGTAACCTCTTTACAACAAAGATCACTCTTCTACAATGGAATGAAGATTAGAGCAAGTAGAAGAGTGGGAAATCGTTTAGGGCACTTTGAGAGTAGTTGGGCGTTCAAGCATTAACCCCCCAAAGCCCCAACCCTTTCCTTTTTATAGAGGAAGAGGGTTTCTTCCTGTTGACACAGGATCAGTCGACTGATGGCACCCATCAGTCGACTGGTGCTGTAGTCGTTGCCCAATAACGGCCGCTTTCCACGTTGGATACTATCCAACGGCACTGACATCAGTCGACTGATGGCACCCATCAGTCGACTGATGTCAACCAGTCGAGTCCTCAACGAGGTCGACTCCATTCTGTGCTCGTGCGACATCGGGCCGATCGCCGTCCCTCATAGCCGATCGATGATCAAGCCGATCGCCTATGCGCGCCGATCGATCAACTTGATTCAGCCACATTAGACCAGTCGATCGACCCATCGACTCAGAGTAGTCGACTGTCATGACATGGCAGTCGACTGGTGTCGGGAAAAACCCATCCGACACTTGGTCAAATGGCCAAGTTTCACCTAAGAGCTACCCCTCCCCGGGTTACAATCGCTCACTCTCATCTCTCAGAGTCCCTCGCCTTCGAAGTTCTCTTCGTTCTCGGCCACGTCCCTCGGCAGCATCAGGCGCACGGCTCTGCAATGCTCCTTCGCGTCTCTTGCCTCGAAGTCTACTTCCTCCGGCTTCACTCCAAGCTTCTCATCCGGCGGTCCCTCGGATGCTCCAAGCGCACGGCTTCCGTAAAACTATCCTTCACCGACTCAAGGCACGAGTCATGAGATGTGAAACTCGCTATGGCTCCATGTGTGAATTACTAAGTCCTGCACGACTTCAACGCACATATCAAATCAACATATCAAACTAACTTAAACCCTTTGCCACACCATCAAAACCATATTACGGCAAGAGATTGCCCTAACAAGAGGTACTCACTACCATGATCATATCATAGTGTCATCCATATCTTGAATAATCATCTATGAAAAAGATGAAATATTCAAGACTACCTCTTGCCTGGATAGACATAGGACCATACGAATTAGAATGAACCAATTCCAACACATCTTTGGATCTATACCCCTTGGCCTTGAAAAGGCCTCTTGATCATTTTACCCTCCAAGTAAGATTCGCAGGTTGGGAAATCTTCCACCACTAATAAGCACAAAGGTCCATCAGCTATCAACCTTTGAATTCTGCTTAGGTTAATATGACCAAGCCTAAGATGCTAAAGATATGTTTGGTTCATCTTCGAAGGTTCTTTTCTCTTATTGGAATTAGAAGATGAGTTATTAACTTCTATTTGCATCGTGGGAGCTTTTGGTTCGAGTGTATACAAATTTCCTATCAATGCACCTGAACAGATATTCTCCCTATTCCTTTTTATAACAACTTTGTCATTAAAAGAAATAGAATATCCATCCATAAACAATTTAGAAACTGAAAATATATTCTTTCTAAATAAAGGTACATAAAGGGAATTTTTTAGAACCAACGTTTGATTTTTCTCAAAAGATAAATAAAACATCTCCCACTGCAATAGTCGACACCTTAGTGGCATTGCCCAAGTAAACGGTAATCTCTCCCTCAGCTTATCGTCAGGTTTCCTGGAA
Source organism: Wurfbainia villosa (assembly GCA_025175895.1). Classification (NCBI taxonomy): domain Eukaryota; kingdom Viridiplantae; phylum Streptophyta; class Magnoliopsida; order Zingiberales; family Zingiberaceae; genus Wurfbainia; species Wurfbainia villosa. Next base: position 12,651,673 of record CM045987.1, read on the forward strand.
CCCCTGCAAAGTATTGCAGACATGATCAGAGGCTCCCATATCTACACACCAGGTGCTGGTAGATCACACCGCTAACCATGTTTCAACGACTAGACCAAAGAATATACCTTTGTTCTTACATCGGATTGGGACAGTCCTTCTTCCAATGTCCATCCTGCTTGCAAGTGAAGTACTTGCCCTGAGATCCTCCTACCACCTTTGCTCCACCTTGTCTCTTCTTCTTCTTGCCTTCTGGCTTAGAAGTAGAAACCTTCTGAGCAACGATGGCCTGAGCCTGAGCAAGCCTTTCTGTCATTGGAGAATGATATCGACCTAGGTTTCACCATCGATCTCAGCTCCATGGACATCCAGCTCATTCGCAGGCTTAGGAGGACACTCTTCGAAAAGTACATATTTGTACTCCTCAGTAGATAAGACAATATCTAGATTCTTTTCCAATCAACATCATTTTGGTACAGTAAGTTTATTTTCCTTTAGTATCATAGCAAGTGGACTGAAAGTCATTTTGAAAATCCTAAGAATCACATAGATCATTACTGTAGATTTCAAAAATTATTGATTCCTCAAACAATAAAATTTAAAATCAATCAACACCTCAAAATACCGAGAATATCGTATGCCACGATAGTGTGGACGTATACGATTTCTTCATTTGTAAGAGGAGGTTTTACCCATTAATTTTACTATCTTGTCAACCTAACTTTTTGACAAATAAAATTAATAGTTGGTTTCTCTTCGGCCCTACAAATAAAAGCAGTGACTCCGATGGGGAGGATACTTATATTTGTATCTAAGTGTTCACCATTACTTGGTACCAAGGTAATTATCACGGGTTGTGTGCCTTACGATGGGGAAGTACACACGCTCCTTAATAATTTCCTATAACCATATTCGACCTTGTGATCCGCAAACAAACTCATCCGATGGGGAGGAAGGCACTCAGAGCCGACATGCAAGTTTGTTTGCATCACTTGTCAAATCGTAATGGAGGCCATGGGAATTTATAAAAATATCCCTCTCCCACTTAGTAATTTGAAAATGAGGAATTTTCCTAGCCTACGACATGCATATCAAACAAAAAGCAATAAATATAAAAAATAAATTATTTTCCAACATTATGGCTTTTGTCTTCAATATGTCTCCCGTCGCATCGCCTTCTCGTCCGCTCCTCCTACGCCATGTACGAGCCATCCGGAGATTCGAGCCGAGAATAAAATCTATTTTAATTTAAATCCATCGATCCTATACTCCACGAGGGAGTGTACATGAAATCTAGATCGAAAGTAAACTAAAATAAAAAGAGTTGCTAAACAATGTCGTATCTAATTTACAAAAATTAAATACTAGCCTCGTCAACCCCGAGGATTCAACAAAATATACACATACAATCACATACACACATATGGCCAAAATAGTCGGATCTTATGCCTACAACCAAAGATTAAACTACGCATATCCTACTATTATCCGACACATATAATATATGAAAAGTGCATAAAAATTAACCGAATCCTAAATACACAAAACCGGAAACCTTGGCTCTGATACCAATTGAAAGGTTTTTCTTATTGAGTCCGTGAGGGGAAACTTCGCTTCCCACTTCACCTTGGTCGTTTGTTCATGGCGATCCCCTCGATGTCCCCGGATTAAAAATTTAATCCTAGACAAAAGGGATTGCTCAAACAACCAAGTCATCGTCGTGCTATTCGTTTAGAGTGGTCACTTGAACAAACTTGTTGTTCAAGCGACCATCCTCTATTCTACGAGTAGTCGCGGAATAGACGATGTCCGGATCGCCAGTTTTTGTGCTTATGCTCGGGATCCAAGTATTATTTAGCCATATACAGATTTATATCATGCTCATAATTGAAAACAAATACAAACATGTAACATATAAAAATTAGAGAATCGATATACCTCTCGATCTTCTAATGTATGTCCTTCCTCCTTTCGGACGTCGTGTGGGCGACGATCTACCAAAAGTCGAAGCTCCTAGATCGCAAATCTTCCTTCCTTGCTCTTCCAAAGCAAGAGGAAGAATAGAAACAAGGCTCATCTCCTTCCTATAGCCAACCAACAAGAAACAAGGAGAATGCTTGCCGCCGGCCAACAAGGAGAAGGAGATAATGGTGGAAACCGGCCAAGACACCAAGGGAAACCCCTAAGTCTTGTTTCCACCACCAAATGAGAAGGAGAATAGGGTCTTTGGATGCCGGCCAAGGGCTGGAAAGAGGGTTGTGGTCGCCGGCCACCAAGGGAAAGGAAGAAGAAAACAAACTACTTCCTTATTTGGTGCCACCCAAGCCTCCTAAACCCTAAGCTTCCAAACCCTAATCCTAGCTTTCCTTATTGTCGGCCATGGAAGAGGGGAAGAAGAATAGGGTGAGCTCATGCCAAGGTAGAGGGAAGAAGAATAGGGGCCAGCCAACCTTAGGAAGAAGAAGGAAAAACTTCATCTTCTTGTTGTCGCCCACCCTAATCCCAAAACCCTAACCCTAGCCCCCACTCCCAATCCTAATCTAATTAGGATTGGTTGCCGCCCAAGGGACAAACCCTAATCCCCTCATCCATCATCTTGCCGCCCAAGCCAATAAGCCTTATTTATAGAGTTGGGTTTATGCCTTGGATTAATCTCCACCATTGGTTCTAGGGATTTAATCTCAACCGTCGGATCTAGAGATTTAATCTCAACCGTCGGATCTAGAGATTTAATCTCTACATTTGGATCTAGAGTTTTGTTTTCGTCCATTGGATCTAAGCTTCATGAGGTGTTAATAGGCTATATTAGGGACCATGAGGAGGAGTTGGATCTTGGCCACCCATGGATCAAGCCCACATAAAGTCCGATCCACTAATGATGATCCAATCCACTAAAGGAACATCATTGATCTACGTCACCAACTCCCATATGATAATATGGGCTCCATATATTATTTGTACATTTTCTCCCGGTGTTTAAGATCTCGAATGTCCGTCGATTAATTAATTTACTGACCATTAATTAATCAACATCTAACTCCATGAGTATTACCACTCAACCTTTTCATCATGCCGGACCAAGTCCACTTGCAGGGTTTACATGATGAACCTTATGAGCTCCTCAAGGGGACATCATCATCCTAATATATAGGACACGGTTTCCTCCTATAATCAACGACACACCATATAAATAATATCATCTCCCAACTTACCGAGCCTATCGATTTAATCTATAAATCTTGCCCATTGGTAAATCAAAGAGATGAATACTAAGTATATGTGACCGTTATTATATCGGGATTAAGAGCATGTACTAAATAATATCTGATGTCCGATTCGATTATGTAGTCAGCAATAAATCGAATCACCTCTAAGTCGGTCCTGCTCAATACACAAAGTGCACTAGTGTGATTCTATGGTAAAGACAAACCAATAACAAATCACACTACAACCATTCTGATGGTTTGTCCAAAGCCATCTCGGTTGTGAGCCTTTACTTATACTTTATAAGGAGCCGATAACATGATCTCCCGTGTGACACCACACACCATGTTATATACAATGTAATGTATTAGACAATATTGCATAACAATAAAAATGCAAACAATGATCATGTGATTCTTATTTCAAAATAAAGATGTTAATACAAAAGATAGACTTTTCAGTATATATCCCTACAACCCCAACCGTAAGAAAAAAGGTATATCTTTTAGTCTAGTCGTTGAAACATGTTTAGCGGTGTTATCTACCGCCACCTGGTGTCTAGATACGGGAGCCACTGATCATGTCTGTAATACTTTGCAAGGGTTTCAGAAAACCAGACGACTGGCTGAGGGGGAGATTGTCGTGTACTTGGGCGATACCACGAAGGTGGCGGCTGTTGCAGTGGGAGATGTTCATTTATCTTTTGAGAAAAATAAACTTTTGCTTCTTAAGAATTGCCTTTATGTACCCTTATTTAGAAAGAATTTAATTTCGGTTTCTAAATTATTTATGGATGGATATTCTATTTCTTTTAATGACAGAGTTGTTATAAGAAGGAATAGGGACATTATCTGTTCGGGTGCATTGATAGGAAATTCGTACACACTTGAACCCAAACCTCCCACGATGCAAATTGAAGTTAATAACTCATCTTCTAATTCCAATAAGAGAAAAGAACCTTCGAAGATGAACCAAACATATCTTTGGCATCTTAGGCTTGGTCACATTAACCTAAGCAGAATTCAAAGGTTGATAGTTGATGGACCTTTGGGTTCATTAGTGGTGGAGGATCTCCCAACCTGTGAATCTTGCTTAGAGGGTAAGATGACCAAGAGGTCTTTTAAGGCCAAAGGGTATAGAGCCAAAGATGTGTTAGAATTGGTTCATTCTGATTTGTGTGGTCCTATGTCTATCCAGGCTAGAGGTGGTTTTGAGTATTTCATCTCTTTTATAGACGATTACTCAAGATATGGATACATTTACCTAATGCACCGCAAGTCTGAATGCTTTGACAAGTTCAAAGAATTCAAGGCTGATATGGAGAAACGTCAAGGTAAAAGTATCAAGACACTACGATCTGATCGTGGTGGTGAGTACCTCTTGGGAGAGTTTAGGAACTACTTATCAGAGGCTGGGATTCAATCCCAATTGACTGCACCTGGCACACCCCAGCAGAACGATGTAGTTGAGCGAAGGAATAGGACTCTTATGGAGATGGTTAGATCGATGAAGAGTTATTCTGAGTTGCCAGATTCGTTATGGGGATATGCTCTAGATACGGCAGTGTAAATTCTGAACTTGGTTCCATCTAAATTAGTGCCTTCTACTCCCACAGAATTGTGGACTGGGCGAAAGCCTAGTCTAAGACATATTCCGATATGGGGGAGTCCAGCACATGTGCTGAAGACAGATGCTGGTAAGTTGGAACCTCGTACAGAAGTACGCTTGTTCGTTGGCTATCCTAGAGGAACGAAGGGTGGTTTGTTTTATAGTCCTAGAGATCAGAGGGTGATCGTTAGCACGAATGCCAGATTTCTAGAGGATGACTATGTGATGAGCCACAATCCCAAGAGTAAAATTGTTCTGGATGAATTAAAAGGGGAAGTCACTTCTTTAGTACCACCGGTACAAGAGGATATACCACATGTCACTGCACTGCATGTCACAGAGGATACACAGGTGATACCTCGTCGTAGTGGGAGGGTTGTGAGACAGCCTGATAGATTCATGTTCTTGGGAGAATCTTCTGATTTGGTCCCTGGCGAACATGAACCTGATCTCTAGACATATGACGAGGCAATCAAAGATAAAGATGCAGCATCTTGGCAAAGTGCAATGAATGATGAGATTGAATCTATGGATTCAAATCAGGTCTGGTAGCTAGTAGAACCATCCGATGGTGTAAAAACCATTGGTTGCATGTGGATCTACAAGAGAAAGAGAGGAATAGATGGGAAGGTTGAGACCTTCAAAGCGAGGCTTGTTGCGAAGGGGTATACTCAGAAAGAGGATATCGATTATGAGGAGACCTTTTCGCTGGTAGCCATGCTTATGTATTTCCGGATTCTCTTATGCATGGCAGCTCATATGGATTATGATGTGTGGCAGATGGATGTCAAGACAGCTTTCCTTAATGGAAGTCTTGAGGAAAACATCTATATGAAGCAACCAGAGGGATTCATTGCTAAGGGAAAAGAGCATCTTGTATGTAAGCTTAATCGGTCCATTTATGGATTGAAGCAAGCTTCAAGGTCTAGGAACATCCACTTTGATAAGGTAATCCAGTCTTATGGATTTATTCAAAGTCCGGATGAGTCTTGTGTATACAAGAGATGTGACAGAAACGTAGTGGTATTTCTTGTACTATACGTAGATGACATTTTGTTGATTGACAACAATATCAAGGTGTTATCGGACGTAAGGGTATGGCTATCCAAACAGTTTGATATGAAGGACTTGGGAGAAGTGGGACACATCCTTGGGATCAAGGTTATAAGGGATCGCAGGAAAAGGATGTTGTGCTTATTTCAAGCTTCATACATAGACACGATTTTGGATCGTTTTAGCATGCAAAACTCCAAGAAGGGTTTTCTACCTTTTAGGCATGGAGTTACTTTATCTAAGGAGATGTGTCCTAGATCATCTAAGGAGATAGAGGAGATGAAGGTGGTTCCTTATGCTTCGGCAGTATGAAGCCTCATGTATGCGATGCTATGTACAAGACCAGATATCTATTTTGTCGTGGGCATGGTTAGCAGATATCAGAGTAATCCAGGACAGGGACATTGGACTGTAGTAAAGCATATATTGAAGTACCTGAGAAGGACTAAGGATTATATGCTGGTTTACTGGGCAGACCAATTACTCCCTGTGGGTTACATGGATTCAGACTTCCAATCTGATAGGGATAACAGTAAGTCTACCTCAGGTTTTGTGTTTACTTTGGGAGGTGGAGCCATTGTATGGAGGAGTGTCAAGTAGAAATGCGTGGCGGACTCCACCATGGAAGCTGAGTATGTGACAGCCTCTGAGGCGGCCAAAGAAGCTGTGTGGCTCAGGAACTTCCTGATGGACTTGGATGTGATTCCTGGTTTACCCAGAACTATCACAATGTATTGTGATAATAGTGGTGCAGTTGCAAACTCGAAGGAACCACGAGCCTATAAGGCTAATAAACACATAGAGCGCAAGTACCACCTGATACGAGAAATCGTAAAGAGAGGAGAAGTTGTTGTGGCCAAAATTGCATCAGAGGATAACCTGTTAGATCCTTTCACTAAGGCCCTTCCGGTGAGAGCTTTTTATAGGCATGTGGAGGGAATGTGGATTAGATGTATGACAGTTTGAAGACAGCATAGTCTTTTAGTATAAGTGGGAGATTGTAGGGATGTATACTGAAAAGTCTACCATTTGTATGAACATCTTTATTTTGAAATAAGAATCACATGATCATTGTTTGCATTTTTATGGTTATGCAATATCGTCTAATACATTACATTGTAGATGACATGGTGTGTGGTGTCACACGGGAGATCATGTTATCAGCTCCTTGTAAAGTATAAGTAAAGGCTCACAACCAAGATGACTTTGGACAAACCATCGGAATGGTTGTAGTGTGATTTGGTATTGGTTTGTCTTGACCATAGAATCACACTAGTATACTTTGTGTGTATTGAGCAGGACCGACTTAGAGGTGATTCGATTTATTGCTCACTACATAATCGAATCGGACCTCAGATATTATTTAGTACATGCTCTTAATCTCGATATAATAACGGGCACATATACTTAGTATTCATCTATTTGATTTACCAATCGGTGAGATTTATAGATTAAATTGATAGGCTCGGTAAGTTGGGAGATGATATTTATATGGTGTGTCGTTGATTATAGGAGGAAATCATGTCCTATATATTAGGATGATTATGTCCCCTTGAGGAGCTCATAAGGTTCATCATGCAAACCCTACAGGTGGACTTGGTCCGGCATGATGAAAAGGTTGAGTGGTACTACTCATGAAGTTAGATGTTGATTAATTAATGGTCAGTAAATTAATTAATCGACGAACATTCGAGATCTTAAACACGAGGAGAAAATGTACAAATAATATATGGAGCCCATATTATCATATGGGGGTTGGTGAGGTAGATCGATGATGATCCTTTAGTGGATTGGATTATCATTAGTGGATCGGACTTTATATGGGCTTGATCCATGGGTGGCCAAGACCCAACTCCTCCTCATGGTCCATAATGTAGCCTATTAACACCTCATGAAGCTTAGATCCAATGGATAGAAACAAAACTCTAGATCCATAGGTAGAGATTAAATATCTAAGATCCGACGGTTGAGATTAAATCTCTAGATCCGACGGTTGAGATTAAATCCCTAGATCCAATGGTAGAGATTAAAAGGAGGCTTATCCCTAACTCTATAAAAGGAGCTTGATGGGTTGGCGTGGAGATTAATCCAAGGAGAGCTAGGGTTTTGGCCGACAAGAGAGGAATCTTTGTTGAGATAGGATTAGGGTTTGGAGGATTAGGGTTTTGGAGGCTTGGGCGGCACCAAATAAGGAAGTTGTTCCTTTTCTTCTTCTTCCTTCAACTTGGCCGACGTCTAGCAGCCTCTCAAGCTCTTTTCCAACCCTTGTCCGGCGCCCAAAAGACTCTCCTCTCTTCTCCTTGAGTGGTGGAAACAAGACTTAGGGGTCTCCCTTGGTGTCTTGGTTGTTTTCGATCATCATCTCCTTCTCCTAGTTGACCGGCGGCAAGGATTCCTTTTTTTCCTTGTTAATTGGTTTTAGGAAGGAGAAGAACCTTGTTTATATTCTTCCTCTTGCTTTGGAAGAGCAAGGAAGGAAGATTTGCGATCTTTGAGCTTCGACTTTTGGTAGATCATCTCCCACACGACGTCCGAAAGTAGGAAGGTCATACATTAGAAGATCGAGAGGTATATCGATTCTCTAATTTTTATATGTTACATGTTTGTATTTGTTTTTCAATTATGAGTATGATATAAATCTGTATATGGCTAAATAATACTTGGATCCCGAACATAAACACAAAAATCGGCGATCCAGACATCGTCTATTCCGCGGCTACTCGTAGAATAGAGGTTGGTCGCTTGAACAATGAGTTTGTTCAAGTGACCTCTCTAAACGAATAGCACGACGATGACTTGGTTGTTTGGGCAATCCCTTGTGTCTAGGATTAAATTTTTTAATCCAGGGATATCGATGGGATCGCCATGAACAAACGACCATGGTGAAGTGGGAAGCGAAGTTTCCCCTCACTGACTCGATAAGCAAAACCCAACAATTGATATCAGAGCTTCCGGGCAAAACCCTATCAACTTGATAAACCGGTTATGATTTCTTTAAATCGTGAATGCAACGATAATACCTTCTCTCCCTTTTCTAACTTGATGTTGTTCAATTGGGAGCGAAGGAGGTCCCATCTTGCAAGCTTTGCCTTGGAGGTGCCTTCATGAAATTCTATTAGTTTTTCCCACATCTCCTTGGTGCTTGCGCATTCTCCGATCCGGTTGATCTCTTGTTGAGGTAGCTCGTTGAATAAGTGATGTTTGGCTTTCGAATTCGCCAAGTGCTCCTCTCTTTGCTTCTTAGTCCATCGTGATTTTTCTATAGGCTTCCCTTCTTCATCCCTAGGTATATCGAAACCGGATTCCATTATTAACATGATACCAAAATCCGTTTCAAAAAATACCACCATTCGCTTTTTCCACCAAGCGAATTCTCCCTCGAACTTGGGCGGATGGATGTTTGAGCCGACCATCTTTGTTGTCGTGGTTGTTGCGGCGGTGAGTCTGATGACAAGCAACCTTGGCTCCAATACCACTTGTTGGAGGATAGGTGGCCGGCTAGAAGGGGGTGAATAGCCTCTTTATCATAGATGATAGAATTCGATCATTCTTGAGAATCTACGATTTAGGATTAGCGCAACGGAATAATAAAATTAAGGAAGACAATTAATATAAATGCAAAGAGAAAGAAGACAAACGCTAAGACAAATGCATAACGTGGTTCATGACCCTTGTCGCTAGTCCACGACTCGATTCGTTCCAAGGTGAATCACTCCTTAACCAATCAACTAATCTCTCCTTTGCACAAAGCTAGGTGGAGGTAACCTTTCTTACAAGAATCTCTCTCTTTACAATATGATTGAAATAATAGCAAGAAAGAGGGAAGAAAATGTTTAGGGCACTTGGATGTATGATTGGAGTTCAAGCATTAACCATCCCAAGTCACCCAATGTCATGCCCCGAGAGTATGTCATGCCAAAAAGCAAACGGACGACATCTCCCCTGTACGTGACAACATTTCGGGTTAATACAAGGCCTGTAGGCCACAACAACAACATCATATATATATATAAAAACAAACCACAGCGGAAACTAACCACAATAAACTAACAAACTAAACTACAACAAATACTCACAATGCATACCGGTATGACTGACCACATCACACATAACGGAACACCAACAAAAACCCAAATCCACGTGTGTACATCACATGACAGGTTCACATCACCTTACACCATGAAAAACTTCAAATACATAACACAACAATATGGAAAGCCCGAAACAATCACGGGAGTCTCGGAGGTGTGATGAGATGTCAGCCAGCGGTGCTCCAAGCCGTCACGAAGACTTCTACCTGTTACTTGGGCGACAGAAAAATCCAGAGTCTGCGGTGGTGAGTAAAACTCAGCAGGTAATAAGGTAGAACATATAAATATATATATTAATATCACATGTCATTCAACAGCATAACCTAAAGGTACAACAGGTATACCAGCACAGTATATAAATACATGCATATACCGTCTAACCAAATAAACAACGTATAACGCAGACATACATGAAAGTCTGCTACGCTACTTTGATCCAACCTGAACATATATCCAACATATATAACAGGAAGAGTAATACTAACTCACAATATACTCATGATATAGGTCAAGGTATCTAATGGTTTGTCCAACAAATATACAAGTATCCGACACAACCGTATAACAGATGCAAGAAGCATGCATGAATATGATGTCCAACCAAATGCAGCAAACATAGTACAATCAAATGCAACATCACAATAAACATATAATATAGACTGCATCAATATATATATTAATCACAACCATCCATATATATAAATATGTGCATATATGTATATATATGGTAATATGCAAAGTGCTATAAGATACGATAATGCAACATACATGGTCATTCCTGCGCACCCCTACTCATTACCATGACCCCAGTGTGGCCTAGGTGGCACGACATGACAACTGTCCCAACTCAACACCAACCACCGCTCTAGAGTGGCCGAGTGGGCAGTATGATTAAGTAGTATATGAGCATAAAGAGCTTGCTACACAACGGGGGTCCCTGCTGGCCACTCCGACTGACACTACCAATGAGTGGTCGAGTGCCACGCACCCAGGACAACTGCACGCAACTCCAACTAACATCGTCTATAGTGGTAGAGTGTGGCACAACAAATGCTCTGCCCTCACACCAATTACTCCTCGAGGAGTAACCTAGGAGGTAAGATGACTGACGACACTCTCAACCCCAAGGGAGACTATGTCGTCAGAATTCATGCAAATGACATGAATGTACTGTCACACGTACAAACATCTACCACAGACTCTCTGTTCAACAAAGAGTCGTACCCATCTTATCAATACACTCTCTATCTTGTAGAGAGTCATACTTAACTGATCGATGGATTCTCTATCCTGTAGAGAGTCATACTCAACTGATCGATGCACTCTCTATCTTGTAGAGAGTCGTACTCGACTGATCATAACTCTCTATCCAATAGAGAGTCATACTCAACTGATCGATGCACTCTCCATCCTGTAGAGAGTCGTATTCGACTAATCATATCAAGCTGGAACTATCGGTTCGTAGCGACACACTAATCACCCTTCACTTAATCATTACACAACACATGGTTGGTAATAAGTATGCAACATACAGGTATTGGAATAAATCCTACATTTAGGGCATTACCTATCCACGGATGACCTTTTTGTCAATTTATAAATTGGGTCATCACCCGTACTCTAACATCTACACCCTACTAAACATCTAGGCCTATTTACATCACATTTATAACCCTAAATCATAATAAAGGAAATGTGATATCAACCTTTGAGTAAATATAGCCAACGATAAGTATCAAGCATAAGATAAATAAGAGCAGGGTCAAGATAATATGAACACCTAACATGCTCATATCTATGACTAAATCTGAATGTAGTTACATCTACCTGACCAGGGTAGGAAATTACCCACCTGATTCGAAGACTTATCGAGGAGTCTTCACATCCAAAGGACTGTCTTGAATTCAGGTCCTGCAATTTAACAAACAAACATAACTCAACACTAACATAATCAATATATAGAAATATGAGTCTAATCCAATCCTAATCCCTGATCGATCAACTAATTCCCATAGTTGTACAATCTCATACCATTCATTAATTATCAAATCCATTGTAACCACAGTATGCATCCATAAACATCTAAATATGGACTTACCAAGTTTAGCCTCTCCTAGCACAACTTCTTGATCCAAGGTTTCGAATTAAAATTCAAATAGATCAATTGGAAGCAACCTCATAATCTAATATGTTCACCAAAAATTAATTTTCACTCCATAATTAAATTCGTTCATCCTATAGAAATATGTTAACTTAATCAACATATAAAAACCTTACCTCCTAATCCATTCCGCTTCCACCAGCTCGTTTACAACTCCTTTAACAGAGCATCTAAATCCTTCCATACATCAACTTATTCCCTAGAATCAATTACTCATCAATTAAGAAGAACAACAAATGAAGGAAACTCACCTCTCAACCACAAGGTAGCAACAAAATCGATCCACGCTAATATAGGAGAAGGTCAACAACACCCGCTGCCCACCCAACACTCAATCATAGCTTCACAGCCAAACAAACCCCAACATAGCACACCATCTGGCTTGATCCACTTCTTGATTCACTGTGATTGGAATCTCCCCAATTGCTCAGTTCTTCGGAGAAAATCGGCGCTCAACCACTGCTGCCCTAAATCAATGGATCAAGCTCAACGATGGAAACCACATCAAGAACTCAGATCCCGTCTGAAGTAAGAATGAAAATCGATCCTTACCTAGCTCCGAAGACCACCAATCGTAGAACCCTCAAATCGGCGCTCTGCTCCCTATTGCTGCCCAGTCGCTGCCAGGCCACCGTCTGCTCCGATAGACATCTGAGCCTTAAATTAGCACACGGTGCTGGCTCCGTTGACCCCAACTCTCGGCCTCGAGCACGCTCACCGCCGACGTAGGCCTCCATCCACGCACACCCTCCGCCCAATCCAAGCTTCCATCCACTCCTACTCTCCCGATTCCAGCCCATCTGCAAAGACTGTTGAGGACGTCGGCCATCGTTTGTAGAGGAGAGGGAGAAGAAGAGGCAGCCGTGGGTTTCGAGAGAGCAGAGAAGATGAGCGGAAGAGATGTCATTGCGCGTGGGAAAGAAAAGAAACCGATGAAATAAAGATTTGCAGTCGTTCAACAGAGGGAGAGGAAACAGAAAGCAATAAGAAAATGGATCGGGTTTAATAACGGGTTGGCTTTAAAACCCTATAAGACTAAACCCTGGGTTCAATTAAATCTAGGTTCAAATAATTAAACCCAATAGACTCAAACCTAAGTTTGGTTTAAGTTAACTTTTAACCATGAAACCTTAAATTTAATTTAGCCCAAATAGGCTTTCCCAAAGCCTATTAAATCTTTCCCCACAACTGTCATAGAAATTTCCATTTATGTCTAGGAAAATTTCTAAAATTCCATAGGATATTTTTTTAATTAACAAGCATTATTTTATTTATTTATATATTTTTTACAGTATTTTATATTCTCCCCCACTAACAAAAATTTGCTTCCCAAATTTCATACTTACATGCAAAAATTACTTCAAGCAAGTTTCTGTAAGGACCATATACATTCCTCATGTGAACAGATGAGGATATCGAGCTTGGATAGAATCTTCCAGCTCCCACATAGCCTCCTCATCGGTATGATGTTGTCATCCAACCTTTACGAGTCAGATGGTTTTGTCCCACTACTGTCGCTCCTTGCGATCCAGGATCCACCCTGGAATCTTCTCGTAAGTCGCATTAGACTGAGGTAGAATTCGGAACCTCTTTTAGAACATGATCAATATGCGACACATATTTCCTCAGTAGAGTAACAGGAAATATGTTGTGAGCACTCGCCAGTGTCAGAGATAAAGCCAACCGATAAGCTACGCCTCCATTCCACGCTAATATCTCAATTGGACCAATGTAGTGTAGAGATAACTTTCCTTTTAGCCCAAATCATTTCACCCCTTTTTCGTAGGTGAAACACGCACTTGTTCTCCAAATGAGAACTCCAAAGGCCTTCGCCTCCGGTCTGCATAACTCTTATGTCGACCCTGTACCTCTAATAACTATCATCCGATGACATGCACCAACTCTGCATCATGTTGGATACTTTGTGGCCCCCAACAGCTGTCATTCCCCGACTTCCTCCCACAACACAGGATATCTACAGGGTCTACCGTATTGGGCCTCAGAAGAAGTCATCTAAATGGATGAGGGATAACTATTCTTATAGTCAAATTCCACTAAAGGAATGTAATTCTTCCAACTACCTCCATAATCCATGACACTAGATCTTAATAGATCCTCCAATGTCTGAATTGTACGCTCAGACAGTTCATCAGTCTGCGGATGAAATGTTGTACTGAGTGGAAGCTCTGTGCCCATAGTCTGGTGCAGACTCTGTCAAAATCGTAAAGTAAAACGTGGGTCTCTATCAGATATAGTACTCAAAAGTACCCCACGCGATCTGATAATCTTTTGGCAATACAACTCTGCCAGATGATCGAACGAGTATGACACACGAATAGGAAGGAAGTGACCTGATTTGGTTAGTCGATCCATGATCACCCAAATTGCATTATGTCCTTTACGAGTTCTAGGCAATCCCGTAATGAAATCAATAGTGATATGCTCCCACTTCCAATCCGGAAATCGAAATTTTCTAGAGCAATCAACGGTTTCTGATGTTTAGCCTTCACCTATTGGCATACTAAACATCGAGCAACAACATATGCTACATCTCTCTTTATACTGTTCCACCAATATAGACATTTCAAATCTCGGTACATCCGAGTACCACCAAGGTGTATGGAAAATCTTGAATGATGTGCTTCCTATAGCAACTCTCTTTTTAAGTGGATGCGTGTCCAGAACACATATCCATATTAGAGACGGAAAATTATCTTCTCACAAGAGAAGTCCATCTACCATCCAAAATCCACTCTAGAAGGATTAACTAATACTCATGTAAAGTTAACCACCGTCTAGGTCCTATAAACTGGTTTCACCAACTTCCGATTAAATGATTTCCATCATCACCTTTGTCAAACAAGTCCGTGGTATAGTAATGCCAAACATTCTATCCACATCTACAGAATTAACCAAAATATACAAGGAAAACCACCATCTACGGTGATCGAGTGCGCAACTCCAACTACCATAATCAACAGTGGCCAGGTTACGCAACTCCAACAATGACAAACAGATCCAATCGTGTTCAGGATACACGATTCTCAAATCCAGTGACGACTAAATCGTTAATTAGTCTAACAACTTAATCACAACTCAAAAAATTCATACTAAGTATGAAATTGTCGTCTTTACACACCTACATCCTCTTTACTCTTCACTGATGATATATCAATCATCACAACGACCTTGATAATTGTATGATATCCTGTCACTACAATATTAATACTCCAGTTGTAAATCAACCCTAGAGTATATACAGGTGTCCTTAGCTGATCTAAACAAATCATTTATCCTCAACGAAGGATATTAATTTTTTTAACAACTACCGTATTTCCTCATCGATAATCGATGCCTAATCTCAAAGGTTCATCTCTCTTTCAAAAAAGAGTTCCATATCTTCTCAAGGAGAAATACTGGGATAGATAAATATCCCCTCCAACATCTCCTATAATCGCAACATACGTTCATCCAATTTCTATAGTGTTTAGTAACACTGATATCAACAAAATTATCACCCGGTATGTGATCTTCAATACCAAAATTATTTCCGCAATCCTTTCGATCACCTACTCCACTTGCCTATGCAACGGCAAGCCTTAGAGTTCATTCGAAATTACTTCCGAATGCTCTTGGATTATACACACATCTGAGAGACATAATCATGTCATAATCCCAACAATTTGACCATCAGTAAGGATATGTCTACAACAAAAGTATGTCTATCAAAGACTAAGAGCATCCCTTGACTTCTTTATTATTGGTTAACATCTCACTTGATGGTAGAGATACCACCGACCCACTAGTCGATGTATAGGAATCCTTCTAATCCGAACTAGGAATGTTCTAGACAATGATACCTGTAAACTACAAGTATCTCTCAATATATTAACCCAGAGGGTAAACTAAAGTAATACCCTGAACGATCAATTATCTGTCGATCCGATCCAAAGGCTCCCCGCAGGTCTCGGCCTTTCTCCGAAGAGAATAAGATTAGATCCAACAGTCCACGACAAAGCGATCACATTTCTGCGATGAATGGCCCGAGGATTTTTCATAGATCATTTGATCCCATCACTTAATCCTGCGAGCTGCAATTGTAGATTATCGAATATATACAACCATTGTCGTATACTCTCTCCTCTATAGAAAGCAAATCCACATCTGGGGTGGGTAACTGTTGTTGTTGTTTGTATGAATCTTCTACGATGTCTTCTGCTGATACTGCTGAATAAATCACTTCCCTTTAAGGGAAGTATCACGAAACTCCACCCATGCCAGAGATAGTAGGTTGCTGCTGATGAGATAACTCAATCTTCTGTGTTGATCTCTGCTATCGAGACGGTGCATCATCCTCCCGAAATACCATTGGTAGTCTTCAACTGAGTCTTCAAAGTATACCTCCTCAAATGTACTGGTTGCTTACAATAGGAACAGACGAACTGATTCAACGGATAATGTGACTTCGCATGTCTTCGTGATCCGCACTGCACGCACATAATCCCTTCGGAGTCTTTGTTTTGATTTCGCTGATGTGCACGAGAACATCTTGATGATCTGTAGTTGGTCTTCTATAATCGAAAAATAGCTCAAGGCATATGACTCCGATCTTGCTCCTTTTATCCAACAGCTGGAGACTTCAGACTCTAATAAGTTGACCTGTAATATATGCTTATCGGTCTCCAACTCTTAAACACTTGTACAGAGTCATTTATAAACTCCTGACTCAATCCAACGTCTTCCGACAGGATCTGATAGAAGATCCTGTCATCTTAATCCAACAGTAAGCCAACAACCGTGGGTGGCTTAAAACATCCATTCGCATTCTTGAGATATTAAGTGAGCGTAAACTCTGCAAGTCTAACGACTCTGCATGGTAACCCCGTTATCGACGATCACCTTACTTGAAGCTCAAGAATTCCTTACAATGTGTCAATGAAAGTGACGTGGGGAAATACTCTCCCTCAACATCACTAACCATGATCAAGTGATGTTTTATTTCCGGAAGGTTATTTTCTGCATTTTCCACCAAATACCGGCTTGATCGTGATAATGACATGCAAATAACTTCACTTTCTCTGTATAACATGAGTTAAGTACTCAAAAGTACCTTCGAAGTTATACAACTCAGGGATAAAAATCCCGATGAACCACCGTAAACTAGCCCTCATTTTGTTGTATATGTATGGCAATAATAGTATACACATCTAGTCTATTACCCCACGGGTAATGATCTGACTAGCACTGTTAGTGAAAATCCCTAAGACTATAGTCTTTGATTTCCACAAGAAATGTGAACCCCTATTTTCCGACTCGGTATCAGTCATCTCTCAAAGGTAAATTACCTTTTCGACACAGGTTCAAGACTCACAGACTCAACAAGTCATTTCCGTGGTCAACTCATACGAATAATAACCAACACACTACAGGTTATTCCCTGTTTAAACATTAAATACATAACCAACAAAATCGAGAGTATAAACCCTAATGACAACTCTGGTTGGTCGCCATGGTGGATGACTTCTACTACAAGTCTACACAGGTGTCATAACTCTAACTGTATACACCTGTTGAGCAAGTTTAGATAAACATCTAACTAAGTATAAGATATCAGTGATTCTTATCTCGTGTTGCTTGGAGCTCAGGCCGCTGTCCATCTAATCTCAGAAAACCAAAACCGAAACAAATCGACTCCTGAGAATCCAAGACTCGACACAAAAACAACATTGTATGGCATCGCAAAACCTAGGGCTCTGATACCACTAAAGTTGTCATGCCCCGAGAGTATGCCGTGCCAAAAATCAAACGGACGACATCTCCCCTGTACGTGGCAATATTTCGGGTTAATACAAGGCCCGTAGGCCACAACAACAACATCATATATATAATAAAACAAACCACAGCGGAAACTAACCACAATAAACTAAAAAACTAAACTACAACAAATACTCACAATGCATACTGGTATGACTGACCACATCACACATAACGGAACACCAACAAAAGCCCAAATCCACGTGTGTACCTCACATGACAGGTTCACATCACCTTACACCACGAAAAACTTCAAATACATAACACAACAATACGGAAAGCCCAAAACAATCACGGGAGTCTCAGAGGTGTGATGAGATGTCAGCCAGCAGTGCTCCAAGCCGTCATAAAAACTTCTACCTATTACCTGGGCGACAGAAAAATCCAGGGTCTGTGGTGGTGAGTAAAACTCAGCAGGTAATAAGGTAGAACATGTAAATATATATATCAATATCACATGTCATTCAACAGCATAACCTAAAGGTACAATAGGTATACCAGCATAGTATATAAATACATGCATATACCGTCTAACTAAATAAACAACGTATAACGCAGACATACATGAAAGTCTGCTATGCTACTCTAATCCACCCTGAACATATATCCAACATATATAATAGGAAGAGTAATACTAACTCACAATATACTCATGATACAGGTCAAAGTATCTAATGGTGTGTTCAAAAAATATACAAGTATCCGACACAACCGTATAACAGATTCAAGAAGCATGCATGAATATGATAGCCAACCAAATGCAGCAAGCATAGTACAATCAAATGCAACATCACAATAAGCATATATATATAGACTGCATCTATATATATATTAATCACAACCATCCATATATATATATATATATATATATATATGTGGATATATGTATATATATGGTAATATGCAAAGCGCCATAAGATACGGCAATGCAGCATGCATGGTGATGCCTGCACACCCCTACTCACTACCACGACCCCAGTGTGGCCTAGGTGGCATGACATGACAACTGTCCCAACTCAACACCAACCACCGCTCTAGAGTGGCCGAGTGGATAGTATGATTAAGTAGCATATGAGCATAAAGAGCTCGCTACACAATGGGGGTCCCTGCTACTAGCCACTTCGACTAACACTACCAATGAGTGGTCGAGTGCCACACACCCAGGATAATTGCACGCAACTCCAACTACCACCGTCTATATTGGTAGAGTGCGGCACAATAAATGCTCGGCCCTCACACCAGTTACTCCTCGGGGAGTAACCTGGGAGGCAAGATGACTGACGACACTCTCAACCCCAAGGGAGACTATGTCATCAGAATGCATGCAAATGACATGAATGTACTATCACACTTACAGACATCTACCACAGACTCTCTGTTCAACAAAGAGTCATACCCATCTGAACAATACACTCTCTATCCTGTAGAGAGTCGTACTTAACTGATCGACGGACTCTCTATCCTGTAGAGAGTCATACTCAACTGATCGATGCACTCTCTATCTTGTAGAGAGTCATACTCGACTGATCATAACTCTCTATCCAATAGAGAGTTGTACTCAACTGATCGACGCACTCTCCATCTTGTAGAGAGTCATACTCGACTAATCATATCAAGCTGGGAACATTGGTCCATAGCGACACACTAATCACCCTTCACTTAATCATTACACAACACATGGTTGGTAATAAGTATGCAACATACGGGTATTGGAATAAATCCTACATTTAGGGCATTACCTATCCACGGATGACCTTTTTGTCAATTTATAAATTGGGTCATCACCCGTACTCTAACATCTACACCCTACTAAACATCTAGGCCTATTTACATCACATTTATAACCCTAAATTATAATAAAGGAAATGTGATATCAACCTTTGAGTAAATATAGCCAACAACAAGTTTCAACCATAAGATAAATAAGAGCAGGGTCAAGATAATATGAACACCTAACATGCTCATATCTATGACTAAATCTGAATGTAGTTACATCTACCTGACCAGGGTAGGAAATTACCCACCTGATTCGAAGACTTATCGAGGAGTCTTCACATCCAAAGGAACATCCTGAATTCAGGTCCTGCAATTTAACATACAAACATAACTCAACACTAACATAATCAATATATATAAATATGAGTCTAATACAATCCTAATCCCTGATCGATCAACTAATTCCCATAGTTGTACAATCTCATACCATTCATTAATTATCAAATCCATTGTAACCACAGTATGCATCCATAAACATCTAAATATGAACTTACCATGTTTAGCCTCTCCTAGCACAACTTCTTGATCCAAGGTTTCGAATTAAAATTCAAATTGCACAATTGGAAGCAACCTCATAATTTGATATGTTCACCAAAAATTAATTATCACTCCATAATTAAATTCGTTCATCCTATAGAAATATGTTAACTTAATCAACATATAAAAACCTTACCTCCTAATCCATTCCGCTTCCACCAGCTCGTTTATAGCCCCTTTAACAGAGCATCATAAATACTTCCATATATCAACTTATTCCCTAGAATCAATTACTCATAAATTAAGAAGAACAACAAATGAAGGAAACTCACCTTTCAACCACAAGGTAGCAATAGGATCGATCCATGCCAATATAGGGGAAGGTCAACAACACCCGCTGCCCACCCAACACTCAATCATAGCTTCACAGCCAAACAAACCTCAATATAGCACACCATCCGGCTTGATCCACTTCTCGATTCGCTGTTATTGGAATCTTTCCAATTGCTTAGTTCATCGGAGAAAATCGACGCTCAACCACCGCTGCCCTAAATCAATGGATCAAGCTCAACGAAGGAACCCACATTAAGAACTCAAATCTCATCTGAAGCAAGAATGAAAACCGATCCTTACCTAGCTCCGATGACCACCGACCGTAGAACCCTCAAACCGGTGGTCTGCTTCCTATTGCTACCCGATCACTGCCAGGCCACCGTCTGCTCCGATAGACATCTGAGCCCTAAATTAGCACACGGTGCTGGCTCCGCTGACCCCAACTCTCGGCCCCGAGCACGTTCGCCACTGGCGTAGGCCTCCAACCGCACACACCCTTTGCCCAATCCAAGCTTCCATCCACTCCTACCCTCCCAATTCTAGCCCATCTGCGAAGACTTTCGAGGACGCCGGTCGTCGTTTGCAGAGCAGAGGGAGAAGAAGAGGCAGCCATGGGTTTCGAGAGATCAGAGAAGATGAGTGGAAGAGATGTCGTCACGCATGGGAAAGAAAAGAAACCGATGAAATAAAGATTTACAGTCGTTCGACGAAGGGAGAGGAAACGAAAAGGAATAAGGAAATGGATCAGGTTTAATAATGGGTTGGGTTTACAACCCTATAAGACTATACCCTAGGTTCAATTAAATCTAGGTTCAAATAATTAAACCCAATAGACAACCTAAGTTAGGTTTAAGTTAACTTCTAACCATGAAACCTCAAATTTAATTTATCCCAAATAGACTTTCCCAAAGCCTATTAAATCTTTCTCCACAACTGTCATAGAAATTTCCATTTAAGTCTAGGATAATTTCTAAAATTCCTAAAAAAAATTCATAGGGTATTTTCCTAATTAACAAGCATTATTTTATTTATTTATATTTTTTTCCGGTATTTTACACCCAAGGCCTCTTATTATAGAGAAGAAGCCATTCTTCCCATTGGGCACCTAGTAGTCGACTGATACAACCATCAGTCGACTGCTGCTGTAGTCGTTTCCTCGTAACGACTTCATCCACGTTGGATTCCAACCAACGGCTCCCACATCAGTCGACTAATCTTCCCATCAATCGACTGATGGATCCAACAATCAAGTGGTCGACGAGATCACTCGACTGCCAAAGCTTCTGTGCCCGAAACCCTGCCCATCGATCGATCACAACCTTGGCGGTCATTGTCTCCTGATCATTGTTCGGCGAAACCGGACTTCGAACACCGAGTCTTGATCAACTTAGGCGATGACTTCCATCTATGGCAAAACCTCAAACCAACCTTTAGTTGAGCCTTCGACACTTGACTTAGCCATTCGGCCAAGTTCACATATGAGCTACCCCATCCCGAGTTACAATCCCTCACTCTCATCTTCCCTTGGAGTCCCTTGTCTTGAAGTTCTCTTCGTCCGACCACGTCCCTCGGATGCACCAAGCGCACGACTTCGCAATGTCATCCTTTGTGTCTCGCCCTGAAGTCTATTTCCTTTGGCTTCACTCCAATGCTCCTCGTCCGACGGTTCCTCGGATGCACCAAGCACACGACTTTGCAATGTCATCCTTCACTGACTCAAGGACCAAGTCATGAGATGGTGATCTTGCCAATGCTTTGTCAAGTTAACCATGTGTGAATTACTAAGTCCTACATGACATCAACACACATATCAAATCCACAAACAACCTAACTTAAACCTTTGCCACACACATCATCCATGGGTTGATTGCCCTAACACTGACGACCCTCTCAACCACAAGGGAGACCAAGTCGCCAACATGCATGTAAATGGAATGAATGCACAACCACACATACGTACCTCCACAACACACTCTCTTTTCCATAGAGAGTCATACACAACTAACGATCGACCATGCTAGGACCTCCAGTCCGTAGCAACACACCGTTGACAACCCACACTAACATGTACAGACATATGATCTATAATAGTTATACAATGAAAGGTAAGATGATACAACAACCAACTCTACATTAAGGACATCACCCACCCCCGGATGATTGTTCTTAATGACATGAGTCAAATCAACAACCATACCTAGCTACATACACCTGGTTAAGCATCTAAAGATCCTTATACCATAACATCGGTAATTTATAGCAATGATGAATGAAATATAACAACAACCATATATCTCAAAGTGCAAAGACTAAGTATCAAGCACAGAATAACACGAGTGGAGTCAAGGTACGATATCAACCATATAGAAACTCATGCACTAAGAATAATCAATTACCTGACCAGGGTAGAAAATATTACCCACCTAATAGGTAGAACACCAGTTGTCTTCACGTCTGAGAACTCTGCCTCAACTCAAAGTCAAGGTATATAACTCGTGCTAGCATAACCAAACAGTAGGAATAAGAATCTAATCCAATCTTAATCCCTGATTAATTAACCAAATAATCGAATACTATAAGATGAGCCAACTCATATATTTGTATGCATCCGTAAACATCCAAATATGAACTTACCTTACACCGCATCAATTCCCATAGCTTATGTCACACCCCGAGAGTATGTCGAGCCCGAAAAATGGACATCTCCCTTATACGTGATACAATTTCCTATTGATACAAAGCCTTTCGGCCACAACCACACAACATAATGAAATGACACTACCAAACAATACAACCACAAAGACACAAAGATGCGCACCAGTGCGACTCTAACACACTAAACAAAATAACATCAAAACCAATATCCAAACCAAAAACATCATAAAAGCCAAATACAACACTTCACATACTTGACTATAACCCAAAAACAACAGCGGAACAAATATGAATGGAACTCCAAATGCTCGGTGTGAGATGGGATCAGCTGGTGGAGCTCTAAGAATCTTAGGAATCTTCTACCTGTTACCTGGGTGACAGAAAAACCCAGGGTTTGTGGTGGTGAGTATAAAACTCAGTGGTAAAGAATAGATAGTGCATGAACTAAATAAATATAAGGAGATCAACAGATATATAGTCTAAAGGTACAATAGATAATCACCAGTATAATATAACCCATGCGTATACTAAAAGATCAACTGATTAACATCAAGTACTGACATACCTGAAGATCTGCTACGCTACACTCATCCAACCTGAGCATATATCCACAATATATAACATGAAGAGTAATACCAACTCTGTAATCAACAACTGCCTTACTAACATTCTATAATGAATACAAACAATAAATGTGAGCTAACTCATATTACATCCTGATACGGGTCAAAGGTATCCCATAGTCTGACCAACTCATAAACAGGTATCCCACATACAACCATATAGAAAATGCAAGTAGCATGTATGATGATATACAAACAAATGCAACAAGCATAGTACAAACAAATGCAACATCACAACAAACATATATATAGACTACATCTATATATATACTAATCACCACCATTCATATATATATATATATACGGGGGTCCCTACCGTTGGCCACTCCGACAGTCACTACCCATAAGTGGTCGAGTGCCACACATGTAGAACAACTGCACGCAACTCCAACTACCACTGTCTATAGTGGTCGAGTGCGACACAACAAATGCTCTGCCCTCACACCAGCTACTACTACCACGAGTAACCGTGAAGGCAGGATGACTGATGACTCTTTTGACCACAAGGGAGACCAAGTTGCCAGCATGTATGTAAATGACATGAATGCACAGTCACACATACATACATCCACCATAGACTCTCTATCCTACATAGAGTTATACTCAACTGATCAATAAACTCTCTATCCTACTGAGTCATACTCAACTAATCATCACACTCTCTATCCTGCAGAGAGTCATACTCAACTGATCAACACACTCTCTATCCTGCAGAGAGTCATACTCAACTGATCAACACACTCTCTATTCTACAGAGAGTCATACTCAATTGATCACAACCAAGCTAGGACCACCGGTCCGTAGCGACACACTATCCACAATCCACATGACCATACATAAACACATGATCCGAAATGGGTACACAACATAAGGATTTAACATAAGAATCATTTCTATATTCAAGACATTACCCACCCCCGGATGACCTTTTTCCAAATTTAGAAATCAAGTCTTCATCCATACCCCACTATGTACACATAACTGAACAACTATGGGCTTACATACATCACATCTATAACTCATAATCATGATGATGGAAAATGTGATAACAACAATAGAGTATTTAAAAGCCAAAAGACTAAGTATCAAGCAATAGAAAAACTAGAGTAGAGAGTCAAGGCATAAGTGACACCAATGTAAATTACCATGCATCAGGATTTATCTACTACCTGACCAGGGTAGAAAATTACCCACCTGATATGTAGCCTATATTAGCTATCTACACGTACAAACATCTGTCACTAATAAAAGTCCTGCAAGACAACATAAACTACAGTTAAATTCTATTATACAACGAATACTCGAATCGAATCCTACATCGACTTCGTATCTCAATCCAATAATCAATATTAATCAAAGTATCATTCACCCCCCGAATCAATACAACCATCATGATTCACTAATTTAAGCCACTAATCATTGAATCAATAATAGATCAACTGCCAACAAATCATATACAACTTTATCATGTCTTGATCTAGACTTACCTCACACTGATTCAATCGGCCATAGCTACTTCTTGATACAAAAGAAATCTGATCTACAAATTTTCTAATCAGCGATCTTACTTCAATTAGATCTACATCCAATCATCTTCTTCATCTGTTTAAAGAAATCTGATCTGAATCGAATAATCTAAAATCCTTAACAACATTCATTCAATCATCGTGCTTACCTAATTTCCCGTCCCAATCCAGACACTACACCAGTCGATGATGGCAGGTGTTTGTGGTAGAGGAACCATCTTTGAAGAGAGGAGAGATCCGACAGTGATGACATCTCCATCTTCTTGTTGTTTGGATCGACAGATCGGACAAGGGCATGGCAAGGAGATGGTGGCATATGGAAGATCACAGCTAGGGAGAAACCCAATGAAACCTAAACTGCGACAGTGCCGGAATTGCAAAGCCGATGGAAAGACGACGACATCTCTGCTCGGGTCAAAGCCCCGTGTGGGGTGGGGCGACGCTGAGGTGAGGTAGGGAAAGGAGACGATGGTACTAACGAAAGAGGTTGACGATGGATTGAAATCAGCGACATGGGGGTGATCCACTCGATCGGGAGAAAAGCAGAAGAAATAGGTGACTCCATCACCAAAGCTGGACTCGCGGCGATAGTGACGTGGTGGCGGTGACCGACATGGTGGGCTGGCTTGGGGCATTGACGATAGAAGAGGAGCTCATGATGTGAGAAATCAGGAGGGAGAGGGATTGACGATGAGAAATCGCGGATGGGAAGAGAAGAATCAGATAGAATCGGGGAAAATCATGATAGAGAAGAAGGAGAGTCGCGATTGGGAAAAATGAGACAGAAGTCGATCGGGGCAGAGAAAATAATGGAAATTAGGATTTAAAAAGGCTGACCTAATTTGGTTGAGTCAGCTCAAGTCTAACCCAAAGCTAACCTAGATTTAACTCAAACACCCATTTAGACTTTAATCATCCTCTAAACGGTCATATGAACTCCTTTTGAATCCAGAAAAACTTCTGTGAATTCCTAACAAAATCCACAAGATAATTTCTTAATTAGCAAGGGATATTTTATTTTATTTTTTTTCGGTATCTTACAGCTTATCTGGAAGAATAACCCTCTTCCAAAATTATCCATCTTCTTGATTCCCCATTGAAGTAGCAATCTATAATAACAAGACGAATTCAACCATAGCTTCCACCTAACATTACAACCAAATCCATAGTGACTTAATCATGTACATTTTATAATCCAACATCCGAAAACCTTACCTAGTTCTGAATCCATGACACTAGCTCGTAGTTTCCCATTGTCCTTCGCTCATGGAAACTAATTTCTAAGCTATCACAAACTCATATTTGTAGGGGATCGATCGGTGTGTATTGGCCGGCTAAAGGGGGGGGTGAATAGCCCTCAATCGTCATATGGTGGAATACGATCGTTCTTGTTGCATGCTCGTCTACAATTGTCGTTAGCGCAGCGAAAACAATAGAAACAATAATAATACTAACAACAATACAAACATACGCAAACACACACGATATACGTGGTTTAGAACCGAATGGTTCCTACTCCACGGGCGAGCTCTCCGAGCTCTAGTTATGTGCACGACACTAACTAAACCACTCATTCTCGACAACACGTCAGAGGTGGAGAAACCTCTCACAAGAAAATACACTAAGTAATGAAATACATGCAATACAAAGACAAATACGAAATACACGTAAAGAACACTTTACAACGCTTGCTTTGAACCCTTTGCTTGTAGCTTGCTTTGGATGTCTCTTGAAGGACTGGAATGCAGCAACAATTCCCCTCCAATAGCTTCCTTAAAGTCTTGGCGAAATCCTCCCACTTGAGCTCCATTTATAACCTGCATCAAGCTGATTTCGCGTGCATCAGTCGACTGCCAAAAGGCACCAGTCGACTAGTCCTGTAGCCGTTGTCTCACAACGGCCAGATCCACGTTTGTCAAGTTCCAACGGATCACACATCAGTCGACTGATGGCACCCATCACCGATCAGTATCCCATCGATCGAGTCTTTGGCGAGCTCGACTAGCTTCGCGTGCCGTGCAGTGTGATCGATCGATCGCCTCCCATGGCGGTCGACTAATGTTGTCACAGCTGATCGCCTCCCATGGCAATCGGTCGATTAGCGGACTTTTCCGTCACAACACGGTCGAACCAATACGACCTAGAGCAGTCGATTGGCACCTATGCCAGTCGACTGATGTCGGGAAAAACCTCAAACATCAAGCTGTTTGAGCATCCGACAACCAGTCTTTGCCACTTGGCCAAGTCCACCTCATCCCTCATGGAGTTCCCCACCGAAGCTCTCTTCCCTCGGCCTACGTCCCTCGGATGTGCCAAGCGCACGGCTTCGCAACGCCATCATTCGCGTCTCATGCCCTCGAAGTATGCTTCCCTTTGGGCTCACTCCATTCGCTCCCCGTCCGACGGTCCCTCGGATGCACCAAGCGCACGACTTCGCAATGCCATCCTTCACCGACTCAAGGACCCCGAGCCTAGTAAACTTACCAAGTCCTCAAGACTTCCCACATGCACCAAGCGTACGGCTTCCCAATGCTTTGGATTTTCCCACACCAAGCTCCATGCTTGGATTTTCCATGCCAACACCATGTTGGACATTCCCATGATAATCCCATGTCATGAGTTTTGTCTATCATCAAAATACTATCAAGGTACTGCTCGAGTCAAACTCGAGTCAACCTGGCCTGATTGCACTAACAATCTCCCCCTTTTTGATGATTGACAAAACTACCATCTCAAGTCTACCAATTCTCCCATATTTGCAATTCTCACATCCCAAATGAGAATTCCAAACCTAATTGGTAACTTGGTAACTTCTCCCCCTTTTTGACATTACATCAAAAAGGTCCTCCCCAAGGGTATGAATGTCTCATATCCCAATGAGATCTTACAATCTCTCCCTTGGAGGAACACATGCCTACAATCTTTCTAGTGATCCCATATCACTTAAAGAGAGGCAACCCAATTTTCCTCCCTTGAGGAAATACACATCCATCTTCCTATGATGGATACCTCCCCCTAGAGGCTTGCTCCCCCTTGACCATTGCACCAACAATGTCCTTGGAGAGTTCCTAAGCCAATAGGAACATTCAACCAATCAAAATTAAGGCAAAGTTCAACAATGAACTCTCATCCACCTTAAAGTTGATACTCTCCCTAAACCCTTCTCCTAATCCATGTCCAATGGATTTCCACCATTTCTAATGCTCTCCCAAGCATATCTTAGGGTTAGGAGTGGTTAGGGGACCTTAACCTAGCTGAACATGGGCCTAACCAATAAGGTTTACTCGAAATCAGCTTGGGCAAATGATCAATTGAAATCAATACATTTCCATCACTGACCGCCTCCTTGGCGACCAACTAATAACTACATTTGTAGCAAGATTTGTAAATGGATTTCTGAAATCCATAAGTAAATATACATAAGTTTAAAATTCTTGAAATTTGGTATGTATATTACTTATCATAAACACTATGGATGAAAAATATTTGAAAATTATTTTATCCACTAAATTAGGAGATTGATACAAAGTCCAAAAGTTAAGAAAAGCTTCAACAAAGAGCCCTCTTTGTATCATCCCATTCAATAGTGATAGCTATCAAAAGATAGACTTCACTAAGGTTTTTCAAAATGTTTTCAAAAAGTTTATGAAACTTTTAATTCCTTTTTCCTAAACATCTCACTTGTATCTAGATGTGTAAAACACATATAAGTCAAGTTTTTAGTGAGATGTGGGTTTTTGTTCTTTTAATGGTTTCATGCATATTTTTAGGCAATATTATTTGATTCCCATCAAATCATGCCAAAGTCCTTAATTTCATTTTAGTTATATGCATGACGATGATTATGGCATAAATATGATATAGATAAAAGCATATGTCAAAATTATGATGTCATGACATGTGAATAACATTTTAGCATACATGACATATAAAGATAAGTCTAAAACATGATCATGACATTTTTAGAGATAAAAATAAAAATGATGTCATGACATGGCAAGGCAAATAAATCATGGCAAATAAAATTATACTAAGGTATGAAATACCTAAGTGTTGAATCTAAATTTCCATTTCTAGGGTTAAGTCCATTTTTGTCTTAATGCCATTTATCCCCCTAGTGTGCCAAAAACCCAAAATGACACACTAATACCTTTAAGACCTAATTGTGCCAATTTAATCATTTTTAACTTCTCAAGCACATTGGCACATCCTAATGTGTCAACTCTACTATGGTTAGGCTAACTACCCATCCACTTAGGGTTGACACACCCTAACCCATCTAGTATGAATCGATCGCGCTCCTAGGAACCCAATACCTATTGGAGCTCCTTGGGTTAACAAGGTATTCTCTAGGGATAACTTCCCTAGATACCTTTCTAATGACCCTTTTTGGCTTTGAAGCCATAGTCTTTTGGGTCTTTCCTAGGTCAACTCTAGAGGTGACTCCTCCTTTGACCTTCCTAGTGGCTGCATTTAATTTCTTTGAGGTCTTGCCACTAAGCAAACACCATGGCTAGTCTTAGGGATAAATTCCCTATTAGCCTTGGTTTTCCTAGACTTAGATGTGGTTCCATAATTAAATAGAACATTATGGTAGGACATAGGTTTGTGACCCAAACCTTTCTTGGCCTTAGACATTTCTTGTTTCCTAGGTCGTGACTTTTGTACATTAGACCCCTTAACCGAATTTGAGATGATTGTTAGGGTCTTTTCCAATTTTTCTAGGCTTGACCTCCCTCAAGGATTGGTTTTCTAGCTCTAATTTTCCCAATTTTGAATTTTCATTTATCTTTTGGGAAATGTTCTTCTTCTTAGGCATGTGTCTACCCTTCTTAGGGTTAATGCCTAGATGGTTTTCAACTCTCCTAATGGACTCTTTAAGTAAAATAGGTCTAGTGTTTTGAGTCCTAGGACTGGAATGCAGCAACAATTCCCCTCCAATAGCTTCCTTAAAGTCTTGGCCAAATCCTCCAACTTGAGCTCCATTTATAACCTGCATCAAGTTGATTTCGCGCGCATCAGTTGATTGTCAAAAGGCACCAGTCGACTGGTCCTGTAGGCGTTGTCTCACAATGGACAGATCCACGTTTGTCAAGTTCCAACGGATCACACATCAGTCGACTGATGGCACCAATCGATCGTATCCCATCGATCGAAAGTCTTTGGCGAAGCTCGACTAGCTTCATGCCCGTCTGCGGTCACGATCGATCACGCCCTCCCATGGCAATCGACTGATCAGCCAGACTTCTTTTCAGTCGAACACTGGTTGAACCCATACGACCTAGAGCAGTCAACTGGCACCTATGTCAGTCGCCTGATGTCGGGTAAAACCTCAAACATCAACCTGTTTGAGCATCCGACAACCAGTCTTAGCCACTTGGCCAAGTCCACCTTATCCCTCATGGAGTTTCCCATCGAAGCTCTCTTCCCTCGGCCTACATCCCTCAGATGCGCCAAGCGCATGGCTTCGCAATGTCATCCTTCGCGTCTCATGCCCTCGATATATGCTTTCCTTTGGGCTCACTCCATTCGCTCCCCGTCCGACGGTCCCTCGGATGCACCATGCGCACGGCTTCACAATACCATCCTTCACTAACTCAAGGACCCCGAGCCTAGTGAACTTACCAAATCCTCAAGACTTCCCACATGCACCAAGCGCACGACTTCGCAATGCTTTGAATTTTCCCACACCAAGCTCCATGCTTGGATTTTCCATGCCACCACCATGTTGGAATTTCCCATGACAATCCCATGTCATGAGTTTTGTCTATCATCAAAATACTATCAAGGTACTGCTCGAGTCAAACTCGAGTCAATCTGGGTCGATTGCACCAACAATATTTTCCCTTGAGCCCTACTCTCCTCTCATGTCAAGAAGCCTTCATCAACCGTTCACATCTCCATTACTAATTCCACCAACCAAGGCAACCAATGTTGTTGTATAAAAGTTTATAGAGTGGATAAATCCATGTTCATCTCACGCAGCCTACACAAATCCAGATTTCTCCAACACCATTTCAATCACTGTAATAGAATAGGAATTGCTGAGCTCACGATGATCTTCCTCAGCAACGATTATCAAATGCAGCATAGCTCAGCTGCAACTGTGAGTGAAGAAGGCTGGCAGCGTACAACGAGCTGCTCCGACGATGATGGGGTGGTCGTCACATGTAGAAGAGAAAGGGTGCAATCGACAGAGCTACAATCGTAACAGGGCAACCATGGATCTGTCGCTCTTGGTGAGGATTAAGCTGCTCCTTAGCTTTGGCAACAAACACCGGAGAAATGGTAGATGAATGGTGGCTCCCCGTTGGATCATGGATTGGCGACACGGATGAAGGGCTCATCGCGGCAGAAACTAGAAGCGACGACGATCAACCAACTGCTCCGTCGACGCTTGATGGAGAGAAGAGAGGTGATGGCGAGTGGATTCAAGGCGTCGGTGCTGTCCGTCGGGCGGCGGAGATGAAGAGAAGATGTCGGCGAAGAGGAGAGATCGGGAGATTGTGGAGTGGTTGCAGCGATGAAGATGAAGCACTCGATCGGGAGAAGAGGAGAAAGGGATCGCCGAACGAGGAATCGGGAATTTGGGCGGCTACGGCGTGAGAAAATGGGTAAAAGAAAATAGATAACAAACCTAGACTTTGATATTTATATACTAATGGTTGTTCATGCATATACATTTTTAACCCAATGCATTTCTGATTTATGCTATAATTGGATATTGCAGTTTGATTCTCTTAACTTTAACTAATGTGTTATCATACATCAAAAAGGGAGAGATTTTTATGCAAAGAGCATCACTCCTTGGTTTTGATGTATGAACCATAGTTAAAGTTAGGATTTACTTGTGTTCTAATATTAGTATTAAGTGTGCAGGCTTAACAGAAAGTCCTAGTAGGTAGTTTTGACCAGATACTAGACAAATGTCTTGACAGATTAGGAGGATCAGACACCAGGCATGAAGTCTATATGGGTCAAGTGGATCGGACATTTGGCATGAAAACCGATTGTGTCAGGAGATCGGACAATTGGCAAAAAGTTTGGTTGGGTCAAGTAGACCGGACAGCTGGTGGATCATCATGTAAACCCTGCAGGTGGACTTGGTCCGGCATGATGATAAGGTTGAGTGGTACTACTCATGGAGTTAAATGTTGATTAATTAATTGTCAATTAATTAATTAATTAATAGACATTCGATATCTTAAATACGGAGAGATATTTGTACAATTAATATATGAAGCCCATATTTATTTATGGGGGTTGGTGAGGTAGATCAATGATAATCCTCTAGTGGAATGGATTATCATTAATGGATCGGATTTTATGTGGGCTAGATCCATTGGGTGGCCAAGATCCAACTCCTCCTCATGGTCCCTATTGTAGTCTATTAAAACCCTCATGAAACTTAGATCCAACGGACACGATTAAAAGGAGGTTTGGGCAAAATCTATAAATAGGAGGCAAAGGCTTGGGCGGCATAAGGGAATTGGAATTCTAGGGTTTGGTCTTTGGCTTGGGCAACAACTAATCATTGGAGATTAGTGAAAGGTTGGTTTCATTGATCCGTGAGGGGAAACTTCGCTTCCCACTTCACCTCGGTTGTTTGTTCATGGCGATCCCATCGATGTTCCCAGATTAAAAAAAAATTAATCCTAGACAAAAGGGATTGCTCAAACAACCAAGTCATCGTCGTGCTATTCGTTTAGAGAGATCACTTGAACAAACTTGTTGTTCAAGCGACCAACCTCTATTCTACGAGTAGTCGCGGAATAGACGATGTCCGGATCGCCGACTTTTGTGTTTATGTTCGGGATCCAAGTATTATTTAGCCACAAACAGATTATATCATGCTCATAATTGAAAAACAAAAAAAAACATGTTACAAAAGAGAATAGAGAATCGATATACCTCTCGATCTTCTAATGTATGACCTTCCTCCTTTCGGACGTCGTGTTGGCGACGATCTACCAAAAGTTGAAGCTCCTAGATCGCCAATCTTCCTTCCTTGCTCGTTCCGAGAAAGAGGAAGAATAGAAACAAGGCTCTTTTCCTTCTTTCAACCAACCAACAACCTCCAAGGATGGAGCTTGCCGCCGGCCAAGAAGGAAGAGGAGATTAATGGTTGCCGACCAAAAGCTTCAAGGGAGGACCCTAAGCCTTTGTTCCACCGGCCAAGGAGAAGGAGAAGAGGGGCTTTGGCCGCCGACCAAGGTGTGGGAGGAGTTGTTTGGGCACCGGCAAGATTGAAGAAGGAGGAGATAAGGAAATAGATTCCTTATTTGGTGCCGCCAACCCTATTCTTCTTGCCGCCCAAGCCTCCAAAACCCTAAGCCTCCAAACCCTAATCCTATCTCAATTATGATTCCTTAGTTGCCGCCCACCCCTTGCCCTCCTTTTATAGAGTTAGGTATAAGCCATGTTTTAATCTCCACCATTGGTTCTAGGGATTTAATCTCAACCGTCGGACCTAGAGATTTAATCTCAACCGTCGGATCTAGAGATTTAATCTCTAGCTTTGGATCTAGAGTTTTTTTTTCTATCCATTGGATCTAAGCTTCATGAGGTTGTAATAGGCTACATTAGGGACCATGAGGTGGAGTTGGATCTTGGCCACCCATGGATCAAGCCCACATGAAGTCCGATCCATTAATGATAATCCAATCCACTAAAGGATTATCATTGATCTACCTTGTTAGGGCAATCTCTTGCCATGAAAAGGTTTTGATGTGTGTGGCAAAGGGTTTAAGTTAGCTTGTTATGTTGATTTGATATGTGCGTTGAAGTCATGCAGGGCTTAGTAATTCGCAAATGGAGCCTTGGCGGGTTCACCACTCACAACCTCGTGCCTGAGTCGGAGAAGGAGCATTGCAGAGTCGTGCCCTTGATGTTGCCGAGGGACTGTCGGACGAGATGACTTGAAGCGAAGCCAAGGAAGCAGACTTCGGAGGCAAGAGACGTGAAGGAGCATTGCAGAGTCGTGCGCCTGATGCCGTCGAGGGACGTGGCCGCGGACGAAGAGAGCTTCGACGAGGGACTTCGAGTGAAATGAGAGAATGAGTGAAATGTAAGTAGCTCATTAGGTGAACTTGGCCGAATGGCTGAGTGTCGGAAACTTGACTGCAAGGGTTAAGATTTATCCGACCGCCAGAAGCTCAAACTAATGTTAAGTTTGAGTTTCACACGGCACCGATCGTGCCATGGGGAGCGGTCATTTGCCGCTGAGTCGATTGGGTTCGACTGGTGTCTGACTTATGGGCATTTGGCCCAAGCGCCGATCGGCTAGTGGATTAGCGATCGCTGTCATCGATCGATCGGCCGGATGGCGTGATGACGTTGAGCACTCGGATCGATTGACATCACCGATCGATGGGTTACATCAGTCAATTGATGCCAATACCGTTGGAGAGAATCCAACGTGGAAAGCGGCCATTATTGGGCAACGGCTACAGGACTAGTCGACTGATCGAGGGCATCAGTCGACTGCTCCTGTGTCAACGGGAAGAAACCCTCTTCCTCTATAAAAAGGAAGGGGATGGGGCTTTGGGAGAAAAATGCTTATGCTCTAATACTCTCCCAAAGTTCCCTAAAGCTTTCCATCCTCTTACTTGAGCTTATTTCTATTATATTTGTAAGAGGAGTGCTTTTGTGTAAAGAGGTTACCTCCACCTAGTTTTGTGCAAAGGAGAGATCTAGTGGATAGATTGCGGAGTGATTAACCGTGAACGAATCAGATCGTGGATTAGCAGCGTAGCCGTGAACCACGTTACATCTCGGTGTTTGCATTGGTTGTATTGTTATTTCTATTTGCTTTGTCTTTATCCTTTTGTATTTGCATATTCCGCTTGCGCTAACATTTTGTAGATGAGCAAAATCCGACATCCAACGAACGAGGGCTATTCACCCCCCTCTAGCCGGCCGTTTCGATCCCCAACAAGTGGTATCAGAGCAAAGGAAAGCTTGTCGAGGACTAACCGCCACAACAAGCAACATTCAAAATGGCCGGCTCCAACATCCACCCATCGAAGTTCGACGGCGAATTCGCTTGGTGGAAGAAGCGAATGAAGGTATTCTTCGAAACCGACTTTGAAATCCTTTTAATAATGGAAAACGGTTTCGAGTTGCCTAGGAATGAAAATGGGGAGCCATTGGAGAAATCAAGGTGGAGCAAGAGGCAAAGAGAAGAATACTTGGCAAATTCAAAGGCCAAGCACCACCTATACAATGTCCTCCCTCAACAAGAAGTCAATAGGATAGGAGAGTGTGCTAGCGCCAAGGAAATGTGGGAGAAACTAATAGAAATCCATGAAGGCACATCCGAGGCAAAGCTAGCAAGGAGAGATGTTCTTCGCTCCCAATTATCCAATATCAAACTTGAAAAGGGAGAGAAGGTAAAATCCCTACACTCTAGATTTAAGGAAATACTAACCGGTTTAACAAGTGTAGGTGAAAATCTCTCCAACCGGGATATGGTAATCAAGGCCATAGATGCCTTTCCCCGGTCCTCAAGATGGAGCACTATGGTGGATTCGTTCTATATCTCCAAGAACTTGGAAGTAAGTACCTTGGAGGAGTTCTTCTCAACAATGAAGCTCCACGAAACGAGGCTTGAAGGAATACAAGAAGAGCCAAGAATCCAACCTTCAAGAGGAGTAGCATTCTTAGCAAATAAGGGGAAGAAGAAGATAGAGATCCCCTCCTCCTCCGATGATGATGAAGCATCCTCCTCCTCCTCCATAGATAGCACGGAAGAAGCGTATATGGTAAGGAGGGTAAGACGTGCTTTAAAAGGTTTTAGATTTAATAAATCTAATGATAGGAATAGAAGACCAAGGGGGAGAATCATTTGCTACAATTGCCAAGGAGAGGGACACATAAGGGATAATTGTCCCCTCCTAAACAAGAGCAAAGAGGAAAGGAAAAAGAAGGAAGAAAACCAAGGAAAAGGGGAAGGCCAAAGCATTCAAAGCCAAGACATGGGATGATCTTTCTTCCTCATCCTCATCCGAAGAAGAGGAACAAGTCTATTCCAACCTTGCATTGATGGCCTTCGACGATTTGACTTGCTCCTCCTCTTCAAATGAAGAATCAAGCTAAAGTGGAGAGAGTTCAAGTGAAGGGGGAGCTTCTACATCCTTCTCATCCGAAGAAGAAGAGGACATGGAAACTATGGTAACGAATGCCTCTCCTAAGAAAATAGTTTCCATAATTCCTAGTTTAACTAAAGACTTATTTGGAATGAAAAAGAAAAATAAAAGCATGCTTGATCAAATTAAGGCATTGAAAAATAAGCTAGAAAATGCATGCTTAAATGATAATGATAATATTTCTTCTAGCTTAAATGATGCATGCTCACATGAATATATGCCATTTAA
This sequence comes from Wurfbainia villosa, assembly GCA_025175895.1. NCBI lineage: Eukaryota > Viridiplantae > Streptophyta > Magnoliopsida > Zingiberales > Zingiberaceae > Wurfbainia > Wurfbainia villosa. The sequence continues at coordinate 12,688,348 of CM045987.1, forward strand.
TGTTAGTGATGCATGTATGGATGAAAATAGGGCTCTAAGGGAAAAGGTAGATTACTTGACAAAAGCCCTAGAAAAATTCACTATAGGCTCCAACACCTTGAACATGATCATAGGGAGCCAAAGAGCTAGCTTCAACAAAAAGGGCCTAGGTTATAAAGAAAAGAAAAATGAAAAGGCCTACAAATGCCTAATTGCTAGGGGACAAGATAAGAAGAAAGTAATAGCTAGGAAATGGATTCCTAAGGAGTATCTAGTGAACCCCATAGGCAAGAACTTATTTTGGGTTCCAAAATCCATCCTTAAGGGTTAGAAAAACCCTAGGGTAGTCAACCATATGCAATTGACCTATATCATATTTTGGTTGACTTAGGATGGCGGAACAACATTTTTAAATTGTGTTAGGTGATGATAACGTACCTATAAATAGTTAATAATGCTTAAATCATGATAATCAATGTAATTGCTATGTATATTTGCAATCATGATATATGATTTTGAAATTTGGCACATCATCATGAGAAATAGGGTTTAAATCATGCCTTAGGTGATATTTTGCTCATTATCATGATATAATACCTAATGCATGATTACAAATTGATGAATACATGTATTTAATGATCATAATGTAATTCATTCATATATGCCTTTATGATCATGTGGATTGTTAGGTGATACTTAACCTTGATAGAATTGCATGAATATAATGGTTAAGTATATACAAATACCTCTAGGATACATCTCACACTCACTATAGGCTACTTTGATTGAAATCTTAGCATGGGTGAGATGTTAGGATGATACAAATGTCCACTAATGCCTATGGCATTTAGATGGTCATTTAAGGTATTTTGACTTGCTCCTCCTCTTCAAATGAAGAATCAAGCTAAAGTGGAGAGAGTTCAAGTGAAGGGGGAGCTTCTACATCCTTCTCATCCGAAGAAGAAGAGGACATAGAAACTATGGTAACGAATGCCTCTCCTAAGAAAATAGTTTCCATAATTCCTAGTTTAACTAAAGACTTATTTGGAATGAAAAAGAAAAATAAAAGCATGCTTGATCAAATTAAGGCATTGAAAAATAAGCTAGAAAATGCATGCTTAAATGATAATGATAATATTTCTTCTAGCTTAAATGATGCATGCTCACATGAATATATGCCATTTAATGTTAGTGATGCATGTATGGATGAAAATAGGGCTCTAAGGGAAAAGGTAGATTACTTGACAAAAGCCCTAGAAAAATTCACTATAGGCTCCAACACCTTGAACATGATCATAGGGAGCCAAAGAGCTAGCTTCAACAAAAAGGGCCTAGGTTATAAAGAAAAGAAAAATGAAAAGGCCTACAAATGCCTAATTGCTAGGGGACAAGATAAGAAGAAAGTAATAGCTAGGAAATGGATTCCTAAGGAGTATCTAGTGAACCCCATAGGCAAGAACTTATTTTGGGTTCCAAAATCCATCCTTAAGGGTTAGAAAAACCCTAGGGTAGTCAACCATATGCAATTGACCTATATCATATTTTGGTTGACTTAGGATGGCGGAACAACATTTTTAAATTGTGTTAGGTGATGATAACGTACCTATAAATAGTTAATAATGCTTAAATCATGATAATCAATGTAATTGCTATGTATATTTGCAATCATGATATATGATTTTGAAATTTGGCACATCATCATGAGAAATAGGGTTTAAATCATGCCTTAGGTGATATTTTGCTCATTATCATGATATAATACCTAATGCATGATTACAAATTGATGAATACATGTATTTAATGATCATAATGTGTAATTCATTCATATATGTCATTATGATCATGTGGATTGTTAGGGTGATACTTAACCTTGATAGAATTGCATGAATATAATGGTTAAGTATATACAAATACCTCTAGGATACATCTCACACTCACTATAGGCTACTTTGATTGAAATCTTAGCATGGGTGAGATGTTAGGATGATACAAATGTCCACTAATGCCTATGGCATTTAGATGGTCATTTAAGGTATCAAAATAGCAATAATAGACCAATCATGGGGAAGGCTTATGTTTAATTCATAGACATATTGCCCAAAGATCATGGTTGGATATTTCATATGTTTTCAAAACAATTTCTTAATCTAAAATCTATGTATTCATGTTTTGAAACAATTGGAACCAAAACTAGGTGTTAAACTTGATACTAGAATGATTAAAAACCTAGTGGTTTTTAAAGCTTTTGGATTTTTGGAAAATATCAGAAAATATAATGATTTTTCATGAAAAACTATTTTTCATTGATATATATACTTACAAGAAATATGTTCCCAAAGTTTCATGATTTTTCAAATTTTCTAGAATTTTTAATGCATTTTTGAAATTCGATCCGAAAATTAGAAAGTTCTGAAATTCATGTGCCAGTCGACTGGTAGTATGAACCAGTCGACTGATGGCATGAAAATCAGAACAGTAAAGGCTGAATTCAGGTTTTAGACTAATGTTTGGTATTTTCCTTCTATTAGACTTGATGCCATGAGTTTATAACTTAGTGTTAATCTTTTTGATGGTGTCAAAGGGGGAGAAAATATTATGTTTAAGTTAATTATGATAGGGGGAGAATTTGGAGAGAGAGTTTCATGGATTAAGGGGGAGTTGCATGTTGCTATATCATGTTTATGTTTACATGCTTTCTTACCTTAGAAATTTATATCAAATGTTTTTACCTAACTTAAACGGATTGCCACACATCAAAAAGGGGAAGATTGTTAGGGCAATCTCTTGCCATGATAAGGTTTTGATGTGTGTGGCAAAGGGTTTAAGTTAGCTTGTTATGTTAATTTGATATGTGCGTTGAAGTCATGCAGGGCTTAGTAATTCGCACATGGAGCCTTGGCGGGTTCACCACTCACAACCTCGTGCCTGAGTCGGAGAAGGAGCATTGCAGAGCCGTGCGCTTGATGCTGCCGAGGGACCGCCGGACGAGATGACTTGAAGCGAAGCCAAGGAAGCAGACTTCGGAGGCAAGAGACATGAAGGAGCATTGTAGAGCCGTGCGCCTGATGCTGCCGAGGGACGTGGCCGCGGACGAAGATAGCTTCGGCGAGGGACTTCGAGTGAGATGAGAGAATGAGTGAAATGTAAGTAGCTCATTAGGTGAACTTGGCCGAATGGATGAGTGTCGGAAACTTGACCACAAGGGTTAAGGTTTATCCGACCGCCGGAAGCTCAAACTAATGTTAAGTTTGAGTTTCACACGACACTAGTCGATTGCCATGGACTGGCAGTCGACTGCTCTGAGTCGATTGGGTTCGACTGGTGTCAGACTCATGGGCATTTGGCCCAGCGATCCGACGCGTGGATCGGCGATCATTGCTGTCGACATCATCGATCGGCCGCCAAGCGGATCGGTGATGATCGATGTCACCGCACAGAGTGGAGTCGACCTCGTTGAGCACTCGACTGATTGACATCACTCGACTGATGGGTTACATCAATCGACTAATGCCAATATCGTTGGAGAGAATCCAACGTGGAAAGCGGTTGTTATTGGGCAATGGCTATAGGACCAGTTGACTGATCGAGGGCATCAGTCGACTGCTCCTGTGTCAACGGGAAGAAACCCTCTTCTTCTATAAAAAGGAAGGGGATGGGGCTTTGGGAGAAAAATGTTTATGCTCTAATACTCTCCCAAAGTTCCTTAAAGCTTTCAATCCTCTTACTTGAGTTTATTTCCATTATATTTGTAAGAGGAGTGTTTTTGTGTAAAGAGGTTACCTCCACCTAGCTTTGTGCAAAGGAGAGATCTAGTGGATAGATTGCGGAGTGATTCACCGTGGACGAATCAGACCGTGGATTAGCGGCGTAGCCGTGAACCACGTTACATCTCGGTGTTTGCATTGGTTGTATTGTTATTTCTATTTGCTTTGTCTTTATCCTTTTGTATTTGCATATTCCACTTGCGCTAACATTTTGTAGACGAGCAAAATCCGACATCCAACGAACGAGGGCTATTCACCCCCCTCTAGTCGGCCGTTTCGATCCCCAACATACCTCACCAACCCCCATAAAATAATATGGGCTCCATATATTATTTTTACATTTTCTCCCCATGTATAAGATCTCGAATGTCCGTCGATTAATTAATTTACTGGCCATTAATTAATCAACATCTAACTCCATGAGTAGTACCACTCAACCTTTTCATCATGCGGGACCAAGTCCACCTGCAGGGTTTACATGATGAACCTTATGAGAGTTGCTGCCCACCCCTTGCCCTCCTTTTATAGAGTTAGAGATAAGCCATGTTTTAATCTCCACCATTGGTTCTAGGGATTTAATCTCAACCATCGGATCTAGAGATTTAATCTCAACCGTCGGATCTAGAGATTTAATCTCAATCGTCGGATCTAGAGATTTAATCTCTACCTTTGGATCTAGAGTTTTGTTTCTATCCATTGGATCTAAGCTTCATGAGGTTTTAATAGGCTACATTAGGGGCCATGAGGAGGAGTTGGATCTTGGCCACCCATCGATCAAGCCCACATGAAGTCCGATCCATTAATAATAATCCACTCCACTAAAGGATTATCATTGATCTACCTCACCTACCCCCATAAGATAATATCGGCTCCATATATTATTTGAACATTTTCTCCCCGTGTTTAAGATCTCGAATGTCCGTCGATTAATTAATTTACTGACCATTAATTAATCCACATCTAACTCCATGAGCAGTACCACTCAACCTTTTCATCATGCCGGACCAAGTCCACCTGTAGGGTTTACATGATGAACCTTATGAACTCCTCAAGGGGACATCATCATCCTAATATATAGGACATGGTTTCCTCCTATAATCAACGACACACCATATAAATAATATCATCCCCCAACTTACCGAGACTATCGATTTAATCTATAAATCTCGCCCATTGATAAATCAAAGAGATGAATACTAAGTATATGTGCCCGTTATTATATCGGGATTAAGAGCATGTACAAAATAATATCTGAGGTTCGATTCGATTATGTATTCAGTAATAAATCGAATCACCTCTAAGTCGGTCCTACTCAATACACACAAAGTGCACTAGTGCGATTCTATGGTCAAGACAAACCAATACCAAATCACACTACAACCATTCCGATGGTTTGTCCAAAGCCATCTCAGTTGTGAGCCTTTACTTATACTTTACAAGGAGCCAATAACATGATCTCCCATGTGACACCACACACCATGTTATCTACAATGTAATGTATTAGACAATATTGCATAACCATAAAAGTGCAAACAATGATTATGTGATTCTTATTTCAAAATAAAGATGTTCATACAAAAGATAGAATTTTCAGTATACATCCCTACAATTAGGGTTTGCATCCAAAGGGGTTGGGTGGCTAGGGTTTGGAGAGGTTTTGGGCGGCAACAAATGGAAGTTTTTCCTCTCTTCCTAAGGTTTAGCCGACGGCCATATCTTTTCTTCTTTCTCTCTTGGCCGATGGTAAGAGTTAGGGTTCTTCCTTTGGAGCTCTTGGTCGGAGCCCAAATTTCCTCTTCCTCTCCTTGGTCGGTGGCAAGGATCAAGCTAGGATCTTGGTGGTCAGCTCTAGATAGGAGAAGAATTGTTTGGTTCTCTTCCTTTGTTCGGAGCGAACAAGGAAAGGAAGATACGCGATCTAGGAGGTTTCAACTCTTGTAGGATCATTGCCCACACAACGTTCGAGAGGAGGATAGGTCATACAATAGAAGATCAGAGGTATACAAGAGGTATAATCTTGTTTGTTTTGATTTAGTTATTTTGTATAATGCATGTGGCTAATTTACTTGGACCCCGAAGATAAACACAAAAACCGGCGATCCGTACATCATCTATTCCGTGGCTAATCGAGGGAAAAGAGTTAGGTTGCTTGAACAACAAGTTTGTTCAAGTGACCACTCGAATCGTATAGCACGATGATAGATCCGTTGCTTGGGTAATCCATCTTCGTCAAGGATTAATTTTTTTAATCTGGGGACGTAGATAGGATCGCCATGCATGAGCGACCAAAGGGGGAAGCAATTCCCCACACATCCGATATCCAAAAAGGTTGTCTGCCTTGCCATGACCTGGAAGTTAATGTTGGAAAAACCTACTTGACTTGCTCAAGCTAAGCTTGAATCTAACACAAGTTTAAAAACTTTGAAATTTCTCATTAAATTTAATTAAGTTAAAAATAAATCCTCATCTCACAAATCTCATAGGAGTAATGTATATTCAAAGCCTAGCTTGGGTGAGATGATTTAGAATTTAATCAAGCTTAATTAGTTTAATACAATTTATGTAAGTTAACAAATTTACTAAACTAAACATAATAAATTTATTTAACAAATTTACTTAACTAAACTTAACAAATTTATTTAACAAATTTACTTAACTAAACTTAATAAATTTAACTTAACAAATTTACTTAAACTAAACAACTTAATTAAACTTGGAAAATTTAAACAACTTAACCTATCAACCCAACCAATCTAATCAACTCAATTCTAATCAACTCAACCCTAATCAACTCAATTCTAATCAACTTAATTCTAATTAAATCTACACATTTCAAAGGGGAAGTTAGTTTAGCATTATTCAAACTTTCAAAACATTCAATAGGATCTATGTTTGGAAAGTCCTTAAGTAAGATTACATGCATAAGCATGAGATTAATGGAGAGTTAAGATATTTTTGAAAATAATATTATGAAAACTTAAAATAAAAACATAATTCTAGGGGGAGTTTCACATTCAAAATTTTATTTTAAGTATTTTCAAAAGAAAGCATAACAATGTTACTTTAATGGGAGATCAAGAATCTAGGGGGAGCCTAAAAGATTTATGTTGCTAAATTATGAAATAATTAATATCTTTTCAAAAATTATATTTTAAAATGGAATTGGATGAGAAATATTCTTAAAGGGGAGAGAGAAAAATTTAAAGAACAACTCAAGTAATTTACTTGAACTTGAAATTGGACTTATCAATCTAAGTAATGATTAATTACTTGATACTCAAACAACTTCCTTTCTAAGTAAGCATTATTTGGAAAATTAGAGTTAGCTAAGCTAAGTCTAAACTTAAAATATTTTTTAAATTTAAACAAATCATGATAGAATCTTTTATGAGAAACTATCTTGAACAATATTTTTGAAAACTTAAAACTTTAATTAAGGGGGAGTTTTGAAAATTTAAAGCTTTAATTAAGGAGGAGTTTTTTTTGAAAAAATTAATTAAATCTTAATGAAGGGGGAGTATTGAAAATTTAGAACTTAAATTAAGGGGGAGAAAAACTTACTTTGAAAAGATTAAGTCTTTTGTAAAGCTTGAATGCTCTTAGAAAAGCTTAAATATTTTTAACATTAAAATGATAAGTTATTTTGAAAAGTATAAGTATTTTGAAAATTCATAAAGCTTATTTTTGACAAGATCATGATTAAGCCTAAGAACTCATAAAGATCTTATTTTGAAAAATTATGGGAAGCACATGTTAAGGGGGTGGTTGTATTTTCAAAGAAATTTTATTGTAGACATGGAAGTTATTGTTTCAAACTTATGCACTTAAATATTTGAAGTTTCATTTCTATAGTTTAAAATTAAACAAAAATTAATTCTTAATTTTTAAAATTTCAAAGATATTAAGGTGGAGTTTTGTAAAGTTTTGAAAATTTCATAATTTTGAAAATTTCAAAGATATTAAGAGGGAGTTTTTTAAAGTTTTGCAAATTTCTTAAATTTGAAAAATATCAAGGGGAGTTAGAATTTTTAAAATTAAAATTTTTAAAAAAATTTTTATTGAGGGGGAGCTAGAATGTTGAAATCTTGAAAAATATTTTTAAAGAGGAGTTAGAAAATTTTGAGAAATTTTGAAAGTTAAAAGTTTGAAAAATGTTTTTATTAAGGGGGAGTTTCAAAGATTTTGAAAATTAAGATAGTTTGAGAATTTAAAAAAAAATTAAGGGTAGAATTAATACATTTTGAAAATTGAGTTTTGAAAATGTTAGTGCTCATAAGATCCACATATCACGACAATGGTATATTATTGTCCACTTTGGGCCTAAGCTCTCTTGATTTTATTTTTAGGCTTTACCCAAAAGGCCTCATTACAATGGAGATATTTTTTCATCTTATAAGCATATGATCTTTTCCATGTCTTACCAATGTGGGACTTTGATTGTATTCCCAATACTCCAACAATTCCCCCCTCAAACGAACGACCACATTGACCCCCCTCAAGCCTATCCGTCCTCGAAGGATATCCTCTGCTTGATGTCCGATCCTCAACCCACTAGGACTTCCTGCCAACTGTCTGGTCCTCCTGACACAGTTGGACTTCCTGCCAGTTGTCCAGCCCTTCTGGCCCAACTGGACTTCCTGCCAATTGTTCGGTCCTCCCGACCCAACTGGACTTCCTGCCTGGTGTCTGGTTCTCTTAATCTGGACATGGGAGCTCAACTTTTTTCATTCGAGGTTCATGGCTTGACATGGACCATGGCTCTGATACCAGTTGTTAGTGCTCATAAGATCCACATATCTCCACAATGGTATGATATTGTCCACTTTGTGCCTAAGCCCTCATGGTTTTATTTTTGGGCTTTATCCAAAAGACCTCATTACAATGGAGATATTTTTTCATCTTATAAGCACATGATATTTTCCATATCTTACCAATGTGGGACTTTGATTATATTCCCAATACTCCAACAGAAAATTTTAGAAAAATAATCTTTTGAAAAGTTTGAAACCGAACGATAAAGGGGGAGATCCCATCGTTAAAAGAAAATCTTATTTAGGGGGAGTATTGATAAACTTAAGCATTTTTGATAAAAATTGTTTTAATTCTCTGGTTTAAAGTTGTGGCATTTTGAACTCAATATTGATTTTGATGTATGCCAAAGGGGGAGAGAGGAGATTTAAAGTTAGAGAGAAGAGGCTTAAAGAGACGGAGATTTAAAAATTTAAAGTTTTTTTATGCATATGAGCATTTCATGCATATACATTTTTAACCCAATGCATTTCTGATATATGCTATAATTGGATATTACACTTTGATTCTCCTAACTTTAACTGATGTGTTGTCATACATCAAAAAGGGGGAGATTGTTGATGCAAAGAGCATCACTCCTTGGTTTTGATGTATGAACAATAGTTAAAGTTAGGATTTACTTATGTTGTAATATCAGTGTTAAGTGTGCAGGCTTAACATGAAGTCCTAGTAGGTCGTGTTGATTGGATACTATGCAAATGTCTTGAGAGATCAGGAGGACGGGACACCAGGCATGAAGTCCAGATGGGTCGGGTGGATCGGACATTTGGCATGAAGACTGGTTGGGTTAGGAGACTAGACAATTGGCAAAAATTTCAGCTGGGTCAAGTAGATCGAACAGCTGGTAGAAGCCCTGGTTGGTCAGATCGGATATCAAGAATATTAAGTCCGGCAGAGCAGCCGGCAGGTAAGCCTCAAGTGGAGAGGTGAGGTCGAGTCCTCTTTAGGGGGACAAAGCTAGTCATCGATCCGATGAAAAGTTCACATGGGACTTAGAAGTCGAGATTGAGAAGTATTACTACTTCTATCATATTTGATATTATCTATTTGTGCTAATATTGTTTTGCAGGGATAAAGCGACTAAATGGATTCTAGTCGATCGAAGTCTAGTCGACTGGGCATGGGTCAGTCGACTGGATAACTAGTTGGCATGATTAGATAGTGATTGATCGAAGATCTGGCAGTGTAGATGGAAAGAGTTTTAGTAGATTGGGGAGTTTCAGTCGACTGAAGAGGCAAACTTCCCGATGCGGAGCCGGGTGATCTGGAGTCGACTAGAGCATGTTCAGTCGACTGGAAGACTAGAAGTTCCATATCGACGGGCTAATGTGGAGTTGATTGGAAGGCATTCCAGTTGACTGGAAAAGGTTTATAAAAAAAATGCTCAACCAGCTCTAACAAGAACACTGCTACAATGTCAAATTGCTACCTCTATTCATCCTCGTCCACTACAACTTCATTTCCTCACAAAGACGCATTTCCGACACTCCGTGCCTACTTCGAAATTTCCATTAGTGTCGGCATACCTTAGCTCTTATTTTTTGTATTCATTTTCGCTTGTATGTACTTAATTTCAAAGAGAGGGTGGAGTGTTACCCATCTCTCATTTTTGTAAAAAGAGAACCCCTCTGAAGTTGAGAGTTATCGAGTCAGAGGGTATATAGTGATTGCCCATCGAGGTAGCTCTCGCAAGAGCTACAGGCCTTGGAGTAGCAACCTGGTTAGGGTTGTGAACCAAATAAAAGAAGCTTGTCTATATCTTATTTTATTTTCGGTGCATGCTCTTTAACGATTTGAAAATATTAAATATAAGTTTTAAAATCTAAAGAAAATTGTTACCTCCGATATTCACCCCCTCTCTCGGAGTAATTTGATCCTACATTAAGCTTCTTATAAGCCCTAGTCATTGAAATTTCATTAAGATCAACTCTAGGAAAGGCAGTGCTTGTAACTTTAATATTCCTAGACCTAGGGTTTGTTTCATAGTTATATAGAACTCTATAGCATGAGAACATGTTTTTCTTAGACTTGGATTTATATCCCAAACCTTTTTTTCATTTGATGACTCTTGCTTATCAAACCTTAAGCTTTGTCCTTTTGACCATTTAAATAAATTTTTCATCTTTTTAAGGGTCTTTTCCAAATTGTTTAGTCTTAATCTCACGACTTTATTTTCTTCCTCTAAAATTATGATTCTAGACTTTTCATATTTTCTATGAACATTCTTCTTCGTAAGCATATATATATAGCCTTTTAGGATTATTGTCTAGACTTAAGAACGGTAGTCTTAGTGTTATAAAACCTAAAATTGTCCTTAGGCATATTTTCATGTTATTGACCACTTAAATCATAAAATTTATTTCCAACATGCTTTTTATCATGAAATAAGGAAATTCTATTAACTAATGGTACCTCAAATCTTGCCTTAGAAGCTCCCCCTAAACTTAAGCTTTCTCTCATGCCATTCTTTGGGTGCCTTCACTTAGACATTAATGTCGGTAGTGTCCATGTTGGTTGAATAAAAAACACACTATATGCTATCTGCCCTTTCACACCAAAGACTTAACTTCTTAGGCTTCTTCTTAGCCTTCGGTGCCATCCAAAACTCCTTATTCATTAGTCGAGGACATTGCTCTTATAGTATCCTTTCTTTCTATATTCAAAGCATATGATATGATCTTTATTTTTAATAATTGAAATTATTATACATCCTTTTCTAATATGGATGACATATGCTTCCTCCTCATCAACTCCAAGTGGTAAAGGTTCTTCTTGTTCTGATGTCAATGGTCTATCCTCCCCCTCAATCCTTGAGGTAAAAGCTTTCTCAACCTCTTCCATTTTGGATGTTGAGTAGCTCTCAACTTCCAAGTCTTCAAGCTCTTGATCCGATGAGTCTTTCATCTCAAACTTATCCTCATCTTGTATTAGTGATGGATTCTCTTGAATCTTGGTCAATTTACTCAATAGATTGTTTGCATCCTTATACTTATCTAATTTGTACACAATATCATTAGGTATTAAATTAACCAAAAATTTAGTTACCTTTTCATTTTCTTCAAATCTTTAGATTTGTCCCTCGGTCTATTTACTCTTTTTGAGAGGTGTTCCTTTCTTATCCTTTGGAGATTCAAATCCCACCATTAGAGCGAATCACTCTTCTATGTTCATTTGGAAGAACATCTCTATGAGATACAACAAGTAATTAGGGGTGATTAGTTGAGTTAACTGAGGGTTAAATTAAATAAACCCTAAGTTGGTTTGCTTATAAAAACCATCTCTACATCCCCTAATCTCACACCCAATCTCCCAATTATTTTTCTTCTTCTCTTCGTGTTCTCCTCCATTCTATCCGTAGCAATGTCCTAATTTAGATCGTCATTACATGGCAAGACGGAGATCCTTGAATCAATGATTGCTAGCTCGCATTCAACCTCCTTCTTATTTCGTGATGACTTTCGATCTGGATCTCCGCTGTCTCGCAAATTAACCATGAGTGTAAGAGGAGAGTCAATGACTGTTCAACTTTGTGACTTCAATGGGTTGTTGGCTGCATTCTCATCATAGGGAGGAATGCTATCATGGTAGCTCACGGGGAGGTTCGAGGTTTAGAGTTGTGAATCGTCAGATAGATTTCCTATGATTTTTACCTTTGTTTTTTGGTAAAAACCTTTGCTATCATTCTGTTTTGTTAGATTAAGGAAATCTGAGATTTATAGATCGGGTGTAAGCTTAGATATTGTGATTCCAGGTGTTTAGGGTTATTGAAATTGGGTTTTGTGTTGGTGCAGAGAGCAAAACTCCTTAGTTTTGATGTATGAACCATAGTTAAAGTTAGGAATTACTTGTGGTTTGATATATGTGTTAAGTGTGCAGGCTTAACAGAAAATCCTAGTAGGTCAGGTAGACTGGATACTAGGCAAAGTATGGAAAATCCTAGTAGGTCGTGTTAACTAGATACTAGGCAGAAGACTTGACAAATCAGGAGGACCGAACACCAGGTAGGAAGTCCAGGTGGGTCAAGAGACCAGATATCTGGCATGAAGATCAGTTGGGTAAGGAGACTAGACAACCGACATGAAGTCCAACTGGGTCAGGGAGATTTGACAATTGGCGGGAAGCCCTAGTGGGTCAGATTGGATGTCATATATGGTAAGTTTGACAGGGTAGTCGACAAGTAAGCCTCGAGTGAAGAGGTGAGGCTGTGTCGTCTGTAGGGGGACAAAGCTAGGCGTCAATCCGACGGATAGTCCATGTGGGACTAAGAAGTTGAGATCGAGCAGTATTACTACTTCTTTTGTATTTTATACTTGTTGCTTTTGCTAATCTCATTTTTCAAGGAACAGTCGACTGAATGGATTCTAGTCGACTGAAGTCTAGTCGATTGAGTATGGTTCAGTCGACTGGATACACAGTTGGCAAGATTAGCTGGTGATCGGTCGAAGATCTGGCAGCCCTGATGGAAAGAGTTACAGTCGACTGGGGAGCTCCAGTCGACTAGAAAGGCAAACTTCCCGATGCTGAGTTAGGTGACCTGGAGTCGACTGGAACAAGTATAGTTGATGGGGAAGGCTGAAGTACCATATCGACAGGCTGATGTGAAGTCGACTGTAAGTCATGTTGGTGCAATTGACCCAAGTTACGATTGACCGAACTCGATTTTGACTAGAGCAGTATTTTGATATCAGACAAAACATATGACATGTGATTGTCATGGGAAGACCAAGTGTGTAGCCTTGGCGGTGAAAGTCCTAGCATGGGGCTTGGCATTGGAAGTCCAACATGGAGTTTGCAAGGGAAGACCAAGTGTGTAGCCTTGGCGGTGAAAGTCCAACATGGGTTGGCATTGGCATTTGGAAAGTCCAAGGGGTGGTTTGGCGGCGTAAGGCCAAGCGGTAGTCTTGGGTGCGTAAGTTCATATGTACCTTTGCGGTGTAGACACCGAGAGCATGACAATAGCCAAAGGAAGTACCTCGAGGCTAGTGTATGGATGAACAAGTCATGGATGACTTGGAGGGATCTACACATGTATGAACAAGTCATGGACGACTTGGAGGGATCCGATAGACGCGAAGCTAGTAGAGGTGGCTAGAAGGCTTAGGTCTAGGCTAAGGGTGTCTTGGGTTAAATCTCATGGATGAGGAGAACTTGGCCAAGTGATTGAGGTCAAGTGTCAGATGCTCAAACATATTGTTTGTGGTTTACCTGACGGTCGGATGCTCAAACAACTATGTGTTTGAGGTTTTATCCGACAACAATCGATGGGTATAGGTACCAGTCGATTGCTCTGAGTCGACTAGTGTTCGACTATAGTATTTTAGCTCGTGATCATGCTAGAGTTTGATCGATCGTTGCACCATCGAACGCCAAGGGAGGAGACGATCGATTCGAAGGTGGTCGCGGGCACAGAAGGGTTTTTAGTAGACTGATTACCTGGAGCAATCGACTGATGGCTTGATCAGTCGACTGATGGGCATTATCAGTCGATTGATGGTGTATCCGTTGGAACTTGTCCAGCGTGTATCGAGTTGTTATGAGACAATGGCTACATGAGGAGTCGACTGATGGGTATGAGCAGTCAACTGCTAGGCATGGAATCATCCTGAGACAAGAATAAAAGGAGGAGCTTGGGGAGGATTTCCATAGTGATTTTTGGGGAGATTTTGGAGGGGAATTCCTGCTATATTCCAGACCTTCAAGAGCAAACCAAAGCAAACAACAAGAATGCATTCAAAGCAACTGGTTGTAAAGTGTTTCTTTACTTGTATTTCTTATTGTCTTTGTATTCGCTTGTATCTTGTATATTACTGTTGTAATTGCTTGTACAAGATTTTCCACCTCCGACGTGTTGTCGAGAAGGAGTTTGAGTAATGGTGTGGTCATCACTCGAGCTCGTTGAGCTCATCCCGTGGAGTAGGAACCCTAAGGTTCCGAACCACATATATCCTTGCGTATTTTGTGTGATTATGTATTTGTCTTTATATTTGTATTGTAATTCGTATATCCGCTGCACTAACAAGAATTGTAGAGACAAACACAATCAAATTCCATCGAGCACGATTTAGGCTATTCAACCCCCCTTCTAGCCTGGCTATGATCCTCCAACAAGTGGTATCAGAGTGAGGAGGTTGTCATCGGACTCATCACCGCGACAACAACCAAAATGGCTAGCATCAACATCCAACCACCAAAATTCGAGGGAGAATTCTTATGGTGGAGAAGGATGGATGTATACTTCAAAACCGATTTCGATACTATGCTAACAATTGAAGATGGTTTCGAAGTACCTAGGGATGAAGAAGGGAAGATAATCAAAAAATCAAAATGGACCGAGGAGCAAAGGCAACAATTCAAGACAACCATTAAGGTAACGAAAATGTTAATAAAATTAATACCTTACAATATTTTTTCCATGCTAGGTGAATATTGGGACGCTAAGGAGTTGTGTAATAAGTTAATCAAATTCCACGAGAATCTTGAATCGGCACAAGTAGAGAAGGATGCCGAGGAAGAATTGCCATCAACATTGGAGAATGTGGATGAATTGGAGGAATCCTTCACCTTGTATTGAGGGGGTGGAGAGATCTTCCATCCCGGAGTAAGAACAAGAAGAAGCGTTTACATCCGGGAGAAGTGAAGAATAAGAAGAAAATTCCCTAGGTAACTCAAGTATTGTAATTAAGAATAAAAATCACATTATATGCTTTGAGTGTAGGGAAGTCGGGCATTACAAGAGCAAATACTAGAAATTGGCTAAGGAGAAAGTGTCGGCAACAAAAGTCAATCAAAAGTCAAAGGATGCCGGAGTCCTCGCTAGGAAAATCAAAGAGCACATTGTGTGCTTCATGTGCAATCAACGGGGACACTACCGAAGCCAATGCCCTAGGGAGAAGAAGAAGGGGCATGAAAGAGCTACACAAGTAGGGGGAGCTTCCAAAGAAAACCCTAAGTTATACTTTATTGCACCTTCTAGTTCTAGGATTAAGAAGCATGCTAGAAATTATTTTAACTCACTTGCTATTGCCCATGAATATAAGCATGCTAGTAGAAATAGATATGTTTGCTTAGGGGCTAAATCCTATGAACTTACAACTAAGGACAAATCTAGATCAAACAATTCTGGACCTATTTTACCTAGGGAGAGTATTAAGAGGATAGAAGAAAATTTAGGCATTAACCCTAAAAAGGATAGGAACATGCCTAAGAAGAAAAGTCCTTCCCAAAAGATTAATGAAAGATCAAAATTGACAAAATTAGAATTATAAAATCGAGCCTTGAGGTCAAGGCTTGAAAAATTGAAAAAAAAACCCTAGCAAAAATGACAAATTCATTTAAGGAGTCTAATGGTCAAAATTTAGGTTCTAGGGGGCAAAAACCATCAAGGGGGAAGGAAGGTTTGGGTTCACAAATCTAACCCCAAGAAGACCTACCATGATGTTCCATTTGATTATGGAACAATATCTAGGTCTAGGAAGGCCAAGGTTGCTAGGGAGGTAATCCCTAAGGGTAACCATGGTAAGTGCCTAGTGGCCAAGAGTTCTCTAAAACCTAGAAAGACCACTAAAAAGGTTCCTAGGGAGGCAATCCCTAAGGTTAACCTTGACAAGACTCAAATGACTAAGGCTTCAAAGCCAAAAAGGGTCATTAGGAAGGTATGTAGGGAAGTTATCCCTAGTGAATACCTTGTTAACCCAAGGAGCTCCAATAGGTATTGGGTTCCTAGGAGTGTGATTAATTCACGCTAGATGGGTTAGGGTGTGTCAACCCTAAGTGGTAACCTAGCCATGATAAGAGTTGACACTTTAGGATGTTCCAATATGCTTTGAGAAGTTAAAAAATGAACAAATTGGCACAAATAGGTCTTAAAAATCATGGTGTGCTATTTTGGGTTTTGGGCACACTTGGGGGATAGATGGTATTAAGGCAAAATGGATTTAATCTTAGAAATGACAATTTGGGCTTAACACATAGGTATTTTATACCTTAGTATTTTATATTTGCCATGATTTATTTGCCTTGACATGTCATGACATCATATTTATTTTTACCATATAAAATGTCATGATAAACTTAGGGTTAGCTAAATGTCATGTTATGCTTAAGTTTATATCACATGCCATGACATCATGATTATTGGCATATGCTTTTATTCTGGTTATCATTTATGCCATAATCATTATTCATGCATTAAATAAAATTTAGTTAAGGACTATGATATGATTTGAAGTCTCATGCATAAGGGAATCAAATAGAGTTGCCTAGCATATGCATGAGACCCTAAATAACCAAAACCCACATCTCACTAGAACACTTGACTTGTATGTGTTTCATACACTTAGATACAAGTGAGATGTTAGGAATGAAATTAAGGTTTTAAAATCATTTCAAAACCATTTTGAAAAACCTTGGTGAAGTCTATCTTTTGATAGCAATCACCATTGAATGAGGTGATACAAAGTAGGGCCAAACATTGAAAATTTCAATGGTTTTGAACTTTGTGTCAATCTCACTAGTTTATGAGTATTTTATTTTTCCAATATTTTTCACCCATAATATTTGTTATAAGTAATGTACGTATGAATTTTCAAGATTTTTCAAAATACATATTTTTACTTATGAATTTTCAAAATTTAATTCTGAAGTTTGATTTCTATGCAATGCGTAAATCATCATCGCCATGGATGGTAGTCGATTACGCCAACGATCAATCGATCGATGATCAGTCGAATACTACCAAGGCTGATTTCGGGTAAACAAGATTTGTTAGGCCAATGTTCAGCTACTTTTAGATTCCCTAACTACTTCTAACCCTAGGATATGATTTGGAGAGAATTAAAAAGTTTGAAAATTCATTGGATATGGATTAGGAGAATTGTTTAGGGGTTGTATTGAATTTTAAGGGAGGTGAAAGTTCAATGTTGAATCTTTGCTCTTAATTTCGATAGTTTAGTGTTCTTATTGGCTTAGTGACTCTCCAAGGACATTGTTGGTGCAATGGTCAAGGGGGAGCAAGCCTTTAGGGGGAGGTTATCCATCTTGGGATGATGGATGTATTTCTCCTCATGGGAGGAGAATTGAGGGATTACCTCTCTTAAGTGATATGGGGCTTACCACTAGGAAGAGTGAAAACATCCTAGATGTGTTTTTGGACCAAGGGGAAGATTGTAAGATCTCATTGGGATATGAGACATTGACACTCTTGGGGAGAACCTTTTTTATGTATGTCAAAAAAGAGGAGAATGTATCAATTGGGGTTAGTTGGAATTCTCAAAGGTGAGAATTGCCAATTGGGGAAAATTGGTAGACTTGAGTTAGGGCACCTAACTCAATGGGATTTGTGGTTTTGTCAAACATAAAAAAAGGGGAGATTGTTGGTGCAATCGGTCCAGGTCATGATTGATCGAACTCGAGTTTGACTTGAGTAGTATTTTGATGTTAGACAAAACATATGGCATGTGATTATCATGGGAAGATCAAGTGTGTAGCCTTGGCGGTGAAAGTCCAAGCATGGGGCTTGGGATTGGAAATCCAACATGGAGTTAGCAAGGGAAGGCCAAGTGTGTAGCCTTGGCCACATAAGTCCAAGTGTGTAGCCTTGGCGGTGAAAGTCCAACATAGGTTGGCATTGACATTTGGGAAGTCCAAGGGGTGGTTTGGCTGTGTAAGCCAAGCGGTAGTCTTGGGAGCATAAGTCCATATATACCTTGGCAACGTAGACACCGAGAGCATGACAATAGCTGAAGGAAGCACTTGGAGGCTAGCGTATGAATGAACAAGTCATGGATGAGTTGGAGGGATCCACGTATGGATGAACAAGTCATGGACGACTTGGAGGGATCCGATAGGCATGAATATAGTAGAGGTGGCTAGAAGGCTTATGTCTAGGCTAAGGGTGTCTTGGGTTAAACCTCATGGATGAGGTGAACTTGGGCAAGTGACTGAGGTCAAGTGTCGGATGCTCAAACATATTGTTTGAGGTTTACCCTACAGTCGGATGATCAAACAAGTATGTGTTTGAGGTTTTGCCCGACAATAGTCGACTGGTATAGGTACCAGTCGATTTCTCTAAGTCGACTGATTATCGACTGGTGTTCGATTGTAGTGTTTTTGGCCCAACAGTCGACTGTTGGGTTTGGCAGTCGACTGTTACACCATTAGTCGACTGCCAAGAAATGACAGTTGGCTACTGAAGGTGGTCACGGGCGCAGAAGGGTTTTGAGTCGACTGATTGCCTGAAGCAACCGACTGATAGCTTGATCAGTCGACTGATGGGCATGATCAGTTGACTGATGGGCATGATCAGTCGACTGATGGTGTATCTGTTGGAACTTGTACAACGTGGATCGAGTCGTTGTGAGACAACGGCTACAGGAGCAGTCGACTGCTAGGCACGGAATCAACCCAAGACAAGCATAAGAGGAGGAACTTGGGGAGGATTTCCACAACAATTTTTGGGGAGATTTTGGAGGGGAATTGCTGCTGTATTCCAGACCTTCAAGAGCAAACCAAAGCAAGCAACAAGAATGCATTCAAAGCAAAGTGTTGTAAAGTGTTTCTTTACTTGTATTTCTTATTGTCTTTGTATTCGCTTGTATCTTGTATATTATTGTTGTAATTGTTTGTAGAGGTTTCTCCACCTCTGACGTGTTGTCGAGAAAGAGTTTGAGTAGTGGTGTGGTCATCACTCGAGCTCGTTGAGCTCAACTCGTGGAGTAGGAGCTCTAAGGTTCCAAACCACGTATATCTTTGCGTATTTTGTGTGATTGTGTATTCATCTTCATATTTGTATTATATTTCATATTTCAATTGTGCTAACAAGAATTGTAAAGATGAACATGATCAAATTCCATCGAGCACAATTTAGGCTATTCAACCCCCCATCTAGGTGGGTCACGATCCTCCAACAAGGCATTACAATCGACTGGAACTGGATTATAAAATAAATGCACAACCAACTTCAAATACAACTTATGTACTACCCCCAAGTGTTGTTAGAAGTGTTCGTCGTCCGCAGAAGCTACATCCCATTGCAACGATGCAACTCCGACACTCTGTACCCTAATTCAATACCTACTAAAGTGTCGGTATATTCTATTTGTTTTTATTTCACTTTATGTACTTTATTTCAAAGAGAAGGTAGTATGTTACCTATCTCTTAAATATTGTAAAAAAGAAAATCCCTCTGAAGTCGAGAGTTCTCGAGTTGGAGGGTCTTATAGTGCATTGCCCATCGAGGTAGCTCTCGGTGAGTTACGAGCCTTGGAGTAACAACCGACTAGGGTTGTGAACCAAGTAAATAACTTTTCTTCTTATTTTATTTAATTCCGCTACAAACTCTTTGTTTAAAAAAATAATAAGTTTTAAATTCTAAAAAGAAAATTTATAACCTCCGAGATTTACCCCCTCTCTCAGAACCTTACGATCCTATAATTGGTATTAGAGCGGGGGCGCTCCGAATTTGGTGCAACCACCAATGAGGGCATTAGGAATTTTCTTTAGTTTTAGCATTTTTTTCTTAGAATAATTTTTGCATTAGAATAAATTTTTAATATTTGTCTTGCTTTAGTATAACTTTATTCTTTTTGCACAATACAATATTGCTTAATTTGAATAACTCTAGGAATAATTCTGAATATTAATTTAATTAAAAATTCAATAACAAAAATTTACTAGTAATGTCACACTTAGAAGGGTACATCACCGTTCGCTCTCCTCTCTTTAACGTATAGGACTTTTCTTATTTGAAGAGGTGAATGGAGTGTTATATGAAAACCGACCTCGAAGTATGATTTTCAATTAAGAAAGGTTTCATCTCTCCGGTAGATAACTCGGGTGAGTTGTTAGAATCAGAGAAATGGACCGCGGACGTAAGAAAATGAGCTCAAGTTGCTTACAAGGCCTTTAACACCTTGCAATGTGGATTTACCAAATAAGAGCTCAATAGAGTCGGTCCCTTCGAAAATTCTAAGGAATTTTGTGTTGGCAATGTGCTAGTCCTCGGAATGCTCATTGGCTCCCATGTCCCCGGATTAAAATTTTCACTAATGAAAACTAATCCGGATGGGATGAGTTTCCTAAGCACAACCAATTCGTCGTCGTGCTAACGACTCAAGTGATCGCTTGAACAAACTAGTTGTTCAAGCAACCAACTCTCCTAGTCGATTAGCCGCGGAAGAGACGACGGACGGATTGCCGGTTTTGGTGTTTCTTATTCGAGGTCCAAGATTATACAAATACATACAAATGCAAACTAGTATAATCAACATATACTAACATAAAGAACATAAGCTAGCATATCAAATAAGAACATGCAAAGATCATAAATAAAAGTTAATAAAACTTTTATACCTCTTGATCTTCTATCATATGTCCTAACCTCCTTGTAGACTTCGTGTGGGCGAAGATCCTCCACAAGTCGAAGCTTCTTAGATCTTCTTCAATCCAAATAAAGAAGAACTCTCTTTCCCTTCTTGCTTGAGCCAACCACCAATCCACAAAGGATTGATGCCGTCGGCCCCAAGAATAGAGAGAACATAATGGAAACAACCAAGCAACCGAACTAGGGACAAACCCTAGCTCCTTGTGCCAGCCAAGAGGAAAACAAGAGGAAAGAGGAATAGGTTGGGCACCACCAAAGGTATAGGAAAAGGGATAGGAACCGCCAACACCCTAGGAAGAAGAAGAACACTTCCCTATAGTTGCCACCTACCTTACCTTCCAAACCCTAGCCAACCAAGCTTCCTTTGGATTTCTTGTCGCCAAGGTAGAGGAAGATAAGGTAGTGGCCAACCCTTAGGAAGGAAGAAGATGAGCCCTTCCCTATAGTTGCCGCCAACCTAACTTCCAACCTAGCCCAATCCAAAGAGCCAAACCCTAATCTAATTAGGGTTTCCTCCATAGGTTTCTTGCCGCCTAAGCATGGTGGAGAGGAGAGATCTAGGAGCTAGCCACCTTCAATGAAGAAGACAACCTCCTCCATAGGTTGCCGCCCACCATCCTTCATCACCTTGGCCGCCCAACCTAAGGAGCCAAAACCCTAATTAGGGTTTCCTCCATGAGGTTGTTTGCCGCCCAAGCATACTAGGCAAAACCCTAATTTCCTTAGCATCCATCATGAACCATTAACTCCCTTTGCCGCCCAACCCATAGCCATCCTTTTATAGAGTTAGGGTTAGGCCTTGGTTTAATCTCCACCGTCGGTTCTAGGGTTTTAATCTCAACCGTCGGATTTAGAGATTTAATCTCAACCGTCGGTTCTAGGAATTAATCCCAACCGTCGGATCTAGAGATTTAATCTCAATCGTCGGTTCTAGAAATTTAATCCCAACAGTCGGATCTAGAGATTTAATCTCAATCGTTGGTTCTAGAAATTTAATCCCAACCGTCGGATCTAGAGATTTAATCTCAATCGTCGGTTCTAGGAATTTAATCCCAACCGTCGGATCTAGAGATTTAATCTCAACCGTCGGTTCTAGGAATTTAATCCCAACCGTCGGATCTAGAGATTTAATCTCAACCGTCGGTTCTAGGAATTTAATCCCAACCGTCGGATCTAGAGATTTAATCTCAATCGTCGGTTCTAGGAATTTAATCCCAACCGTCGGATCTAGAGATTTAATCTCAACCGTCGGTTCTAGGAATTTAATCCCAACCGTCGGATCTAGAGATTTAATCTCAATCGTCGGTTCTAGGAATTTAATCCCAACCGTCGGATCTAGAGATTTGTTTTTCCATCATTTGATCTAGACTTCATGAGGTTTATATAAGGCTACGATAGGGACCATGAGGAGGAGTTGGGTCTTGGCCACCCGATGGATCGGAACCACACAAACTTGATCCATCAATGATGTTCCATTCCACTAGAGGATCATCATCGAACTACCTCACCAACCCCCATAAATTAATATGGGCTCCATATATTATTTGTACATTTATCTCCCCGTGTTTAAGATATCGAATGTCCGTCAATCGATTGATTTACTGACCATCAATCAATTAACATCTAACTCCTCGAGTAGTACCACTCAACCTTATCATCATGTTGACTAAGTCAACCCGCGGGGTTCACATGATAAACCTTATGAGCTCCTCAAGGGGACATCATCAACCTAATATATAGGACACGGATTCCTCCTATAATCAACGGCACACTATGTAAATAATATCATTTCCCAACTTACCGGGCATATTGATTTAATCCATAGAAATCTCACCCTCTGGTAAATCAAAGAAATAAATACTAAGTACATGTGCCCGTTATTATATCGGGATTAAGAGCATGTACAACATAATATCCGAGGTCCGATTCAATTATGTAGTCAGCAATAAATTGAATCACCTCTATTTCGGTCCTGCTCAATACACCTAAGTGTACTAGTGTAACTCTATGTTCAAGATAAAACAATACCAAGCTACACTACAACCATGCCAATGGTTTGTCCAAGACCATCTTGGTTGTGAGCCTCTACTTATACTCATAAGGATGATAACATGATCTTCTGTACCATCACCCAAGCACCACGTTATCTACAATGTAAAGTATTAGACAATATGCACAACATATAATAAATATAAAAGTGCAAACAATGATCATGTGATTCTTATTTCAAAATAAAGATGTTTATACTAAAGAGCTAGGCAAAGATACATCCCAACAATCTCCCACTTATACTAAAAGACTATGCTATCATTATCGCCATACATCCGATTCCCTTCCTCCACATGCCTATCAAAGCTCTCGCTAGAAGGGCCTTAGTGAAAAGGGTCTACCGTCATCCTCTGGTACAGAACTTCTACCTCCTTAACGATTTCGTATCGTGGTACTTGCACTCTATGTGTTTACTAGCCTTATGGGCTCGTGGTTCCTTCGAGTTTGCAATCTGCACCATTATTATCACAATAAATTGTGATAGTTCCGGGGCAAACCAGAATCACATCCAAGTCCATCGAAGTTCCCGAGCCACCCAACTTCTTTGGTCACGCTAAGAGGTCGCCATACACTACTTCCATGGTAGAGTCCACCACACATTTCTGCTTGACACTCTTCCATACTATGGCTCCACCTCCAAAAGTAAACACAAAACCTGAGGTAGACTTACTATTATCCCTATCAGATTGGAAATCAAAATCTATGTAACCCACAGGGAGTAATTTGTCTGCCCGGTAAACTAGCATATAATCCCTAGTCCTTCTCAGGCACCACAATATATGCTTTACCACAGTCCAATATCCCTGTCCTGGATTACTCTGATATCTGCTGACCATGCCCACGGCAAAGCAGATATCTGGTCTCGTACAGAGCATCGCATACATGAGGCTTCCTAATGCCGAAGCATAAGGAACCGCCTTCATCTCCTCTATCTCCTCAGATGATCTAGGACACATCTCCTTAGATAAAGGAACTCCATGCCTGAAAGGTAGAAAACCCTTCTTGGAGTTTTGCATGCTAAAACGATCCAAAATCATGTCTATGTATGAAGCTTGGGATGAGCACAACAACCTTGATCCCAAGGTTGTGACCCACTTTTCCCAAGTCCTTCATACCATACTGTTTGGACAACCATACCCTTATGTCTGATAACATTTCGATGTTGTCGCCAACCACCAAAATGTCATCTACGTATAGTACAAAAATACCACTACGTTTCCGTCACATCTCTGATATACACAAGACTCATCCGAACTTTAAATAAATCCATAAGACTGGATTTACCTCCTCAAAGCGGATGTTCCAAGACCTCGAAGCTTGCTTCAATCCACAAATGGACCGATTAAGCTTACATACAAGATACTTTTTGCCCTTAGCAATGAATCCCTCTGGTCGCTTTATATAAATGGATTCCTCAAGACTTCCACTAAGGAAATCTGTCTTGACATCCATCTGTCACACCTCATAAATTCATATGAGCTGCTATACATAGGAGCTCCCAGACCTGATTTGAATCCATAGATTCAATCTCAGTATTTATTGCACTTTGCAAAGATGTTGCATCTATATCTTGGATTACCTCGTCATATGTCCAGGGATCAGGTTCATGTTCGCCAGGGACCAAATCGGAAGATTCTCCCAAGAACATGAATCTATCAGGCTGTCTCACAACCCTCCCACTACGACGAGGTATCACCTGTATATCCTCTGTGACACGCGGTGCAGTGACATGTGGTATATCCTCTTGTACCGGTACTGAAGTCGGGACTTCCCCTATCAACTCCTCAAGAACAATCCTACTCGTGGGCTTGTGGTTCATCACATAGTCCTCCTCTAGAAATCTGGCATTCGTACTAACGATCACCCTCTGATCTCTAGGACTATAAAACAAACCACCCTTCGTTCCCCTAGGATAGCCAACGAACATGCATACTTCTGTATGAGGTTCCAACTTATCAGCCTTCAGCACATGTGCTGGACTCCCCATATCCGAATATGTCTTAGACTAGGCTTCCGCCTAGTCCACAATTCTGTGGGAGTAGAAGGCACTGATTTAGATGGAACAAGGTTCAGAATGTATACCGTCGTATCTAGGGCATATCCCCAGAACGAATCTGGCAAGTCAGAATAACTCATCATCGATCTAACCATCTCCATAAGAGTCCTCTTCCTTCACTACGCTACACCATTCTGCTGGGGTGTGCCAGGTGCAGACAATTGGGATTGAATCCCAGCCTCTGATAAGTAATTCCTAAACTCTCCCAAGAGATATTCACCACTACGATCAAATCATAGTGTCATCTTGAATAATTGTCTATGAAAAAGATGAAATATTCAAAACTATCTCTTGCCTGGATAGACATAGGACCATACGAATCAGAATGAACCAATTCCAACACATCTTTGGATCTATACCCCTTGGCCTTGAAAGGCCTCTTGGTCATCTTACCTTCCAAGCAAGATTCGCAGGTTGGGAGATCCTCCACCACTAATGAACCCAAAGGTCCATCAGCTATCAACCTTTGAATTCTGCTTAGGTTAATATGACCAAGCCTAAGATCCCAAAGATATGTTTGGTTCATTTTCGAAGGTTCTTTTCTCTTATTGGAATTAGAAGATGAGTTAATAACTTCTATTTGCATCGTGGGAGCTCGTGGTTTAAGTCATAAATTTCCTATCTATGTTGAATAGATAATGTCCCTATTCCTTTTATAACAAATCATTATCAAAAGAAATAGATTATCCATCCACAATTTAGAAACTGAAAGCAATTCTTTCTAAACAAAAGCACATAAAGAAAATTTCTAAGAACCAAAAACTTTATTTTTCTCAAAAGATAAATAAAACATCTCACACTGCAATAGTCGCCATCTTCATGGCATTGCCCAAGTAAATTGTAATATCCCCTTTAGCTAGTCATCGGGTTTCCTGGAACCCCTGCAAAGTATTGCAGACATGATTAGTGGCTCTCGTATCTATATACCAGGTGCCGATAGATAACACCGCTAACCATGTTACAACGACTAGACCAAAAGATATACTTTTGTTCTTGCTTCGGATTGGGATAATCCTTCTTCTCATGTCCGGTCTGCTAGTAAGTGAAGTATTTGCCTTTCGGCTTATTCACTCCTCCCTGAGATCCTCCCACCACCTTTGCTCCACCTTGTTTCTTCTTCTTCTTGCCTTTCGGCTTAGAAGTAGAAACCTTTTTGAGCAACCATGGCTTGAGGACACTCTTTGAAGAGTGTATACTTGTACTTCTTAGCAAATAAGACAACATCTAGATTCTTTTCCAATCAACATTAACTAGGAACAGTAAGTTTATTTCCTTTAGTATTACAACAAGTGGACTGAAAATCAATTTTTGAAAATCCTAAGAATCACATAGATCATTGCTTTAGATTTCAAATATTATTGATTCCTCAAAACAATAAAATCCCGAAATCAACCAACACCTCAAAACACCGAGAATATCGCATGCCACGATAGTGTGGACGTATACGAATTCTACATTTGTAAGAGGAGGTTTTACCCATTAATTTTATTATCTTGTCAACCTTACTTTTTGACAAATAAAATTAATAGTTGGTTCCTCTTGGCCCTACAAATAAAAGCTTGACTCGATGGGGAGGATACTTTTATTTGCATCTAAGTGTGCACCATTACACGATACTAAGGGAATTATCTCGGATTATGTGCCTTACCGATGGGGAAGTACACACGCTCCTAAATAATTTCCTATAACCATTATTTGACCTAGTGATCCGCAAACAAACTCATCCGATGGGGAGGAAGGCACTCAGAGCCGACGCGCAAGTTTGTTGCATCACATGTCAAATTGTAATGGAGGCCGCGGGAATTAATTAAAATATCCCTCTCCCACTTAGTAAATTGAAAATGAGGAATTTTCAAGCACACACAACATGCATATAAAACAAATCAGCAATAAATATGGAAAAATCAGAATTTTTCCAACTATTATGGCATTGTTCTCCAATATGCGTCCCGTCGTGTCGCCACCTCGTCCGCTCCTCCTACGCCATGTACGAGCCATCCGGAGATCCGAGCCGAGTATAAAACCTATTTTATTTTACATCCATCGATCCTATACTCCACGAGGGAGTGTACATGAAATCTAGATCGAAAGTAAAATAAAATAAAGAGTGGCTAAACAATGCCGTATTTAATTACAAAAATTAAATACTAATCTAGCCTCGTCAACCCCGAGGATTCAAATAATATACAATCATACACAAACAATCACATACACACATATAGCTATAATAGTCAGATCTTATGCCTGCATCCAAAAAGTTAGCCTATGCACATCCTACTATTATCCGGCATACAAAATATATGATATGTGCATGAAAGTAACCGAATCCAAAAACACACAAAACGGGAAACCATGGCTTTGATACCAATTGTTGGCAATGTGCTAGTCCTCGGAATGCTCATTGGCTCCCATGTCCCCGGATTAAAATTTTCACTAATGAAAACTAATCCGGATGGGATGAGTTTCCTAAGCACAACCAATTCGTCGTCGTGCTAACGACTCGAGTGATCGCTTGAACAAACTAGTTGTTCAAGCAACCAACTCTCCTAGTCGATTAGCCGCGGAAGAGACGACGGACGGATTGCCGGTTTTGGTGTTTCTTATTCGGGGTCCATGATTATACAAATACATACAAATGCAAACTAGTATAATCAACATATACTAACATAAAGAACATAAGCTAGCATATCAAATAAGAACATGCAAAGATCATAAATAAAAGTTAATAAAACTTTTATACCTCTTGATCTTCTATCGTATGTCCTAACCTCCTTGTAGACTTCGTGTGGGCGAAGATCCTCCACAAGTTGAAGCTTCTTAGATCTTCTTCAATCCAAAGAAAGAAGAACTCTCTTTCCCTTCTTGCTTGAGCCAACCACCAATCCACAAAAGGATGATGCCACTGCCCCAAGAATAGAGAGAACATAATGGAAACAACCAAGCAACCGAACTAGGGACAAACCCTAGCTCCTTGTGCCGCCGGCCAAGAGGAAAACAAGAGGAAAAGAGGAATAGGTTGGGCACCACCAAAGGTATAGGAAAAAGGGATAGGAACCGGCCAACACCCTAGGAAGAAGAAGAACACTTCCCCTATAGTTGCCACCTACCTTACCTTCCAAACCCTAGCCGCCCAACCAAGCTTCCTTTGGATTTCTTGCCGCCCAAGGTAGAGGAAGAGAAGGTAGTGGCCGGCCAACCCTTAGGAAGGAAGAAGATGAGCCCTTCCCCTATAGTTGCCGCCCAACCTAACTTCCAACCTAGCCGCCCAATCCAAAGAGCCAAACCCTAATCTAATTAGGGTTTCCTCCATAGGTTTCTTGCCGCCTAAGCATGGTGGAGAGGAGAGATCTAGGAGCTAGCTGTTGGTGCAGTGGGCACCAAAGTCGAACCGGTATTTTGATTATGGCAAAAGGCTCAATAGTTAAGGGTATATTTGTTATCTTACGAGCTCAATTAAGTGTGCAGAAATGCTAAAGTTGAGCGGAAGGTCTGCGACACCCGGTGGGAACCGAGGTGGTCGGGCAACGCCAGAGGGACTTCGGAGGAAGCCGAGGTACTTGGGTGAAGACCGGAAGCGAGGCTACAAGGTAAGCTCGTGTGAAAGCGAAGCAAGGTCGTTAAGCGTAGATCCGACCCAATACCTCCAATGGAAGGTCTAGGTCGAGATCAGATGGTTAGAACCATCGTACTTTATATTTTAAGCTAACTTGTCGTACCAAAACCCTTTGACTACTGCCTCACTACTAATCGCTAGTCTAGTTCCAGCCTCGAGAATCGCTGGACAGGGGGTGAATTTGGACTTGACTCGTGTTTTGGTACAAAGGGTGATGTGGCATCAAGGTGGACATCCAAACCATCACCAAGCTTGGACCTCATCCTTGAGTTGGCGTGAAGGCCTCCTTGAGGTGGCACAAGATGGTTGGCTCCCATGATGTGGCACAAGTTGGATGGCTTCTTCTTCTTGGCGTGAAGGCCTCCTTGAGGTGGCACAAGATGGTTGGCTCCCTTGATGTGGCACAAGTTGGATGGCTTCTTCTTCTTGGCGTGAAGGCTTCCTTGAGGTGGCACAAGGTGGTTGGTTGAAACACCTCATCCTTGAGTTGGGATAAGAACCTCACCTTGGACACTACCTATGTCTAAATTCATAGATCAATATCCATAAATAGACATGTTCAAGCCAAGCAAATAACAAGAATTCAAGAGCTCTCAACACGCCGTAACGCCGCTACTACTACTCACATTTGCTACGACGAAGTGCACGACAACGAAAAGCTACATCTTCTACTTATAAGAGTTGTCGGTATATTTATTTAAGTTCTACTTCTTTAAATTGTCTTTGTGCTTTAATCGTAATAAGGAAAGGGGGAGTGTCCCTTTGCCTTGATTTCTTTTTGTAATCGTTGCTCCTACCTCCAACGAGGAGGAGTGGTTTTAGTGAATTGCCCTCCGTACGTGATCAAGGATCACTAGGGCCGTGGATTAGCAATCGAAAGATTGTGAACCACGTAAAAATATCTTGTCTACTTTATACACTCTCTACTTGCTTTTTACTTATTGCAAAAGTTTTTAACGACACCGTATCGCTATTCACCCCCCCCTCTAGCGACACTTTCGATCCAACAATTGGTATCAGAGCCGGGGGCGCTAAGATTCGGTGAAACCACCAATCTAGCTTTGTTTTTCTTTTTTTTACAGATTTTTTATTTATTTATTTCTGTTTTCGTATAATTATTTCACTTGCTTATCTTCTCCTACATATAGAATTGCATTAGAGGCTTTAGGATCCGGATAAGGTTGTCCTTCGGGTTAGATCCCGAGTAAGGTTGTCCTCCGGAACTTCAACGACATTCGCATTTGATTGTTTATTTCTTTTGCAAGTTACATTTTATATATCTTTTTTTACTTCCTCAAGACTACTAATCCAAGGCGAAAGTCTTGGAATATTCTTTCCGTGTGTGTTTTGCAAGATTCTTTTTAGTTCTTCTTCTTGTTTTTAAATGGCCCATCTCG
This sequence comes from Wurfbainia villosa, assembly GCA_025175895.1. Lineage (NCBI taxonomy): Eukaryota > Viridiplantae > Streptophyta > Magnoliopsida > Zingiberales > Zingiberaceae > Wurfbainia > Wurfbainia villosa. Next base: position 12,718,394 of record CM045987.1, read on the forward strand.
AAGGGTTTAGCACACTTGACCCCGTTTACAACGGTAATGACTTTCGTTATTGGAAGGGTCGGATGGAATGCTTTCTTAAAACCCAAATCGAGATGTGGATCGTAATCCAAACCGGTTTCACACTTCCTATTAATGAAGATGGTGAATCTTTGGGTTACGATCAATGGTCAAATTCCATGAAAAAACAAGTAGAAGCCGATGCCAAGGCAACTCAAATCTTGCAATGTGGGTTGTCCAAGGACGAGCTCAACCGCGTCGGCCCCTTCATTAGTGCAAAGGACTTATGGACCAAGCTAGTGGAACTACACGAAGGCACCGACGACACGAAGGTATGTAAAAGAGATTTACTTTTAAATAAATTGTATAACTTGAAAATGCAGGAAAACGAGACCACAACTCAACTACATGCTCGTATCCAAGACATCGTCAACCAACTCCATGCCATCGGACAAAAGGTCGAGAATCGCGACCTTATCAGGTATTCTCTTAACTCGTTTCCTAGGACCACCTTGTGGGCATCCATGGTCGATGCCTACAAGGTCTCCAAGGACCTTTCTAAAATTAGGTTAGACGAATTGTTTTCGGAACTTGAATTACATGAGCAAACTAACGTGGTCCAGGCCGAGAAGAGTATTGCGTTAGTTGCAGGTTCCAAGAAGAAGAAGCCCGCAAGCAAGCCACCCCCGAAGGAAGAAGACGAGTCCGAATCGGAAGTAGACTCCGAAATAGAATCCGAACTAGTCAATCTAGTTCGGAAGATGACCAAGAAAGCGCTAAACGCTACTTGGGAGGAGTTGTCGGAGGAAGAAGACGATATCCAAGCTCTAATGGCCAAGCCGACCGAGCACGACTCCGAAACCGAAGAAGAGTCCGAGTCCAAATCCGATGATGAGCTTCCATTCAAGACAAGCCACGGATCCGTATCCGGTTCAAAAGAATCATTAAGGGTAAGTCGGTCGTTACTTAATACTTTGTATGGTGCAATTAAATTTTTAAATAAGAAACTAGCTAAGTCCGAGTCCAAGGTCGAGACCCTAATTGAGGAGGTTAACCTTCTCAAACATGAGGTCTCCCTAACCTCTTCGACTACTCGTATTCAAGAGGAGGACTCAACTCAAGTTGAAAAGCTTGAAGTTGAGAACTCGCTTTTGAAAACACAAGTCGAAGACCTTAGGAACACATTGGAAAGGTTCACTTTGGGATCCAAGGGACTTGACCTCTTACTTGGATCACAAAGGGCCGTGTACAACAAGGCCGGACTCGGGTTTAACTCAAATACAACCAATAAGTCATATATGTCTATAGTAAACCAACATAAGAAAAATGTCCAAGCATGGGTCCCTAAGACCACTTTGATTTCAACTTTAGGATCTAACATGTATTGGGTTCCCAAGGACTAAATTCACTATGTGAATAGACCCACTCGATTCAATGGTCCAGGGGGAGCCAATACAAAATGTATTTTTGTTAAGTCTTAGAAATTGCATGCTTAGTTTTTCCTTTATTTTTAGAATGGTTAGATAGGACTCATAACCAAATAAAATCCTACGAAAAGATTGAGCCTCGGGGAGCCTCTTTTCAAAAATAAACCAACTAAAATCCTACGAAAAGATTGAGCCTCGGGGAGCCTCTTTTCAAAAATAACTAGTTAGACCAAGACGTAGTCTCAAGTAAGTCGAGTTATCAATTTCATGAAATTAGCTTTGTCTAAGGAAGTGGTCGTTGTTCCGATCAAAGAAGGCCTCGTGCCTCGCCACGACTGAAGCTAATCTCTTGAAAAGATTACTTGATGAGCTTAGACTAAATCCGAATCTAACCTAATGTTGGTTAATTTAAATTCATTAAAATTAATCAAGTAAAATTGAAAGTCATCTCACAAGAATAACATATAGGAATAACATGTTTTGATCATGTAGATATTAGTGAGATGATTTAGGTTTAAAACTTACAAACAACCCTTTAGTAATTCCATTGATCCTACACATAAGAGTCGAAGAAACCATTAATATAGTTTTTGACGAAGGACACGAACCCGTTCAATCCTTAACAAAACCAACTAGCAAATCAACTTATAGCGAACCCGACTCTGATCTTGAACTTGAATCTCGTCCTAACCCAAGTCATCCTATCGACCAAGTGATAGATGACTCTAACCCAAGTCAAACTAGAACTCACCCAAGTCATCCTATCAATCAAGTTATAGGTGATCCAAATTTAGGGGTTCGAACTAGAGCTTCATACCGAAACCTTAGTCAAATCTCGTTAATTTCCAAAATCGAACCCAAAACTATTGAACAAGCACTTCTTGATCCCGACCGGATTATTGCTATGCAAGAAGAGCTAGCTCAATTCACTAGAAATGAAGTCCGGGAATTAGTACCACCACCTAAAGAAAAATCAATTATTGGTGGGTATTTCAAATAAACTTGATGATAAAGGTGAAGTAGTTAGAAATAAAGCCGTTAGTCTAAAAGGGTTTAGTCAAGTCGAAGGTTTAGATTACGATGAGACCTACGCCGTAGCAAGACTAGAGTCCATCCGAATGTTGTTAGCATATCCGCACATCGAGGTTTTAAATTGTTTCAAATGGATGTCAAGTCAGCATTTTTGAATGGATACATTAAGGAAGAAGTTTACGCTACCAACCTCCGGATTCGAAAATCTAGACAAACTGACCATGTCCTTAGACTTAAGATTTGAAACATTTATCTAGAAACAGGTAAAGAGAGATATAGTAGATTTTGTCGCTCGATGTTTAGTATGCCAGAGTTGGTGCGAGGGAAGCAAAGATTATGCTGCCTTATCTACCACCGGCCGAATACGCTATGCGATGGGTGAGTGTGTCTCTCAGCTCCTGTGGATGAAGCACACTCTCCAAGACTTTAGCTTAATCTTTAACAACATTAAAAGTTAGGTATGTGCGTAATAGAGTAGGATTTAAATTTTTCTATATATGTACTCTATTTTTGCTTCTTTTTATGAAATTAGCCTAAGTCTTACCTTAGAAATCATATTGGGAACTTGCTTGGACTTACAAACCCTAAAATATATTTACAAACTTTTTGAGTTAAGGCAAAAGGGGGAGAAAGTCACAAAAGTAACCAAAATTAACCAAAATTAAAGGGGAAGAAAGTAAACAAAATTATTACCTTTTATATTAAGTAATTCCGTTTACTTAAGCAACTATTAAGGGGGAGTAAAAATTATTTTTCAAGAACTCACCTTCGGTCAAGGGGGAGGTTACCTCAAAGGGGAGAACTTGGAACAATAATATTTCTCACTCATACTTAATCATTATGCTAGCTCATTCATATTTAATCATTATGCTAGCTCATTCATATTTAATCTTTATGCTAGCTCATTCATATTTAATCATTATGCTAGCTCATTCATATTTAATCTTTATGCTAGCTCATTCATGCTTAATCATTATGCTAGCTTACTGTTATGTTTAATTTTCCTTAACTTTTGTGTCGGTTTGCCATGAATCAAAAGGGGAGATTGTGCGGTGGCACCAAAGTCGAACCGGTATTTTGATTATGGCAAAAGGCTCAATAGTTAAGGGTATATTTGTTATCTTACGAGCTCAATTAAGTGTGCATAAATGCTAAAGTTGAGCGGAAGGTCTGCGACACCCGGTGGGAACCGAGGTGGTCGGGCAACGCCAGAGGGACTTCGGAGGAAGCCGAGGTACTCGGGTGAAGACCGGAAGCGAGGCTACAAGGTAAGCTCGTGTGAAAGCGAAGCAAGGTCGTTAAGCATAGATCCGACCCAATACCTCCAATGGAAGGTCTAGGTCGAGATCAGATGGTTAGAACCATCGATTTTTATATTTTAAGCTAACTTGTATGCGCTCCAAAACCCTTTGACCCGATGCTACTACAAGCTGCTAGTCTAGTTCGACCTCGAGAATCATCGGACAGGTGAATTTGGACTTGACTCGTGTTTTGGTACAAAGGGTGATGTGGCATCAAGGTGGACATCCAAACCATCACCAAGCTTGGACCTCATCCTTGAGTTGGCGTGAAGGCCTCCTTGAGGTGGCACAAGATGGTTGGCTCCCATGATGTGGCACAAGTTGGATGGCTTCTTCTTCTTGGCGTGAAGGCCTCCTTGAGGTGGCACAAGATGGTTGGCTCCTTGATGTGGCACAAGTTGGATGGCTTCTTCTTCTTGGCGTGAAGGCTTCCTTGAGGTGGCACAAGGTGGTTGGTTGAAACACCTCATCCTTGAGTTGGGATAAGAACCTCACCTTGGACACTACCTATGTCTAAATTCATAGATCAATATCCATAAATAGACATCAAGCAAATAACAAGAATTCAAGAGCTCTCAACACGTCGTAACGCGCTACTACTACTCACATTTGCTGACGAACGGCGTCACGACAACGAAAGCTACATCTTCTACTTATAAGAGTTGTCGGTATATTTATTTAAGTTCTACTTCTTTAAATTGTCTTTGTGCTTTAATCGTAACAAGGAAAGGGGGAGTGTCCCTTTGCCTTGATTTCTTTTTGTAATCGTTGCTCCTACCTCCAACGAGGAGGAGTGGTTTTAGTGAATTGCCCTCCGTACGTGATCAAGGATCACTAGGGCCGTGGATTAGCAATCGAAAGATTGTGAACCACGTAAAAATATCTTGTCTACTTTATATTTCCGCTGTGCACTCTCTACTTGCTTTTTACTTATTGCAAAAGTTTTTTAACGACATCGTATCGCTATTCACCCCCCCCTCTAGCGACACTTTCGATCCAACACTAGCCACCTTCAATGAAGAAGACAACCTCCTCCATAGGTTGCCGCCCACCATCCTTCATCACCTTGGCCGCCCAACCTAAGGAGCCAAAACCCTAATTAGGGTTTCCTCCATGAGGTTGCTTGCCGCCGAAGCATACTAGGCAAAACCCTAATTTCCTTAGCATCCATCATGAACCATTAACTCCCTTTGCCGCCCAACCCATAGCCATCCTTTTATAGAGTTAGGGTTAGGCCTTGGTTTAATCTCCACCGTCGGTTCTAGGGTTTTAATCTCAACCGTCGGATTTAGAGATTTAATCTCAACCGTCGGTTCTAGGAATTAATCCCAACCGTCGGATCTAGAGATTTAATCTCAATCGTCGGTTCTAGGAATTTAATCCCAACCGTCGGATCTAGAGATTTAATCTCAACCGTCGGTTCTAGGAATTTAATCCCAACCGTCGGATCTAGAGATTTAATCTCAATCGTCGGTTCTAGGAATTTAATCCCAACCGTCGGATCTAGAGATTTAATCTCAATCGTCGGTTCTAGGAATTTAATCCCAACCGTCGGATCTAGAGATTTAATCTCAACCGTCGGTTCTAGGAATTTAATCCCAACCGTCGGATCTAGAGATTTAATCTCAATCGTCGGTTCTAGGAATTTAATCCCAACCGTCGGATCTAGAGATTTGTTTTTCCATCATTTGATCTAGACTTCATGAGGTTTATATAAGGCTACGATAGGGACCATGAGGAGGAGTTGGGTCTTGGCCACCCGATGGATCGGAACCACACAAACTTGATCCATCAATGATGTTCCATTCCACTAGAGGATCATCATCGAACTACCTCACCAACCCCCATAAATTAATATGGGCTCCATATATTATTTGTACATTTATCTCCCCGTGTTTAAGATATCGAATGTCCGTCAATCGATTGATTTACTGACCATCAATCAATTAACATCTAACTCCTCGAGTAGTACCACTCAACCTTATCATCATGTTGACTAAGTCAACCCGCGGGGTTCACATGATAAACCTTATGAGCTCCTCAAGGGGACATCATCAACCTAATATATAGGACACGGATTCCTCCTATAATCAACGGCACACCATGTAAATAATATCATTTCCCAACTTACCGTGCATATTGATTTAATCCATAGAAATCTCACCCTCTGGTAAATCAAAGAAATAAATACTAAGTACATGTGCCCGTTATTATATCGGGATTAAGAGCATGTACAACATAATATCCGAGGTCCGATTCAATTATGTAGTCAGCAATAAATTGAATCACCTCTATTTCGGTCCTGCTCAATACACCTAAGTGTACTAGTGTAACTCTATGTTCAAGATAAAACAATACCAAGCTACACTACAACCATGCCAATGGTTTGTCCAAGACCATCTTGGTTGTGAGCCTCTACTTATACTCTACAAGGGACTGATAACATGATCTTCTGTACCATCACCCAAGCACCACGTTATCTACAATGTAAAGTATTAGACAATATGCACAATATATAATAAATATAAAAGTGCAAACAATGATCATGTGATTCTTATTTCAAAATAAAGATGTTCATACTAAAGAGCTAGGCTTTCAGTATACATCCCAACAATCTCCCACTTATACTAAAAGACTATGCTGTCATTATACTGCCATACATCTGATTCCCCTTCCCTCCACATGCCTATCAAAGCTCTCGCTAGAAGGGCCTTAGTGAAAAGGGTCTACCAGGTCATCCTCTGATGCAATCCAGGCGACAGCAACTTCTACCTCCTTAACGATTTCTCGTATCAAGTGGTACTTGCACTCTATGTGTTTACTAGCCTTATGGGCTCGTGGTTCCTTCGAGTTTGCAACTCCAACTACCACTATCTATAGTGGTAGAGTGTGGCACAACAAATGATCTGCCCTCACACCAGTTACTCCTCGGGGAGTGCTCTGGGAGGCAAGATGACTAACGACTCTCTCAACCCCAAGGGAGACTATGTCGTCAGAATGCATGCAAATGACATGTGTATGTTGTCACACGTACAACCATCTACCACAAACTCTCTGTTCAGCAAAGAGTCATACCCATCTAATCAATACTCTCTATCCTGTAGAGAGTTGTACTCAACAGATAGACGGACTCTCTATCCTGTAGAGAGTCATACTCGACTGATCATAACTCTCTCTCTAATAGAGAGTCATACTCAACTGATCGACGCACTTTCTATCCTGTAGAGAGTCGTACTCGACTAATCATATCAAGCTGTGACCACCGGTCAGCAGCAACACACTAATCACTCTTCACTTAACCATTACACAACTCATGGTTGGTAACAGTATGCAACATACGGGTATTGAAAATTAATCCTACTTTTAGGGCATTACCTTGCCACCGATGACCTTTTTGCCAATTTATAAATTGGGTCATCCTCCGTACTAACATTTACACCCTGCTAAACATCTAGGCCAATTTACATCACATCTATAACTCCTAAATCATGATAGGGTATATGTGTGATATCAACAATTGAGCATAAATACATCAAACGATAAGTTCAAGCATACGATAATAAGAGCAGGGTCAAGGTAATATGAACACCTAACATGCTCATATCTATGACTAAATCTTAATGCAATACATCTACCCGGACAAGGTAGGAAATTACCCACCTGCTGCAAAGATCGTACTGATTGTCTTCATATCGGAATCTCTGTCGTGAATCAACATCCTGCAACCAAAGAATGCAATATATATTTAAGTTCTACTATCAATCTAATAGTATAACTAAACCAATTCCTTTATCAAATACGAATTAGAACTCCCAATCATCAATCTCCAACTCACAGATCGATCATTATATACAAATCAATTGTCTCGATACTAATTAAAGTCTCGATCACACCTCCAACATCACTTCGGCTATATCACCGTAAGTATACCCACTAGATCCAATTAACAATTCACAATAATCCAAATCAACACTGTAAACATGAACAACTCATCCATAACTAGTAATCATCGAGTCAATACTAGTTCAACTATAACGTAGTATACATCCATATAATTAATCTTCTATTAACAACAAATCCATCACAAGATCAGTTTATTCACAACGATAGTGATATACATTCATCCTTGGTCGATTCACACCAAACTCAATCCACAATAGACCACCAACATCCACAAGATCAATTAAAGTAATTAGATCTAAACAACACTCATTGACACGCATAGTCATTCACAGCTGTTCACAACTCTTCACGATCCCAAATTTGCAGCCTTTACAGCTCCATGCACAACCATCACCGATACAAACCGAGCATTATACCACTCAGTTTGTCACCCACCATTCGCACACAAGGACATAAAATTCTAACCTACCCTGGATGAACACACAACACCCCCAAGCTTTCTTCACTTACCCACAGCTCATATTCATCCATAACCGAACCAACCTCTCAAACAACATCCCTTAACCGGCATACCCATCGACAGAGACCCAACATCCCCACAAGGATCACATATAGAAATTAGCAAATGAACAACACAGGTTAGATTAAGCTTACCCAGATTGGATCCTCCCCCGGCAGTATGACCTTTCCCAAATTCCACCACTCCCGGAAACAACCACTGCCCAAAATCGCAATGGTCTCAGCCAAGGGAAGAACACAAGGTAAACTAATGAGAATTTAGGCTTACCGATAGTAGGAACTTCACCGGCATAATGATCCTTCCCAAATCCTCATCCCTAGCTCAACTACCATCACCTGTACTCACAGCATATCCCAATCAAGAACAATGCAAATCCATATACAACCCTACTGCACTAACCCAATGCATAGCTACAACACATCCGAATCAAAGCTTACCTCACAAACAGGTGATCGGCGGTGAGAAGACGATGATATCAACAGATCAAGCTCAAGGCGATTCGCACAACAGAAATTCACGACAAGGCATCGGATGGATCCGTCGCCCACTGTGAACGAGGACACACTCGGCTGTGAATGGCTGCCCACCCCAAACCGAACACTCAGAGATCTCTCGGCCGGAGGAATCCATAATAGCCTACAACAGGGGCGGCTGGAGGCTCTGGCTTCCAACGGGTCGATTGTCGAAAGGGCAAATCAGCCAGCCGACGAGGCAGGCGGCGATGGGGCGACTGTGGATCCAACTTGCAGCGGCAACATCGAGGCTATGACGACAGGGAGAGCACGAGCGGCGACGAGTGAGGCACATAAAGTTGGCTTGTCGGCGGCGGTGACCGTGAGCATGAGGCGAAGAATACGAGTCGACGACGGATCGAAATCAATGACTCCATCGCATTGCCAACGCTGGACTCGCGGCGGCAGCGACTTGGCAGCGGCTACCAGCGTGGCCGGCTGCCTTAGGGTGTCAGCGATCGACGAGCAGCTCGCGATGACAACAACATGGCCGGCGCGCGAGGGAGAAGCCGACGGCAGAGATGAAAAGAGGGATCGCGAGGAAGAAAGGTTCGGGAGGAGAAGAGGAACGACGCGATTGGGAAATAAGGAAAACGGAAAGAATATAAAGAGTTTAAATTACACCCATTATTTCCTTGCAGATAGTCTAAACAGGCTTTAGAAAAGCCTATCCGCTTATCCCCATAAAATGTCCATAAGACCTCTGTTTAAATCCAGAAAAATTCCTAAAAATTCCTGAAAAATTCCATAAGATATTTTATCAATTACCGAGGAATATATTTTTTTCCTAGTATTTTATATTCTCCCCCACTTATAAAAATTTGGTACCCAAATTTCGTACTAACATGCAAAAATTACTTTAAGCAAGTTTCCGAAATAACCACATACATTCCTCAAGTGAACATATGAGGGTATCGAGCTCGGATAGTATCTTCCAGCTCTCACATAGCCTCCTAATCGGTATGATACTGTCATCTAACTTTTATGAGTCAGATGGTTTTCGTCCCACTACTGTCGCTCCTTGCGACCCAGGCTCCACCCTGGAATCACCTCGTAAGTCGCATTAGACTGAGGTAGAATTCGGAACTTCTTTCAGAGCATGATCAACATGCGACATGTATTTCCTTAGTATAAAAACAGGAAATAAGTTGTGAGCACCCGCAAGTGTCGAAAGTAAAGCCAACTGATAAGCTACACCTCCATAATCCACGACACAAGATCTGAATATATCCTCCAATATCTAAATGATACACTTAGACCATTCATCTATCTGCGGGTGAAATGTTGCCCTAAGTCGAAGCTCTGTCCCCATAGTCTGGTGTAGACTCTGCCAAAATCGTGAATCTCTATCCGATATGGTACTTAAAAGTACCCTACACAATCAGATAATTTCTCAGCAGTACAACTCTGCCAGACGATCCTATGGGTACGACCCACGAATAAGAAGGAAGTGAGCTTATTTGGTCAGTTGATCCACTATCACCCAAATCGCATCACGAACTTTACGGGTTCTAGGCAATCCCGTAACGCAATCGATAGTGATATGCTCCCACTTCCATTCCGAAATCGGAATTGTCTAGAGCAATTCAGCGAGTTCTTGATGTTCAGCCTCCACCTACTGTCATACTAAACATCGAGCAGCAGAATCTGCTATAACTCTCATTATACCATTCCACCAGTATAAACATTTCACCTCTCGGTACACCTGAGTACCACCAGAAAGAATAGTCAATCTCAAATGATGTGCTTCCTGCAGCAACTTTTCCTTAAACACTGCAACTCCGGAACCCACTATCCTTATCAGAGATAGGGAATTATTTCCTCAAAAGAGATTCCATCAACCATCCAAGATACACTTCACCACACACTCTGTAAGTGCATAGGAGACTATAGCGACCAATTTCTCAAGTTGCATCTGTTCGCGTTCCAGCAACTCTATAGTAACTACCAAGTAGCTAGTTAAATTCAATGAGCACTTCTGCTCTATACAACTACAAATCCAGATAATAACTACTAAAGTCACGTCATGCATATGACAGACTATCTCGTAGTTTCTTAACTAACGTAGGCATAAGATATGCCTCATTCAACTGCATCGGAATCGTTCCAATCTCTGAAACGATGCATCTGCATACAACCTTCTTTTTATCCACTCCGGAAGGATTAACTAATACTTGCGTAAAAGTTAACCGCCATCTAGGTCCTGTAAATTGGTTTCACCAGCTTCCAACTAAATGCTTTCCATCATCACCTTTGTCAAACAAATCTGTGGTATAGTAATGCTAAGACATTCTGTCCACATCTACAGTACTAACCAAACCATACATGGCAAACCACCATCTACGATGGTCGAGTGCGCAACTCCAACTACCACAATCAACAGTGGCCAGGTTATGCAACTCCAACAACTACCAATTGATCAAATCATGTCCAGGATACACGATTCTCAAATCCTTGGATGACTAAATCATTAAATAGGTCTAATATCATTAACAACAGCTCGTAAATTCATACTAAGTATGAAATGTCCTCCTTCATACACCTACATCATATTTACTCTAAGCTGATGATATATCAATCATCACAACGACAATGATACTCATATGACATCATGTCACTACAATATCAGTACTCCAGTTGTAAACCAATCCTAGAGTATACACAGGTGTCTTTAACTGATCTAAATAGATCATTTATCCACAACGAAGGATATTCATTTACTTTCAACAACTATCGCATTCCATCATCGATAATCGATGCATACTTTCAAAGGTCCATCTCTCTTTCAACAAAGAGTTCCGGATCTTCTCAAGGAGGAATACTGGGATAGATAAATATCCCCTCCAACATCTCCTATAATCGCAACTCACGTTATTCCAATTCTTGTATAGTGTTTAACAACACTGATACCAACAAAAATATCACTCGGTATAGGATCTTCGATATCAGAACTATTTCCGCAATCATTTCAATCGCCTACTCCACTTGCCTAAGCAACGGCAAGCCTAGGAGTTCATTCGAAACTACATCCGAATGCTCTCGGATTATATGAACATCTGAGAGAGATAATCATACTATAATCTCAACAACTTGACCATCCGGAAGGATATGTTTAAAGTAAAGATATGTCTATCAATGTCTAAGGGCATCCCTTAACTTCTTAATTGTTGACCCTCATTTCACCTGATGGTAGAGATACCATCGACCCACAAGTCGATGTAAAGGACCCTTCTAATCCAACTGAGAATGTTCTAGATACAGATACCTGTAACTACAAGCATCTCTCAACATATTAACCTAGAGGGTAAAACTAGAGTAATACCCTGAACGATCAAATATCTATTGAACCGATCAAAAAGGCTCCCCGCAGGTCTCGGTCTTTCTCCGAAGAGAATAAGATCAGATCCAATAGTCCGTGACAAAACGATCGCCTTTCTACGATGAATGATCCAAGGATTTTTTCCTAGATCATCTGATCCTATCACTAAATCCTACCAGCTGCAATTGTAGGATACCGAATAGATACGACCATCGTCGTATACTCTCTCCTCTGTACTAAGTAAATCAAATCTGGGAATAACTGCTGAATCTTCTAAGATGTCTTCTGTTGATGCTGCTTCTGTGTTGATCTCTGCTGAAGGGGAGTATCAAGGAACTCCAACCACGCCTGAGGTAGTAGGTCGATGCTGATGAGATAACCCAATCTTCAGTGCTGATCTCCACTATCGAGACGGTGCATCATCCTCCCGGAACACCATTGGTAGTCTTCAACTGAGTCTTCAAAATACAACTCTTCAATCTGTACTGGTTGCTTACAATAGCAACAGATGAACTGATCCAATAGATAATCTGGCTTCGCGTGTCTTCGTGATCTGCACTACACACCCACAATCCCTTCGGAGTCTTTGTTCTTATTTTACTGATATCCACGTGAACATCCTAATGATCCACGACTGGTCTTCTATAATAGAAAAGTAGCTCAAGGCCTGTGACCCTGATATTGCTCTGTTTATCCAATATTCGGAGACTTCTAACTCTAATAAGTTGACCTGCAATATTTGCTTATCGATCTCCAACTCTTAAACCCTTGTACAAAGTCATTTCTAAACTCCTATCTCAATCCAACGTCTTCCGGCAGGATCGGGTAGAAGATCCCGGCATCCTTATCCAACAATAAGCCAATAACTCTGGGTGGCTTAAATTATTCATTCATCTTCTTGAGCTATTAGGTGGTAGTAACCTCTACAAGTCTCACGACTCTGCACAGTACACTTTCACTAACCGATCACCCTTTTCTTGAAGCTCAAGAATTCCTTACAATGTGTCAATAAAAGTGACACGGGGAAATACTCTCTTTCAACATCACTAATCCATGATCAAGTGAATTTCCCGAAGATTATTTTCTGCATCTATCACCAAATACCAGCTTGATCGCGATAATGGTATGCAAACAACTCTTCTTTCTCGGTATAACATGAGTTAAGTACTCAAAAGTACTCTCAAAGTTATACATCTCAGTATGAACAACTCAGGGATAAAATCCCTATGAAACACCGTAACCTAGCCTTCCGCTATCTGCATCAAAATAGTTCATAAGTCTGCTCATTACCCATGTAATGATCCGACTAGCATACGCTTAGTGGAAATCTCTAAGACTGTAGTCTCGATTTCCATAATAAATGTGATGACTTGACCCTATTTTCCGACTTAGATCAGACTCAAAGGTAAATCACCTTCTCGACACAGGTTCAAGACTCAAAGACTCAACAGGTCGTTCCCGTGGTCAACTCATACCATGGTTACGAATAATAACCAACACACTATAGGTTATTCCTTGGTATAAGCATCTAAATGCATAGCCAACATAACTAGGAGTATAATCCCTAAAGGTCACTCCAGTTGGTCGCCTCGATGAACGACCCCTACTACAAGTCTTCACAGGTGTCATAACTATATTGTATACACCTACTGATCAAGTTTAGATAAATATCTACTAAACCAGAAGTTATCAGGAATTCTTACCTCGTGCTGCTTGGAGCTCAGGCCGCTGTCCATCTCATCTCAGAAAACCAAAACCGAATAAATCGACTCCCGAGAATCCAAGACTCGACACAAAAACAACATTGTATGGAATCGCAGAACCTTGGGCTTTGATACTACTAAAGTTGTCACGCCCTGAGAGCATGCCGAGCCAAAAATCAAACGGACGACCCCTCCCCTGTACGTGGCAACATTTCGAGTTAATACAAGGCCCGTAGGCCCACAATAACAATAACATAACAATTAAAAACACAACAACATAATGAAACACAATGGAAACTAATACAACGACATACCCATAACCCCACTTATACAATACATCCAAATCATGCATACCGGTATGACTAACACACCACAACCACATACAGTACATCGACAAAATCTGAATCTACAAGTCCACAACACAGTACACTACGAAAACTCCAAATACAATACACGGCGGACGCAAAGCCCAACACCAAATCGGGAGCCTCGGAGGTGAGATGAGATGTCAGCCAGCAGAGCTCCAAGCTGTCACGAAGTCTTCTACCTGTTACCTGGGCGATAGAAAACCAAGGGTCCGTGGGGGGGTGGTGAGTAAAACTCAGCAGGTAATAGAAAAACATGTATATATGTCATATCACATGTATTTTCAACAACATACTCTAGAGGTACAACAGGTATATCAGCATAGTATATAAATACAAGCATATACCATTTAACCAAATAAACAACATAAAAATGCAGACATACTCAAGTTCAGCTACGCCATCTGATCCAACTCGAACATATATCCAACATATATATATATATACAGAAGAGTAGATCAACTCACAATATACTCGCTACATGTGTCAAGGTATCTAATGGTTTGTCTAACCCATATACAAGATTCAACACAATCGTATAACAAATGCAAGAGACATGCATGAATATGATGTACACCCAAATGCAGCAAGCATAGTACAATCAAATGCAACATCACAATAATCATATATATATATAGACCGTATCTATATAAATATATTAATCTCAACCATCCATATATATATATATATATATATATATATATACATGCATATATATATATATATATGGTAATATGCAAAGCGCCATCATATATGGCAATGCAGCATGCATGGTCATGCCTGCTCACCCATACTCGCTACCACGACCCAAGTGTGGCCTAGGTGGCACGACATGACAACTGTCCCAACTCACACCAACCACTGATATAGAGTGGCCGAGTGGGCAGTATGATCAAGTAGCATATGAGCGTAAAGAGTTCGCTACACAACGGGGGTCCCTGCTGCTGGCCACTCCGACTAACACTACTAATGAGTGGTCGAGTACCACGCACCCAGGACAACTGCACGCAACTCCAACTACCACCGTCTAAAGTGGTAGAGTGCGGCACAACAGATGCTTTGCCCTCACACCAGTTACTCCTCGGGGAGTTCTCTGGGAGGCAAGATGACTGACGACTCTCTCAACCCCAAGGGAGACTATGTTGTCAGAATGCATGCAAATGACATGTGTATGCTATCACACGTACAACCATCTACCACAGTCTCTCTGTTTAGCAAAGAGTCATACCCATCTAATCAATACTATCTATCCTGTAGAGAGTTGTACTCAACAGATCGATGGACTCTCTATCCTGGAGAGAGTCATACTCGACTGATCATAACTCTCTCTCTAAAAGAGAGTCGTACTCAATTGATCGACACACTCTCTATCCTGTAGAGAGTCATACTCGACTAATCATATCAAGCTGTGACCACCGGTTAGCAGCGACACACTAATCACCCTTCACTTAACCATTACACAACTCATGATTGGTAACTGTATGCAACATACGGGTATTGAAAATTAATCTTACTTTTAGGGCATTACCTACCCACCGATGACCTTTTTGCCAATTTATAAATTGGGTCATCCTCCGTACTAACATTTACACCCTGCTAAACATCTAGGCCAATTTACATCACATCTATAACTCCTAAATCATGATAAGGTATATGTGTGATTTCAACAATTAAGCATAAATACATCAAACGATAAGTTCAAGCATACGATAATAAGAGCAGGGTTAAGGTAATATGAACACCTAACATGCTCATATCTATGACTAAATCTTAATGCAATACATCTACCCGGACAAGGTAGGAAATTACCCACCTGCTGCAAAGATCGTACTGATTGTCTTCATATCGGAATCTCTGTCGTGAATCAACATCCTGCAACCAAAGAATGCAATATATATTTAAGTTCTACTATCAATCTAATAGTATAACTAAACCAATTCCTTTATCAAATACGAATTAGAAATCCCAATCATCAATCTCAATCATTATATACAAATCAATTGTCTCGATACTAATTAAAGTCTCGATCACACCTCCAACATCACTTCGGCTATATCACCGTAAGTATACCCACTAGATCCAATTAACAATTCACAATAATCCAAATCAACACTGTAAACATGAACAACTCATCCATAACTAGTAATCATCGAGTCAATACTAGTTCAACTATAACGTAGTATACATCCATATAATTAATCTTCTATTAACAAAAAATCCATCAAAAGATCAGTTTATTCACAACGATAGTGATATACATTCATCCTTGGTCGATTCACACCAAACTCAATCCACAACAGACCACCAACATCCACAAGATCAATTAAAGTAATTAGATCTAAACAACACTCATTGACACGCATACCATTCACAAATTGCTCACAACTCTTCACGATCCCAAATTTGCAGCCTTTTACACTCCAAGCACAACCATCACCGATACAAACAGAGCATTATACCACCACTTATCACCCACCATTCGCACAAGACATAGAGGACTGACCTACCCCGGATGATCACAACACTCCCTAACAGCAATACGTAAACTGAACGAATTCATCCATAACCGAACCAACCTCTCAAACAGCATCCCTTAACCGGCATACCCATTGACAGAGACCCAACATCCCCACAAGGATCACATATAGAAATTAGCAAATGAACAACACAGGTTAGATCAAGCTTACACAGATTGGATCCTCCCCCGGCAGTATGACCTTTCCCAAATTCCACCGCTCCCGGAAACAACCACTGCCCAAAATCGCAATGGTCTCAGCCAAGGGAAGAACACACGGTAAACTAATGAGAATTTAGGCTTACCGATAGTAGGAACTTCATCGACATAATGATCCTTCCCAAATCCTCATCCCTAGCTCAACTACCATCAGATGTACTCACAGCATATCCTAACCAAGAACAATGCAAATCCATATACAACCCTACTGCACTAACCCAATGCATAGCTACAACACATTCGAATCAAAGCTTACCTAACAAACAGGCGATCGGCGGTGAGAAGACGATGATATCAACAGATCAAGCTCAAGGCGATCCGCACAACAGAAATTCACGACAAGGCATCGGATGGATTTGTTGCCCGCTGTGAACGAGGACACACTCGGCTGTGAATGGCTGCCCACCCCAAACCGAACACTCAGAGATCTCTCGGCCGGAGGAATCCATAATAGCCTACACAACAGGCTACCGGTGGAGGCTCGCATCCAACGGGTCGACTTTGAAAGGGCAAATCAACCCGGTAGATAGGCGGTGGCGATGGGGTAGATCCAACTTGCAGCGACAATAGCAAGGCTACGACGACAGTGAGAGCACGAGCGGCGACGAGTGAAGCACAAAAAGTTGGCTTGTCGACGGCGGTGACCGTGAGCAAGAGGCGAAGAAGACGAGTCAGCGATGGATCGAAATCAACGACTCCATTGCGTTGCCAACGCTGGACTCGCGGTGGCAGTGACTTCACGACGGCTACCAGCGTGGCCGACTGGCTTACGGTGTCAGCGATCGACGAGCAGCTCGCGATGACAGCGGCGTGGCCGACGCGCGAGGGAGAAGTCGATGGCAGAGATGAAAAGAGGGATCACGAGGAAGAAAGGTTCGGGAGG
Organism: Wurfbainia villosa; assembly: GCA_025175895.1. Lineage (NCBI taxonomy): Eukaryota > Viridiplantae > Streptophyta > Magnoliopsida > Zingiberales > Zingiberaceae > Wurfbainia > Wurfbainia villosa. The sequence goes on from CM045987.1 coordinate 12,736,090, forward strand.
AGAAGAGGAACGACGCGATTGGGAAATAAGGGAAACAGAAAGAATATAAAGTGTTTAAATTAAACCCATTAATTCCTTGAAGATAGTCTAAACAGACTTTACAAAAGCCTATCCGCTTTATCCCCATAAAATGTCCATAAGACCTCCATTTAAATCCAGAAAAATTTCGAAAAATTCCTGAAAAATTCCACAAAATATTTTATCAATTACCGAGGAATATATTTTTTTTCCTGATATTTTATATTCTCCCCCACTTATAAAAATTTGGTACCCAAATTTCGTACTAACATGCAAAAATTACTTTAAGCAAGTTTTCGAAATAACCACATACATTCCTCAAGTGAACAGATGAGGGTATCGAGCTCGGATAGTATCTTCCAGCTCTCACGTAGCCTCCTAATCAGTATGATGCTGTCATCCAACTTTTATGAGTCAGATGGTTTTCGTCCCACTACTGTCGCTCCTTGCGACCCAGGCTCCACCCTGGAATCACCTCGTAAGTCGCATTAGACTGAGGTAGAATTCGGAACCTCTTTCAGAGCATGATCAACATGCGACATGTATTTCCTTATTATAAAAACAGGAAATACGTTGTGAGCACCCGCAAGTGTCGAAAGTAAAGCCAACCGATAAGCTACACCTCCATAATCCATGACAAAAGATCTGAATAGATCCTCCAATGTCTAAATGATACACTTAGACCATTCATCTATCTGCGGGTGAAATGTTGCACTAAGCTGAAGCTCTGTGCCCATAGTCTGGTGCAGACTCTGCCAAAATCATGAGGTAAATCGCGAATCTCTATTCGATAGGGTACTTAAAAGTACCCTACGCAATCTGATAATTTCTCAGCAGTACAACTCTGCCAGACGATCCTATGGGTACGACCCACGAATAGGAAGGAAGTGAGTTGATTTGGTCAGTTGATCCACAATCACCCAAATCGCATCACGACCTTTATGAGTTCTAGGCAATCTCGTAACGCAAATGATAGTGATATGCTCCCACTTCCATTCCGAAATCGGAATTGTCTAGAGCAATCCAGTGAGTTCTTGATGTTTAGCCTTCACCTACTGGCATACTAAACATCGAGCAACAAAATCTGCTATAACTCTCTTTATACCATTCCACCAGTATAAACGTTTCACCTCTCGGTACATCTGAGTACCACCAGAAAGAATAGCCAATCTCAAATGATGTGCTTCCTGCAGCAACTTTTCCTTAAACACTGCAACTCCGGAACCCACTATCCTTATTAAAGATAGGGAATTATTTCCTCAAAAGAGAATCCATCAACCATCCAAGATACACTTCACCACACACTCTGTAAGTGCATGGGAGACTATAGCGACCAATTTTAAAGTTGCAACTGTTCGCGTTCCAGCAACTCTATAGTAGCTACCGAGTAGCTAGTTAAATTCAATGATCACTTCTGCTCCATACAACTACAAATCCATATAATAACTACTAAAGTCATGTAATGCATATGACAGACTATCTCGTATTTTCTTAACTGACGTAGGCATAAGATATGCCTCATTCAACTGCATCGGAATCGTTCCAATCCCAGAAACGATGCATCCGTGTACAACCTTCTTTTTATCCACTTCGAAAGGATTAACTAATACTTGCGTAAAAGTTAACCGCCATCTAGGTCCTGTAAACTGGTTTCACCAGCTTTCAACTAAATGCTTTCCATCATCACCTTTGTCAAACAAATCTGTGGTATAGTAATGCTAAGACATTCTATCCACATCTACAGTACTAACCAAACCATACAAGGCAAACCACCATCTACGGTGGTCGAGTGCGCAACTCCAACTACCACAATCAACAGTGGCCAGGTTACGCAACTCCAACAACTACCAATTGATCCAATCGTGTCCAGGATACACGATTTTCAAATCCTTGGACGACTAAATCGTTAAATACGTCTAATATCATTAACAACAGCTCGTAAATTCATACTAAGTACGAAATGTCGTCCTTCATACACCTACATCATATTTACTCTAAGCTGATGATATATCAATCATCACAATGACAATGATACTCATATGACATCATGTCACTACAATATCAGTACTCCAGTCGTAAACCAATCCTAGAGTATACACAGGTGTCTTTAACTGATCTAAATAGATCATTTATCCACAACGAAGGATATTCATTTACTTTCAACAACTATCACATTCCATCATTGATAATCGATGCATACTTTCAAAGGTCCATCTCTCTTTCAACAAAGAGTTCCGGATCTTCTCAAGGAGGAATACTGGGATAGATAAATATCCCCTCCAACATCTCCTATAATCGTAACTCACGTTATTCCAATTCTTGTATAGTGTTTAACAACGCTGATACTAACAAAAATATCACTCGGTATAGGATCTTCGATATCGGAACTATTTCCGCAATCATTTCGATCGCCTACTCCATTTGCCTAAGCAACGGCAAGCCTAGGAGTTGATCCAAAACTACATCCGAATGCTCTCGGATTATGCGCACATCTGAGAGACATAATCATACTATAATCTCAACAACTTGATCATCCGTAAGGATATGTCTAAAGTAAAGATATGTCTATCAAAGTCTAAGGGCATCCCTTAACTTCTTAATTGTTGACCCTCATTTCACCTGACGGTAGAGATACCATCGACCCACAAGTCGATGTAAAGGACCCTTCTAATCCAACTGAGAATGTTCTAGATACAGATACCTGTAACTACAAGCATCTCTCAACATATTAACCTAGAGGGTAAAACTCGAGTAATACTTTGAACGATCAAATATCTGTCGATCCGATCAAAAAGGCTCCCCGCAGGTCTCGGTCTTTCTCCGAAGAGAATAAGATCAGATCCAACAGTCCGCGACAAAACGGTCGCCTTTCTGTGATGAATGATCCAAGGATTGTTTCCTATATCATCTAATCCTATCACTAAATCCTACCAGCTGCAATTGTAGGATACCGAATAGATACGACCATCGTCGTATACTCTCTCCTATGTACTAAGCAAATCACATCTGGGAATAACTGCTGAATCTTCTAAGATGTCTTCTGTTGATGCTGCTTCTGTGCTGATCTCTACTGAAGGGGAACATCAAGGAACTGCAACCACGCCTGAGGTAGTAGGTTGATGCTGATGAGATAACCCAATCTTCGGTGCTGATCTCCACTGTCAAGACGGTGCATCATCCTCCCGGAACACCATTGGTAGTCTTCAACAGAGTCTTCAAAATACAACTCTTCAATCTGTACTGGTTTCTTACAATAGCAATAGATGAACTTGTTGGGGATCGATTGGCCGACTAGATGGGGGTGAATAGCCCTCGTTCGTTGGATGTTGTAATTTACTCGTCTACAAAAGGTTAGCGCAAGCGAAATATAATAAGACAAGACAAGTAAATATACAAGACAAGAATCAAAATGCTAACGCAAGATGTAACGTGGTTCACGGCTACGCCGCTAATCCACGATTCCGATTCGTCCAGGTGAATCACTCCTTCAAAGCCAATCACTATTGGTCTCTCCTTTGCACCAAGCTAGGTGGAGGTAACCTTTACAATCAAGATCACTCTTCTTACAATAAGAATGGAGTAAAAGCAAGTAAGAAGAGTTTAGAGCATGTGGGGGACTTGGATGGTCGTTTGGAGTAAGAGCATTAACCCCCCAAAGCTCCACACCCTCTCTTTTTATAGAGAGGAGGCTTTTCTTCCCGTTGGCCGCCATCAGTCGACTGCTGCCCTTGGCAGTCGACTGCCGCCACTCCAACGACCTCCGAACATGTCGGATCCCGACCGTTGTAGTCCAACGGAACACTTGCCAGTCGACTGATGGACCTCATCAGTCGACTGCTGCCTCCGTAGTCGACAGCCGAGTCGGCTACGAGCGGTTCTATGGCCAAACCCTTTCGACTACCGATCGCGCCTTCATAGCTGATCGGTCTTGGTAGTCGATCTACATATGGCTCACGCTGACCTCAAAATAGCCAGTCGAATACCAGTCGAACCATGTTCGACTAGGAGCAGTCGACTGCCATTCTATGGTAGTCGACTGGTGTTGGGAAATACCATCCGACACTTAGCCAAATGGCCAAGTTTCACCTAAGAGCTACCCCTTCCCGGGTTACATTCGCTCACTCTCATCTCTCGGAATCCCTCGCCTTTGATGTTCTCTTCGTTCGCGACCATGTCCCTCGACAGCATCAGGCGCACGACTCTACAATGCTCCTTCGCGTCTCTTGCCTCGAAGTCTACTTCCTCCGACTTCACTCCAAGCTCCTCGTCCGGCGGTCCCTCGGATGCTCCAAGCGCACGGCTTCCGCAAAGTCATCCTTCACCGACTCAAGGACCGAGTCATGAGTTTGTGAAACTCGCCACGGCTCCATGTGCGAATTACTAAGTCCTGCACGACTTCAACGCACATATCAAATCAACATAACAAACTAACTTAAACCCTTTGCCACACACATCAAAACCTTATCATGGCAAGAGATTGCCCTAACAATCTCCCCCTTTTTGATGTGTGGCAATCCGTTTAAGTTAGGTAAAAACATTTGATAAAAATTTCTAAGGAAAGAAAGCATGTAAACATAAACATGATATAGCAACATGCAACTCCCCCTTAATCCATGAAACTCCCCATACATATTTCTCCCCTATCACATTTTAACAATTTCTCCCCCTATCACAATTTACTTAAACATAATTATTTCTCCCCCTTTGACACCATAAAAAAGATTAACACTAAGTTATAAACTCATGGCATCAAGTATAATAGAAGGAAAATACCAAAAATTGGATTAAAACCTGAATTCGGCCTTCACTGTTCAGTTTTTCAGGCCATCAGTCGACTGGTTCAGACTACCAGTCGACTGGCACAAGGTTTTCAGGAATTCCTGATTTTTGGATCGAAATTCAGAAATGCATTAAAAATTCCAGAAAATTCAAAAAATCATGAAATTTGGGGAACATATTTCTTGTAAGTATATATATCAATGAAAAATAGTTTTTCATGAAAAATCATTATATTTTCTGATATTTGCCAAAAATCCAAAAGTTTTAAAAACCACTAGGTTTTTGATCATGTGAGTATCAAGTTTAACACCTAGTTATGGTTCCAATTGTTTCAAAACATGAATACATAGATTTTAAAGTAAGAAATTATTTTGAAAACATATGCAATATCCAACCATGATCTTTGGGCAAGATGTCTATAAATTAAACATAAGCCTTCCCCTTGATTGGTCTATTATTGCTATTTTGATACTTTAAATGACCATCTAAATGCCATAGGCATTAGTGGACATTTGTATCATCCTAACATCTCACCCATGCTAAGTTTTCAATCATAGTAGCCTATAGTGAGTGTGAGATGTATCCTAGAGGTATTTGTATATACTTAACCATTATATTTATGCAATTCTCTCAAGGTTAAGTGTCACGCTAACAATCCACATGATTATAATGACATATATGAATGAATTACACATTATGATCATTAAATACATGTATTCATTGAATTGTTATCATGCATTAGGTATTATATCATGATAATAAGCAAAGTATCACTTAAAACATGATTTAACCCTATTTCTCATGATGATGTGCCAACTATCAAAATCATAAATCATGATTGCAAACATACATAGCAATTACATTAATCATCATGATTTAAGCATTATTAACTATTTATAGGCACGTTATCATCACCTAACACTATTTCAAAATGTTGTCCCGCCATCCTAAGTCAACCAAAATATGATATAAATCAATTGCATATGGTTGACTACCCTAGGGGTTTTCTAAGCCTTAAGGATGGATTTTGGAACCCAAAATAAGTTCTTGCCTGTGGGGTTCACTAGATACTCCTTAGGAATCCATTTCCTAGCTATTACTTTCTTCTTATCTTGTCCCCTAGCAATTAGGCATTTGTAGGCCTTTTCATTTTTCTTTTCTTTATAACCTAGGCCTTTTTTGTTGAAACTAGCTCTTTGGCTCCCAATGATCATGTTCAAGGTGTTGGAGCCTATTGTGAATTTCTCTAGGGCTTTGGTTAAATAATCTACCTTTTCCCTTAAAGCCCTATTTTCATCTATGCATGCATCATTAACATCAAATGGCATATATTTATCATGTGAACATGCATCATCATCATCATCATTAAAACATGCTTTTTCTAATTTTTGCTCTAATTCCTTAATTTGGTCAAGCATGCTTTTGTTCTTTTTCTCGGCTCTAAATAAATCCTTAGTTAAGCTAGAAATCATAGAAACTATTTTACTAGGTGAAAGATTGGTTACCATAGTTTCCATGTCCTCTTCTTCTTCGGATGAGGAGGTAGAGGAGGCTCCCCCTTCACTTGAGCTCTCTCCACTTGTGCTTGATTCTTCATTTTCGGTGGAGGAGCAATCCAAGTCGTCAAATGCCATCAATGCTAGGTTGGTGACAAATGCATTTTCTTCCTCGAATGATGATGAAGATGAGGAGGAAGGGTCATCCCAATTCTTTGCTTTGAATGCCTTGGCCTTTCCCTTTTCCTTTGCTTTCTTCTCCTCTTCCTTTTTCTTCTTGCTCCCCTTTTTCTTCTTCTTTTCTTCCTTCTTTTTCTTTTCTTCCTTGCTCTTGTTTAGGAGGGGACAATTGTCCCTTATGTGCCCCTCTCCTTGGCAATTGTAGCATATGACCTTCCCCCTTGGTCTTCTATTCCTATCATTTGACTTATTAAATCTAAAACCTTTTAATGCACTCCTTACCCTCCTTACCATATACGCTTCTTCCGTGCTATCCATGGAGGAGGAGGAAGAGGCTTCATCATCGGAGGAGGAGGGGATCTCCATCTTCTTCTTCCCCTTATTTGCCATCAATGCTACTCCCCTTGAAGGTTGGATTCTAGGCTCTTCTTGTATTCCTTCAAGCCTAGATTCATGTAATTCCATAGTGGAGAAAAATTCATCTAGAGTACTTACCTCTAGATTCTTTGAAATATAAAATGAGTCCACCATTGAACTCCACTTGGATGATCGGGGAAAAACATCTATGGCTTTCATTATCATATCCCGGTTGGAGAGATTTTCACCTACACTTGTTAGCCCAATTAAAATCTCTTTAAACCTAGAATGCAATGAAGTTACCTTTTCTCCCTTTTCTAATTTAATGTTGGATAATTGGGAGCGGAGGAGATCTCTTCTTGCAAGTTTAGCCTCCGAGGTACCTTCATGAAGCTCTACTAGCTTCTCCCACATTTCCTTGGCACTTAGGCAATCTCCAATTCTATTTATTTCTTGTTGAGGAAGCACATTGTATAGATGGTGCTTGGCTTTTGAGTTTGCAAGGTGCTCCTCTCTTTGCCTCTTGGTCCACCTTGACTTCTCTATTGGCTTCCCCTCTTCATCCCTAGGCAAAATGAAATCGGATTCCATTGTAATCATAATATCAAAATCCGTTTCGAAAAATACCTCCATTCGCTTCTTCCACCAAGCGAATTCCCCTTCGAACTTCGGCGGTGAATGTTCGAGCCGGCCATCTTTTGATGAGGAGCTTGTTGTGGCGGTTAGTCCGGTGACAAGCAACCTTGCTCTGATACCACTTGTTGGGGATCAATTGGCCGGCTAGAGGGGGGTGAATAGCCCTCGTTCGTTGGATGTTGTAATTTACTCGTCTACAAAAGGTTAGCGCAAGTGGAATATAATAAGACAAGACAAGAATCAAAATGCTAACGCAAGATGTAACGTGGTTCACGGCTACGCCGCTAATCCACGATCCCAATTCGTCCGAGGTGAATCACTCCTTCAAAGCCAATCACTATTGGTCTCTCCTTTGCACCAAGCTAGGTGGAGGTAACCTTTACAATCAAGATCACTCTTCTTACAATAAGAATGGAGTAAAAGCAAGTAAGAAGAGTTTAGAGCTTGTGGGGGACTTGGATGGTCATTTGGAGTAAGAGCATTAACCCCCCAAAGCTCCACACCCTCTCTTTTTATAAAGAGGAGGCTTTTCTTCCCGTTGGCCGCCATCAGTCGACTGTTGCCCTTGGCAGTCGACTGCCGCCACTCCAACGACCTCCGAACACGTCGGATCTCGACCGTTGTAGTCCAACGAAACACTTGGCAGTCGACTGATGGACCTCATCGATCGGCTACCTCGTAGTCGATCACGAAGTCGGCTACGATTAGCGTTATGTGGCTAAACCCTTTCGACCTACCAACTGGTGCCTTCAAGAATGATCGTAGTCTTGCGATTGACTTCCCACATATGACGATACGATCACGGCCTCAAACAACATCAAATACCCGGTCGAACCACGTTGGCTCGAAGCCGATCGCCATTCTATGGCAATGTGTCGAAATCCCATCCGACACTTAGCCAAATGGCCAAGTTTCACCTAAGAGCTACCCCTTCCCGGGTTACATTCGCTCACTCTCATCTCTCGGAGTCCCTCGCCTTTGAAGTTCTCTTTGTTTGCGGCCACGTCTCTTGGCAACATCAGGTGCACGACTCTGCAATGCTCCTTCGCGTCTCTTTCCTCGAAGTCTACTTCCTCCGGCTTCACTTTAAGCTCCTCGTCCGGAGGTCCCTCAGATGCTACAAGCGCACGACTTCCGTAAAGTCATCCTTCACCGACTCAAGGACCGAGTCATGAGTTTGTAAAACTCGCCATGACTCCATGTGCGAATTACTAAGTCCTGCATGACTTCAATGCACATATCAAATCAACATAACAAACTAACTTAAACCCTTTGCCACAAACATCAAAACCTTATCATGGCAAGAGATTGCCCTAATAGAACTGATCCAATAGATAATCTGGCTTCGCGTGTCTTCATGATCTGCACTGTACGCCCACAATCCCTTCGGAGTCTTTGTTCTGATTTTACTGATATCCACGTGAACATCCTAATAATCCACGGCTGGTCTTCTATAATCAAAAAGTAGCTCAAGGCATGTGACCCTGATATTGCTCGTTTTATCCAACATTCGGAGACTTCTAACTCTAATAAGTTGACCTGCAATATTTGCTTATCGGTCTCCAACTCTTAAACCCTTGTACGGAGTCATTTCTAAACTCCTGTCTCAATCCAACATCTTCCGGCAGGATCGGGTAGAAGATCCCGGCATCCTTATCCAACTATAAGCCAATAACTCTGGGTGACTTAAATTATTCATTCATCTTCTTAAGCTATTAGGTGGTAGTAACCTCTACAAGTCTCACGACTCTACATTGTACACTATCACTAACCGATCACCCTTTTCTCGAAGCTCAAGAATTCCTTACAATGTGTCACTAAAAGTGACACGGGGAAATACTCTCTTTCAACATCACTAATCCATGATCAAGTGAATTTCCCGAAGATTATTTTCTGCATCTATCACCAAATATCAGCTTGATCCCGATAATGGTATGCAAACAACTCTTCTTTCTCGGTATAACATGAGTTAAGTACTCAAAAGTACTCTCAAAGTTATACATCTCAGTATGAACAACTCAGGGATAAAATCCCTATGAAACACCGTAACCTAGCCTTCCGCTATCTGCATCACAAATAGTCTACAAGTCTGTTCATTACCCACAGGTAATGATCTGACTAGCACAGTTAGTGGAAATCTCTAAGACTGTAGTCTCTGATTTCCATAATAAATGTGACGACTTGACCCATGTTTTCCGACTCGATATCAGTCGGCTCTCAAAGGTAAATCACCTTCTCGACACAGGTTCAAGACTCAAAGACCCAACAGGTCGTTCCCGTGGTCAACTCATACCATGGTTACGAATAATAACCAACACACTACAGGTTATTCCTTGGTATAAGCATCTAAATGCATAGCCAACATAACCAGGAGTATAATCCCTAAAGGTCACTCCGGTTGGTCACCTCGGTGGACGACCCCTACTACAAGTCTGCATGGGTGTCATAACTATATTGTATACACCTACTGATCAAGTTTAGATAAATATCTACTAAACCATAAGTTATTAGGAATTCTTACCTCGTGCTTCTTGGAGCTCAGGCCGCTGTCCATCTCATCTCAGAAAACCAAAACCGAATAAATCGACTCCCGAGAATCCAAGACTCGACACAAAAACAACATTGTATGGCATCGCAGAACCTTAGGTTTTGATACCACTAAAGTTGTCGCGCCCTGAGAGCATGCCGAGCCGAAAATCAAACGGACGGCACCTCCCCTGTACGTGGCAACATTTCGGGTTAATACAAGGCCCGTAGGCCCACAATAACAATAACATAACAATTAAAAAAACAACAACATAATGAAACACAGTGGAAACTAATACAACGACATACCCATAACCCCACATATACAATACATCCACTTCATGCATACCGGTATGACTAACACACCACAACCACATACAGTACATCGACAAAATCTGAATCTACAAGTCCACAACACAGTACACTACGAAACTCCAAATACAATACACGACGGACGCAAAGCCCAAAACCAATACGGGAGCCTCGGAGGTGAGATGAGATGTTAGCCGGCGGTGCTCCAAGCTGTCACGAAGTCTTCTACCTGTTACTTGGGCGACAAAAAACCCAGGGTCCGTGGGGGGTGGTGAGTAAAACTCAGCAGGTAATAGAAAAACATGTATATATGTCATATCACATGTATTTTCAACAACATACTCTAGAGGTATAACAGGTATATCAGCATAGTATATAAATACAAGCATATACCATCTAACAAAATAAACAACATAAAAATGCAGACATACCTGAAGTCTGCTACGCTACTCCGATCCAACCTCAACATATATCTAACATATATATATATAACAGGAAGAGTAGATCAACTCACAATATACTCTAGCTACAAGTCAAGGTATCTAATGGTCTGTACAACCTATACAAGTATCCAACACAATCGTATAACAAATGCAAGAGACATGCATGAATATGATGTACACCCAAATGCAGCAAGCATAGTACAATCAAATGCAACATCACAATAATCATATATATATATAGACCGTATCTATATATATATATATTAATCTCAACCGTCCATATATATATATACATGCATATATGTATATATATATGGTAATATGCAAAGCGCCATCATATACGGCAATGCAGCATGCATGGTCATGCCTGCTCACCCCTACTCGCTACCACGACCCTAGTGTGGCCTAGGTGGCACGACATGATAACTGTCCCAACTCACACCAACCACTGCTATAGAGTGGCCGAGTGGGCAGTATGATCAAGTATCATATGAGCGTAAAGAGCTCGCTACACAACGGGGGTCCCTTCTGCTGGCCACTCCGACTAACACTACCAATGAGTGGTCGAGTACCACGCACCCAGGACAACTACACGCAACTTCAACTACCACCGTCTATAGTGGTAGAGTGCGGTAAATACAAATGCTCTTCCCTCACACCAGTTACTCCTCGGGGAGTGCTATGGGAGGCAAGATGACTGACGACTCTCTCAACCCCAAGGGAGACTATGTCGTCAGAATGCATGCAAATGTCATGTGTATGTTGTCACACGTACAACCATCTACCACAGACTCTCTGTTCAGCAAAGAGTCATACCCATCTAATCAATACTCTCTATCCTGTAGAGAGTTGTACTCAACTGATCGACGGACTCTCTATCCTGTAGAGAGTCATACTTGACTGATCATAACTCTCTCTCCAATAGAGAGTCGTACTCAACTGATCGACGCACTCTCTATCCTGTAGAGAGTCGTACTCGACTAATCATATCAAGCTGTGACCACCGGTCAACAGCGACACACTAATCACCCTTCACTTAACCATTACACAACTCACGGTTGGTAACAGTATGCAACATACGGGTATTGAAAATTAATCCTACTTTTAGGGCATTTCCTACCCACCGATGACCTTTTTTCCAATTTATAAATTGGGTCATCCTCCATACTAACATTTACACCCTGCTAAACATCTAGGCCAATTTACATCACATCTATAACTCCTAAATCATGATAGGGTATATGTGTGAAATCAACAATTGAGCATAAATACATCAAACGATAAGTTCAAGCATACGATAATAAGAGCAGGGTCAAGGTAATATGAACACCTAACATGCTCATATCTATGACTAAATCTTAATGCAATACATCTACCCGGACAAGGTAGGAAATTACCCACCTGCTGCAAAGATTGTACTGATTGTCTTCATATCGGAATCTCTGTCGTGAATCAACATCCTGCAACCAAAGAATGCAATATATATTTAAGTTCTACTATCAATCTAATAGTATAACTAAACCAATTCCTTTATCAAATACGAATTAGAACTCCCAATCATCAATCTCCAACTCACAGATCAATCATTATATACAAATCAATTGTCTCGATACTAATTAAAGTCTCGATCACACCTCTAACATCACTTCGACTATATCACCGTAAGTATACCCTCTAGATCCAATTAACAATTCATAATAATCTAAATCAATACTGTAAACATGAACAACTCATCCATAACTAGTAATCATCGAGTCAATACTAGTTCAACTATAACGTAGTATACATCCATATAATTAATCTTCTATTAACAACAAATCCATCACAAGATCAGTTTATTCACAACGATAGTGATATACATTCATCCTTGGTCAATTCAAACCAAACTCAATCCACAACAAACCACCAACATCCTCAAGATCAATTAAAGTAATTAGACCTAAACAACACTCATTGACACGCACTGTCATTCACAGTTGTTCACAACTCTTCATGATCCCAAATTTGCAGCCTTTACAGCTCCATGCACAACCATCACCGATACAAACAGAGCATTATACCACTCAGTTTGTCACCCACACTTCGCACACAAGGATATAGGATTCTGACCTACCCTGGATGAACACACAACACCCCCAAGCTTTCTTCACTTACCCATAGCTCATATTCATCCATAACCGAACCAACCTCTCAAATAGCATCCCTTAACCAGCATACCCATCGACATAGACCCAACATCCCCACAAGGATCACATATAAAAATTAGCAAATAAACAACACAGGTTAGATCAAGCTTACCTAGATTGGATCCTCCCCTGGCAGTATGACCTTTCCCAAATTCCACCGCTCCCGGAAACAACCACTGCCCAAAATCGCAATGGTCTCAGCCAAGGGAAGAACACACGGTAAACTAATGAGAATTTTGGCTTACCGATAGTAGGAACTTCACCGGCATAATGATCCTTCCCAAATCCTCATCCCTAGCTCAACTACCATCACCTGTACTTACAGCATATCCCAATCAAGAACAATGCAAATCCATATACAACCCTACTGTACTAACCCAATGCATAGCTCCAACACATCCGAATCAAAGCTTACCTCACAAACAGGCGATCGGTAGTGAGAAGACGATGATATCAACAGATCAAGCTCAAGGCGATCCGCACAACAGAAATTCACGACAACGCATCAGATGGATCCATCGCTCGCTGTGAACGAGGACACACTCGGCTGTGAATGGCTGCCCACCCCAAACTGAACACTCAGAGATCTTTTGGCCGGAGGAATCCATAACAGCCTACAATAGGGGCAACTGGAGGCTCTGGCTTCCAACGGGTCGATTGTCGAAAGGGCAAATTAGCCAGCCGATGAGGCAGGTGGCGATGGGGCGACTGTGGATCCAACTTGCGGCAGCAACAATGAGACTACGGCGACAGTGAGAGCATGAGTGGCAACGAGTGAGGCACAGAAAGTTGGCTCGTCGGCGGCGGTCACCGTGAGCACGAGGCGAAGAAGATGAGTCCGTGACGGATCGAAATCAACGACTCCATCGCATTGCCAATTTTGTGTTGGATCGAAGCGAATCGCTAGAGGGGGGGGTGAATAGCGATAAAAACTTTTTTCTCTTCATTCGTTAAAAAACCGAGTAGATAATTAATTTGCAGCGGAAAAGATAAGCAATATAAAGAGAAGACAAATGTTTTACTTAGTTCGTAGCCTTCGGCTACTACTCCAAGGCCCTAGTGGTCCTTGACCACGTACGGAGGGCAAAAGCACTAAAGGAACTCCTCCTCGTTAGAGGTAGGAGTTAATCGATACAAGAAGGAATAAAAACTTGAGGTAGAGGGACACTCCCCCTCTCCTCGTATACGATAAAAGCTCCGGAAAAGTAGATGAACAACTGATAAAAACTAATACCGACGTACAAAAATAAAGAAAGTTAAACCTAGACGTCGGAAAGGAAGGACTTCGTTGTCGGAGAGTTGTAGCTTTGCGGAGGCTTTTGGAAGCTTAGAATTCTTATAAAAACCCTAGGTTAGGACCTCCTTTTATAGCCTTTGAGCACCTTTTCGAGAGGAACCCTAGCCAATCATATTTGAGCACCACTCCCCTTGAAATTTGGTGATAAACCTTGACTCCTCGAGGCTGATCCTTTGACCATCACGATGACTGATGGCCATCACTACGATGATGGCAAAGATCGGTGCGCTTGATAGCACCCGATCGTGATGGACGGCGATAAGTCGAGTCCTTCTTGGCTTAAAGAAAACATTATTTCGACGGTCGTCGACCGTCCGATCTCGACCTAGACCACCTATGAGATGTCTTGGGTCAGATCTATGCTTAAGTCTTTCCCCGTAACGAGGATACGACCTTACTTACACTCGCACACACGAGCTTATCTTGATACTTACGTGTTGCTTTTGCTTCCGACCTTCCACTCAATTCCTTCGGCTCCCTCCGAAGTCACTTGAGTGTCGCCCGACCACCGTGGCTTCCTCCGGGTGTCGCTAGCCTTCAGCTTCAGCTATAGCAATTTTCTGCACACTCGATTCAGCTCGTGAGATAACAACATGAGCTTAACTTTGTATCGTTTGCTATAATCAAAACTCAGGTTCGACTTAGGTGCCTACTGCACCAACAATCTCCCCCTTTTTGATTTATGGCAAACCCACATACAATGTTAAGTGCATTAAGAAAAGATATGCATGAATGAGCAGGAGTGTTAAGAGCATGAATGAACAAGAGTGTTAAGAGCATGAATGAACAGGAGTATAAAAACTCTTTTTCAAGTGAACAGGAGTATAAAAACTCTTTTTCAAGTGCTCCCCCTTGAGGAATCCTCCCCTTTGACCGAGGGTGAGTACTTGAGAAAGAGTTTTAACTCTTCCCCTTGACGTTTGCTACTAAAAAATAATTAAGTAACCAAAATTACTTAATATTGGCCATAGTATTAATAAGTTTAAGTTAAGAATTCTTTGGCCTTTGAATAAGTTTTAACTTTTGGTTTAAATATGAAGTAAGAGTTAAGTTGTCTTAACTTTAACCTTTTAACTTTGGCCTTTTTCTCCCCCTTTTGCCGTATATCGAAAAGAGTAAGGGGTGTGTGGAAAACAAAATAAGTGTTAAATTTAAAGTCCAAGCATGTTCCCCATTTTTTATTTTAAAAAAAAATATATACTGAAAATAAGCTCATCTATAAAATGTTCGACTCATATTTGGCTTGATTGATATGAAAGATCAACCAGTCCTGGTCAGAGTCGGTTAGTGTGTATGATTATACTCCATGGTTCATGGCGATGCACTAGATCTACATCTGGAACCAGGAGTAAGGTCCTAACATCTCACGCCCATCTACATGGCTAAGTACACAAACACATTAGTCCTATGTGTTGTGAGATGTATTGGCTCCTTAAATCTATAGGTGCATGATATCTAAGGTATGTCCTATGCTAGTTCCATAAAAATGAAAATTTAAGAAATAGTAGTAAGAAAATATAATTTGCAAGTTCCTATTCTACTACGCACATGCCCAATTTTCGTCTTAATAGACTAAATTCGGCTTCGGGTAGGGGTTTAGTAAATAGGTCTGCTAGGTTAGACTTCGAGTCAACATATTCGAGTTGTATGGAGCCGTTGGCTACATGTTCTCGAATGAAATGGTGTTTTACCTCTATATGCTTTGTCCTTGAATGGCATATAGGGTTCTTAGTTAGATTTATCGAACTTATGTTGTCTACAAAAATTTTAGTTTTGGTGAAGTCCAACCTAAAGTCTCGGAGAGTGTGCTTCATCCAAAGAAGCTGAGTTACACACTCACCCATCGCAACGTATTCGGCTTCGGTGGTAGATAAGGCAACACAATGTTGCTTCCTACTGCACCAACTCACTAGACTCGAGCCGAGAAGTTGACAACAACCACTCGTGCTCTTTCTATCGAGTTTACTACCGGCATAATCCGAATCGGAGTAGCCGATTAGTTCGAACTCCGTAGATCTAGGGTACCAAATACCAACGTTAAGTGTTCCCTTAAGATATCTAAGGATACACTTAACTAGGGTTAGGTGAGACTCCTTAGCACAGGTTTGAAACCTAGCGCACATACTTATTGCGAATAGGATGTCGGGTTGGCTCACAGTTAAGTATAGGAGACTTCCTATCGCGCTCCTATAGTACTTTAAGTCAATGGACTTACTTTCTAGGTCTTCTCCTATGTTAACATTAATCGCCATTGGGGTGTTTATTATCTTAGCGTCTTGCATTCCAAATCTTTTAATTAACTCCTTAGTGTATTTTTGTTGATATAGGTATATACCATCCTTAGTTTGTTTAATTTGTAGACCTAAAAAGAAACTTAACTCGCCTACCAAGTTCATTTTGAACTCACTTTCCATGAGTGAAACGAACTCGTTTATTAAGGCTGAGTTAGAGGTTCCAAAAATTATATCGTCTACGTAAATTTGAGCTATGAATATTTCTTTACCTAAGGTTTTTAAGAAGAGAGTTGGGTCAACTAAGCCTTGGTTAAACCCTTTTGACTTAAGATGGATTGAAAGTCTCTCGTACCAAGCTCGAGGAGCTTGTTTAAGTCCATAGAGAGCTTTCTTAAGTTTTAGAACATGGTCGGGTTTATCTAGATTTTCGAATCCGGGGGGTTGGCTAATATAAACTTCTTCTTTAATGTATCCATTTAGGAATGCCGACTTAACATCCATTTGAAACAGCTTAAATCCTCGATGTGCGGCATAAGCTAGCAATATTCGAATGAATTCGAGTCTAGCTACTGGGGCATAGGTTTCGTCGTAATCTAAGCCTTCGACTTGACTAAACCCTTTGGCGACTAACCTAGCCTTGTTTCTAACTACTTCACCTTTATCATCAAGCTTATTTCGAAACACCCACCTTGTTCCAATTATCGTTTTGTCTTTAGGTGGTGGTACTAATTCCCACACTTCATTCCTAGTAAATTGAGCTAGCTCTTCTTGCATTGCAATAATCCAATCGAGATCAAGAAGAGCTTGTTCAATTGATTTGGGTTCTATCTTTGAAATTAAGGAAATTTGACTAAGGTTCCTATAGGATGCTCTAGTTCGAACTCCTAGATTAGGATCTCCTATCACTTGATCGATAGGGTGGTTAGTCTGAATCCTAGATTGGGTTGGGTTTGTGTCACCTAATGCTTGATCAATGGGGTGACTTGGTTGAACACTAGTTTGGTTGGATTCATCTATCACTTGATCAATAGAGTGACTTGGTTGACTTAGGTTAGGATTAACACTAGACCTGATCTCCGGATCAGAGTTAGGTCTAGTATGAATCGGCTCGCTAATTGGGGTTGCTGGGGGTTTTGTAGGTTCATGTCCTTCATCAAATACTACATTGATAGTCTCCTCGACTCTAAGGGTGTCGTGGTTATATACTCTATAAGCTCGACTTGTAGTCGAGTATCCTAAGAAGATTCCGGTGGAGGTTTTGGATTTGAATTTCCCTAGGTGGTTCTTAGTGTTTAAGATATGTACTTTACATCCAAATACCCTAAAGTACTTGATGTTGGGTACTTTATTGTGATAAATCTCGTAGGAGGTCTTAAGGTGCCTCTTTACCATAAGGATCCTATTCTGGACATAGCAAGCCGTGCTAACGGCTTCTGCCCAAAACCTATCAGGTAGGTCGTATTCGTTCAACATGGTCCTAGCGGCTTCTTGTAGAGTTCGGTTTTTCCGCTCCACTAGGCCATTTTGTTGAGGGGTCCTAGGGCAAGAGAATTCATGGTGGTATCCGTTTAGGTTACAGAAGTTGGTGAACCTTTGATTTTCGAATTCACCACCATGATCGCTTCTAAGTCTTTTAACCTTAAGGTTTTTTTGATTCTCGATTAATTTGAATAGATTGATTAATTGATCTAGAGTATCATTTTTATGTTTGATGAACCTAACCCAGGTAAACCTGGAGTAGTCGTCAATTATGACTAAGCAATATTGACTTCTATTGAGTGACTTGGCTCCATGTGAATCGAATAGATCCATATGCAGGAGCTCAAGTACACTTGAGGTTTGTTCTTGGTTAGTTAACTTGTGTTGTGTCCTAGGTTGTTTTCCTTGTTGACAAGCATTACAGATTTTATTAACCAAGTTGTTGAGGTTGGGTAAGCTTCTGACTAAGCCACTCTGACTCATCTTGTGGACGAGTCTTGGGTGCGAGTGACCGAGTCGTCGGTGCCACAACCATGATTCCTCTTCCTGTGTCATAAGACATTTGGCTGAGGATTTGATTAAGTTAATTGTATAAATGTTATTTGTCCTATTTCCTTTGAGTATTGTTTTAGCTGTTTTATTTGTTTTAATTACACATTCATTTTCTAAAAATATGACCTTATAGTTATTGTCACATAATTGGCTTACGCTAAGCAGGTTATATTCAAAATTCTCTACAAGTAATACATTTTTAATAACAAAATTCGAGTTAAGCTCGATATCACCTGATCCGATGATTTTGAGCTTGCCGTTATTCCCAAAGGCTACCGATCCTTGTCGTTTGAATCGAAGCTTCGTGAATTTGAGTTGATCCCCGGTCATGTGTCGGGAGCAACCGCTGTCCAACATCCATTGATCCTACACACAAGGTGGTTGGATTGGATGTTAGATTTTTTTTAAAAAAAAAAATTGGTTGTAAGTTGTTAAACCTAGGTCATCTCACCTGTGTCTATATGATCAAGCATGTTATACTTATGTGTTTTTTGTGAGATGACTTCCAATTAAGTTGATTAAGTGGATTTAGGTTCAAGTAATTTTATGTTAGATTTGGATTTGACCCTAGGCTTGTCAAGTTTACCTTTTCAAGATCATGGCTTCCAGGTCGTGGCGAGGCGCAGGGCCTTCTTTTATCGGATCATCGACCACTTCCTTAGACAAAGCCATTTTCAAGAAAATGATGACTTGACTCACCTAAGACTATTTCCTAGTCTAACTGGTTATTTTTGAAAAGAGGCTCCCCGAGGCTCAATCTTTTCGAAGAATTTTAGTTGGTTATGTTTTTGAAAAGAGGCTCCCCGAGGCTCAATCTTTTCGAAGAATTTTAGTTGGTTATGTTCGTGTTCTAAGTGAGTTCACAAGTTTTAAAGCACAAACTTTCTAAGTTAAAGCATGCAATTTCTAAGTTAAAGCACAAACTTTCTAAGTTAAAACATGCAATTTCTAAGTTAAAGCACAGACTTTCTAAGTTAAAGCATGCAATTTCTAAGTTAAAGCACAAACATGTTTTGTACTGGCTCCCCCTAGACCGTTGAATCGGTTCAGTCTATCCACATAGTGGATTTGGTCCTTGGGAATCCAGTACGGGTTGGATCCTAGAGTTGAAATCAAAAGGTTCTTAGGGACCCATGCTTGGACATGTTTCCTATGTCGACTTACAACATATATACGACTTATTAGTTAGTCGGTTTGAGTTAAACCCTAGTCCACCTTTGTTGTACACGGCCCTTTGAGATCCAAGTAGGAGGTCAAGTCCTTTGGATCCCGGCGAACCTTTCCAACGTAGCCTAAGATCTTCGACTTGACTTTTCAAGAGTGAGTTCTCAACTCGAGTTTTTCAACCCGAGTTGAGTCCTTCTCTTGAACTCGACTAGTCGAAGAGGTTAGGAGACCTTGTGTTTGAGGAGTTTGACCTCCTCAACCAGGGTCTCGACCTTGGACTCGGATTTAACTAATTTCCTAGACAAAAACCTAACCGTATTTTGTAAAGTATTAAATAAAGTTTGACTTACTTTAAGGGTATCTTTTGAACCGGATGCGTATCCGTGGCTTGACTTGAAGGTAGCTTCATAGTCCGAGTCATCCTGCTCGACTCAAGTTCGTGTTCGGTCCGTGTCTGACTCAATTGATTTCGCCATGAAGACGTGGTCTTCGTCTTCTTCGGATGACGCTTCTTCCCATGTCGCGTTGAGGGCCTTCTTGTGCTTAGGTGCTTTGTGGTTGAGCTTGGGGCACTCGGACTTGATATATCCAAACCTGTTACACTCATAACACCTAATATTAGAACTTTTAGGCTTACCTTGGTTGGGTCGAGTTATGGTTCGCTTTCGTCCCTTGGCTATCCTTCGAGCTAGGTTCATTAGCTCGGCAGTCAATTCCGGGTCAACATCTTCTTCGGACTCATCTTCCTCCTCGGTTGGTGGTGGCTTGCTTGCGATTTTCTTCTTCTTTGAACCTGCAAACAAGGATATACCCCTCTTGGGTTCCGAGTTGGACTGCTCATGTAATTCAAAATCTGAGAATAATTCATCTAACCTAATTTTAGAAAGATCTTTGGAGACCTTGTAGGCATCGACCATGGATGCCCACAAGGTAGTCCTCGGAAAAGAGTATAGAACATACCTTATAAGGTTGCGGTTTTCGACCTTTTGCCCGATTGAGTGTAGGTTGTTGACTATGTCTTGGACACGGGCGTAGAGTTGCGTCGCGGACTCATGTTCCTGCATTTTTAGTGTGTACAATTTATTGAACAACAAATCGCGTTTGCAAACCTTAGCTTGATCTGATCCTTCGTGTAACTCGATTAGTTTTGTCCAAAGATCCTTTGCGCTTATGAAGGGGCCGACGTGATTTAGCTCCTCCTTGGATAGGCCGCATTGGAGGATTTGTGTTGCCTTGGTGTCGGCTTCGACTTGTCGTTTTGTCGCAATGGTCCATTGATCATAATCCAAGGAGTCACCCACTTCATTAGTCGGAAGTGTGAAACCCGTTTGGATTATGATCCACATCTCGATTTGGGTTTTGAGAAAGCATTCCATCTGACCCTTCCAATAACGGAAGTCATCTCCGTTGTAAAACGGAGGTCGGACGGTGCTAAAACCCTCGAGATGGGCCATTAGAACAAAAGACCGAAGGAGACGAAGACGAAGAAACTAGCAACGACAAAAACACAAAGGACCAAGACTCGCGTCTTGGATTAGTAGTGCGGGAGAAAACTTAACAAAGCGAAATAAATAGAAATAAACAGAATTAAAAGAACAATAAATCTGTAAAAATGGCTAGATTGGTGGTTTCACCAAATCTTAGCAACCCGCGGCTCTGATACCAATTGTTGGATCGAAGCGGATCGCTAGAGGCGGGTGGTGATTATCTATAAAAACTTTTTTCTCTTCGTTCGTTTAATAACCGAGTAGATAATTAATTTGTAGCTGAAAAGATAAGATATATAAAGAGAAGACAAATTTAGTCTGTAGCCTTCGCCATTATCGCAAGGCCCTAGTGGTCCTTGACCACGCACGGAGGGCAAAACACTAAAGGAACTCCTCCTCGTTAGAGGTAGGAGTTAATCGATACAAGAAGGAACAAAACTTGAGGTAGAGGGACACTTCTCCTCGTATACGATAAAAGCTCCGGAAAAGTAGATGAACAACTGATAAAAACTAATACCGACGTACAAAAATAAAGAAAGTTAAACCTAGACGTCGGAAAGGAAGGACTTCGTTGTCGGAGAGTTGTAGCTTTGCGGAGGTTTTTGGAAGCTTAGAATTCTTATAAAAACCCTAGGTTAGGACCTCCTTTTATTGCCTTTGAGCCCCTTTTCGAGAGGAACCCTAGCCAATCATATTTGAGCACCACTCCCCTTGAAATTTGGTGATAAACCTTGACTCCTCGAGGTTGATCCTTTGACCAGCCGATCGATGGCCATCACTACGATCGTTGGCAAGATCGAGTGCTAGCCGTAGTCACCCGACTGATGGACGACAGTCGAGTCCTTCAGGTTGGCAGTCGACTGATGCTGGCTGCAAGGCAATGTTAGCTTAAAGAAAACATTATTTCGACGGTCGTCGACCGTCCAATCTTGACCTAGACCACCTATGAGATGTCTTGGGTTGGATCTACGCTTAAGTCTTTCCCCGTAACGAGGATACGACCTTACTTACACTCGCACACACGAGCTTACCTCGATACTTACGTGTTGCTTTTGCTTTCGGCCTTCCACTCAATTCCTTTGACTCCCTCCGAAGTCACTTGAGTGTCGCCTGACCACCGCGGCTTCCTCCGGGTGTCGCTAGCCTTCAGCTCCAGCTATAGCAATTTTCTGCACACTCGATTCAGCTCGTGAGATAACAACATGAGCTTAACTTTGTATCGTTTGCTATAATCAAAACTTAGGTTTGACTTAGGTGCCTACTGCACCAACATGCTGGACTAGCGGTGGCAGCGACTTGGCGACGACTACCGGCGTGGCCGACTAGCTTAGGGCATCAGCAATCGACGAGCAACTCGCGATGACAGCAGCATGGCCAGCGCGCGAGGGAGAAGGCGACGACAGAGATGAAAAGAGGGATCGCGAGGAAGAAAGGTTCGGGAGGAGAAGAGGAACGGCGCGATTGGGAAATAAGGGAAACGGAAAGAATATAAAGGGTTTAAATTAAACCCATTAATTCCTTGCAGATAGTCTTAACACGCTTTAAAAAAGCCTATCCGCTTTATCCCCATAAAATGTCCATAAGACCTCTGTTTAAATCCAGAAAAATTTCTAAAAATTTCTGAAAAATTCCACAAGATATTTTATCAATTACCGAGGAATATATTTTTTTTCCCCGGTATTTTACAAAATCCATAAGGATTAACATGTATTGAAAACTTAGCCCGGGTGAGATGAATTAGAACTTAATCAAGCTTAAATAGTTTAACTCAATACAATTAAACTTAACAACTTTACATAACTTAATTCAACTTAACAAATTTACACAACTTAACTTAACTTAACAAATTTACACAACTCAACTAAAATTAAATAACTTAATTACACATCTCTACTAAAATTAATAAATTTAAATTAATCATCTTAACCTATTTAACTTAATGATGTTAATCAATACAAATTTAACTTAATCAACTCGATCAACCTAATCAAATTAACTTAATCAACTCAAGATAATTCATCTTATTCAAGGTGTGAATTATCTTAAGAATTTTTAATTCATGTAGGACTCCAGAATGGACCAATGGATTCTAGATAGTGGCTGCTCCAGACACATGATTGAAGATAGTAAAAAATTCTCAGAATTAAGCTTCAAGAATCTAGGTTCAGTCGCCTTTGGAAACAATGACAAACTTAAGGTAATTGGATTATGTAACATTGAATTAGAATCAAATTTTATTATGCAAAAAGTTTTGCTTGTAGAGAATTTTAAATTTAATTTTCTTAGTATAAGTCAGTTATGTGATGCTGGTTATGAAGTAAAATTTCTATCAAATGAATGTTTGAATAACAATATTGAAAACTCAAAAATATCACTTAAAGAAGTTAGGAATAAAAATATATACTCAATAAATTTAGAAAGATCCTCAATCAAGTGTCATTTGACACATTAAGAGAAAAGTTGATTGTGGCATAGACGACTTGCTCACATCAACTTTAGGAATATAACTAAGCTAAGTGAAGCTAATTTAGTTAGAAGTTTGCCTAAACTTAAAAATATAGAAAGCAAAGTTTGTAATGCTTGCCAACAAGGAAAACAAACCATGTCCCAACATCAATTAACTAATCAAGGTCGAACAAGCTCAATACTTGAATTAATTCACTTAGACTTGTTCGATTCACATGGGGTAAAATCGCTAAGTGGAAATTTATACTGTTTAGTGATAATAGATGATTACTCTAGGTTTACATGGGTAAAATTTCTAAAACAAAAAGATGAAACATTTGAAGTATTTAAAAACTTTAGTAAACAAATACAAAATGAAAAAGATCTTAAGATAAAAAGAATAAGAAGTGATAATGGAGGTGAGTTTAAAAATAAAAAATTTACAACAATGTGTCTATAAAATGGATATCACCATGAATATTCATGCATTAGAAAACCTCAACAAAATGGAATAGTAGAAAGAAAAAATAGAACTCTACAAGAAGCTGCTAGGTCAATGTTAAATGAATATAATTTACTTAGTTACTTATGGGTCGAAGCTATAAACATTGCATGTTATGTGCAAAATAGAGTAATAATTAATAAATTACATAATAAAACATCTTATGAAACTTTTAATAATAAAAAACCTTCAATAAAATATCTAAAAGTATTTGAATGCAAAGTATTTGTTTTGAATACAAAAGACCATCTTGGAAAATTCTGTCATGCCCAAATAGAGACCCCGCCAGACGAAAATCCGGCAGCATCTCCCCTGTACGGGTGACAATGCCAATTTACATACAAGGCGTACACGACCACTATACATCGGTCAACATGACCAGAATCCAAACACACACGCAGGTAATAAAATAGGCCTCTGGCCATCAACCAAAATAAATGAGTAATATCTATCACAACTAGACTTACCCCTTCTGCCATCTGGGTAGGAATACTCGACCAAAACTAATCCAAACAAAACCGAATAAAGGTCCATAAGGACACCAAAAATCCATGAAGACAAATATCAATCTCCAAACCTAAACATGTCCTCTAATCAAAATGTCCAAACCATTCAAACAAATAACAAATAAAAACTTTCACGAGTGGGGTTTGGCAGCTGCACTCTCCTGACAGCTTCATCCTGAAATAGATATAAATCAACGGGGTAAGTTCAAAGAACTTAGCGGATATAGTCGATATGCAAGTAAGATATAGCTAACAATAAAAATCATGCCAGTACAGTCTCATATAAATAGGGTATGCAAGCAAGAAATACAAAAGGATTGTACTTACCTGAATCTCCTACCTTGATATAGGAGCGTGTGCCTGACTAGAAGTAATAAAGTCCTCACCATATATATAAATATGTATCCTCTATGCATGACAATCATATGCACATCCAAGAGATCAATAAAAATGCAGCAAACATAATACAAATGCGATCCGTGGAAAGTGCATGTCGTGCCAATGACATGGTCACCCCTGACGCCAGTCAGCCGCCTCACACGCGATGGTGAAGCCGAGTGGGTAGGGCTATGACAACTGTGCACTTTGCCATCACTTTTCCTGAGTGACCGAGTAGACATGATGCTGTCAGAGTACACCTATCCTCTTGCCCCAAACAGAGTGGGGGAGCTAAGCTCTCATCTCCCAGTGTCATAGACCAAAAGAGGGATCCCTGCCCGCTACCATGCTACCCATGAGCGGACCAGCGGAGCCTGACAGAGCAACTGCACACACCCTCCTGATGTACCACTAACCCATGAGTGGTAGTGTGTGCAGGCCATGTAACTGGCTGCGGGCTCAACAATAATGGAACCCCATCCAGCCAGCATGCAATCATGCAAGATGGTGCATGATACTAAAGCATGTCAATCCTACTCAAAATACCTATCCGAATAATATGTACAATCAATATGTACATATCCATAATCCAAGTAACTATGATCCAAATAAAAACAGGGAAGATATAATCATAACCTATCAAATGCATGTATCAAGTAGGCACCAACCATATACTAGGTATATAAACATGAAAATTATTGCATGCTATCCTAACTAGCATATCAACAATGACTATATCTAAAAGATAAGTCAAAATACCCGCCTGAATTTAAATATCCGTAAGAATGAAAATGTCATGACCGGGGACCTACCTCGTGACCGAAACCTGTATATAGCATAACTATAGTTAAGCACAAAAATGCAATTCATCGACAAATCGAATACTTAACCGATTTCCTTCATAACCCAATTAACCCAAACTATTTCCAATTGTCACTAATTTTCCAACCATCTTATTAGTCTTTTCCTACCACAAATATCCATACAATTAATTTATCCCACTAAATCAGTTGATAAAAATTTTGATTAATTAATGATAACTTAATTAATCAATTAAACCTGGATTAACCCGCATTTTAATAACCCAAGCCATATAAATAAAAATTCTATAGCTTTTAATTTATCAATTAATTTTACCAACCAATATACCCAATTAATTCCTAATCACCTTACCTAATTCATCATCTACAATAATCCTCGAGATCAAACAATAGCAATTTAACAAAATCAACAACTGAGATATACCTGCGCTAGGAAAAACCTTCCCGACTGCTTACCACCCCTAATCCTCTATCGATCAACCCTAAATCACTTGCTCCGTCGAAGGCTGTGACTCCCGTTTAGCACAAGGTGCAAACACCACAACTCAAACTCCCATCCCCCCCCCCCCCCCCGCACACACTCGCCGCTCTGGCCCACCTGTGGACAGCGTAGATTCACCCACTAAAGGCTGCTGGCGAGGGCTAAGGAGGAAGGAAATCCGACTGACCTTAGGGCCGAACGATTGGTTGCGGTGGCATTGTTGGACGCTGATCGGAAGGCAACAAGTGGCGGTGAGAGGCGAGGAGGGTGGCACCGTCATCTAGGGCAGAGGATGCCGTCGCGAGGAAGAGCGAGGCTCGCGGTGACTCAGAGGTGAGGAGCCGGCGGCTTGGGCACCGAGAAGGCGGCGGTCAGAGGTGAGGAACCGGCGGGAACCGTCTGTCGGCACGATCCTGTCGCCGCGACTGTGGTCGGCGAGCCAGCAGAGGACCGACGGAGATGACACCGCGGAGGGAGGTTGCGTCATCGGACGGCGAAGGGGAGCAAGCGCCGGGGCGGAGGCGGCGGTTGTCGGGAGAAGAGGGGATCGCGCAAGAGAAGAAACCGAAGGAGGAAAGGGTCGCGGCGAGGAAATAGAAAAATGAAAATAAATTTAGGTTTTCGGTTTAGGTTACCCTCTATTAACCCCTTAAATAGACTCCACAAAAGCCTATTTATTTTATCCCCATAAAAATCTCGTACGGACTCCGTTTAAATCCAGAAAAATTCCAAAAAAAATCCTAAAATTCCCTAAAAATCCCGAAAAATTTCAAGGATTATTTTCTAAATTCTTTGGCCATTTAATTTAATATTTTAAATTTTTAGTATTTAACATTCTCCCCCACTAATAAAAATTTGGTCCCCAAATTTCATACTCAAATGCATAACGAGTAAGAAATACCACAAGTATTGTAAAATATACTTCACGTACCTTAAGTAAACAAGTGGGGCGTATTGAGCTCAGATCTTATCCTCGAGCTCCCAAGTCGCCTCCTCGTCGGTATGGTGACTCCAACCGACCTTGATAAGTCACACAACCTTGTTTCAGAATCGCTGCTCCTTGTAATCCAAAATCTGTGACGAACCTCTCGTAAGTGGCATCAGTTGAATGGAACCGACACATCCGATGTAATATGTAGAGTCCGCACATACTTCTCAAAGATAGACACATGGAACACATCATGTATACTCGTCAAAGATGGTGGTAGTGCTAGACGATAAGTCACTGCTCCGATCCTCTCCAAAATCTCAAACAGACCAATATATCTAGGAGCTAGCTTACCACGGAGGCCAAATCCCTTCACCCCTTTCGTGGGTGAAACTCGCAAGAATACATGATCACCAACAAAGAACTCCAAAGGTCTCCATCTACGATTTGCATAACTCTTCTGGCGATCCTGCGCCTCTGCCATCCTACGTCTGATAGTACGGACAAACTCTGCCTCATGTTGAGCTCTCTGGGGTCCTAGCAACTGGGCCTCCCCAACCTCCTCCCAGAGGGTGGGTGTACGACACTGTCTACCATACAATGCCTCATACGGGGCCATTTGGATAGCCGAATGATAACTGTTATTGTAGGCGAATTCCACTAACGGCAAATGATCCTCCCAGTTGCCTCCGAAATCTATAACACAGGACCTCAGCAAATCCTCTAATGTCTGAATGTTCGCCAGATCGGGCCCATCTATCTCATGGATGGAAGGTAGTACTAAATGTAAGCTATGTGCCTAAAGCTCCGCAGATCGCTGTAACCTAGACGTGAATCGGAGATCTCTATCTGATATAATGCTCAAAGGAACACCATGCAATCTGATGATCTCCCGACAATATAACTCTGCCAAACGATCCAGAGAGTCGGTCTTCCGAATCGATAAGTGCGCGGATTTGGTTAGTCGGTCTACGACTACCCAAATCGCGTCATGGCCTTGACGTGTCCTAGGCAAACGGATCACAAAATCCATAGTAATATGATCCCACTTCCACTCAGGAATAGGAATCCTTTGAAGTAATCCAGCTAGTCTCTGGTGCTCAGCCTTTACCTGCTGACAAATAAGACATCTAGCTACAAAATTCGCGATGTCTTTCTTCATACCGTTCCACCAATACAAACGCTTTAAATATCGATACATGCGGGTTCCGCCTGGGTGGATCGCAAATCGAGAGCGATGAGCCTCCTGTAGTAACTCCTCCATAACCGGGTGAGGCTGAGGTATGCATAATCTGCCTCGGAAATAAATTATGCCTTCATCATCGCGGGTGAACTCAGTCTGCTGTCCAGAAGTTATCTAACTACCAATGAACTGGAAATGCGAATTACTGCCCTGAGCCTCCCGGACTTTCGTCCGGATAGACGACTGAGCAACCATGGTAACCAGAACACCCTGCTCTATCGGTCCCTGCTCCTCAAGGCTCAACTCAGAGAAACCCCGAATCAAATCCGTGACCAAAACTCGGAAGGAAGCTAAAGTCCTCGACTTCGCTATGCATCGGCAACCACATTGGCTTTCCCTGGGTGGTAGCTGATGGTACAGTCATAATCCTTCAGGAACTCCATCCATCTCCTCTGTCGGAGATTGAGTTCCTTCTGCGTAAACAGATACTTGAGACTCTTATGATCAGTAAGAATCTCAAACGTAATACCATATAAATGATGCCTCCAAATCTTTAAGGCAAAGATAATAGCGGCTAACTCTAAATCATGAATTGGGTAGTTTTTCTCATGATCCTTCAACTGGCGAGAAGCATAAGAGACTACCCTGCCGTGCTGCATCAATACTACACCTAAACCCTGTAGAGACGCATCTGTATAAAGAACGAAACCATCGCCCCCTGATGGCAATACCAGGATCGGTGCTGACACCAATCTCCTCTTCAACTCCTGAAAACTAGTCTAGCATGCCTCTGTCCACGTGAACTTCACACCCTTCCTGGTAAGGCATGTCAATGGCATAGCGATACTCGAGAAACCCTCAACGAACCATCTATAATAACCGGCCAAGCCTAAGAAACTGCAAACCTCCTGAACTAATTTTGGCTGCTCCCAACTGTTGATAGCCTCGATCTTCTGGGGGTCAACTGAAATACCTCTACTCGAAACCACATGTCCCAGAAAATCGACTGAGTGTAACTAGAACGCGCATTTATTAAACTTTGCATATAGTCGCTTCTGTCGGAGCCTATCTAGAACAAGACGAAGATGCTGCGCGTGTTCCTTCTCAGAACGAGAATAGACTAGAATGTCATCGATAAAAGCAATGACGAACCGATCTAGGAAATCCATAAATACTGCTGGAGAATTGGTAAGCCCAAATGGCATTACCAAAAACTCATAGTGTCCATATCTGATATGGAACACTGTCTTCTGAATGTCAGAATCTCTAACCCTTAATTGATGATATCCGGACCACAGATCAATCTTAGAATAGACCAATGTACCTCTGAGCTGATCAAACAAATCCTCAATACATGGTAGGGGATATTTATTATTGATAGTGACAGCGTTCAATTGCTTGTAGTCGATGCACAGTCTCATCGAACCATCTTTCTTCTTCACGAAGAGAACCGGAGAACCCCAGGGTGATACACTAGGGCGAATAAAACCTCTGTCCAAAAGTTCCTGGAGCTGAACCTTTAACTTGTCCAACTCTCTCGGGGCCATACGATAATGAGCTTTCGATGCCGACGACGTCCCAGGTATTAACTCAATCATGAACTCCACTTGCCTTCTGGGAGGCAGGCCCAGTAACTCCTCTGGAAAGACATCTAGATACTCTCGGACAATAGGGATGTCCGCGATCTGAGAGTCACCACTGTCTTCTACATTGATCATCGATAATAGAAAACCCTGGAAACCGTGCAATAAAAGATTCTAAGCCTGAATCGCAGAAATGGTCGCTATGTCGTCGTCCCGGATGCCAGTGAAATCCCATGAGGGTTGGTTTGAAGGTGGAATGTGACTACCCTCGTCTGGCAATCCACAGTGGCATGATATATTAATAGCCAATCCATGCCAAGGATAATGTCGAACTCGACCATGTCCAGTACCAATAAATCTACAGTACGAATGATGTTACCAAAATCTAAGGGACAACCTTGGACCTCCTGGGTAACGTCCAATGTATCGCCAGATGGTAGGGAGACGACTAATCTCTGTGATCTACTAGTAGGTAATCTACCAATCTCTCTCATAAAAGTATGAGAAATAAACGAATGCGAACTACCAGTATCAACTAGCATAATAGATGAAAATGCATAAAGTGAAACCATAGCACGAAATACGGATTCGTTAGCTCGCTGCGCATCCTCTCTAGTAATCGCATTAATCCTCCCAGTCTCCGGTGGAGGTGGAGGTGGTATCACTGCCAGAGGTGGCTGTGTCTGGACCTGTGACTGATATGAAGGCGGATACGTAGGCTAATATGAAGGCTGGTATAACGGCTGCGATCGCAGACGGTTGTAACGGTACGATCTCGAACTAGTGGCGAAGGCTACGGTGATCAGACGATGGGTCGCTATTGCGAATGGTCTTGCATTAGTGGCTGGATCGCATTCGTACTACGATCTCAAACCAACCTCGTGATATCGATGGGCACTGGTGTACTCCTGTCCATGAATGCCATAGGCGACTCCTGAAGGGGGAGCTTTCCTCTGCGGCGGTGAAGGTCTAGTCTCGCCTCTCGAGTCCTGCATCGATGCAACGGTCCTCCCTGAATCGAAACCCGGGGAAGCCACATGCTAAGCCTTCAACGAACAATCTCAGCTCAGGTGTCCAGGCAGTTTGCAATAATAGCAAACTGACTGTCCCAAGGTGCAGGCTGAGACGATATGCTCTCTCGATCCACAACGAGTACAGTGGGTGTCACTAGTGGGCAGCCTCCGGCTCTACTGAGAAGACCAGGAGGGACCAGCTGAAGATCGTCCTGATTTCTGAGGTCGTCTAGATGCCCCAGAATGACTCTGACCCGACTGACTGTGGCCACTTTGCTGTTGTCCAGTAGTCTGTGGTTGCTGGGTCTGACCTGTCATTTTTTCGGTCTGTTTCCTCTTCTTGTCAGTATTGACCCTCTGTTGAGCCGACTCGATCAACAAAGCTCTATCCAATGCCTCTCGATAGGAAGAACTGGCAAATCCTGCCATCTTGACCTGGAGATGCCCATCTAGTCCCTGAACAAACTGCATCATCCGTGACCTATCCTCAGTAACTAATTCTGGATAAAACCTGGCTAACCTATTAAATTCTGTATTATACTCCATCACTGAGCTATTATTCTTTCGTATACTCATAAAATCCTATCGTCGCATCATCTGATATGCCCGTGGGAAATACTGACTCTCAAAAGCCTCTCTAAATCTCGCCCAGGTAACCTGCTGCTCGCCAATAATCGAGCGCTGCATATCCCACCAGATCTTGGCCTCGCCTCGTAAATGGAAGGCCGCCAACTCTGCCTTCTCCCACTCGGAGCAGACCATATAGTAGAAGGTACGCTCCATCATCTCGATCCAAGACTGAGCCACGATCGGATCAGTCTCTCCGTTGAATAAAGTGAACCGACTTTTCATTGACTTTGCTAATCCGGGAATCCGAGCTCGTGCCGCAGCTACATCAATAGGATAAGTAGGGGCCGTCGCAGGAGCTGGCGAAATAACAATAGATGGTGTCGCTGCCTGAGCAAGGGTAGATACCTAGTGAGGGCCGATCGGCTCCACTGATGGGCCTGTCGAGTCTGTAGTAGTAGGTCCTACTGGCAGGGGTGTCTGGTGTGTAGTAGCAGGGTCTCCTGCTGGTACATCGGATACTCCAGAAGTTGGTATCTCTGGAGAAGGAACCGTCGAGGACTGAGGATCCACGACTCCTGCAGCACCATGTAGAACCTGACCCTGATCAACATGCTCACCCTCAGTAGATCTCTCTGGCAACTCAGTCGCCAAAGATCTCAATGTCCTCTGTTGTGGCCGCCCCGCACCACGTCTCGGCGCAGGAGCATGCCCACCTCGTCTCATATCTGATAAATTAATACATATGTTACCAGAAGTAAAAACATATATAATTAACCATCATACCTATTTCACCATCAGGAGAGGTCCCGTAGCCGCCAAAACCCCATATTGATCTCGTCAATAATCCTCAAATTTTCGAAACATAAAAATCGTCGAAAATCCATACCAATGCAAAATTTTCATATTGCCTTGCAAAAACCTGCCAAAACATGGCGAACTCAGAAAAATCCAAAAACCCCTAGGAACTCAAAAACCTAGGCGCTCTGATACCAAATAAATTGTCACGCCCCGATAGAGACCCCGCCAGATGAAAATCCGGCAGCATCTCCCCTGTACGGGTGACAATGCCAATTTACATACAAGGCATACACGACCACTATACATCGGTCAACACAACCGGAATGCAAACACATATGCAGGTAATAAAATAGGCCTCTGGCCATCAACCAAAATAAATGAGTAACATCTATCACAACTAGACTTACCCCTTCTGCCATCTTGGCAGGAATACTCAACCAAAACTAATCCAAACAAAACCGAATAAAGGTCCATAAGGACACCAAAAATCCATGAAGACAAATATCAATCTCCAAACCTAAACATGTCCTCTAATCAAAATGTCCAAACCATAGAAACAAATAACAAATAAAAACTTTCACGAGTGGGGTTTGGCAGCTACACTCTCCAGACAGCTTCATCCTGAAATAGATATAAATCAATGGGGTAAGTTCAAAGAACTTAGCGGATATAGTCGATATGCAAGTAAGATATAGCTAACAATAAAAATCATGCCAGTACAGTCTCACATAAATAGGGTATGCAAGCAAGAAATACAAAAGGACTATACTTACCTGAATCTCCTACCCTGATATAGGAGCATGTGCCTGACTAGAAGTAATAAAGTCCTCACGATATATATAAATATGTATCCTGTATGCATGACAATCATATGCACATCCAGGGCATCAATAAAAATGCAGTAAACACAATACAAATGTGATCCGTGCAAAGTGCATGTCGTGCCAATGATATGGCACCCCTGACGCCAGTCAGCCGCCTCACATGCGATGGTGAAGCCGAGTGGGTAGGGCTATGACAACTGTGCACTCTGCCATCACTGCTCCTGAGTGACCGAGTGGACAGGATGCTGTCGGAGTACACCTATCCTCCTGCCCCAAACAGAGTGGGGGAGCTAAGCTCTCATCTCTCGTTGTCATAGACTAGAGGAGGGATCCCTGCCCGCTGCCTCATCGCTACCCATGAGCGGAAAAGCGGAGCCTGACAGAGCAACTGCACACACCCTCCTGATGTACCACTAACCCATGAGTGGCAGTGTGTGCAGGCCATGTAACTGGCTGCGGGCTTAACAATAATGGAACCCTATCCATCCAGCATGCAATCATGCAAGATGGTGCATGATACTAAAGCATGTCAATCCTACTCAAAATACCTATCTGAATAATATGTACAATCAATATGTACATATCCATAATCCAAGTAACTATGATCCAAATAAAAACAGGGAAGATATAATCATAACCTCTCACATGCATGTATCAAGTAGGCAGCAACCATATACTTGGCATATAAACATGAAAATTATTACATGCTATCCTAACTAACATATCAACAATGACTATATCTAAAAGATAAGTCAAAATACTTGCCTGAATATAAATATCCGCAAGAATGAAAACGTCACGACCGAGGACCTGCCTCGTGATCAAAATCTGCATATAGCATAACTATAGTTAAGCACCAAAATGCAATTCACCGACAAATTGAATACTTAACTGATTTCCTTCATAACCCAATTAACCCAAACTATTTCCAATTGTCACTAATTTTCCAACCATCTTATTAGTCTTTTCCTACCACAAATATCCATACAATTAATTTATCCCACTAAATCAATTGATAAAAATTTTGATTAATTAATGATAACTTAATTAATAAATTAAACCTGGATTAACCCGCATTTTAATAACCCAAGCCATATAAATAAAAATTCTATAGCTTTTAATTTATCAATTAATTGTACCAACCAATGTACCCAATTAATTCCTAATCACCTAACCTAATTCATCATCTACAACAATCCTCAAGATCAAACAATAGCAATTTAACCAAATCAACAACCGAGATATACCTGCGCTAGGAAAAACCTTCCCGACTGCTTACCACCCCTAATCCTCTATCGATCAACCCTAAATCACTTGCTCCGACGAAGGTTGTGACTCCCGTTTAGCACAAGGTGCAAACACCGCCACTCAAACTCCCAGCCCCCCCCCCCCCCCCGCACACACTCGTCGCTCTTGCCCACCTGTGGACACCGTAGATCCACCCACTAAAGGCTACCGGCGAGGGCTAAGGAGGAAGGAAATCCAACTGACCTTAGGGATGAACGATTGGTTGCGGTGGCAGCGTCGGATGCTGATCGGAAGGCAACAAGTGGCGGTGAGAGGCGAGGAGGGTGGCACCGTTGTCTAGGGCAGAGGAGGCCGGCGCATGGAAGAGCGAGGCTCGCGATGACTCAGAGGTGAGGAGTCGACGGCTTGGGCTCCGGGAAGGCGACGGTCAGAGGCGAGGAACCAGCGAGAATCGTCTACCGGCGCGATCCTGTCGCCGTAGCTGTGGTCGGCGAGCCCGCAGAGGACCAACGGAGATGCAGCCGCGGAGGGAGGTTACGGCGTCGGACGACGAAGGGGAGCACGCACCGGGGCGGCGGCGACGGTTGTCGGGAGAAGAGGGGATCGCACGAGAGAAGAAACCGAAGGAGGAAAGGGTCACGGCGAGGAAATAGAAAAACGAAAATAAATTTAGGTTTTCGGTTTAGGTTACCCTCTATTAACCCCTTAAATAGACTCCACAAAAGCCTATTTATTTTATCCCCATAAAAATCTCGTACGGACTCTGTTTAAATCTAAAAAAATTCCTAAAATTCCCTAAAAATCCCAAAACATTTCCAGGATTATTTTATAAATTATTTAGCCATTTAATTTAATATTTTAAATTTTCAATATTTAACAAATTCTCTTCAAAAACTGATGAAGGAATATTTCTTGGATATTCGACAACTAGTAGGGCCTTAGGATTTATAATAAGAAAACCCTAAAAATTTAAGAAACAACTAATGTAAAGTTTGATGAAGAGGAAATTACAAATGGTCAAAAAAATACATTAAAAAATAATCAAGATGGAGTAAATGAAATTATACATGAAGAAGAAGAACAAACCCAATATCAAGACAACTTAAAGACATATAGAATTAATTCAAACCATCCTCTTGAACAAGTATTAGGAAATCCAACTCTACATGTAAAATACCGGAAAAAAAAAATTTCCTCGATAATTGATAAAACATCTTGTGGAATTTTTCAAATATTTTTAGGGTTTTCAGAATTAAATGGGTTAATTAACCCGATGCTTTCCGTTTTCCCATCGATTCTTTTCCCCCGACTCCTCTTCTGTCCCCCGATTCCTCTTCTTTTCCCTGACTTCTCTTCTTCCTTTTCTCCTCACCGATCGCAATGGCCCATCTCGCCGGGTGATCTCCGCCTCCACAGACGCCGCCACGCTGCTGCTGCCGCCTAATCCAGCCGATCCCCCGCTTCATCTTCGCCGGATCTAGCCCTTCCCCCGCGCAGCCGCCGTATCCCTAGCGCGTCGCCATGCCATCGCCGCTGCCAACGCGAGTGGATCAATTTCTGTGCAATGTCGCTTGCCTCGTCGGCAAGATGATCCACCGTCGTCGCCCAAGCCGACCAAACCTTGCTGCCGCTCGGGGTCGCCTCCTCGAGCCGCTCACTGCGCGTCCATCGAGCCACTCATCGCCGGACGCCAATGCCAAGTCGCTGCCACTGCGATTTGGAGTCACTGCTGTGACCGTCGCTTCTCCCCCTCTTCATCGAGCTTCACCGGAGTAGCGGGCTGATCGACATCTCTTTTCCCGATCTTCACTGCCAGCCGAGTTGCCTCCGGCCACCATGGACAACCTTGGCTGTTCCCTCTCTCTCGATCTACCTCGAGCACCGGACATTTGCCTCTCTTCGTTTCCTTTGGTCTGAAGGCAGCCGGTGTTGCCGCCCCATCACAGCTGCAACACCATCGCTCGACATCCGGGCTGCCACTCTGCCGGACATATGGGTTGTTTTCAAGATCAACATTGCGGTGAGCTGCCTAGCCGATGTTTCTGTCGATGATACCACAACAAGATTGAAGGGAATCAAGGTTTTCCTTCAATCTTCAAGTGATGAGTAGAGTTGGGAGGTTTTGCTCCCAATTCGGTTGTAGATTTGGAGATGGATGTTGCTTAGATCTAGTTGTTGATTCAGAGCGGATTTTCTTAAGCATATGAAGAAGCTATAGATGAATGAAACGATGTTGGCTAAGCATTGAATTGTATTTTTATGAAGTAGGTTATGTTATAACTATGTAATGGTTTTTTGGCAGGGGGATTAGTTTGGATTATAGGTGATTGAAGGTGAACAGCAGTAAGTTTGGATTTGGGTATCCAAATGTGAGGAATTGAGGCATCATGAGGTAAGTATAGATGTAAGTGTTATAAATGCATAATAAGTTGCAAATTGATCCAATGGTTGATAAGGATTAATGTGAAAGATTGATTAAGTTAATTGGATAACTAGATCAATCTAGTTGATGGGGATACGAAGTCGATGTAGGATTATGATTTGATCCTAATATTAGAATTGGTATATGATTGGATCATATATGTTTGTTTGCAGGATTTTGGTACGATGATATTTGCAGGACGTGGATACGAGGCAGATCTATGGACGTGAAGATATTTTTGTTGCGGAGCTATTTAACAGGTGGGTAATTTCCTACCTGGTCCGGGTAGATGTATTGCATTAAGATTTAGGCATAAATATGAGCATGTTAGGTGTTCATATTATCTTGACCCTACTCTTATTATCTTATGCTTGAACTTATCGTTGGATGTATTTATGCTCAATTATTGATATCACATATACTCTATCATGATTTAGAAGTTATAGATGAGATGTAAATTGGCCTAGATGTTTAGCAGGATGTAAATGTTAGTATGGGGGATGACCCAATTTATAAATTGGAAAAAGATCATCTATGGGTAGTTAATGCCCTAAATGTACGATTTATTTCTAATACCCGTATGTTGCATACTGTTACCAACCATGAGTTGTGTAATGGTTAAGTGAAGGGTGATTAGTGTGTCGCTGTGGACCGGTGGTCCCAGCATGATATGATTAGTTGAGTATGACTCTCTATTGGAGAGAGAGTTATGATCAGTCGAGTACGACTCTCTATTGGATAGAGAGTGCGTCGATCAGTTGAGTACGACTCTCTATTGGAGAGAGAGTTATGATCAGTCGAGTACGACTCTCTACAGGATAGAGAGTCCGTCGATCAGTTAAGTAAAACTCTCTACAGGATAGAGAGTGTATTAATCAGATGGGTACGACTCTCTATTGGACAGAGAGTCTGTGGTAGATGGTTGTACGAGTGACAACATACTCATGTCATATGCATGCATTCTGACGACATAGTCTCCCTTGGGGTTGAGAGAGTCGTCAGTCATCTTGCCTCCCAGAGCACTCCCCGAGGAGTAACCGGTGTGAGGGCAGAGCATTTGTTGTGCCGCACTCTACCACTATAGACGGTGGTAGTTGGAGTTGCGTGCAGTTGTCCTGGGTGCGTGGTACTCGACCACTCATTGGTAGTGTTAGTCGGAGGGGCCAGCAGCAGGGACCCCCGTTGTGTAGCGAGCTCTTTACGCTCATATGTTACTTGATCATACTGCCCACTCGACCACTCTATAGCAATGGTTGGTGTGAGTTGGGACACTTGTCATGTCGTGCCACCTAGGCCACACTGGGGTCGTGGTAGCGAGTAGGGGTGAGCAGGCATGACCATGCATGCTGCATTGCCGTATACGATGGTGCTTTGCATATTACCATATATATATACATATATGCATGTATGTATATATATATGGATGGTTGAGATTAATATATATGTAGATACAGTCTATATATATATATATATGATTATTGTGATGTTGCATTTGATTGTACTATGCTTGCTGCATTTGGGTGTACATCATATTCATGCATGTCTCTTGCATTTGTTATACGATTGTGTCAGATATTGGTATGTGTTGGACAAACCCTTAGATACCTTGGCCTGTAGCTAGAGTATAATTTGAGTTGATCTACTCTTCCTGTTATATATATATATATATATATATATATATATATATATATATATTGGATATATGTTCAGGTTGGATCAGAGTAGCGTGGCAGACTTCAGGTATGTCTGCCTTTTTATGTTGTTTATTTGGTTAGACGGTATATGCTTGTATTTATATACTATGCGGATATACCTGTTGTACCTCTAGAGTATGTTGTTGAAAATACATGTGATATGGCATATATACATGTTTTTTCTATTACCTGCTGAGTTTTACTCACCACCCCCCACGGACCCTGGGTTTTCTGTCGCCCAGGTAACAGGTAGAAGACTTCATGACGGCTTGGAGCACCGCCGGCTGACATCGTCTCATCTCACTTCCGAGGCTTTCGTGTTTGTGTTGGATTTTCCGTATGTCTTGTTATGTATTCGGAGTTTTTCGTGATGTTATTTATTATGTGATGTATGCATATGTTGGTGTGGGTTTTGTCGAGGTTTTCTTTATGTTCTGGTGTTAGTCATACTGGTATGCATGTGTGGGATTGTATTGTTGTGGTATCGTTTCCGCTGTGTATTTGTTGTGGTAGTTATTTTTATGTTGTTGTGGTTTGGTGATATTGTTATATATATTCTTGTTATTGTGGGCCTACGGGTCTTGTATTAACCCGAAATGTTGCCACGTACAGGGGAGATGTCGTCCGTTTGATTTTCGACTCAGCATGCTCTCGGGGCGTGACAACTTTAGTGGTATCAGAGCCCAAGGTTCTGTGATGCCATACAATGTTATTTTTGTGTCGAGTCTTGGATTCTCAGGAGTCGATTTATTAGATGTTGATTTTTTTGAGATGAGATGGACAGCGGCCTGAGCTCCAAGCAACATGAGGTAAGAATTCCTGATAACTTATGGTTTAGTAGATATGTATCTAAACTTGATCGGTAGGTATATACAATAGAGTTAGGACACATGTGCAGACTTGTTGTAGGGGTCATCCACTGAGACGACCAACTGGAGTGACCTTTAGGGTTTATACTCTTGGTTATGTTGGTTATGCATTTAGATGCTTATACCAGGGAATAACCAGTAGTGTGTTGGTTATTATTCGTAACCATGGTATGAGTTGACCACGAGAACGACCTGTTGAGTCTGTGAGCCTTGAACCTGTGTCAAGGAGGTGATTTACCTCTGAGAGCCGACTGATACCGAGTCAGAAAATAGGGGCCAAGTCGTCACATTTATTATGGAAATCAGAGACTACAGTCTTAGAGATTTCCACTAACTGTGCTAGTCGGATCATTACCTGTGGGTAATGAACAGACTTGTAGACTATTGTTGATGCAGATAGTGGAAGGCTAGGTTATGGAGTTTCATAGGGATTTTATCCATGAGTTGTTCGTACTGAGTTGTATAACTTTGAGAGTATTTTTAAGTACTTAACTCATGTTATACTGAGAAAGTAGAGTTATTTGCTTACCATTATCGGGGTCAAGCCGGTATTTGGTAATAAATGCAGAAAATAATCTTCGGGAAATAATATATCACTTGATCATGGTTTAGTGATGTTGAAAGAGAGTATTTCCCCATGTCACTTTTAGTGATGCATTGTAAGGAATTCTTGAGCTTCAAGAAAGGGTGATCGGTCAGTAATAGTGTATTGTGCAGAGTCGTGAGACTTGCAGAGATTACGACCACCTAATAGCTCAAGGAGATGAATGAATGATTTAAGCCGCCCAGAGTTATTGGCTTATAGTTGGATTAGGATGCTGGGATCTTCTCCCAGATCCTACTGGAAGACGTTGGATTGAGACAGGAGTTAGAAATGACTCTGTACAAGTGTTTAAGAGTTGGAGACTGATAAGCATATATTGCAGGTCAACTTATTAGAGTCAGAAGTCTCCGACTGTTGGATAAAGGAGCAAGATCAAAGTCATAGACTTTGAGTTATTTTCCGATTATAGAAGACCAACCACAGATCATTAGAAGGTTCTTGTGGATATCAGCAAAATCAGAACAAAGACATCGAAGGGATTATGTGCATGCAGTGCAGATCACGAAGACACGCGAAGCCAGATTATCCGTTGGAGTAGTTCAGCTATTGCTATTGTTGAGGGAACCAGTACATTTGAGGAGCTATACTGTGAAGACTCAGTTGAAGACTATCTGGGAGATTTCGGGAAGGTGATGCACCGTTTCGACAGTAGAGATCAGCACAGAAGATTGGGTTATCTCAACAGTAACAACCTACTACCTCAGGCGTGGTTGGAGTTCCTTGATACTCCCCTTCAGCAGAGATCAGCACAGAAGCAGCATCGGCAGAAGACATTGTAGAAGACTCTGCAGACAACAACAAATAGTTATCTCCAGATGTGATTTGCTTAGTATAGAGGAGAGAGTATATGACGATGGTCATATTTATTCAGTATTCTACAGTTGCAGCTCGTAGGATTAAGTGATGAGATCAAATGGTCTACGAAAAATCCCCGTGGCATTCATCGCAGAAATGTGACCGCTTTGTCGCGAACTGTTGGATCTGATCTGGTTCTCTTCGGAGAAA
Organism: Wurfbainia villosa; assembly: GCA_025175895.1. Taxonomy (NCBI): domain Eukaryota; kingdom Viridiplantae; phylum Streptophyta; class Magnoliopsida; order Zingiberales; family Zingiberaceae; genus Wurfbainia; species Wurfbainia villosa. The sequence goes on from CM045987.1 coordinate 12,777,113, forward strand.
GGCCGAGACCTGCGGGGAGCCTTTGAATCAGATCGACAGATAATGGATCGTTCAGGGTATTACTTTAGTTTACCCTCTAGGTTAATATATTGAGAGATACTTGTAGTTACAGGTATCTGTATCTAGAACATTCTCAGTTGGATTAGAAGGGTCCTTTACATCGACTTGTGGGTCGATGGTATCTCTACCGTCAGGTGAGATGAGGATCAACAATTAAGAAGTTAAGGGATGCCCTTAGACTCGGATAGACATATCTTTACTATAGATATATCCTTACGGATGGTCAAGTTGTTGAGATTATAGTATGATTATATCTCTCAGATGTGCGTATAATCCTAGAGCAATCAGATGTAGTTTCGGATGAACTCCTAGCCTTGTTGTTGCTTAGGCAAGTGGAGTTGGCAATCCAAATGATTGCGGAAATTAGTTCCGGTATCGAAGATCACATATCGAGTGATATTTTTGTTGGTATCAGTGTTGTTAAACACTATAGAAATTAGAAGAACGTGAGTTGCGATTATAGGAGATGTTGGAGGGGATATTTATCTATCCCAGTATTCCTCCTTGAGAAGATCCGGAACTCTTTGTTGAAAGAGAGATTGACCTTTGAAAGTATGCATTGATTATCGATGATTGAATACAGTAGTTGTTGTAAAGTGAATATCCTCCGTTGGGGATAGATGATCTATTTAGATCAGCAAAGGACACCTGTGTATGCTCTAAGATTGATTTACGACTGGAGTATTGATATTGTAGGGACATGGTGTCATACAATTATCATTGTCGTTGTGATGATTAATATATCATCAACTTAGAGTAAAGGGGATGCAGGTGTGTAAAGACAACAATTTCATACTCGGTATGAATTTTATGAGTTTTGATTAAGTTGTTAGACTAGTTAACGATTTAGTCGCCACTGGATTTGAGAATCGTGTATCTTGAATACGATTGGATCAGTTTATGGTTGTTGGAGTTGCGTAACCTGACCATTGTTGATTGTGGTAGTTGGAGTTGCACACTCGACCACCGTAGATGGTGGTTTATCTTGTATGTTTTGGTTAGTACTGTAGATGTGGATAGAATGTCTTAGCATTACTATACCACAGACTTGTTTGACAAAGGTGATGATGGAAATCATTTAGTCAGAAGCTGGTGAAACCAGTTACAAGACTTAGACGTCGGTTAACTTTTACACGAGTATTAGTTAATCCTTTCGGAGTGGATAAAAGGATGTTGTACGCAGATGCATCGTTTCAGGGATCGGAACGATTTCGATGCAGTTGAATGAGGCATATCTTATGCCTACGTCAGTTAAGAAACTACGAGATAGGCTGTCATATACATGACGTGGCTTCGGTAGTTATTATCTAGATTTAAGGATGTATGGAGCAAAAGTGCTTATTGAATCTAACTAGCTACTCGGTAGCTACTATATAGTTGCTAGAACGCGAACAATGGCAACTTGAGAGATTGATCGCTATAGACTTCCATGCACTTACAGAGTGTGTGGTAGAGTGGATTTTGAATGGTTGTTGGACCTCTCTTTTGAGAAGATAATTTCCCGTCTCTAATATGGATATGTGTTCTGGACACGCATCCAGTTAAGGAAGAGTTGCTACAGGAGACACATTATTTGAGATTTACTATACATCCTGGTGGCATTGGGATGTACCGAGATTTGAAATATTTATACTGGTGGAATGGTATAAAGAGAGTTATAGCAGATTTTGCTGCTCGATGTTTAGTATGCCAGTAGGTGAAGGCTGAACATCAGAAACTCACTGGATTGCTTTAAACAATTTCGATACCAGAATGGAAGTGGGAGCATATCACGATTGATTGCATTATGGGATTTCCTAGAACCCGTAAAGGACGTGATACGATTTGGGTGATTGTGGATCGACTGACCAAATCAGCTCATTTCCTTCCTATTCGTGGGTCGTACTCGTTGGACCATCTGGCAGCGTTGTATTGCCGAAAGATTATCGGATTGCGTGGGGTACTTTTGAGTACTATATCTGATAGAGACCCACGTCTTACCTTGCAATTTTGGCAGAGTTTGTACCAGACTATGAGTACAGAGCTTCGGCTTAGTGCAACATTTCATCCGCGGACTAATGGACTGTCTGAGCATGACATTCAAACGTTGGAGGATCTATTCAGATCTTGTGTCGTGGATTATGGAGGTGTAGCTTATCGGTTGGCTTTACCTCCGACACTTGCGGGTGCTCACAATGTATTTCCTGTTGTTATACTGAGGAAATATATGTCGCATGTTGATTATGTTCTGAAAGAGGTTCCAAATTCTACCTCAATCAAATGCGACTTACGAAGTGATTCCAGGGTGGAGCCTAGGTCGTAAGGAGCGACAATAGTGGGAAGAAAACCATTCGACTCGTAAAGGTTGGATGACAGCATCATACCGATGAGGAGGCTATGTGGGAGCTGAAAGATACTATCCGAGCTCGATAGTCTCATCTGTCCACTTGAGGAAAGTATGAGGTCCTTTCGGAAACTTGCTTGAAGTAATTTTGCTTGTTAGTACGAAATTTGAGAACCAAATTTTTATAAGTGGGGGAGAATGTAAAATATTGGAAAAAAAAATCCTCGATAATTGATAAAACATCTTGTGGAATTTTTCAGAAATTTTTAGAAATTTTTCTGGATTTAAACGGAGGTCTTATGGATATTTCATGGGGATAAAACGGATAGACTTTTATAAAGCCTATTTAGAAGGGAATTAAATGGGTTAATTAACCCGATGCTTTCCGTTTTCCCATTGATTCTTTTCCCCTGACTCCTCTTCTTTCCCCCGACTCCTCTTCTTTTCCCCGACTTCTCTTCTTCCCTTTCTCCTCACCGATTGCGACGGGCCATCTCGCCGGGTGATCTCTGCCTCCACGTGCGTCGCCACGCTGCTGCCGCCGCCCAATCCAGCCGATCCCCTGCTTCATCTTCGCCGGATCTAGCCCTTCCCATGTGCACCGCCACGCCATCGCCGCTACCACAGTGAGTGGATCAATTGCTGCCAAACGCCGCTTGCCTCGTCGGCAAGACGATCCACCGTCGTCGCCCAAGTCGACCAGACCTTGCCACCGCTTGAGGTCGCCTCCTCGAGCCGCTCACTTCACAACCATCGAGCCACTCGTCGTCGGACGCCAAGGCCACGCCGCTTCCACCGCGATTTGAAGTCACTGCTGTCACCATCGCTTCTCCCCATCTTCATCGAGCTTCACTAGAGCAGCGGGCTGATCGACATCTCTTTTCCCGATCTTCACTACCAGCCGAATTGCCTCCGGCCACCATGGACAACCTTGGTTGTTCCCTCTCTCTCGATCTACCTCGAGCGCCGGCCGTTTGCCTCTCTTCGTTTCCTCTTGTCTGAAGGCAGCCGGTGTTGCCACCCCATCATAGCTGCAACACAATCGCTCGAAATCCGGGCTGCCACTTTGTCGGACAGATGGGATGTTTTCCAGATCAACATTGTGGTGAGCTACCTAGCCGATGTTTCTGCCGATGATACCACAACAAGATCGAAGGGAATCAAGGTTATCCTTCAATCTTCAAGTGATGAGTAGAGTTGGGTGGTTTTGCTCCCAATTCGGTTGTAGATTTAGAGATGGATGTTGCTTAGATCCAGTTGTTGATTCAGAGTGAATTTTCTTAAGCATATGAAGAAGCTGTGGACGAATGAAACGCTGTTGGGTAAGCATTGAATTGTATTTTTATGAAGTAGGTTATGTTATAGCTATGTAATGGATTTTTTGGCAGGGGGATAAGTTTGGATTATAGGTGATTGAAGGTGAACAGCAGTAAGTTTGGATTCGAGTATCCAAATGTGAGGAATTGAGGCATCATGAGGTAAGTATAGATGTAAGTGTTATAAATGGATAATAAGTTGCAAATTGATCCAATGGTTGATAAGGATTAATGTGAAAGATTGATTAGGTTAATTGGATAACTAGATCAATCTAGTTGATGGGGATACAAAGTCGATGTAGGATTATGATTTGATCCTAATATTATAATTGGTATATGATTGGATCATATATGTTTGTTTGCAGGATTTTGGTACGATGATATTTGCAGGACGTGGATACGAGGCAGATCTATGGACGTGAAGATATTTTTGTTGCGGAGCTATTTAATAGGTGGGTAATTTCCTACCTGGTCCTGGTAGATGTATTGCATTAAGATTTAGGCATAAATATGAGCATGTTAGGTGTTCATATTATCTTGACCCTACTCTTATTATCTTATGCTTGAACTTATCGTTGGATGTATTTATGCTCAATTGTTGATATCACATATACCCTATCATGATTTAGGAGTTATAGATGTGATGTAAATTAGCCTAGATGTTTAGCAGGATGTAAATGTTAGTACGGGGGATGACCCAATTTATAAATTGGAAAAAGGTCATCTATGGGTAGGTAATGCCCTAAATGTAGGATTTATTTCCAATACCCGTATGTTGCATACTGTTACCAACCATGAGTTGTGTAATGGTTAAGTGAAGGGTGATTAGTGTGTCGTTGCGGCCCGGTGGTCCCAGCTTGATATGATTTGTTGAGTATGACTCTCTATTGGAGAGAGAGTTATGATCAGTCGAGTAGGACTCTCTATTGGATAGAGAGTGCATCGATCAGTTGAGTACGACTCTCTATTGGAGAGAGAGTTATGATTAGTCGAGTATGACTCTCTATAGGATAGAGAGTCTATCGATCAGTTGAGTACGACTCTCTACAGGATAGAGTGTATTGATCAGATGGGTACGACTCTCTGTTGAACAGAGAGTTTGTGGTAGATGGTTGTACGAGTGACAGCATACTCATTTCATATGCATGCATTCTGACGACATAGTCTCCCTTGGGGTTGAGAGAATCGTCAGTCATCTTGCCTCCCAGAGCACTCCTCGAGGAGTAACTGGTGTGAGGGCAGAGCATTTGTTGTGCCACACTCTACCACTATAGACAGTGGTAGTTGGAGTTGCGTGCAGTTATCCTAGGTGCGTGGTACTTGACCACTCATTGGTAGTGTTAGTCGGAGTGGCCAGCAGCAGGGACCCCCATTGTGTAGTGAGCTCTTTACGCTCATATGCTACTTGATCATACTGCCCACTCAGCCACTCTATAGCAGTGGTTGGTGTGAGTTGGGACAGTTGTCATGTCGTTCCACCTTGGCCACACTGGGGTCGTGGTAGCGAGTAGGGGTGAGCAGGCATGACCATGCATGCTGCATTACCGTATATGATGGCGCTTTGCATTACCATATATGTATATACATATATGCATGTATATATATATATATGGATGGTTTAGATTAATATATATATAGATACAGTCTATATATATATGATTATTGTGATGTTGCATTTGATTGTACTATGCTTGCTGCATTTGGGTGTACATCATATTCATGCATGTCTCTTGCATTTGTTATACGATTGTGTCGGATATTTGTATGTGTGACAGACCCTTAGATACCTTGACCTGTAGCTAGAGTATATTTTGAGTTGATCTACTCTTCCTGTTAAATATATATATGTTGGATATATGTTCAGGTTGGATCAGAGTAGCGTGGCAGACTTCAGGTATGTCTGCATTTTTATGTTGTTTATTTGGTTAGACGGTATATGCTTGTATTTATATACTATACGGATATACCTGTTGTACCTCTAGAGTATGTTGTTGAAAATACATATGATATAACATATATACATGTTTTTTCTATTGCCTGCTGAGTTTTACTCACCACCCCCCACGGACCCTGGGTTTTCTGTCGCCCAGGTAACAGGTAGAAGACTTCGTGACGGCTTGGAGCACCGTCGGCTGACATCGTCTCATCTCACTTCCGAGGCTTCCGTGTTTGTGTTGGATTTTCCGTATGTCTTGTTATGTATTCGGAGTTTTTCGTGATGTTATGTATTATGTGATGTACGCACATGTTGGTGCTGGTTTTGTCGAGGTTTTCTTTATGTTTTGGTGTTAGTCATACCGGTATGCATGTGTGGGATTGTATTGTTGTGGTATCGTTTCCGCTGTGTATTTGTTGTGGTAGTTATTTTTATGTTGTTATGGTTTGGTGATATTGTTATATATATTGTTGTTATTGTGGGCCTACAGGCCTTGTATTAACCCGTAATGTTGCCACGTATAGGGGAGATGTCGTCCGTTTGATTTTCGGCGCGACATGCTCTCGGGGCGTGACACTAGGAGTTCATACTAGATCGGCCTTAAAAAACTTGAGTCAAATCGCATTAATATCAAAAATAGAACCAAAGTTAATAGATGAGGCTTTACCTAATACTGATTGGATAATAGCCATGCAAGAAGAACTTGCGCAATTAGATAGAAATGAAGTATGAGACTTAGTACCTCCACCAACAAATAAATTAATAATAGACACTAAATAGAGAAATAAATCAAATTTAGAAATAAATTAAATGATCAAGGAGAAATCATAAGAAATAAAGCTTGATTGGTAGCTAAAGGGTTTAGTCAAGTAGAAGGATTAAACTGTGATGAAACTTATGCCCCAGTAGTTAGGCTTGAGTCAATTAGGATGTTGCTAGCTTATGCGGCACACAAAGGATTCAAGCTATACAAAATGGATGTCAAATCTACTTTTTTAAACAGAGTAATAAAAGAAGAGGTATACATAAGTCAACCTCCAGGTTTTGAGAGCTTAGAATACCCTCATCATGTATATAAATTAAAAAAGGCCATGTATGGATTAAAATAAGCTCCTAGAGCCTAGTATGAGAGACTATCTTCATACTTAATCTCAAAAGGCTTCAAACAATGTAAAATTGACTCAACTCTCTTCGTAAATACTTTGAACCTAGATATTTTTATAGCTCAAATATATGTAGATGATATAGTATTTGGATCAACAAATTCAAATTTTTTGAAATAATTCATAAACTTAATGGAACAAGAATTCGAAATGAGTCTAGTAGGTGAATTAATTTTTTTTTTAGGTTTACAAATAAAATAAACAAAAGATGGTAACTATATTTATCAAAACAAATATGCAAGAGAGTTGATTAAAATATTTGGAATGAAAAATGCAAAAGAAATAAAAACACCCATAGAAACAAATGTTATATTAAATGATGACAAAGAGGGAAAGTCTGTAGATCTAAAGTACAATAGAAGTATCATAGGTAGTTTGCTATACTCTACTGCAAGTAGACCTGACATTTTATTTGCAATAAGTATGTGTGCTAGATATCAGACCTATGTTAAGGAATCACATTTAACACATGTCAAAAGAATCTTAAGATACATTAAAGGAACAATTAATGTAGGTATGTGGTACCCAAGAACTAATAACTTTGAGTTAGTAGGATACTCTGACTCAGACTATGCTGGGTGTAAACTGGATAGAAAAAATACTAGTGGAGGATGTCAACTCTTAGGATCATGCTTAGTAAGCTGATTAAGTGGGAAGCAACATCATGTTGCTCTTTTCACAACTGAAGTTGAATACATAGCATTAGGTGAATGTGTGGCACAATTATTATGGATGATGCACACACTTAAAGATTTTGAATTAGAATACAAGAAGGTCAAAACATTTGTTGATAACATAAGTTCAATAAAATTAACTAAAAATCCAATTCATCACTCATGTACTAAACATATTGATGTTAAACATCACTTTGTGAGAGATCATGTGGCAAAAGGCAATATTGAACTCAACTATCTTGAGTCCAAGTCTAATCTTGCTGACATCTTCACTAAACCACTCCCATAAGCTGAGTTTAGTATGTTTTGAAGACAATTTGGATTATGCTTAGTAGACTAGGATGCTTTTATTTCATTATTCAAAATATATTTTGTTAAGTAATATTATTTTCTTAAAGGAAAATTAAAAATCAATCTAGCCTAGGTCAATTTAGATTCCATGATCATATAGACCTAGGTAGCCTTTGCATCTCACAAATGCCTAAAATTACTTGTTTGTGTATTGAGCCACGAAGATGGGCGTGAGATGTTAGGACTGCACCCCAGGTTTCAGATGTAAATTCAATGCATCTATACTAACCAACATGGGGTTTTAAAAAGCAAATCAATCACTTCGGTGACTAACTCTAATTCAAAGCTTGATGATAATTCTATATCATTTGAGCTACTGAAGAGTTGAAAATTTACTTTAAGGATAATTTTTAGATGTGTATCTTTAGTATAAAATTATGTATAGGAATTCATGCTTGGATATTTTTTTTTTTATCTCATTTGCATTATTTTAATGTAATTTTGAAAATTTAAAAATTTTAGTTGAAAATTTTTATTTTTTGTTAAGGGGAGTTTCAAAAATTTTGAAAATAAAAATATTAAGAATTTTGAAAAATTAAAAAATATTTTTTAATGAGGAGGAGTTTCAAAATTTTTTAAAATTAAAATATTGATATTTTCAAAAATATTTTTGAGGGGGAGTTTCAAAATTTTTGAAAATTAAGATATTAAGAGTTTTGAAAAACTTTGACTTTTGGATATTTTCATAAATTTGTTCAAAATTTTAAAGATTTTAGAAATTTGATTTAAAAATTTAATCTTTTTTAAAGGATAAGTACTTTTGAAAATTTTGATAAAAGTCATTTTGAAACCCATATATAAAGGGGGAGATCCTATTTTTAAAGAAAATTTTGTTGGATCAAAATGAGCGCTAGAGGGGGGGGGTGAATAGTGCAAAATAATTTTCTCTTTCGTTTGATTAAAGACATGAGTATGCAACAGAAAATAAAAAAGACAATTATTTTTTACTTGGTTCACAGCCTTTCAACTGCTAATTCAAGGCCCTAACGGTCCTAGACCACGAACGGAGGGCAATTCACTAAAATACTCTTCCTCGTTGGAGGTAGGAGTTGATGAATACAAGAAAACGAAAAAGACAAGAGGTAGAGAGACACTTCCTCTCTCCTTGTTACGATAAAGCCTCGAAAATAAATACAATTACAAAGATATTAAACTGAAAACAAAACTAATACCGATGACTTGAGGATTTGGAGTTGGTTTGTCTTCGTCTCGGCGGCGCTTCATCTTCATAGTATCATCGGAGAGTAGTGGCGTCGCGGAGGCAATTTGGAGGCTTTTGAATGATGAAAATGGTGAGAAATGGGCCTTCTTTTATAGCCTTGAGAAACCCTAATCATTGAGATGAAGTTTCATGAGGTGATGCCACCTAGCCCTTGTGAAATGGTGATAAGTTTTGACTCTTTTCGAGGCTGAAATTTGAACATCAGTCGATTGCTCACCCTCATCAGTCGACTGATGAACTCATCAGTGGACTGATACAAGCCATCAGTCGATTGTTGGCTAGGGTTTTCGACTACATTAGAAAGTTAGCTCAAAATGAAACTAAAATAAGTGCTTTCGATGATCACCGACCGTTCAATCTCGACATAGACCTTCCATGGGATGTCTTAGTCGGATCGTTGCTGAAGGATGTCCCCATACAGAGGACACGACCTTACTTATGCTCACTCACACGAGCATACTTCAACCTTTTACCTTAGAAGCTTCGCTTTCGGTCTCCACCAGATTTCTTTGGCTCCCTCCGAAGTCCTCCCGGTGTCGCCCGACCACCATGGTTCCCTCCGGGTGTCACTGACCTTCGACTTAGCTTTGCATTTCTGCACACTTGATTCAGCTCGTGAGATAATGATGTAAACTTAACTTTGTGTCTTTGCCATAATCAAAACACAGGGTCGATTATTTGGTACCCCTGCACCAACAAATTTAACTGCATGAATTTAGGGGGAGTATTAATAAATAATTTTCAAAAATAGAGGTTTCAGAAAACACTGAATTAAGAAGAGAAAATTTCTATAAATGGTTTTCAAAACTTATCTAATTTTGAAAAATCTAAGTCTTTTAAAAGATTAAGTGCTTTTGAAATACTCATGAAGCTTGTAAAGTAAGTGTCATAACCTTTAGCCATTTTGTTTGAAAAGCTTTAATCCTCATCTTTAAGTTGTGGCATTTGGTGTTTGGTATTACTTTTGATGTATGCCAAAGGGGGAGAGAGAAGGTTTAAAGTTAGAAAACTTTAAAGTAAAAAAAGTTTTTCATGCATATGAGCATCTCATGCATTTAAATGGTATACATTTTTAGCTCAATGCATTCCTGATATATGTTAAATTTCAATATTGCAAATTGATTCTCCTAACTTTAACTGATGGATAATACATCAAAAAGGGAGAGATTATTGGTACAGAGAGCACCACTCCTTAGTTTTGATGTATGAACCATAGTTAAAGTTAGGAATTACTTGTAGTTTGATATATGTGTTAAGTGTGCAAACTTAATAGAAAGTCCTAGTAGGTTAGGCAGATCGGATACTAGGCAAAGTATGGAAAGTCCTAGTAGGTCTTGTTGATTGGATACTAGGCAGAAGACTTGACAGATTAGGACTGGACACTAGGCAGGAATTCTAGGTGGATTAGGAGATTGGACATCTGGCATGAAGATCGATTGGGTCAGGAGATCGAACAATCGACATGAAGTCTAGCTAGGTCAGGGAGACCGGACAGCTGGCAGGAAGCCATGGTGGGTCAGATTGGATGTTAAGTATGGTAAGTCCGGTAGAGTAGTTGGCAGGTGAGCCTCGAGTGAAGAGGTGAGGTCGAGTCCTCTGTTGGGGGACAAAGCTAGGCATCAATTCGACGGATAGTCCACATGGGACTGAGAAGTCGAGATCAATCAGTATTACTATTGCTTTTGTATTTTATACTTGTTGCTTTTGCTAATCTCGTTTTGTAGGGAAAAGTCGACTGAATGGATTCCAGTCGACTGAGTATGGTTCAGTCGACTGGATACACAGTTGGCAAGATTAGTTGGTGATCGGTCGAAGATCTGACAGCTTAGATGGAAAGAGTTCCAGTCGACTGGGGAGGTCCAGTCGATTGGAAGGGAAAACTTCCCGATGCGAAGTTAGGTGACCTGGAGTCGACTGGAAAAGGTCCAGTCGACTGGGAAGGCTAAAGTACCATATCGATGGGTTAATGTGGAGTCGATTGGAACTGGCCTATAAAAGAAATGCATGACTAGCTTCGAATACAACTTATATACTATGTCCAAGTGTTGTTTCAAGTGTTTGTCGTCCGCAGAAGCTACATCCCACTGCAACGATGCAACTCCGACACTCTGTACCCTAATTCAATTGCTACTAAAGTGTCAGTATATTCTATTTGTTTTTATTTCATTTTATGTACTTCATTTCAAAGATAAGTTAGTGTGTTACCTATCTCTTAATTATTGTAAAAAAGCGAATCTCTCCGAAGCCAAAAGTTCTCAAGTTAAAGGGCCTTATAGTGCATTGCACATCGAGGTAGCTCTCGGAGAGCTACAGGCCTTAGAGTAGCAACCCGACTAGGGTTGTGAACCAAGTAAATAATTTGTCTTCTTATTTTATTTATTTCCGCTGCATACTCTTTGTTTCATAAAATAATAAGTTTTAAATTCTAAAAAGAAAATTTATAACCTTCGAGATTCACCCCCTATCTCGGAACATTACAATCCTACATTTTGTTTGCAATTCAACTGATTAGTTTAGATCGGATACTTTTAAGTGGATAAAGAAGCTATGAAAATTAAATCTTAGCTACTCAAGTCTGAATCTAAAATTTTATGGATATATACAATTTTACAGATGATTTGATAGTTGGTGTATGAGATTGTTCTGTAGGTGATTTGGGATATGGATTTGTGTTACGATGTGATTAGGTAAATCCAATGGATAAGATAGCAATTGGTAAATGATAGAATTCAATATAATTTATATTCTATATTTCAGGACTTTGATATGATATTTGTTGTGAATTTAGAGATGTTGGATAGTCTATATGTCAGGTGGGTAGTTCTACCTTTGTTTTCTATAAAGTATTGATCTTAGTGCATGAACCCTGATATTGTTATCTTGACTCCACTCTTTGTCATACTGAAGTTTGATACTTAGCCTCTTGAACTTTGAGATTACTCTTTTTTTTATCTATACAGTCTTGTTTATCTCTATTGATCATTGTAGTTATTATACTTGTTTATACCATCATGTTATATTCTTAGTTCCAGTGATGGTGATATTTGTGGACATGATTGTCATATTGCATTTCATTGCATTATGCATTACTTCTGTCGGCCATGACTCCCATGTGTGGTTAAGTGGTTCCCAGTGGAGGTATATATGTGGATTAAATATTTATGCGGACATAGTTATCATATTGTATTTCATTGAATTATGCATGCTCCTGTCGACTATGACTCCTATGTGTGGTTGAGCAGGTTGTCAATGGAGGTATACTTAAGGACGGGAGGTCCTCACACTGTTTTTTTCTGTCGACTATTGCTCCCTTGTGAGGTAGAGCACGTTGTTAGGGAGTCTACAGGCATAGATGATTCATCATCGCATAGTACACTAATTACTGAGAGGGTCGATTGTGTAGACATACTCATGGTGTGTGACATCATATCATGTGTCTCTGGGTGATAGTTATCTCCCGTGTAGGGTCGAGAGTGTTGCTAGAGATTTGGATATGTTGATACATATCGACCTGCCTGCTTAGTCACTCGATGGTAGTGATAGTTGGAGCCTCATGAAGGATGATATAGCTAGATAGCTACTATTTGGATCTGACCACTCGACCACTCAGTATAGAAGTGGTAGCTTGAGTGTATGTAGTTGTTATGTCTTTCTCACCCGACCACATTGCAATGGTGGTAGTAGGTGTTGTGTGTAGATAGTAACCATACATGGGCATGCCTTGGATATATGCTTATGTATGCTTGTGTGTATGTTTGTTACATGTTATCATTTGTCTGTTCATGTTCCATTTGGTCGGACTTCCATTTGGGTTTTTCTTTACCTTTTCAGATTTATCATAGTTATATCTTTTATATGTGGTAAGTCATACTGATATGCATTATGTTGAGTTTTAAAACTCATATTGTGATAGTCTTCCGCTGTATATAACAACAGTGGAAGACTATCAGACTATCACAATATGAATTATACACACAAGAATATTACCCTACACAACTCATCCATGAGCACCTCCATTATCCATCATTCGATCCTCTAGGGTTCAAGGATTGAGCTATAGTGCTCACCCAACCGGACGGTGGATAATCATGGCACTCACAGGTGCTCATGGATGAGTTGTGTAGGGGATCTTTCTTCTATATATATACACACATATATATCTTGGTTGTGGCAAAATAACCTTGTATCAGTTGTATCTTATATTGTTACAAGGGGATACCATTCGGTGGCCGAAAAAGGTATACCTCCGGTGCGTGACAATTTTATTAGTATTAGAGCCATGATTGCGAAGTCCATGCATGAGTTTTTCTATCATGTTTTGGGCCTCGAGATTTGTTATTCGATTTTAGTTTTATGACATGGGACTGGCAGTAACATGATCTCCAAGCATTAGGAAGTAAGATTTCATAATGTATTATGTCATGTGAATATATACTTATATTAAATTGTTATCAGGTATTGTCGGGCATTAATATGGCCCCTGTACACACTTATGGTAAGGATCATCCATCGAAATGACCCATTAAGTCTGTTGGACCTGAGTAAACTGAGGATGAGGCTGATGGATGAGGCCAGACTCACCACTACCCCATGGGAGGTCAGGAATTTCAGGACCAGGTAATACAACTGGCAGTACCAATATCTGCAGCTTCTAGTTGGGTTATGGACAAAGTGTGTATACCTTTGTTGGTGCATTTAGTTAAAAATCGATTCACTTTATTCCATGGGGAATTTGATCCATGGGTTGCTCATGCTTGGTTGGATAATCTAGAAGGCACTTTTGAGTATATGACCTGGACATACACAGAAAAGGTGGGTTCAGCTGCATATCATCTTCGAGATCAGGCTATTACCTGGTGAAAGATGCAGAAGACGATAGTTGAAGAGCAAGATATCTCTTGGTCATTATTCTAGGACATTTTTGAGAGATAGAATTTTCTTCATCGTTCTTTATGGCACGTCATCAGGAATTCTTGAGCCTCCAGCGGGGCGACTGATCAATTATGGAATACAATGCAGAATTCACTAGATTAGCAGAGTTCTATCCCCATCTTGTGGTTCAAGATGGAGATAGGATATTTCAGTTTACCCAGGGACTTGCTTCATATATCTGAGTCAGGATGTCTAGATCTTCCATCAGTACCTATAGAGATCCTCTAGATCGATCTATATTTATAGAGATGATTTATCAGCAAGTGGCCCAGAAAAAAGAGTCAGAAAAGTAACTTTCCTAAAGTAACTCTAGGAATCAGAACCCACCAAATGTTGGTCAGAAGGGATAGGACCAGAAGTCAAGCCCTTGGGATTCTACTAGAGAGTCTTCTAGATCTCAAAAGAGAAGTCGGTCACATACAGGGTATTCCAGTGGCTCATAGCAACCGAGGCACGATTAGGTGTCTTTTTTGTGGATCCAAAAGTTATACATATCCGGAGTATCCATTGGAATAGTCTATATATTTTTATTGCAAGCTAATAGGACACATGAGTCGTGAGTGTACGCTGAGGGGATAGTTGGAGTCTCCATATACTTTCGATCAGGGGAAACGAGCTGCTCAGCAACACCATCAGAAGTCATCATAGAGGACTCAGACGTCTAGACAACAACCACCATTACCTCCTCAGGTGAAGTTATACCATTTACAGAAGAGGGAGTGTATAACGATGCGAACAGTTATTCAGTATCCTACAGCTCCGGGGGCATACTACCCAGTGGTTATGGCACAACAGTATTTATCGGTAGGCTTTCAGGTATACATGTTGTCTTCACAATAGATTTAACAATTGGAATCAGTACCTCAGAGAAAGATTTAGCCAGAGTGGAGGCACTCTACCGCTCATTCGGGGACACAACCACCTAGTACGGAGGTTGGATGTGTTTATGCTATTACTAGAGAAGAGGCACAGCAGGCCGAAGGATCAGCCATTTGAGTTATGATTACAATTTATTCTATATATGTTGATACTCTGATTGATACTAGTAGTTCACAATCATTCATATTTAGAATATTTTTGGGTAAGGTTGGGAAAATTCCTACATATTGATTGTGTGGATTAGCAGTATCTCTATATTCAGAAGAGGTACTGACTACTCACCAAGAGATCAAGGGATATCCATTGGACTTTAATGGTTATATCCTTATTGTGCATCTTTAAGTATTAGAAATGGTGGAATTTGACATTATTCTTGGTATGAATGAGTTGGCTGTAGGGTCTATGACATCGCACTAGAGAGGGGGGAGGGTGAATAGCAATTTCAATTTCACTCGTTCGTATGCTCGTCTACAAAGCTCGTTAATGTGCAGTGGAATATACAACAACAGAAATGCACAACAAGAATAAAAACAAGCACACACACAATAAGAGTATTTTAAATGGTTTGAAGCTAGGGTTCCTACTCCATGAGGCAAACACTAATTAAGCTCTAGTGATGCACACCACAACTATCAAACTTCTCCTTCTCGGTATGACACTGGAGGTGGAGAAACCTCTTACAATATATTTACAATAATAAACAATAAACTACAATAAAAAACAAGAAGCAAATACAATACTATGTAAAGAAAATTTTACAAGAAGAACTTTAGATTGTTTGCTTGTTGATTGCTTTGGATCACTCTTGAATGTTGGAATGCAACAACACTTCCCCTTCTAAATCACCCCAAAAATTGCTTGCAAAATCCTCTCCATGATGCTCCTTTTATAACATATATCAGGCTAATTTCGTGCCTAGCAATCGACTACCAAAAGGCACCAGTTGACTGCTAGTCTATATGTTGTCTCACAACGACTCCATCCATACTGGAATTGGCCTAATGAATACATCAGTAGTTGATTGCTCTTACCAATAGTTGACTTTCGCACCACCAGTCAACTACCAGAGCTTCTGTGCTCTGACAACTCGTGATTAGTAGACTGCCCATTCATGGTAGTCGACTACTCAAGGTCAGTCGACTGCCCATACATGACAGTTGACTGCCACAACCTCAGTTGAGTAGTCGAACCTCAGTCGACTCCTTAACCAGTTGACTGGTCATATTTCCAATCAACTGCTTTGAGCTTACTAGGCTCTCGAGTGCTGAACACTTAACCATCGACTAACCCAATGTCCCAGTCTACTGATAAACCTCAACTATGAGATTAACCCAAGTAAGATCCCCTCATACTTGATTGACCACCCTTTGCCTAGACCTAGTCCTTCTAGCCACCTCTAGCAGCCTCACACCTCTTGGATCCCTCGAGTCCATGACTCTTCATCTTTCGCATTAGCCTTCAGGTGCTTCCATCGTCTATGTCATGCTAATCAGGTCCTTTGCCAAGGTTCATTTGGACTTATGCTGCCAAGACTACATGCTTAGACTTTACACTACAAAAATCTAATCCTCAGACTTTCTTGCCAAGATCCATTTGGACATACACCACCAAGACTACATGCTTTGATTTTATGCTGCCAAACCTTCACACTCAAACTTTCCCTTTGCTAAGTACACATGACTTGGACCTTCAATTTCCAAGTACCCATGACTTGGACTTTTCAATTGCCAAGACCATGCTTGGACTTTCCATGCCAAGACCATTCTTGGACTTTCCATGCCAAGATCCAAACTTGAACTTCCCCTCGAGTCCCACTCGAGTCTAGCCAAACTTGACTTGAAGTATGATTGCTCCAACAATCTCTCTCAAATAATCTCCCCCATATGACTTTGGATATCCCAATCATCCACTAGTAATATGGTAAACATATGGTCAAACCATATCCAACTGTATTGACAAATATCAAAAACTACTCGAGTCCCACTTGAGTTTGGTCAACATTGATTTGGAGCTTATTGCACGAACAAGAAGGTGAAATTATTGGATTGAGCCTAGTTTTCTTTAGTATTTAGCTTTAGCATTTTCCAGTAGTTTTCCTTTTCAGTTATTTTCTTAGCATTTGTTTTCTTAATTTTATTGTCGGGATATTCCTATTTTCATTTGTTTTATGCATAGGTGTACAAGATCTGAGAATTTTCTTTCACTTGATCCAGAGATAGATAGGACTTTCCATCGTAGGTAGGCACAACCAAGAGAGATGGAAGAAAATGGTGCACCTTTGGCAAACGTAGGAAACCATCCCTTGCGAGACTATGCCACTCCGAGCACTAGAGGATTCAGATTGAGCATTGTTGGACCAACTATAATAGCAAATAATTTTGAACTTAAACCAACATTGATCCATATGGTTCAGTAGAATCAATTTCGGGGTACAACTATTGAATATCCTAACTTGTACATCGAGATGTTTCTAGAGATTTGTTCCACCCTAAAGTTCAATGGACTACCTAAAGATGCTATCATGTTCAATTAAGGACAAGGCGAAGATATGGCTACATTCATTACCATTAGGGAGCATCACGAATTGGGAGCAGTGTGTTGTAGTTTCTAAATAAATTTTTCTATCCAAGCAAGACAACTCATATGTTCCATTTGATCACCAACTTCAGGCAGAAGGAGGTGGAGTCTTTGTTTAAAGCCTGGGATCAGTTCAAAAGCTTACTCCATCAGTGCACCATCATGGACTTGAGAGGTGGATAGTGATTCACACGTTCTACAATAGAATCATATATGCCATGAAGGTATCCTTGGACTTTGCTACAGGAGAAGCTCTGATGAAAAAGACAATCGAGGAAGCTAAATAACTGATTGAGGAAGTGGCACAAAATCACCACAAATGGGTTTCTGAACGTAGTCATCCCACGCCAGCATCAGGAAGATACTCCATCAATTCCATAGATCACTTAGCAGCTAGGATGGATGCGCTTAATAAGAGGTTTGATTCTTTTAATACGAATACTATATATGTTGCTAACTCTTTGTGTGCAAGTTGTGGAATGACAAGGCATTTTGAGGAATATTGTTCTAGGGAGCCAAATAACCCAGGAGGCCAATTGGAGCAAGTTAATGCAATTAGCGATTTTAATTAGAGATCTGACAACCCGTACTCCAACACTTATATGTTACTGAAAGCCCTAGAGCCAATCATGTGATGATTGTTGTATGGACTTTATTGTATCATATTCCTATTTATAAAGGAATGGTTATTATATTTACTTGTATTGGTGCCGAATAACTAAGTATAATAATGTCCTTGAGTAGCAGGTTCTTATCTATATCAATCGATTGGTTGAATCGATAATGAGATGATAAAGAGAACACTACTCTTAATCATTCCTAGTCAAGTATTAACATTCAGGGACAATGTTAATGCGTAGAAACTAGCATGTAGGTCAACACGATGACTTGATCTCACAAGTCATGGATATGAGATATCAAGTTGACACATGGGTATGCATTGGAGAATGTATACAGAATGATCCGCCATGAAAAAGTATCATTGATCGTTATATGAGTGTCATATACTTTCTCATGTGGCTATTAGTATGACTATTAGTCCTTAGACCTGAAGTCACCATGGTTCCCTACATAAGGAGTTGCATACTTTGGCTTCGTCAAATGTCACCCGTAAATGGGTGGACTATAAAGGCAATTACTGAGTATGTAGCAAATTATGCGGAGGGATGTGAGTGATGTAGATGGGATCTATCCCTCCTATATGACGGGAGTGACATCGTTATTCTTGATAGAGTGAGACCACGAAGTGCATGGCTATGCCCAAATGAGTCAATATGAGATATTGAGCCTATTTGATTAGAGTGAGTCTACTTGGAGTTCAAGATATAGATTGTACCGAGGATGATACGGTCTATGCCTCAATTGGTCAATCTAGATGTCAAAGATAGGGGGACATTGTCACATATTATGAGAGTCACAATTAGTAGTCACAAAGGTGATGTTAGAGCTCAACATTCTTGTAACTTGGGTAGCAATGATATGTTGCTAGATACCGCTCATTGCTTATGTTCCTAAATCAGTTTAGGGACATTGCCAACGTTACAAGAACTTATAGGGTCACACACAAAGGGCAATTAGGTGGAGATTAGGTTCATATGATGAACCAAATTGGATTAAGAGTAATCCAAATTAGACTAATTGAGTTAGACTCAAGTTGATTCAAATGTTGAATAAGTCTAATTTAGATTTAATTCATTTAGTAAATTTAAATTAATGAATAGAGATTCATTAAATCAAATTGACTTGAATCAAGTGGTTAGATTTGATCAACCATGGGAGATAAGAGGTCAAGTTTGACTTGACTTGAGAGGGAAGATGAATGGTCAATTTTGACTTGACCAATTGTCATGTCATGGTGACATGGCATGGGGGCCGGCCAATGTGATGCTCCACATCATCATGGACCTATCATGTGGTGCCACCTCATGAGGGAGACAAAGATCCATTGGCTCTTGGAGTTACATGCATGCATGTAACCCCCCAAGAATATAGTGGCCGACCACTTCATTTTGAATTAGATGTGAATTGATTTGTGTGGTAACTCTATCTTCTTCCTCCTTGGATTACTCTCTCAAGCTCTCCCAATCTTCATCTTGGCCGAACCATCCAAAGGGTGCTAGCACACTCAAGGTTGTGTTTTCTCCACCAATTGCTTGTGTGGATACCAATAGAGGAGTGTGCACTTGACACTCTCGAGTTCCGGCGAAGCTTTTGGACGAGCGGGATAAGCGAAGGGCATCGCTTCAAGGGTAATGCTCTCACCTTCTAGATCTAAGGTAGATCTAGGTTTACTTAAGAACATACATATTTTATTTTAATATATCTTCGCACGGATCTGTGGCCAGACTTCCGGGGTTTCCGCAACGCAAAAAGCGGTTTTTGCGGCTCGAAAAGTCCAACAGTGATATCAGAGCCACGTGCAAAGCATGTATGTGTTTAGTTTTTGTAGTTGTTGTATTAGATATAAAAATTACAGATTTTTATGTTTCTGTAAATTTCCTATTTTTATAGAATTTTTGGGTATTTTTCTCGAAGAGTCGAAGCAACGAGTGTTGGGACACTTGTAGGCTTCAACCATCGAGAAAAACTCTCAGAAACGGCGAGTTCTCGCTTTAGGTTTTTGGGATAGCGACATAAGTCGCTGTAAGATCATAGTTGGGACACTCACAAAGTTTATTTTGTGAGTAGGGGTGCTGCCCCAATCCTCGAAAGGGGCCTTGTCCCGCGATCACGCTCGGAAACCGCTTAGCGGGACTGTTACGGAGAGGTGACTCATAAAATTGAAAAAAATAGGAAAAATTATAGAAATTTTCTGTAAAAATATATAATTTAGAATTATGTATAATTCTGTGATGGTCATGGCCCAAGAACCATAATATGATTGAATGATGATGTGTTGTAATTCATAATACGGCCTGCATGTCATTTTTGTGGTTGTGCGTGTTGTATAGGGTATGCGACCTGCGCGTCGTATCTCTTCTTTTGAAATTCAAGTTGTAAATAGTTTTAGACTCGAATGTAACTCGAGTTTCATATTTGTAATGTACAAAATGGAGCGGTGGAAAGTCCACTTGTAGACAAAGTTACAAGAAGAGTGTCGACAACATATGGCGGTCAAAGGAAGCGCTTGGAGAAGCCGCTAGCCCTAGGTTGACCGTTAGATCTTCTCATTGGCTTGAGAAGATCATAGTAGGGCCATGACCACATCACAGTTAATTATATATATATATGTTGATATATATATATTTGATTTTGCTTGTATGTATGTGATGGATGCTAGTAGAATAATGCTTGTATGTATATGATGCATGCTAGAATAATGCTTGTATGTATGTGATGCATGCTAGTAAAGAATAATAAAGGCCTCAATCGATGATATGTTGGGGATCGAATGGTCGGATAGAGGGGGGTGAATAGCCCTCAATCGATGGATGTCGAATTTTGCTCGTCTACAAAACGTTAGCGCAAGCGGAATATGCAAATATAAATAAAGACAAAGCAAAAGATAAACAAACAATACAAACACCGAGATGTAACGTGGTTCACGGCTATGCCGCTAATCCACGGTCTGATTCGTCCACGGTGAATCACTCCGCAATCTATCCACTAGATCTCTCCTTTGCACAAAGCTAGGTGGAGGTAACCACTTTACAATCTCTCTTCTTACAATAGAATGGAAATAAAGCAAGTAAGAAGAGTGGAAAAACCCTTAGAGCACTTTGGGAGCAAATTGGAGCATGAACATTAGCCTCCCAAAGCCCCATCCCATTCCTCTTTATAGAGGAAGAGGGTTTCTTCCCGTTGACACAGGAGCAGTCGACTGATGTCCCAATCAGTCGACTGGTCCTGTAGTCGTTGCCCAATAACGGCCGCTTTCCACGTTGGATTTCATCCAACATGATTGCATCACCGATCGATGGCACCCATCGATCGATGTCAATCGGCCGAGTGCTCAACGAGGTCTGTCATCAATCGACCGTCGCCCCTTAGAAGTCGATCGATGTCGCGGAATGATCGCTAGTCCATGGCCGATCGCTTGGGCCAAATGCCCATGAGTCGACACCATCGAACCTAATCGATTAGCAATAACGCCATTCCATGGCAGTCGACTGGTGTCGAGAAATCTCATCCGACACTTAGCCAAATGGCCAAGTTTCACCTAAGAGCTACCCCTTCCCGGGTTACATTCGCTCACTCTCATTCCTCGGAGTCCCTCGCCTTTGAAGTTCTCTTCATTTGCGGCCACGTCCCTCGGCAGCATCAGGCGCACGACTCTGCAATGCTCCTTCACGTCTCTTGCCTCGAAGTCTACTTCCTCCAGCTTCACTCCAAGCTCCTCGTCTGGCGGTCCCTCGGATGCTCCAAGCGCACGGCTTCCGCAAAGCTATCCTTCACCGACTCAAGGACCGAGTCATGAGATGTGAAACTCGCCACAGCTCCATGTGAGAATTTCTAAGTTCTGCACAACATCAACGCACATATCAAATCAACATAACAAACTAACTTAAACCCTTTGCCACACACATCAAAACCTAATCATGGCAAGAGATTGCCCTAACAATCTCCCCCTTTTTGATGTGTGGCAATCCGTTTAAGTTAAGTAAAAACATTTGATAAAAATTTCTAAGGTAAGAAATCATGATATAGCAACATGCAACTCCCCCTTAATCCATGAAACTCTCTCTCCCTCTATCATAATTTACTTAAACATAATCATTTCTCCCCCTTTGACACCATCAAAAAGATTAACACTAAGTTATAAACTCATGGCATCAAGTATAATAGAAGGAAAATACCAAAAATTAGTCTAAAACCTGAATTTGACCTTAACTAGTCTGATTTTCAGGCCACCAGTCGACTGGTTCAGACTACCAGTCGACTGGCACGTGAATTTCAGAACTTTCTGATTTTCGGACCGAATTTCAGAAATGCATTAAAAATTCTAGAAAATTTGAAAAATCATGAAATTTAGGGAACATATTTCTTGTAAGATTCTTTATCAGTGAAAAATAGGTCTTCATGAAAAATCATTATATTTTCACGTATTTGCCAAAAATCCAAAAGCTTTAAAAACCACTAGGTTTTTGATCATTCTAGTATCAAGTTTAACACCTAGTTTTGCATCCAATTGTTTCAAAACATGAATACATAGATTTTAAAGTAAGAAATTGTTTTGAAAACATATGAAATATCCAACCATGATCTTTGGGCAATATATCTAAGAATTAAACATAAGCTTTCCCCATGATTGGTCTATTATTGCTATTTTGATACTTTAAATGACCATCTAAATGTCATAGGCATTAGTGGACATTTGTATCATCCTAACATCTCACTCATGCTAAGTTTTCAATCAAGGTAGCCTATTGTGATTGTGGGATGTATCCTAGAGGGTATTTGTATACACTTAACCATTTATATTCATGCCATTCTATCAAGGTTAAGTATCAACCTAACAATCCTCATGATCATAAAGGCATATATCAATTAATTCTACATTATAATCATGCATTAGGTATTATATCATGATTATAAACAAAGTATCACCTAAAGCATGATCTACACCTATTTCTCATGATTATGTGCCAAATATCAAAATCATAAATCATGATTGCAAACATACATAGCAATTACATTAATCATCATGATTTAAGCATTATTAACTATTTATAGGCACGTTATCATCACCTAACACTATTTCAAAAATGTGTCCCAACATCCTAAGTCAACCAAAGATATGATATAGGTCAAGTCCATATGGTTGACTATCCTAGGTTTTTTCTAACCCTTAAGGATGGATTTTGGAACCCAATACAAATTCTTTCCTATAGGGTTCACAAGATTCTCCTTGGGGATCCATTTCCTAGCAATTGTCTTTTTCTTATCTTGACCCCTAGCAATTAGACATTTGTAGGTCTTTTCATTTTTCTTTTCTTTATATCCAAGGCCTTTTTTATTAAAGCTAGCTCTTTGGCTCCCAATTATCATGTTCAATGTATTTGAGCTAATAGTGAATTTTTCTAGGGCTTTGGTTAAATAATCTACCTTTTCCCTTAAAGCCCTATTTTCATCCATACATGCATCACTAACATTAAATGACATATAGTTATCATGTGAGCATGCATCATTTAAGCTAGAAGAAATATTGTCATCATTTAAGCATGCTTTTTCTAGTTTATTTTTAAGTCCTTAATTTGCTCAAGCATGCTCTTATTTTTCTTCTTAGCTCTAAATAAATCCCTAGTTAAGCTAGAAACCATGGAAACTATTTTCTTGGGAGTTAGATTTGTTACCATAGCTTCCATGTCTTCTTCTTCTTCGGATGAGGAGGATTTAGAGGAGGCTCCCCCTTCACTTGAGCTCTCTCCACTTGAGCTTGATTCTTCATTTTCGGTGGAGGAGCAATCCAAGTCGTCGAAGGCCATCAATGCAAGGTTGGAGTAGACTTGTTCTTCTTCTAATGATGAGCATGAGGAAGCAAGGTCATCCCATGTCTTTGCTTTGAGAGCCATGGCCTTTCCTTTTTCCTTGGCCTTCTTTTCCTCTTCCTTCTTTTTACTCCCCTTTTTCTTCTTCTTTTTTTCTTTCTTCTTGCTCTTGATTAGGAGGGGACAATTATCCCTTATATGTCCCTCTCCCTGGCAGTTGTAACAAATCACCTTTCCTCTTGGTCTTCTCTTCCTATCATTAGATTTATTAAATTGAAAACCTTTTAAAGCACGTCTTACCCTCCTTACCATATATGCTTCTTCCGTGCTATCCATGGAGGAGGATGAGGATGCTTCATCATCGGAGGAGGAGGGGATTTCCATCTTCTTCTTCCCCTTGTTGGCCATCAAGGCTACTCCTCTTGAAGTTTGAAACTTTGGCTCTTCTTGTATTCCTTCAAGCCTTGTTACGTGGAGCTCCATTGTTGAGAAGAACTCCTCCAAGGTACTTACTTCCAAGTTCTTGGAGATGTAAAACGAATCCACCATGGAGCTCCATCTTGAGGACCGGGGAAAAGCATCTATGGCCTTCATTACCATATCCCGGTTGGAGAGCTTTTCTCCTACACTTGTTAGTCCAATTAAAATTTCTTTAAATCTAGAATGCAAAGAAGTTACCTTTTCTCCCTTTTCTAATTTTATGTTGGATAGTTGGGAGCAGAGAAGGTCTCTCCTTGCAAGTTTGGCTTCCGAGGTGCCTTCATGAAGCTCCACTAGCTTTTCCCACATTTCCTTTGCACTAGAACACTCCCCTATCCTATTTACTTCTTGTTGAGGGAGCACATTGTAGAGGTGCTGCTTGGCCTTTGAATTTGCCAAATACTCCTCTCTTTGTCTTTTGCTCCATCTCGATTTTTCCAATGGCTCCCCATCTTCATTACTAGGCAACTCGAAACCATTTTCCATTATTAAAAGGATTTCAAAGTCGGTTTCGAAGAATACCTCCATTCACTTCTTCCACCAAGCGAATTCTCCTTCGAACTTTGGTGGGTGAATGTTGGAGCTGGCCATTTTGTAATGCTCTCACGGCGGTTAGTCCTTGAAGAGCGTCCTCGGCTCTGAAACCACTTGTTGGGGATCGAACGGTTGGCTAGAGGGGGGTGAATAGCCCTCAATCGATGGATGTTGGATTTTGCTCGTCTACAAAACGTTAGCGCAAGCGGAATATGCAAATATAAATAAAGACAAAGCAAAAGATAAAAAAACAATACAAACACCGAGATGTAACGTGGTTCACGGCTACGCCGCTAATCCACGGTCCGATTCGTCCATGGTGAATCACTCCGCAATCTATCCACTAGATCTCTCCTTTGCATAAAGCTAGGTGGAGGTAACCTCTTTACAATCTCTCTTCTTACAATAGAATGGAAATAAAGCAAGTAAGAAGAGTGGAAAAACCCTTAGAGCACTTTGGGAGCAAATTGGAGCATGAACATTAGCCTCCCAAAGCCCCATCCCATTCCTCTTTATAGAGGAAGATGGTTTCTTCCCCTTGACACAGGAGCAGTCGACTGATGTCCCAATCAGTCGACTGGTCTTGTAGTCGTTTCCCAATAACGACCGCTTTCCATATTGGATTTCATCCAACGGTACTAGCATCAGTCGACTGATGGAACCCATCAGTTGACTGATGTCAATCAGTCGAGTGCTCAACGAGGTCGACTCCATTCGTTTCGTGAAGTGCCATCGCGATCGCCATCCCTTGGCGATCGATGTCGATAAAGAATGAGTGCCACCCATGGTAGTCGAACGCTGGGCCAAATGCCCATGAGTCGACACCACCGAACCCAATCGACTTAGAGGCCGATCGCCATTCCATGGCAATGATCGTGTCGAGAAATCCCATCCGACACTTAGCCAAATGGCCAAGTTTCACCTAAGAGCTACCCCT
Source organism: Wurfbainia villosa (assembly GCA_025175895.1). NCBI lineage: Eukaryota > Viridiplantae > Streptophyta > Magnoliopsida > Zingiberales > Zingiberaceae > Wurfbainia > Wurfbainia villosa. Next base: position 12,802,925 of record CM045987.1, read on the forward strand.
TCCCAAGTTACATTTGCTCACTCTCATTCCTCGAAGTCCCTCGCCTTTGAAGTTCTCTTTATTCATGGCCACATCCCTCGGCAGCATCAGGCGCACGGCTCTGCAATGGTCCTTCGCGTCTCTTGCCTCGAAGTCTACTTCCTCCGGCTTCACTCCAAGATCCTCGTCCGGCGGTCCCTCGGATGCTCCAAGCGCACGGCTTCCGCAAAGCTATCCTTCACCGACTCAAGGACCGAGTAATGAGATGTGAAACTCGCCACGGCTCCATGTGCGAATTACTAAGTCCTGCACGACTTCAACGCACATATCAAATCAACATAACAAACTAACTTAAACCCTTTACTACACACATCAAAACCTAATCATGGCAAGAGATTGCCCTAACATGATACATATTACGATTAGATTAGATCTTAATCGAATCAACTCGTAAATGTCTACCAAGTCCTTGATACCCATCACTACCTCTATCATTTGTAGTTGTTGAATCTGCCAAAGCAGAGCAACGCATATTATCTTGGTAGAGTGCGGAGGGACAATCTTGGTCCCGCCTATCATTGCTTGGGTTAGAGTAAGCTCAATTAGATTTAGTGAAACTAGTTAACTCAATTGAATCGAGTAGAACTATAGGCATATTCCAACCGTTGGAAAGATAGGATAAGATCGCATTTACACTAAATCTTGAGCGATTTAGCCAAAGATAAGTCAAGGTCTTTTGTAAATGTGGGTCTTGATCCTATAAACAAGAGTTGCATAGAGATGTAATCGGTAATGTATTACCCACCGATCGTACTAAGTCTTGGGCGATTTAGCCAAAGCTAACTCAAGGCTTAGTATGATGTGGATCTTGTCCCGCAGGAATTATAGTTAGTTTGTATGAATCTAGTAATGTGGTTTGACCACATAAATAACACGATTCTACAAAATTCCTATAATCCAGTGGGAGCATCATTTGATTAAAGGCCTAATTAAATGATAAAAGGAATATGATATTAATTCTCTATATTGTATGTTGTAGATTACTATTTCGATAAACACGAACACTCTCTCTCTGCATTCTGTCCTTGAGAAGGACAAGCTCAATGGAGCAAATTTCTTGGACTAGTACAAGAACTTGAGAATCGTTCTCACCCAAGAAAGAAAACTGTACGTCCTGGAGCAGCCCATTCCAGAGGCACCTTCTACCACTGCCTCACGAGCTGACAAAGATACTTACAAGAAGCATCAAGATGATACATTAGATGTGTCATGACTAATGCTCATGACCATGAACTCTGAGCTTCAGAAGCAACACGAGTACATGAATGTGTAGGGATGTATACTGAAAAGTCTATCTTTTGTATGAACATCTTTAATTTGAAATAAAAATCACATGATAATTGTTTGCATTTTTATGGTTATGCAATATTGTCTAATATATTACATCGTAGATAACATGGTGTGTGGTGTCACACAAGAGATCATGTTATCGGCTCCTTGTAAAGTATAAGTAAAGGCTCACGACCGAGATGACTTTGGACAAACCATCGGAATGGTTGTAGTGTGATTTGGTATTGGTTTGTCTTGACCATAGAATCACACTAGTGCACTTTGTGTGTATTGAGTAGGACCGACTTAGAGGTGATTCGATTTATTACTAACAACATAATCGAATCGGACCTCAGATATTATTTTGTACATACTCTTAATCTCAATATAATAACGGGCACATATACTTAGTATTCATCTCTTTGATTTACCAATGGGCGAGATTTATAGATTAAATCGATAGGCTCCGTAAGTTGGGAAATGATATTATTTATATAGTGTGCCATTGATTATAGGAGGAAACCGTGTCCTATATATTAGGATGATGATGTCCCCTTGAGGAGCTCATAAGGTTCATCATGTAAACCCTTCAGGTGGACTTGGTCCGGCATGATGAAAAGGTTGAGTGGTACTACTCATCGAGTTAGATGTTGATTAATTAATGGTCAGTAAATTAATTAATCAACGGATATTCGAGATCTTAAACACGGGGAGAAAATGTACAAATAATATATGGAGCCCATATTAATTTATGGGGGTTGGTGAGGTAGATCAATGATAATCCTCTAGTGGAATGGATAATCATTAATGGAACGGACTTTATGTGGGCTTGATCCATGGGTGGCCAAGATCCAACTCCTCCTCATGGTCTCTATTGTAGCTTATTAACACCTCATGAAGCTTAGATCAAATGGATGAAAATAAAACTCTAGATCCAAAGGTAGAGATTAAATCTCTAGATCCGACGGTTTAGATTAATCCTCTAGATCCGACGGTTGAGATTAAATCTCTAGAACCAATGGTGGAGATTAAATCAAGCCATAAGCCTAACTCTATAAATATAGGCTTGAGGGTGGGCAGCAAGAAAGGAATTAGAGGAAAGGGGGCTAGGGTTTTGGGCGGCAAGAGCAAGGGAGGCTTAGGGTTTTGGGTGGCCACAATTAAGGAAAGATGTTTTTTCTTCTTCTTCTTCCTTAGGTGGCCGGCACCCTTCCTTCTTCTTCTCTCCATGGTTTGGCCGGTGCCCAACCTTCTCCCCTTCATCTATGGCTTATGATGGATGGCATTAGGGTTGCTTACCTTGGGCAGCAAGAATTCCTAGTTGGGGTAGGATTAGGAGTGGGCGGCTAGGGTTAGGGTTTGGGTGTTGGTTGTGGGAGGCAACATGAGGAGAAAGGCTTTTCTTCTTCTTTCATGGTTTGGCCGACAACCTTCCTTCTTCCCTCTACCTTGGTTGGATCTTAGCCTATTATTCTTCCCTTCATCCTTGGCGGGAAATTAGAAGAACTAGGTTTAGGGTTTGGGCGGCAACAAGAAAAAGGATTGCTTTCCTTTCTCTTCTCCGAGTGTTGGCCGACGCCCATGCCCTCATTGATTCTCCTTTGGCCGGTTCCCATACTCCATGTTCTCTTCCTTGGCCGGCGGCAACATCGAGTTTATTGACTTGGTGGCCGGTTCTAGATAGGAAGAAGAGTTTTGTTTTATGATCTTCCTTTGTTCGGAGTGAACAAGGAAGGAAGATTGGTGATCTAGGAGCTTCGACTTTTGGAAGATCGTCGCCCACACGACGTCCAAAAGGAGGAAGGACATACAATAGAAGATCAAGAGGTATAATAAGAGGTATAATCTTGTTTATTTTGATTAGTGTTCTTTTGTATTATGTTTATAATTGCTTTTCAATTATATGCTTGTTTTGTGTGGATGTTTACTTTCTGTTTGTGGCTAAATAATACTTGGATCCCAAACATAAACACGAAAGCCGGCGATCCGGACATCGTCTATTCCGCGGCTACTCATAGAATAGAGGTTGGTCACTTGAACAACAAGTTTGTTCAAGTGACCTCTCTAAACGAATAGCACGATGATGATTTGGTTGTTTGGGCAATCCCTTTGTCTAGGATTAAATTTTTTTAATCCGGGGACATCGATGGGATCGCCATCAACAAGCGACCGAGGTAAAGTGGGAAGCGAAGTTTCCCCTCACGGACTCAATAAGCAAAACCCTACAGAATGCTCATGATATGGTTGAACATCTTCGTCAACTATATCAAGGACAAGCAAGGCACGAGAGATATGAAGTCTCTAAGGCATTGTTTGGGTCCAAAATGCAAGATGGGACTCCCGTAGGTCCATATGTACTCAAGATGATTGGGTACGTAGAAAACCTACAGAGATTGGGACCCCCCCCTTGGCCAAGAGTTGGCCACTGACTTGATCTTGCAGTCTTTGCCACAAAGCTACAATCAATTTGTCATGAATTACAACATGAATGAAATTGATAAGCCACTGCCTGAGATGCTCAGCATGTTGAGAACTACTGAGCTCAACCTTAAGAAGGGAAAATCTGACTCCATTTTAATGGTACAAAAGAAGAAAGGCAAGGGCAAGCCTAAAGGTAAGGGAAAGTCCCAAGCCAATGCAAAAGCAAGGAACTGAAACCCAAAGGAGGGGTGGCCAAGGAAGGGGCTTGCTTCCACTGCAAGGAAGCTGGACACTGGAAGCGTAACTGCAAGGCATACCTGGAAGATCTTAAGAAGAAGAGAAGTGAGACTTCTACTTTAGGTATAAATATTATAGAAGTCAATCTATCTATTTCTTCATCATGGGTATTAGATACCAGAAGTGCATCTCACATTTGTACCAATGTGCAGGCGCTGAGAAATAGAAGGGCATTGACAAAGGGCAGGGTGGACCTACGAGTAGGCAATGGGGCAAGAGTTGCTGTTGTTGCTGTAGGAACTTATGGTCTATCTCTGTCCTCTGGGCTTGTACTAGAATTAGATGAATGTTGTTATGTGCCTGCTTTAACTATGAACATAATTTTGGTTTCTTGTTTGGACAAGAAAGGATTTACATTTATAATAAAGAACAAATGTTGTTCAGTTTATTTAAATGATATGTTCTATTGCAGTGCACCTCTAATGAACGAACTCTACTTTCTAGACTTAGAGAGCCCTATCTATAACATAAGTACCAAAAGGTTCAAGTCAAATGAGTTGAACCAAACCTATCTTTGACATTGTCGCTTAGGTCACAGAAATGAGAGTCGCTTATCTCAGCTCCATAAGGATGGGCTGCTAGACTCATTTGATTTTGAATCATATGAGACATACGAGTCTTGCCTTTTAGGCAAGATGACCAAGACTCCCTTTAGTGGACACAGCGAAAGAGCAACGGACTTGTTAAGACTTATACATAGTGATGTATGTGGCCCTTTCAATGTTGCTGCTAGAGGCAGTTACAGGTACTTCATTACATTTACTGATGACTTCAGTAGATATGGTTATGTGTATCTCATGACACATAAATCAGAATCCTTTGAAAAGTTCAAAGAATTCAAGAATGAAGTACAAAACCATCTTGGCAAGAGTATTAAGATACTTCCATCAGATCGAGGTGGTGAATACCTTAGCCATGAGTTTCGTGACTATCTAGCTTAGTGTGGGATTCTATCCCAACTCACTCCTCCTGGAATACCACAGTGGAATGGTGTATCTGAAAGGAGGAATCATACCCTATTAGATATGGTATGATCTATGATGAGTCACACAGATCTTCCTATATCCTTTTGGGGATATGCTCTAAACACAGCAGCCTTTACCCTTAACCGTGTACCATCCAAGGCTATGATAAAGACACTATATACGATATGGACAGGGAGAAATCCCAAGATGTCTTTCATGATGATTTGGGGTTGTGAGGCTTACGTTCGACGTCAAGTCTTAGATAAACTGGGACCCAAATTCGATAGGTGCTATTTTGTTGGATATCCCAAGGATGCAAAGGGATATTACTTCTACATTCTCAGTCAGCACAAAGTGTTTGTGGCAAAGACTGGGGTTTTTCTAGAAAGGGATTTTGTTTCTAGAAAAACTAGTGGGAGTACGTTCGTTCTTGAAGAAATTCAAGAAAAGGACCATAACACTGAGGCCTTGATGGAGGTTGAATAGGAACCACAAAGTGTTGTGGGTGATGAGATTGTTGCACAAAGAGTTGTGGAACAACCACCTGTTCATGTAGACCTACCTCTTCGCAGGTCTGATAGGGTACGTCGTCAGCCTGAGAGATACTCATTTATCTTGTCTAACCATGATGACGTTATGCTCATTGAGAATGAGCCTACCTCCTATCAAGAAGCTGTGATGAGCCCAGATTCTGAGAAATGGCTAGAGGCCATGAGATCCGAGATGGAATCCATGTACACCAACCAAGTATGAACTTTGGTTGATCCACCTGAAAGGGTCAAACCCATTGGGTGTAAGTGGGTCTTTAGGAGAAAGAGTGACATGGATGGACTTATGCATACCTATAAGGGCCGATTGGTGGCTAAAGGTTTCAAGCAAATTCATGGTATTACTATGATGAAACCTTTTCTCTAGTGGCGATGTTTAAGTCCATTCGGATCTTGTTTGCTATTGCAGCATACCACGATTATGAGATCTGGCAGATGGATGTCAAAATTGCATTTCTGAATGGAAACTTACTCGAGGATGTGTACATGACACAACCTAAGGGTTTTAAAGATCCACAACATACTGGGAAAGTATGCAAGTTGCAAAGGTCCATTTATGGGCTAAAGCAAGCCTCTCGGAGCTGGAATCTTCAATTCAGTGATGCGATCAAATAGTTTGGTTTCATCAAGAATGAAGATGAACCCTGTGTCTACAAGAGGGTTAATGGGAACACAGTTGTCTTCCTTGTATTGTATGTGAATAACATACTACTCATTGGGAATGACATCCCTTCGCTACAGTCTGTGAAGACTTGGCTGAGGACATGTTTCCCAATGAAGAACTTAGGTGAAGCAGCTTGTATTCGAGGCATCAAGATCTATAGAGATAGATCTAAGAGATTGCTTGGCCTAAGTCAGAGTACATACATTGACACGGTATTACTACGGTTTTCCATGTAGAATTCCATGAAGGGACTTCTGCCGATGTCACATGGTGTGAGTCTTTCGAAGACTCAAAGTCCCTCTTCTAGAGAGGAGAGAGACTGCATGGATAAGATCCCTTACGCATTTGCTATAGGATCTATCATGTACGCCATATTGTGTACTCATCCTGATGTCTCGTATGCTTTGAGCATGACGAGTAGATACCAGTCAAATCCAGGTGAGCATTACTAGATAGCAGTCAAGAATATTCTTAATTACTTGAGAAAGACGAAAGAATATTTCTTGATATTTGGAGGCGATGAAGAGCTAGATGTAAAGGGTTACAGTGATGCCAACTTCCAAATTGACCAGGATGATTATAGATCACAGTTAGGATTCATGTTTTGCTTGAATGGTGGCGCTGTGAGCTGGAAGAGTTCGAAGAAGGACACAGTTGTTGATTCTACAACAGAAGCCGAGTATATCGCTGCATCTGAGGCAGCAAAGGAGGCAGTTTGGATCTGCAAGTTCATTACTGAGCTTGGGGTGGTTCCTAGCATAGCAGATCTAATAGAGCTCTATTGTGACAACAATGGAGCGATTGCACAGGCTAAGGAACCTCACTCACACCAGCGGACCAAACACATACTACGGCGCTTCCATCTCATTCGAGAGATTATCGATAGAGGAGATGTGAAGATTTGCAGAGTACCCACAGAGGCTAACATCGCAGATCCCTTGACCAAGGCTTTGGCACAGAAAAAGCATGATGGTCACACTAGGTCATTGGGTATTAGAAACTACGGTGATTGGCACTAGTGTTAGTGGGAGATTGTTAGTGAAAGCCCTAGAGCCAATCATGTGATGATTATTATATGAACTTTATTGTATCATATTCCTATTTATAAAGGCATGGTTATTATATTTACTTGTATTGGTGCCAAATAACTAAGTATAATAATGTCCTTGAGTAGCAGGTTCTTATCTATATCAATCAATTGGTTGAATCGATAATGAGATGATAAAGAGAACACTACTCTTAATCATTCCTAGTCAAGTATTAACATTCAGGGAAAATTTTAATGCGTAGAGACTAGCATGTAGGTCAACACGATGACTTGAACTCACAAGTCATGGATATGAGATATCAAGTTGACACATGGGTATGCATTGGAGAATGTTTACTGAATGACCCGCCATGAGAAAGTATCATGGATCGTTATATGAGTGTCATATACTTTCTCATGTGGCTATTAGTATGACTATTAGTCCTTAGACCTGATGTCACCATGGTTCCCTACATAAGGAGTTGTATATTTTAGCTTCGTCAAACGTCACTCGTAAATGGGTTGACTATAAAGGCAATTACTGGGTATGTAACAAATTATGCGGAGGGATGTGAGTGATGTAGATGAGATCTATCACTCCTATATAATGGGAGTGACATCGTTATTCTTGATAGAGTAAGACCACGAAGTGCATGGGCATGCCCAAATTAGTCAATATGAGATATTGAGCTCATTTGATTAGAGTGAGTCTACTTAGAGTTCAAGATATAGATTGTACCAAGGATGACACGGTCTATTCCTCAATTGGTGAATCTAGATGTCAAGGATAGGGGGACATTGTCACATATTGTGAGAGTCACAATTAGTAGTCACAAAGGTGATGTTGGAGCTCAACATTTTTATAACTTGGGTAGCAATGATGTGTTGCTAGATACTGCTCATTGCTGATGTTCTTAAATCGGTGGAGATTACAAGAACCTATAGGGTCACACATAAAGGGCAATTAGGTGGAGATTAGGTTCATATGATGAACCATGAGGATTACGTTCATGGGATGAACCAAATTGGATTAAGAGTAATCCAAATTAGACTAATTGAGTTAGACTCAAGTTGATTCAAGTGTTGAATGAGTCTAATTTAGATTTGATTCATTTAGTTAATTTAAATTAATGAATAAAGATTCATTAAATCAAATTGACTTGAATCAAGTGGTTAGATTTGATCAATCATAGGAGATAAGAGGTCAAGTTTGACTTGACTTGAGAGGGAAGATGAATGGTCAATTTTGACTTGACCAATTGCCATGTTATGGTGACATGACATGGGGGCCAGCCAATGATGATGCTCCACATCATCATGGACCTATCATGTGGTGCCACCTCATGAGGGAGACCAAGAGCCATTGGCTCTTGGAGTTACATGCATGCATGTAACTCCCCAAGAATGTAGTGGCCGACCACTTCATTTTGAATTAGATGTGAATTGATTTGTGTGGTAACTCTATCTTCTTCCTCCTTGGATTACTCTCTCAAGCTCTCCCAATCCTCATCTTGGCAGAACCATCCAAAGGGTGCTAGCACACTCAAGGTTGTGTTTTCTCCACCTATTGCTTGTGTGGATACCAATAGAGAAGTGTGCACTTGACACTCTCGAGTTCCGGCGAAACTTTTGGACGAGCGGGATAAGCGAAGGGCATCGCTTCATGGGTAATGCTCTCACCTTCTAGATCTAAGATAGATCTAGGTTTACTTTAGCACATACATATTTTATTTTAATATATCTTTGCACGGATCCGTGGTTGGACTTTCGGGGTTTCGGCAATGCAAAAAGCAGTTTTTACTGCTCAGAAAGTCCAACACTATAACCCCGGGTGGAGAAACCACCTAAAATTTTCTTACAGGAATAATTCAGGAAATTTCTAGCCATCGAGAGGATACAATTAGCAGAACAATACACCACCATATCCTTCGAAGTCCAAGCTAGAGTAGATGATGGAGACCTTCATACAAACCTAGCAAAAGGTGAATGTTGAATTTCAGCAAAGGCATTCACAGACAGAGGAGGTGCCGAGGGGGTTAAAAGCTTCCATAGACAGGCCCACAAGCCATACCAAGATGTTGTAAATGCAATTAGCCCAAATCACCAATACATCATTGTGTGCTACATGAGGAATTTTTGAAAAAATATAGCTGACTCACATAGAGCAATGTAAGGTTGTATATGCCATGAAATATCGGGAAGACAAAGCAGAGCATGACGAACAAATTGGGGAATTGGTGGATTCTAAGAAGAGATGTACCAAGAGTTGCACTGCCATGATCTTGATGCTAGAAATCAAGGTGATAGTTGAAGACATGTCTCCACCTAAACATGAGGACCCAGGCGACTTTGTAATCCTCTATAGGATGTATGGATTTAATTTTGACATCGTGTTGTTTGACCTTGGTTTGACCATCAAGGTACTACCATATGCTTTCTACAAGGAGATGAGGTTGAATGGTATCAAGCAATCTGATATTGAATTACGAATTGCGAATAACACAATTAGAAAACCTATCAATATTTTGGAAAATATACCAGTAACCATCGAGAATTTTGTGATACCTATTGCCTTCATTATTTTAGACACAGGTCAGGAACCTCAAACCCCGTTAATCCTGTTGGGATGTATACTGAAAAGTCTATCTTTTGTATGAACATCTTTATTTTTGAAATAAGAATCACATGATTATTGTTTGCATATTTATGGCTATGCATATTGTCTAATACATTACATTGTAGATAACATGGTGTGTGGTGTCACACGGGAGATTATGTTATCGGCTCCTTGTAAAGTATAAGTAAAGGCTCACAACCCAGATGGCTTTGGACAAACCATTGGTATGGTTGTAGTGTGATTTGGTATTGGTTTGTCTTGACCATAGAATCACACTAGTGCACTTTGTGTGTATTGAGCAGGACCGACTTAGAGGTGATTCGATTTATTGCTGACTACATAATCGAATCGGACCTCAGATATTATTTTGTACATGCTCATAATCCCGATATAATAACGGGCACATATACTTAGTGTTCATTTCTTTGATTTACCAATGGGCGAGATTTATAGATTAAATCAATAGGCTCGGTAAGTTGGGAAATGATATTATTTATATGACGTGTCATTGATTATAGGAGGAAAATGTGTCCTATATATTAGGATGATGATGTCCCCTTGAGGAGCTCATAAGGTTCATCATGTAAACCATGCAGTTGGACTTGGTCCGGCATGATGAAAAGGTTGAGTGGTACTACTCATGGAGTTAGATGTCGATTAATTAATGGACAGTAAATTAATTAATCGACGGACATTCGAGATCATTAACATGGGGAGAAAATCTACAAATAATATAAGGAGCCCATATTAACTTATGGAGGTTGGTGAGGTAGATCAATGATAATACTCTAATGGAATGGATAATCATTAATGGATCGGACTTTATGTGGGCTTGATCCATTGGGTGGCCAAGATCTAACTCCTCCTCATGGTCCCTATTGTAGTCTATTAATACCTCATGAAGCTTAGATCCAATGTATGAAAACAAAACTCTAGATCCCACGGTAGAGATTAAATCTCTAGATCCGACTGTTGAGATTAAATCTCTAGATCCGACGGTTGAGATTAAATCCCTAGAACCAATGCTGGAGATTAAAAGGAGGCTTGAGCCCAACTCTATAAATATAGGACTATGGCTTTGGCGGCAACATGATAGATGAGGATTAGGGTTTGCTTCCCTTTGGCGGCAAGCAATCCTAATTAGGTTAGGATTAGGAATGGGCGGCTAGGGTTTTGGTGTTGGGGTGGGCGGCAACAAGTGGAGGAGGACCTTTCTTCTTCTTCCTAAGGTTTGGCCGGAAACCTATCCTTCTTCCATATGCTTTGGCCGGTGCTCAACCTATTCTTCTTCCCCTCTTCCTTGGCCAGCAATTAGGAGAGCTAGGGTTAGGGTTTTGGGCGGCAACAAGGTGAAGATTGGTTTCCCTTTTCTTCTCCAAGTGTTGGTCGGCGCCCATCACCCTCATTGATTCTCTTTTGGTTGGTTCCTTTACTCCATGTTTATTCCTTGGCCGACAGCAACATCGAGTTTATTGACTTGGTGGCCGGTTCTAGATAGGAAGAAGTGTTTTGTTTTATGATCTTCCTTTGTTCAGAGTGAACAAGGACAGGAAGATTGATGATCTAGGAGGCTTCAACTTTTGGAAGATCGTCGCCCACACGATGTCCAAAAGGAGGAAGGACATACAATAGAAGATCAAGAGGTATAACAAGAGGTATAATCTTGTTTACTTTTATTAGTGTTCTTTTGTATTATGTCTTTAATTGTTTTTCAATTATATGCATGTTGTATGTGGTTGTTTACTTTATGTATGTGGCTAATATAACTTGGACCCCGAACATAAACACAAAAGCCGGCGATCCGTACGTCGTCTACTCCGCGGCTATTCATAGAATAGAGGTTGGTCGCTTGAACAACAAGTTTGTTCAAGTGACAACTCTAATCGAATAGCACGACGATGACAAGGTTGCTTGGGCAATCCCTCTTGTCAAGGATAAATTTTTTATCCGGGGACGTAGAAGGGATCGCCATGAACAAGTGACCGAGTTGAAGTGGAAAGCGAAGTTTCCCCTCCCAACAAGTGGTATCAGAGCTTTCGGGCAATACCTTCAACTGGTATCAGAGCCACGATTTCCGGTTTTGTGTGTTTAGGATTCGGTTACACTTATGCATTTTTCATATATTATATGTGCCGAATAATAGTAGGATATGCGTAGGTTAACTCTTTGGTTGCATGCATAAGATCCGACTATTATGGCCACATGTGTGTATGTGATTGTATGTGTGTAATTGTATATTTTGTTGAATCCTCGGGGTTGACGAGGTTAGTATTTAATTTTTTGTAAATTAGATACGGCATTGTTTAGCCACTCTTTTTATTTTAGTTTACTTTCGATCTAGATTTCATGTACACTCCCTCGTGGAGTATAGGATCGATGGATGTAAATTAAAATAGTTTTTAGTCTCGTCTCGAATCTCCGGATGGCTCGTACATGGCGGAGGAGGAGCGGACGAGATGGTGATGCAACGGGAGACATATTGAAGACAAAAGCCATAATAGTTGGAAAATAATTTATTTTTCATATTTATTGCTTATTGTTTGATATGCATGTCGTAGGCTAGAAAATTCCTCAATTTCAAATTACTAAGTGGGAGAGAGGGATATTTTTATAAATTCCCACGACCTCCATTACGATTTGACATGTGATGCAAGTAAACTTGCGCGTCGGCTCCGAGTGCCTTCCTCCTCATTGGATTAGTTTGTTTGCGGATCACAGGGGCGGATATGGTTATAGGAAATTATTTAGGAGTGTGTGTACTTTCCCATCGGAAGGCACATAACCCGAGATAATTTCCTTGGTATCGAGTAATGGTGAACACTTAGATGCAAATAGGAGTATCCTCCCCATCGGAGTCACTTCTTTTATTTGTAAGGCCGAAGAGAAACCAACTATTAATTTTATTTGTCAAAAAGTTATGTTGACAAGATAGTAAAATTAATGGGTAAAACCTTCTCTTACAAATGTAGAATTCGTATACGTCCACACGATCGTGGCATACGATATTCTTGGTGTTTTAAGGTGTTGGTTGATTTTAAAATTTTATTGTTTGAGGAATCAATAATTTTTTGAAATCTAAAGTAATGATCTATGTGATTCTTAGGATTTTCAAAAATGACTTTCAGTCCACTGGCTATAATACTAAAGAAAAATAAACTTACTGTACATAATTATGTTGATTGGAAAAAGGAATCTAGATATTGTCTTAACTGCTGAAGAGTACAAGTATGTACTCTTCGAAGAGTGTCCTCCTAAGCCTGCGAATGAGCTGGAAGTCCTTGGAGCTGAGATCGATGGAGAAATCCAGGTCGATATCATTCTCCAGTCGACAGAAAGGCTTGCTCAGGCTCAGGCCATGGTTGCTCAGAAGGTTTCTACTTCTAAGCCGAAAGGCAAGAAGAAGAATAAACAAGGTGGAGCAAATGTGGTTGGAGGATCTCAGGGAGGAGTGAAGAAGCCGAAAGGCAAGTACTTCACTTGCAAGCAGGATGGACATTGGAAGAAGGACTATCCCAATCTGAAGCAGAACAAAGGTATATCCTTTGGTCTAGTCGTTGAAACATGGTTAGCGGTGTTATCTACCGGCACCTGGTATGTAGATACAGGAGCCTCTGATCATATCTACAATACTTTGTAGGGGTTCCAAGAAACCCGACGATGAGCTGAGGGAGAGATTACCGTTTACTTGGGCAATGCCATGAAGGTGGTGGCTATTGCAGTGGGAGACGTTTTATTTATCTTTTGAGAAAAATAAAACTTTGGTTCTGAAAAATTCCCTTTATGTACCTTTATTTAGAAAGAATTTAATTTCAGTTTCTAAATTGTTTATGGATGGATATTCTATTTCTTTTAATGACAGAGTTGTTATAAAAAGGAATAGGGAGAATATCTGTTTAGGTACATTGATGGGAAATTTGTATACACTCGAACTAAAAGCTCCCACGATGCAAATAGAAGTTAATAACTCATCTTTTAATTCCAATAAGAGAAAAGAACCTTTGAAGATGAACCAAACATATCTTTGGCATCTAAGACTTGGTCATATTAACCTAAGCGGAATTCAAAGGTTGATAGCTGATGGACCTCTGGGCTCATTAGTGGTGGAAGATTTCCCAACCTGCCAATCTCGCTTGGAGGGTAAAATGACCAAGAAACCTTTTAAGGCTAAGGGGTATAGATCCAAAGATGTGTTGGAATTGGTTAATTCTGATTTGTATGGTCCTATGTCTATCCAGGAAAGAAGTTGTTTTGAATATTTCGTCTTTTTCATAGACGATTATTCAAGATATGGATGACACTACGATCAGTTCGTGGTGGTGAGTACCTCTTGGGAGAGTTTAGGAATTACTTATCAGAGGCTGGGATTCAATCCCAATTGTCTGCACCTGGCACACCCCAGCAGAATGGTGTAGCAGAGCGAAAGAATAGGACTCTTATGGAGATGGTTAGATCGATGATGAGTTATTCTGAGTTGCCAGATTCGTTCTGGGGATATGCTCTAGATATGGTAGTGTACATTCTGAACTTGGTTCCATCTAAATCGGTGCCTTCTACTCCCAAAGAATTGTGGACTGGGCGAAAGCCTAGTCTAAGACATATTCGAATATCGGGGAGTCCAGCACATGTGATGAAGGCAGATGCTGGTATGTTGGAACCTCGTACAGAAGTATGCATGTTCGTTGGCTATCCTAGAGGAACGAAAGGTGGTTTGTTTTATAGTCCTAGAGATCAGAGGGTGATCGTTAGCACGAACACTAGATTTCTAGAGGAAGACTATATGATGAACCATAAGCCCATGAGTAAGATTGTTCTGGAGGAAATAAAAGGCGAAGTCACTTATTCAGTACCACTGGTACAAGAGGATATACCACAAGTCACTGCACCGTATGTCACAGAGGATACACAGGTGATACCTCGTCGTAGTGGGAGGGTTGTGAGACAGCCTGATAGATTTATGTTCTTGGGAGAATCTTCTGATTTGGTCCCTGGCGAACATGAACCTGATCCCTGGACATATGACGAGGCAATCCAAGATAAAGATGCAGCATCTTGGCAAAGTGCAATGAATACTAAGATTGAATATATGGATTCAAATCAGGTATGGGAGCTAGTGGAACCACCCGATGGTGTAAAAACCATTGGATGCAAGTGGATCTACAAAAGAAAGAGAGGAATAGACGGGAAGGTTGAGACATTCAAAGCGAGGCTTGTTGCGAAGGGGTATACTAAGAAAGAGGGTATCGATTATGAGGAGACCTTTTCGCCGGTAGTCATGCTTAAGTCTATCCGGATTCTCTTGTGCATTGCAGCTCATATGGATTATGAGGTGTGGCAGATGGATGTCAAGATAGTTTTTCTTTAATGGAAGTCTTGAGGAAAACATCTATATGAAGCAACCAGAGGGATTCATTGCGAAGGGAAAAGAGCATCTTGTATGTAAGCTTAATCGGTCCATTTATGGATTGAAGCAAGCTTCAAGCTCTTGGAACATCCGATTTGATGAAGTAATCCAGTCTTATGGATTTATTCAAAGTCCGAATGAGTCTTGTGTATACAAGAGATGTGACGAAAACGTAGTAGTATTTCTTGTACTATACGTAGATGACATTTTGTTGATTGGCAACAATATCAAGGTGTTATCGGACGTAAGGGTATGGTTGTCCAAACAGTTTGATATGAAGGACTTGGGAGATGTGGGACACATCCTTGGGATCAAGGTTATAAGGGATCGCAGGAAAAGGATGTTATGCTTATATCAAGCTTCAAACATACACACGATTATGGATCATTTTAGCATGCAGAACTCCAAGAAGGGTTTTCTACCTTTCATGCATGGAGTTCCTTTATCTAAGGAGATGTGTCCTAGAACATCTGAGGAGATAGAGGAGATGAAGGCGGTTCCTTATGCTTCGGTGGTAGAAAGCCTAATGTATGCGATGCTATGTATGAGACCAGATATCTGTTTTGCCATGGGCATGGTCAGCAGATATCAGAGTAATCTAGGACAGGGACATTGGACTGCGGTAAAGCATATATTGAAGTACCTGAGAAGGACTAGGGATTATATGCTAGTTTACCAGGCAGACCAATTACTCCCTATGGGTTATATGGATTCCAACTTCCAATCAGATAGAGATAATAGTAAGTCTACCTTGGGTTTTGTGTTTACTTTGGGAGGTGGAGCCATTGTATGGAGGAGTGTCAAGTAGAAATGTGTGGCGGACTCTACCATGGAAGTTGAGTATGTGGTAGCCTCTGAGGCGGCCAAAGAAGCTGTGTGGCTTAGGAACTTCTTGATGGACTTGGATGTGATTCTTGGTTTGCCCAGAACTATCACAATTTATTGTGATAATAATGGTGCAGTTGCAAACTCGAAGGAACCACGAGCCCAAAAGGCAAGTAAATACATAGAGCGCAAGTACCACCTGATACGAGAAATCATAAAGGAGGTAGAAGGTGCTGTCACCTAGATTGCATCAGAGGATACCCAAGTAGACCCTTTCACTAAGGACTTTTTAGCGAGAGTTTTTGATAGGCATGTGGAAGGAATGGGAATCAGACGTATGACAATATGAGTACATCATAGTCTTTTAGTATAAGTGGGAGATTGTTGGGATGTATACTGAAAAGTCTATCTTTTGTATGAACATCTTTATTTTTGAAATAAGAATCACATGATCATTGTTTGCATATTTATGGCTATGCATATTGTCTAATACATCAAATTATAGATAACATGGTGTGTGGTGTCACACGGGAGATCATGTTATCGGCTCCTTGTAAAGTATAAGTAAAGGCTCACAACCGAGATGACTTTGGACAAACCATTGGTATGGTTGTAGTGTGATTTGGTATTGGTTTGTCTTGACCATAGAATCACACTAGTGCACTTTATGTGTATTGAGCAGGACCGACTTAGAGGTGATTCGATTTATTGCTGACTACATAATCAAATTGGACCTCATATATTATTTTTTACATACTCTTAATCCCGATATAATAACGGGTACATATACTTAGTGTTCATTTCTTTGATTTACCAATGGGCGAGATTTATAGATTAAATTGATAGGCTCGATAGGTTGGGAAATGATATTATTTATATGGTGTGCCGTTGATTATAGGAGGAAACCGTATCCTAAATATTAGGATGATGATGTCCCCTTGAGGAGCTCATAAGGTTCATCATGTAAACCCTACAAGTGGACTTGGTCCGGCATGATGAAAAGGTTGAGTGGTACTACTCATGGAGTTAGATGTTAATTAATTAATGATCAGTAAATTAATTAATCGACCGACATTCGAGATCTTAAACACGGGGAGAAAATGTACAAATAATATATGGAGCTCATATTAAATTATGGGGGTTGGTGAGATAGATAAATGATAATCCTCTAGTGGAATGGATAATCATTAATGGATCGGACTTTATGTGGGCTTGATCCATTGGGTGGCCAAGATTCAACTCCTCCTCATGGTTCCTATTGTAGCCTATTAATACCTCATGAAGCTTAGATTCAATGGATGAAAACAAAACTCTAGATCCAACGGTAGAGATTAAATCTCTAGATCCGACAGTTGAGATTAAATCTCTAGATCCGATAGTTGAGATTAAATCCCTAGAACAAATGCTGGAGATTAAAAGGAGGCTTGAGCCCAACTCTATAAATATAGGACTATGGCTTTGGCGGCAACTTGATGGATGAGAATTAGGGTTTGCTTCCCTTTGGCGGCAAGCAATCCTAATTAGGTTAGGATTAGGAGTGGGCGGCTAGGGTTTTGGTGTTGGGGTGGGCGACAACAAGTGGAGGAGGACCTTTCTTCTTCTTCCTATGGTTTGGCCGGCAACCTATCCTTCTTCCCTATACTTTGGCCGGTGCTCAACCTATTCTTCTTCCCCTCTTCCTTGGCCAGCAATTAGGAGAGCTAGGGTTAGGGTTTTTGGCGGCTACAAGGTGAAGATTGGTTTCCCTTTTCTTTTCCAAGTGTTGGTCGGCGCCCATCACCCTCATTGATTCTCTTTTGGCCGGTTCCTATACTCCATGTTCTCTTCCTTGGCCGGCAGCAACATCGAGTTTATTGACTTGGTGGCCGGTTCTAGATAGAAAGAAGTGTTTTGTTTTATGATCTTCCTTTATTCGGAGTGAACAAGGACAAGAAGATTGGTGATCTAGGAGGCTTCGACTTTTGGAAGATCGTCGCCCACACGACATCCAAAAGGAGGAAGGACATATAATAGAAGATCAATAGGTATAATCTTGTTTATTTTAATTAGTGTTCTTTTGTATTATGTCTATAATTGTTTTTCAATTATATGCATGTTGTATGTGGTTGTTTACTTTATGTATGTGGCTAATATAACTTGGACCCCGAACATAAACACAAAAGGCGGCGATCCATACGTCGTCTATTCTGGGCTATTCATAGAATAGTGGTTGGTCGCTTGAACAATAAGTTTGTTCAAGTGACTACTCTAATCGAATAGTACGACGATAACAAGGTTGCTTGGGCAATCCCTCTTGTCAAGGATAAATTTTTTTATCCAGGGACGTAGAAGGGATCGCCATGAACAAGCGACCAAGTTGAAGTGGGAAGCGAAGTTTCCCCTCCCAACAAGTGGTATCAGAGCTTCCGGGCAAAACCTTCAAATCCTAGGATGACCTTTCTTAGCAATTGTTGGAGCTAACATCAATGTCCAAAAGCACATAATATCCTTAAAAGTGGAAAATTAAGTTATTCAATTTGACCTATCGGGGTATGAAAATCCTCTATCTGTAGGATATTATTCTTGCTGATAGTCAATTAGTGTAGGATGGAAGTCATAATTTTGACGGAGACGAATGGGGATTCACCAAACCGCCGACACCAAGTTGAAAACGGGAACAGGGACGAGCTAATGACCTTAAATAAGCGTTTCTTGAGAGGCAACCCAAGTTTATTTCAGTTTAATTTTTGTTGGTTCTAGTTTTGAAGTTTTAAGTTTTTGTTAATCATTATCTTCATGTGTTTTTAGGAATTGTAGGGAACACGGGCAGCCGTGTGAAATTCACACGCCCATGCCTCATGGGCAGAACATAAACACAATAGGGCGTGTTGAAGGAGTTCAGACCGTGTGTCACAACAAGAAATTCTGGAGAGACACATGACTGACCATGTGAATTTTGCATGGTCGTGCATTTTTCTAGAAACTTTATGAACACTGACCACAGAGAGACACACTACTGAATGTGTGAATTTCACATGGTCATGTCACACCCCTTTAAAAGAGCGTGAGTCATGTGTTTCTCCCAAATCCATCGTGTGTTTTGAGTTTCCAAGCCCTATCCCATCTCTTTCTTTAGTTCCAACCTCTAAAGACCCCTTCCTCGACCTCGATCTTTACGAAGAAGCTATCTACAAGAGGAGATGAAGCGAATCAAGTGTGCCACAACATCATCTTCTTCCTCAAAGCCAAGAGCCAAGGGGAGGGACAAGCAACCGACTCCAGAGCAAGGTAACACCCCTTTAGGCATTGTATTTCATGATGATGCATATAAATCCAACTTTGAACTGCTCTCTAACTGTAGGATAGTAGCAACTAGGTATGTAGATGAGCCTCTCCTAGAAATCCTAGGTCTTTTGAATGATGTGCAATAGTTATTTCACAAAGTAGGTTGGGAAGAGCTTATGGAAATTAGATGCCCATCTTACCCTATGGCTGTATTCTAATTTTTAAGTTCGATGGATGCGGAGATCTTATCGGGAATGGATTGTGTAGAAGGGAAGATTACATTTATGTTATTTAATAAAGAACATGAATAGACTCTTCACCAATGGAATCTATGTTTTAGATTACCTCATGGGGGAGAGACGAGAATGCCAAAAGACTTTAATGTTGGAAGATTTTGGTTTGGTTTGATGGGAGAAACCTCATATGACCACTCTAGAGCTAAGGCATCTCGACTACAAAACCCAATTTTCTGATACATCCACTGCTTCATGGCTAGTACCATTTTTGGTAGAGGAAAGAGTGATGGAGGGATGAGAGTGAGTGAACTATTATGTTTATAGAGCATATTGGAAGGTAATAATTCGGTGGGCATAGGGTCGCATTTTATTCGACATTTAGTTAAGGTAGGTAAATCACCAAAGGGGGAGATTATCTTAGGGGGTTTGTTAACCCATATTTGTGATTCTTTAGGGTATGATTGTAGAGAATTGGATAAAGTAGAAGGGGACCCTAGCCTAGACTTAGGGGTATGCATGGCGATGAAAATTATTGTAAGGGAAGGAAATTATTTTTGTTTTGTAAGGAAGAACATGACATCCATTAGGCTCCCTGACCTTGATTGTACCATAGTCACAAACCCCACAAACTGGCAGTTGGATAGGATGTTGAATCCCCGCCACAAGAAGGTCCCTCTATCCATGTACCACCTTCTCTATTGGGATGTATACTAAAAAGTATATCTTTTGTATGAACATCTTTATTTTTAAAATAAGAATCACATAGTCATTGTTTGCATATTTATAGTTATGCATATTGTTTGATACATTACATTGTAGATAACATAGTGCGTAGTGTCACATGGGAGATCATGTTATCAGTTCCTTGTAGAGTATAAGTAGAGGTTCACAACCGAGATGGTTTTGGACAAACCATTGGTATGGTTGTAGTGTAATTTGGTATTGGTTTGTCTTGACCATAGAATCACTCTAGTACACTTTGTGTGTATTGAGCAAGACTGACTTAGATGTGATTCAATTTATTGCTGACTACATAATTGAATCAGACCTCAGATATTATGGTGTACATGCTCTTAATCCTGATATAATAATGGGCACAAGTACTTAGTATTTATTTCTTTGATTTACCAATGGGAGAGATTTATAGATTAAATCGACAGGCTCGGTAAGTTGGGAAATAATATTATTTACATGTTGTATCGTTGATTATAGGAGGAAACCGTGTCCTATATATTAGGATGATGATGTCCCCTTGAAGAGCTCATAGGATCATCATGTAAACCCTGCAGGTGGACTTGGTCCGACATGATGATGAGGTTGAGTGGTACTACTCATGGAGTTAGATATTGATTAATTAATTGTCAGTAAATTAATTAATTGACGGACATTCGAGATCTTAAACACGGGGAGATATTTG
The DNA here is from genome assembly GCA_025175895.1 of Wurfbainia villosa. Taxonomy (NCBI): domain Eukaryota; kingdom Viridiplantae; phylum Streptophyta; class Magnoliopsida; order Zingiberales; family Zingiberaceae; genus Wurfbainia; species Wurfbainia villosa. The sequence continues at coordinate 12,823,915 of CM045987.1, forward strand.
TACAATTAATATATGGAGCCCATATTTATTTATGGGGGTTGGTGATGTAGATCAATGATAATCCTCTAGTGGAATAAATTATCATTAATAGATGGGACTTTATGTGGGCTAGATCCATTGGGTGGCCAAGATCCAACTCGTCCTCATGATCCCTATTGTAGCCTATTAAAACCCTCATGAAACCCTAGATCCGAAGGTGGAAAATGAAACCCTAGATCCGACGGTGGGAATTGAATCCCTAGATCCGACGGTGGAGATTGAAAGGAGGCTTAAGCCTAGCTCTATAAAAGGAGGGCTAGGGCTTGGGCGATGGGAAAGGCAATTGAAAGGATTAGGGTTTTGCTCTTTGGCTTGGGCGCCTAGGGTTTGGAGAGGCTTTGGGCGGCAACTAGGGCAAGGCTTTGCTGTTCTTTCTTTGGTTAGCCGGTGTCCATATCTCATCTTCCTTCTCTTCTTGGCCGGCGCCCATCTCCTTTCTTCCTAAAGCTTTGGCTGGCGGCAACTAGGGCAAGGCTTTGCTCATCTTTCTTTGGTTGGTCGGTGCCCATCTTCCATCTCTTTCTCCTTGGTGGCTAGCGGCAACAACAAAAAGGAGAAAGAGGTTTGATCTTTCTTCAAAGGGATTGTGTCCGAAACTAGATAGGAGAAGAAGGAAGCTTATTATCTTCCTTTGTTCTGAGCAAACAAGGAAAAGAAGATAGATGATCTAGGAGGCTTCATCTCTTGGAGGATCGTTGCCCACACAACGTCCAAGAGGAGGATAGGACATACAATAGAAGACCAAGAGGTAAACAAGAGGTATAATTCTTGTTTTGGTTTCCTTTTGTTTCTTTGTATTATGTATGTAATTGCATGTGGCTAATTTACTTGCACCCCGAAGATAAACACAAAAACTGGCGATCCGTACATCATCTATTTCGCGGCTAATCGAGGAAAAGAGTTAGGTTGCTTGAACAACTAATTTGTTCAAGAGACCACTCTAATCGAATAGCACGATGATGGATCGATTGATTGGGTAATACATCATCATCTTGGATTAATTTTTTTTAATCCAGGGATGTAGATGGGATCGCCATGCACAAGCGACCAAGTTGAAGCGGGAAGCAAAGTTTCAACCTTCAAGTGGTATCAAAGCCATGGTTTTCGGTTTTGTGTGTTTAGGATTCGGTTACCTTTATGCACTTATCATATATTGTTTGTTCCGGATGATAGTAGGGTGTGCGTAGGCTAACTTTTTGGTTGCAGGCATAAGATCCAACTATTATGGCCATATGTGTGTGTATGTGATTGGATGTGTGTAATTGTAATATTATTTGAATCCTCGGGGTTGACGAGGCTAGTATTTAATTTTTATAATTAAGTACGACATTATTTATCCACTCTTTTATTTTAGTTTACTTTCAATCTAGATTTCCTTTACACTCCTTCATGGAGTATAGGATCGATGGATGTAAAATAAAATAATTATTCTCGGCTCGGATCTCTAGATGGCTTGTAGATGGCATAGGGAGGAGCGGACGAGATGGCTACACGACAGGAGGCATATTGGAAAACAAAAGCCATAATAGTTGGAAAATATTTTTTTTCATATTTATTGCTTCTTGTTTGATATGCGTGTTGTGTGCTAGGAAAATTCCTCATTTTAAATTACTAAGTGGGAGAGGGATATTTTTTTTAAAAATTCCCATAGCCTCCATTACGATTTGATATATGATGCAAACAAACTTACATGTCGGCTCTGAGTGCCTTCCTCCCCATCAGATGAGTTTGTTTTGTGGATCACAGGGTCAAATATGGTTATAGGTGTTGGTGTAAGGACACCAGATAATCGAACCTATGTTTTGATTATGGCAAAGACACAAAGTTAAGTTTACATCGTTATCTCACGAGCTAAATCGAGTGTGCAGAAAAGTACTAAAACTGGAGCTGAAGGCTAGCGACACGCGGAGGAAGCCACGGTGGTCGGGCGACACTCGAGTGACTTCGGAGGAAGCCGAAGGAATCGAGTGGAAGGCTGGAAGCTAAAGCGACACAGTAAGTATCGAGGTAAACTCGTTAGAGTGAGAGATGGTAAGGTCGTGTCCTCTGTACGGGGATGACCATAGGCGGTCATCCGACTAAGACTTCCTATGGAAGGTCTAGGTCGTGATCGAATGGTTGGAAACCGTCACATTTACCTTTTTCCATACTAACCTCTTACTGCAAGGAAGTAGCCAGGCTGGCAGTCGACTGCTGGATATTGGCCAGTCGACTAATGCTCATTAGTCGACTGATGGCGATGAACCAGCCTTTGCTCTAGGTCAAAACGGATAAGATTTGACGCGGCCACTTCGCGATAAAATTTGTACAACTTCGTGATTTGTTTCGAAAGATGAGGTGGCACATTCAGAGGCCAAACTCTATAAAAGGAGGGGAGGATTCCAACTCCAAATATCATCAAGTTTATTCTCAAGTGCTCCTACAATGCTAAAGCTCCAATACCATCATAATGCCGATGCGACGACAAATTCTGATCTTCTTCGTCGGCAGCAGCAACATGTAACATATTTTATTATTATATTCTTTATTTTTATTCGTAACGAGGTGAGGTAGGCTTGTTGCCTCATCCTCATACTTTCGGTTTTGTGATCGTTGTCTCCTACCTCCAACGAGGAGGAGACGTTATAATGCTTTGCCCTCCGTACGTGGTCTAGGAGCATTAGGGCCTTGGAGTACCAACCGCTAGGTTGTGAACCATGTAAAAATAAATGTGTCTCTTTATTTTCTGATGTGCTTACTCGTGTATCGAGCGAACGAACGAAAAGATTTACGCTCGCTATTCACCCCCCCCTCTAGCGACACTTCTCGATCCTACAATAGGAAGTTATTTAGGAACATGTATACTTCCCCATCAGAAGGCACATAATCCGAGATAATTGCCTTGGTATCGAGTAATGGTGAATACTTAGATGCAAATAGGAGTATCCTCCCCATCGGAGTCATTGCTTTTATTTGTAGGGCCGAAGAGGAACCAACTATTAATTTTATTTGTCAAAAAGTTAGGTTGACAGGATAATAAAATTAATGGGTAAAACCTCCTCTTACAAATGTAGAATTCGTATACATCCACACTATCGTGGCATACGATATTCTCGGTGTTTTGAGGTGTTGATTGATTTTAAAATTTTATTGTTTGAGGAATCAATAATTTTTTGAAATCTAATATTTTGATCTATGTGATTCTTAGGTTTTTTAAAAATGATTTTCAATCCACTTACTGTGATACTAAAGGAGAATAAACTTACTGGACCCAATTATGTTGATTGGAAAAGGAATCATGATATTGTCTTGACTGCTGAGGAGTACAAGTATGTACTCTTCGAAGAGTGTCCTCCTAAGCTTGCAGAAGATTCTAGGAAAAGGAGAAAGAGAGTTATAAAAGTGGATTAAGGCTGATGAGATGACCCGGTGTTACATTTTGGCTCCTATGTGAAATGTATTACAACATCAACATCAAGCCATGCCCACTGCCTATGACATGATGCTCAATCTCAAGGAACTTTTTGGACACCAGAATCGGGTTGCTAGGCAGGAAACCATGAGGAACTTGATGACGACCACCATGATTGAGGGAACACCCATGAGGGATCATGTTCTCAAGATGATTGCTCATTTGAATGAGCAGGAAGTCCTTGGAGCTGAGATCGATGGGGAAACCTAGGTCGATATGATTCTCCAATCTCTACCTAGGAGTTTTGAGCAGTTTCTTTTGAATTACAATATGAATAAGAGGTTGTATTCGTTGGCAGAGCTTCTGATAGAACTTTAGGTGACAGAGGGGCTTTTTCGTTAGAGTGCTCAGGCTCAGGCCATTGTTGCTCAGAAGGTTTCGACTTCTAAGCCGAGAGGCAAGAAGAAGAAGAAACAAGGTGAAGCAAAGGTGGCAGGAGGATCTCAGGGAGGAGTGAAGAAGCCGAAAGGCAAGTGCTTCACTTGCAAGTAGACTGGACATTGGAAGAAGGACTGCTCCAACCGGAAGCAGAATAAAGGTATATCTTTTGGTCTAGTCATTGAAACATGTTTAACGGTGTTATCTACCGGCACCTGGTGTGTAGATACGGGAGCCACTGATCATGTCTGCATTACTTTACAGGACTTCCATAAAACCAGACGACTAGCTGAGGGAGAGATTACCATTTACTTGGGCGATGCTACGAAGGTGGCAGCTATTGCAGTGGGAGATGTTTATTTTTTTTATAGGAATAAAACTTTGGTTCTGAAAAATTGCCTTTATGTACCTTTATTTAGAAAGAATTTGATTTCGATTTCTAAATTTTTTTTGGATGGATATTCTATTTCTTTTAATGACAGAGTTGTTATAAAAAGGAATATGGAGATTATCTGTTCTGGTGCATTGATAGAAAATTTATATACCCTTGAACCAAAAGCTCCCACGATGCAAATAGAAGTAAATAACTCATCTTCTAAATCTAATAAGAGAAAAGAACCTTCGAAAATGAACCAAACATATCTTTGGCATGTAAGGTTATGTCATATTAACCTAATAAGAATTCAAAGGTTGATAGCTGATGAACCTCTGGGTTCATTAGTGGTGGAAGGTTTCCCAACCTGCAAATCTTGCTTGGAAGGTAAAATGACCAAGAGGCCTTTTAAGGCCAAGGGGTATAGAGCCAAAGATGTGTTGGAATTAGTTCATTCTGATTTGTGTGGTCCTATGTCTATCCATGCCAGAGGTGGTTTTGAATATTTCGTCTCTTTTGTAGATGATTATTCAAGATATAGATACATTTACTTGATGTGTAGCTAGTCTGAATGCTTTGACAGGTTCAAAGAATTCAAGGCTGATGTGGAGAAACGTCAAGGTAAAAGTATCAAGACACTACGATCTGATCATGGTGGTGAGTACCTCTTGGGAGAGTTTAGGAATTACTTATCAGAGGTTGGGATTCAATCCCAATTGTCTGCACCTGGCACACCCCAGCAGAATGGTGTAGTGGAGCGAAGAAATATGACTCTTATGGAAATGGTTAGATCGATGATGAGTTATTCTGAGTTGCCAGATTCGTTCTGGGGGTATGCTCTGGATACGACAGTGTACATTCTGAACTTGGTGTCATCTAAATTAGTGCCTTCTTCTCCCACAGAATTGTGGACTGGGCGAAAGCCTAGTCTGAGACATATTTGGATTTAGGGGAGTCCATCACATATGCTGAAGGAAGATGCTGGTAAGTTGGAACCCTCGTACAGAAGTGCGCATGTTTGTAGGCTATCCTAGAGGAACGAAAGGTGATTTGTTCTATAGTCCTAGAGATCAGAGGGTCATCGTTAGCACGAATGCCAGATTTTTAGAGGAAGACTATGTGATGAACCACAAGCCCATGAGTAACATTGTTCTGGAGGAATTGAGAGGGGAAGTCACTACTTCAGTACCACCGATATAAGAGGATATACCACAAGTGACTGCACCGCGTGTCACAGAGGATACACAAGTGATACCTTGTCATTGTGGGAGGGTTGTTAGACAGCCTGATAGATTTATGTTCTTGGGAGAATCTTCTAATTTGGTCCCTGGCGAACATGAACCTGATCCTTGGACATATGACGAGGCAATCCAAGATAAAGATGCGGTATCTTGGCAAAGTGCAATGAATTCTGAGATAGAATCTATGGATTCAAATCAAATCTGGGAGCTAGTAGAATCACCCAATTGTGTAAAAACCATTGGATGCAAGTGGATCTACAAAAGAAAGAGAGGAATAGACGGGAAGGTTGAGACCTTCAAAGCAAGGCTTGTTGCGAAAGGGTATACTCAGAAAGAGAGTATCGATTATGAGTAGACCTTTGTTGGTGCAACAATGCTCCAAACATTTATATGTTTTGATGTTTGGCTAATCATCTAAGTTAGGCAATATCTTGTGATCTAATTAAGCTTGTGTTTAAGTGACAGGAAAATCTAAGGATGAAGACTTGGTAAAAGGAAGTCCAAGTATGATCTTGGCAAAGAAAGTCCAAGGGATGGACTTGGCGGCATAAGACCAAGCATGTAGTCTTGGCAGCATAAAGTCCAAGTAAACCTTGGCAAAGGAAGTTCAAAGTAAAGTCTTGGCAACATAAGTCCAAGCTTGTAGTCTTGGCGGCGTAAAGTCCAAGCATTTGGCAACCCAAGACATGACGAAACCGAAGGAAGCTCTTGGAAGCAAAGCGCAAAGGATGAACAAGTCGCGGACTCGGAGGGATCCTGAAGGCGCAAGGCTTATTGAGGAGCTAGATGGTTGAGTCTAGGTCTAGGGTATAAAATCAAGTATGAATTGCTCATACTTGATGAGTATCACCGATCGACACGATGTATCACCGACCGGGTCAAGCGCTCGATCGAAGTCCGATGAAACTCGACCATCACCGACCGCTGGGCCGAGCAATGATCGATTCGCGATCACCGACCGCTAAGTGCATCACCGATCGATCAAGGGAAATATCGCCACGCACGCGCCTCACTCGATCGACGCTTGATCACTCGATCGATCACCCCATCACGATCGATGGAGGGATCACCGATCGATCACTCACCAAAAACTTCACTATGGCGGCCACTCCATGGAGCCTTTTATAGGGTTGGAAAAACCCTTCCACCTCCTTCACATTCAATGCAATCCATTGCATTGAGACACACTCAAAAAGGATTTGGCTTCCTTGTTTGGCGGCCATAAGGAGACAAAACCATTTTGTTTCCTTCCACCTTAACTAGCTTAGGTGGATGCTTAGGTGGCATGCTTATGTGGCATGCTTATGTGGCATTCTTATGTGGCATTCATGCATGTTGAATTAATCTTATTAATTCAATTGCTTATGTTATCATATTGAATTAATCTTATTAATTCAATTAAGCTTATGTTATCATATTGAATTAATCTTATTAAATCAATAAGGTAACATATTGAATTAATCTCATTAAATCAATTAGCTAAAATTCTCATTAAGCTTAAAGTCCAAAACCATTTTGTACTTAAGCTTATTCCCATATTATTCTAGTCAAACTAGAATACTCTAATTCCTCTAATTATCATGCTCTTTGTGTGTGACCCTATAGGCTCTCATAACGCGTTGGCGTGGACCTAAACTCTTTTAGATACACAAGCAATGAGCGCATCTAGCAATACATCATTGCTACCCAAGTTACGAGATAAGTCAAGATCCGACTAACCTTCCGTGACTACTATAATATATGACCGTGTCCTTCTATCCTTGATATCGATTGATCAATGAGGCATAGACCGTGTCATCCTCGATCAATCTATGTGTTTCTTGATCCTCGAGTAAACTAACTCAAACAAATGAGCTCAATATCTCATATTGACTCATTCGAGCATGGCCATGCGTTTAGTAGTTCTACTCAATCAAGGGGCCCACCGATATCACTCCCGTCATATGGAAGGGATAGATCCCATCTACATCACTCACATCCCTCCGCATAATTTGTTACATACCCAGTAATCGCCTTTATGGTCCACCCTGTTACGGGTGACGTTTGACGATACCAAAGTACATAACTCCTTATGTAGGGAACCGTAGTGACTTCAGGTCTAAGGACTATTCATACCAATAGTCACATGAGAAAGTTTATGACACTCATATAACGATCCATGAAACTTTCTCATGGCGGGTCAGTTCAGTATATATTCTCCAATATATACCCATGTGTCAACTTGATATCACATATCCATGACTTGTGAGATCAAGTCATCAATTGACCTACATGCTAGTCTTTATGTATTAATATTGCCCTTGCATATTAATACTCGACTAGGAACATTTAGGAAAGTGTTCTCTACAGCCTCTCATAATCAATTCTGCCAATTGATGTGCTGTAGATAAGAACCTACTTTTCTAGGGCATTATTATATTTAAATTAGCTGGCACAAGCAAGATGTAAATATAATAACCAATCCTTTGCCTTTATAGAATATGATACAAAATATTCCCTATTCAACCATCATATGATTGGTTCTAGGGCTTTAACTAACACAAACCACATGGGACACACCAAGTGTTGAAGACTCTTCATCCAATGATGAGCTTTGCCATATCACACGCCATGTGGCACTCATGGCATTAGAAGATGATTCCGGCACATCAAGTCAAGAAGATTCTTCAAGTGATGAATCGTCATCTAGTGACGATGAGGTAATGAATTCTCCCAAGGTTATGCTTCTCTATAAATCAATTGCGTATCTTAAAAAAGCTCTAGATAAGTCAAAATCTAAGGTTAAGAGCATGAAGGTAGAACTAAAGGCTATTAAAAATGAAAAACCTTCACATGTTGATTCTTGCATGCTTAGGGAAGAAAATGACAAACTTAAGGATGAAGTTAGTGAATTAAAAGCATGTTTAGAAAAATTTTCATATGGCTCAAAGTGTCTTGATATGATTCTTAGTAGACAAAGAGCGGTTTATAACAAGGCCGGTTTAGGTTATAAGCCAAAAGAAAAAGAAGTTGCTTATATTTCATTAATAAATAGGAAAGCAACTATTAAGGGTAAGGTTAAGAAAGCTTGGGTACCTAAGAAGTTTTTACTTAATGTTACCGGTCCAAATGTTTGGGTACCAAAAGCTTGTGTTTTTCATGTGATTTAGGTAGGAGAGCGAGGTATGTGGATTGTGGATAGCGGTTGCTCAACACATATGACCGGGGATGTGAGCAAGTTCTCCACAATTAAATATGTGAAGAAGGGAGCGGTGTCTTTTGGGAATAGTGGAAAACTCAAGATATTAGGTAGAGGAACAATGAGGTATCCCCCAAAATTGTTATTCACAAAGTCTTGCTAGTTGAAAATATGAAATTTAATTTATTAAGTGTTAGTCAACTTTGTGATGCAAACTATCATGTCTCTTTTGAATCCTCTAAATGCATTATTAGACACAAGGAATTAAATGATTGCATGTTAGTTGGATATAGGAAATCAAATATCTATTATGTTGATCTTTCATATGCTTCTAACATTTCTACTAAGTGTTTTGTTGCAAAAGAAGAGGAAAGTTGGCTATGGCATAGAAGATTGGGGCATATCAACATGAAAAACATAGCCAAGGTAGCCAAGATGGAGTTGGTCAAAGGGCTACCAAAGATCAAGTATGTCAAAAACAAATTGTGTGATGCATGCCAAGAAGGAAAACAAACAAAGGCATCACACAAAGGTAAAACCCTAACCAATACTTCTTTACCATTAGAATTATTGCATCTTGACTTATTTGATTGCCATAGTACTCCATCTTTAAATGGTAATAAATATTGTTTGGTTATAGTAGATGATTTTTCTAGGTATACTTGGGTCTATTTTATGAAACATAAGGATGATACCTTAGAAATAATCATAGGATTTAGTAAAAGGGTTGAAAATGAAAAGAGTCTCAAAATCAACCGGATCCGTAGTGATCATGGTGGTGAATTTGAAAATCTAAAATTTTCACAATTTTATTTAGAGAAAGGGTACAAGCATGAGTTCTCTTGTCCTAGAACACCCCAACAAAATGGGGTGGTGGAAAGGAGAAATCGTGCCCTACAAGAGGCGGCTAGAACTATGCTTAATGCATATTCTCTACCTAGTTACTTGTGGGCGGAAGCGGTTAATACCGCTTGCTATATCCAAAATAGGGTTCAAATCCATAGGTTTTTAGGAAAAACACCATTTGAATTATGGAATGGGACTATACCCACAATTCATTATTTCAAAGTTTTTGGATGTAAAGTTTATATTCCAAACACCAAAGATAACTTAAGAAAATTTGAATCAAAAGCGGATGAGGGAATCCTAGTTGGATACTCATCCACAAGTAGAGGGTATAGAGTTTACAATAAGAGAACCAAAGGGATTGAGGAGTCTTCCAATGTTCAATTTGATGAAACTACTAGTACTTACCCTAGAAAGTCCTCCATTGATAAGGATATTAATGACAATAATCAAGACATTACCCAAAAACTTCAAAATTTGACCATTAGGGGTAATGATCAAGGGGGAGGAAGAGGAGACTCCGATGATGAAAGAAGGATGGAAGATAACAATAATCAAATTGAAACCCCTTCTAGAAAACTAAGAATTCATCAAGATCATCCACTTGACCAAGTAGTAGGAGATCTATCTCAAGGAGTAAGAACTAGGTCATTTCATAGACCTCCTACTAGTCAAGTGGCTCTTATCTCACAAATTGAGCCCAAGTCGATCAATGATGCATTACATGATCCGGATTGGATTTTGGCAATGCAAGATGAATTGACTCAATTTGAGAGAAGTCAAGTGTGGGAATTAGTGCCTAGACCCAATGATAGCACCATAATTACTACAAGATGGGTCTTTAGGAATAAGCTAGATGATCAAGGAAATATCACTAGAAATAAGGCTAGGTTGGTTGCTAGGGGATTCAATCAAGTTGAGGGGCTTGACTATGATGAAACTTATGCCCCGGTTGCAAGGTTAGAATCTATTAGGATACTCTTAGGGCATGCTTCCTTCTTGGGATTTAAACTTTACCAAATGGATGTTAAATCGGCATTCTTAAATGGTTTTATTAAGGAGGAAGTATATGTAGAGCAACCACCCGGATTTGAGAACATAGATTATCCAAATCATGTATGTAAGCTTAGGAAAGCATTATATGGGTTAAAACAAGCTCCCCGGGCATGGTATGAAAGATTGTCATCCTTCTTAATTTCTAAGGATTTTAGAAGAGGCCAAGTAGATCAAACTTTGTTTATAAAATCAACGTTAAAAGATATATTCATAGCCCAAGTATATGTTGATGATATCATCTTTGGGTCAACAAATGATGATCTTCTTCAAGACTTTATAAAAAATATGGAAAATGAATTTGAAATGAGTTTGGTTGGAGAGCTTACCTTTTTCCTAGGCTTACAAGTCAAACAAACCAATGAGGGTATTCATATCTATCAAACCAAATATGCAAATGAAATGATCAAGAAATTTGGTTTGGAAAATGCCAAAATTGTAACCACTCCTATGGCCACTAGCACTAGAATAGATAGTGATCATGAAGGTAAATCAATTGATCTTAAATTGTATAGGAGTATGATTGGTAGCTTATTGTACTTAACTGCTAGTAGACCCGACATTTTATTTGCGGTAGGTATGTGTGCAAGATACCAATCTTGTGCCAAAGAATCACATTTGGTAGCCATCAAAAGAATATTAAGATATATTAAAGGCACCCTAAATGTAGGACTTTGGTATCCTAGGACTAAGTCATTTGAATTGCTTGGTTATACCGATTCCGATTATGCCGGGTGCAAATTGGATAGGAAGAGTACTAGTGGTGGATGCCAATTTCTTGGGTCCTCCCTAGTTAGTTGGAGTAGTAGGAAGCAACATTGTGTTGCTTTATCAACCACCGAATATGTGGCTATGGGTGGTTGTGTAGCTCAATTACTTTGGATGAGGCATACTCTTGTGGACTATGAGCTACACTACTCTAACATTAAAGTTTATTGTGATAATGTAAGTACTATCAACTTAACCAAAAATCCAGTACATCACTCTAGGACCAAGCACATTGAAGTGAAACATCACTTCATAAGAGATCATGTGGCAAGAGGGGATATTGAACTTAATTATGTAGAATCTAAGTCCAACCTTGCCGATATCTTCACCAAAGCTCTTCCCAAAAATGAATTTTCATCTTTAAGGAGAGAGCTTGGTATGTGCTTTGTAGAGTAAAATTCTAGATTTGCATGATCCCATGTTTACATGTTATCTTTATACCTTGATACATCTCACAAAAAGCCTTAAGAAACCTTGATTTTTGTATTGAGACACTTAGAACCATGTGAGATGATAGGAAGGTGTACTTGGCTCATCATGCTTGTTATGATGCATTACTATGAGCCAATGACACACCTAGAGACATAAATACCTTATGGACCAACCATTGGGAAGGCTTGTATTCAAGTAATGAGTACATAGCTCTAAGAACATGGTTGGAAATTCCAAATCATATATATTTTAAACTATGTTTATTATATTTTGGAAAACAGTTTTCAAGTGAATCACAAAAGTGATACGAACTTTGAAAATTCTTTAGAACTTTTGTAAGTTTCCAAATTTGTATCAATCTTGAAATCTGGAAAACATATATTTTTCAAATTATTTTTCCTTAATAGAGTATGATTTCAGAAATGTGTACGCAAAATTTCGTGATTTTTCGAGATTTCTGGAATTTCTACCGCATTTCTGAAAATAGGCTGAAAAGGCTGAAATTTCGATTTCAGGTGTAGCAGTCGACTGGTTCAGATACCAGTCGACTGATACACTGGGTTTTCTGATAATAAGCTCCATTTTCTGATATTTGGTGTATTTTTATGTCCTAACATTCTAGTATGATAATATTGCGTTTTAGGACTGCTTAATACAGTGGTTTAGGGGGAGTTTCAATAAATTCTATCTTTTCATCCCCAAAACCATTGTTGGTGCAAAGTTAGGATTTAACTTTTAAACTTTAGATTATGCTTTGCTTCAAATGTAATTTACATCGTATCTTGGATTAAGGGGGAGCTTAATTTCAATCAAAGACCTTAGTCCAAGATCCAACACTCTTAATTCTCTCATCCTTCTCTTTTTGATGTATGTCAAAGGGGGAGAAGGAATGCTTAAGTTAGATGATTATGCATGTATCTTTAAAGACCTAACTTAAATGATTGTCAAACATCAAAAAGGGGGAGATTGTTGGTGCAACAATGCTCCAAGCATTTATATGTTTTGATGTTTGGCTAATCATCTAAGTTAGGCAATATCTTGTGATCTAATTAAGCATGTGTTTAAGTGACAGGAAAATCCAAGGATGAAGACTTGGTAAAAGGAAGTCCAAGTATGATCTTGGCAAAGAAAGTCCAAGGGATGGACTTGGCGGCATAAGACCAAGCTTGTAGTCTTGGCAGCATAAAGTCCAAGTGAACCTTGGCAAAGGAAGTCCAAAGTAAAGTCTTGGCAGCATAAGTCCAAGCTTGTAGTCTTGGCGGCGTAAAGTCCAAGCATTTGGCAACCCAAGACATGACGAAACCGAAGGAAGCTCTTGGAAGCAAAGCACAAAGGATGAACAAGTCGCGGACTCGGAGGGATCCTGAAGGCGCAAGGCTTATTGAGGAGCTAGAAGGTTGAGTCTAGGTCTAGGGTATAAAATCAAGTATGAATTGCTCATACTTGATGAGTATCGATCCGATCGATCGATATCGATCGGCCGTCAAGCTGCTCGAGTCGATGAAACCACGACCATCCGACCTTCGTCAATGACGATCGATTCTGCGATCGATCACCGGCCCGCCAGTGCATCGATCCGATCAAGGTAAATGTCGCCACGAATGCGCTCACTCGATTGCCGCTTGATCACGATTGATCACCCCATCGATCGATGATGGAGGATCGATCGGCCGATGAAACCGGCGGAAAGTGCTACGAATATCCGCGGAGATCGCATTTGAAGCCGGCTTAGCCCGATTGATGGCATGCATCACCGACCGATCGATCGGCCTAACGGGAAAACAGCCCCTCTTCTATAAAAAGGGGTCATGGGGAGCTTGGTGAAGCTAGTGCTCTTGCTCCTAACTATACTCTCGTGCTCACCAAGCCTTCCAAGTGTTTTTAGTGATTTAAATCCTCCTCTTCTCTTGTTCTTGATCATCCATCATTGTAAAGAAGAGGAGAGCATTGTAAGAAAGGTTTCTCCACCTTGGTTCATCCAAAGGAGGTTCTAGTGAAGGTTGATTAGGGCTAATCCACCTTACGGATTGCCGTGGAGTAGGAGCGTCATCTCCGAACCACGTTACATCGGGTGTTAGCTTTGTTTCTTGTTTTTGTTTGTGCTTATATTTGTATTGCTTCCGCTAACATTTTGTGTAGAAACAAGAAAGGCTAATCACCCCCCCTCTAGCCATTCCAAGGGTCCTAACAGACCTTTTCGTCGGTAGCTATGCTTAAGTCTATTCAAATTCTTTTATGTATTGCTGCTCATATGGATTATGAAGTGTGACAGATGGATGTCAAGATAGCTTTCCTTAATGGAAGTCTTGAGGAAAACATCTATATGGAGCAACCAGAGGGATTCATTGCAAAGGGCAAAGAGCATCTTGTGTGAAAGCTTAATTGGTCCATTTATAGATTGAAGCAAGCTTCTAGATCTTGGAACATCTGCTTTGATGAGGTAATCCAGTCTTATGGATTTATTCAAAGTCCGGATGAGTCTTGTGTATACAAGAGATGTGACGAAAACGTAGTGGTATTTCTTGTACTATACGTAGATAACATTTTGTTAATTGACAACAATGTCAAGGTCTTACCGGACGTAAGGGTATGGTTATCCAAACAGTTTGATATGAAGGACTTGGGAGAAGTGGGACACATCCTTGGGATCAAGGTTATAAGGGATCGCAGAAAAAGAATGTTGTGCTTATCTCAAGCTTCATACATAGACACCATTTTGGCTCGTTTTAGCATGCAGAACTCCAAGAAAGGTTTTCTACCTTTTAGGCATGGAGTACCTTTATCTAAAGAGATGTGTCCTAGAACATCAAAGGAGATAGAGGAGATGAAGGCGGTTCCTTATGCTTCGGCAGTAGGAAGCCTCATGTATGTTATGCTATGTACGAGAACGGATATCTACTTTGTTGTTAGCATGGTTAGCAGATATCAGAGTAATCCAGGATAGGGATATTGGACTGCAGTAAAGCATATATTGAAGTACCTGAGAAGGACTAGGGATTATATGTTGGTATACCAGGCAGATCAATTACTCCCTGTGGATTACACTGATTCCAACTTCCAATCAAATAGGGATAATAGTAAGTCTACCTCAGGTTTTGTGTTTACTTTGGGAGGTGGCGCCATTGTATGGAGGAGTGTTAAGCAGAAATGCGTGGTGGACTCTACCATGTAAGCTGAGTATGTGGCAGCCTCTGAGGCGCCCAAAGAAGTTGTATGGCTCAGGAACTTCTTGATGGACTTGGATGTGATTTGTTGATTGTCCAGAACTATCACAATTTATTGTGATAACAGTGGTGCAGTTGCAAACTTGAAGGAGCCACGAGCCCATAAGGCAAGTAAACACATAGAGCGTAAGTACCACCTGATATGAGAAATCGTAAAGCGAGGAGAAGTTGTAGCCAAGATTGCATCAGAGGATAACCTGGTAGATCCTTTCACTAAGGCCCTTCCAGCGAGAGCTTTTGATAGGCATGTGGAGGGAATGGGAATCAGATGTATGACAGTATGAGGACAGCATAGTCTTTTAGTATAAGTGGGAGATTGTTGTGATGTATACTGAAAAGACTAAATTTCGTATGAACATCTTTATTTTTTAAATAAGAATCATATGATATTGTTTGCATATTTATGGTTATGCATATTGTCTGATACATTACATTGTAGAAAACATGGTGTGTAGTATCACACGGGAGATCATTTTATCAGTTCCTTATAGAGTATAAGTAGAGGCTCACAATCGAGATGGTTTTGGAGAAACCATTGGTATGGTTGTAGTGTAATTTGGTATTGATTGGTCTTGACCATATAATCACACTAGTACACTTTGTGTGTATTGAGCAGGACCGACTTAGAGGTGATTCAATTTATTGCTGACTACATATTTGAATCGGACCTCGGATATTATGGTGCATATGCTCTTAATCCCGATATAATAACGGGCACGTGTACTTAGTATTTATTTCTTTGATTTACCAGTAGGCGAGATTTATAGATTAAATCGATAGGCTCAGTAAGTTGGGAAATGATATTATTTACATGGTGTGCCGTTGATTAAAGGAGGAAATCGTGTCCTATATATTTGGATGATGATGTCCCCGTGAGGAGCTCATAAGGATCATCATGTAAACCCTACAGGTGGACTTGGTCCGACATGATGATGAGGTTGAGTGGTACTACTCATGGAATTAGATGTTGATTAATTAATTATCAGTAAATTAATTAATTGATGGACATTCGAGATCTTAAACACGAGGAGATATTTGTATAATTAATATATGGAGCCCATATTTATTTTTGGGGGTTGGTGAGGTAGATCAATGATAATCCTCTAATGGAATGGATTATCAATAATGGATCAGACTTTATGTGGGCTAGGTCCATTGGGTGGCCAATATCCAACTCCTCCTCATGGTCCCTATTGTAGCCTATTAAAACCCTCATGAAAGCCTAGATCCGACAGTGGAAAATGAAACCCTGGATCCGACGGTGGGAATTGAATCCCTAGATCCGACGGTAGAGATTGAAAGGAGGCTTAATCCTACTCTATAAAAGGAGGGCTAGTGTTGGTGCAATCGGCCCAGGTCACGATTGACCAGACTCGAGTTTTACTCGAGTGATGTTTTGATGTTTGACAAAGGGATTTGACAAAGGGATTTGACAAAGTGGTTTGGCATTGATGTTTGACATTAATGTCGGTTAATATGTTGGGGAGATTGTTGGAGCAATCGACCCGGGTCATGTTTGACCGGACTCGAGTTTGACTCGAGGAAGACCTTGATGGTTGACTGGGGTTGACCATGTGATTATGGGAAAGTCCAAGCATGGGTCTTGGCAAGGTAAAGTCCGAGTCATGGGTACTTGGCATGGAAAGTCCAAGTGGGACACTTGGCATTTGGTAAAGTCCAAGTCTTGAGTACTTGGCATGAAAAGTCCAAGTGGGACACTTGGCGCATGGAAAGTCCAAGTCATGGGTACTTGGCATTTGGTAAAGTCCAAGTCTTGAGTACTTGGCATGAAAAGTCCAAGTGGGACACTTGGCGCATGGAAAGTCCAAGTCATGGGTACTTGGCATTTGGGAAAGTCCAAGTCTTGAGTACTTGGCATGAGAAGTCCAAGCATGGGTCTTGGCAAATGAGAAGTCCAAGCATGGGTCTTGGCAAATGGAAAGTCCAAGCATGGGTCTTGGCATGGAAAGTCCAACATTGGTTGGCAAGGGAAAGTCCAAGCTTGAGTCTTAGCATTTGGAAGTCCAAGGGGATTGATTTTGGCAGCGTAAAGTCCAAGCGGAGTCTTGGCAGCGTAAGTCCAATGTGCCTTGGCGGTGTAGACACCGTTAGCATGACATAGCCGAGGGAAGCACCTGGAGGCTAGCGCGATGGATGAACAAGTCATGGATGACTTGGAGGGATCCAAGAGGCGTGAGGCTGATGGAGGTGGCTAGAAGGCTTAGGTCTAGGCTAAGGGTGGTCTAGCAAGTATGGGGGCACCATACTTGGGTTAAAACCTCATCTTTGAGGTTGGCAGTCGACTGGCATTATGGCCGGTTCGACTGCCGTGAGTCGACTTGAGTTCGACCGCGCTTAAGAGCTGAATGCTCGCGATCGCTCATTGGCCGGCACTGAATCATTGATTGCGATCGGCTGAAGGGATCGCAATCGCGATCGAGTTCTAGCATTACGCAATGCTCCGTAGTCGACCACGCGCGATCGGCTGATCGCTAATGTTGGCGCCGATCGCCAAGAGATTCGTTGGAGTTTTTCCAGCGTGGATCGATCCGTTGTCTCACGACAATAGTGGCATCAGTCGACTGGTGACTTACGGCAGTCGACTGATAGGCGAAAATCCAGCCCGACGTAGGTTATAAAGGCAGCTCGGAAGGAGGGTTTTTAAAGCGATTTTCGTGGGCGAAATTGAAGGGGGAAGTTGGTGCTTTCTAGTCCTTCAAAGCTAGTTCAAGGCAATCAAAGATCAAGCCATCCAAAGCTCTTGTAAAGTTGTTTTTCCTTTACTTACATTGTATTTCTTATTTGTATTTGCTTGTATCTTGTGTATTACTTAGTGTAATCCTTGTACGAGGTTTCTCCGCCTCCGGATTGTTCCGAGAAGGAGTTATTATTGATTAGTGATTGCGTGTGCATCACTAGGGCTCTTTAGAGCTCGATCCGTGGAGTAGGAACCGTTCGGTTCCGAACCACGTTATATACTTGTGTTCGTGATTGTTGTATTTCGTTATTGCTTTCATTTCTATATTCCGCTGCGCTAACGAAATTGTAGACACAATCACAATTGAATTCCATCTTCCTACGGGTACAATGCTATTCACCCCCCTCTAGCGGCCTCAAATCTCCAACAAGTGGTATCAGAGCCCGGGGCTCTTCTACGGACTAACCGCCGGGAGCTAGGACAAAGACGCTAGAGGGTAAAACATGGAAGTCCAAGATCAATTAGGTTGGGACATCAACACACCAGTGCCCTACACCCTATACGGACGAGAAGGATTCAATTCTTGGAAGGGAAGAATTGAGGATTTTATTATGATGAGAGACTTTGAGGAATGATCCATTTTGATGGATGGATTTGAATATCCAAGAGGACCAAGAGGTGGATTCCTCAAAAAGAAGAGATGGACCGAAGAGCAAGTTCAAGCATCCGAGAAAAATGATAAGGTGATAAAATTTTTAATTGATTTAATGCCTAGCAATATCTTGTGTATGTTAGGTAATTATGTAGATGCTAATGAGTTATGGAGCCAAGTGGCAAAGCTCCATGAAAACTTATCATCGCTCCAAGAAAAAGAAGAAGAAGAAGAGGAGTGCTCACCCTCTCAAGCTCAAGCAACTACATCATCATCTAAAGAGCTTGAGGATTCGGAGGTTGATAGGGAGTCAACTTCCCGATTGGTGGAGGAAGTGGAAGAAGCATCCACTTCTAGGATTGAGGAGGAGATTAGAGTTTCCTCAACACCGGAGCATCAAAAAGAAGCTTCGACATCCGTTCAAGATGAAGAAGCCCAAAATCCAATTCCGGTCTCAATTAACCTAGGTAACTCAAACACTCTAATGTCAAATAAAAATAATATTATGTGTTTTGAGTGTAGGGAATTTGGGCACTATAAGAGCAAGTGCCCAAAGAAGATTAGGAAAGCTCCACCGACACCAAAAGTCAAGGATGCCGGTTCCCCAACACCTAAAGGTAAGGAGCACATTATATGCTTCAAGTGCAATTCAAAAGGACATTATAGGAATTAATGTCCTAGGGGGAGCAAGAAGACTCAAAATGGAGCATCATATGTAGGGGGAGCTAAGGAAAACCCTTGGGTAACTTCTAATTTTGCTCCTTCTTCAATTTACAAGCAAAAGCATGCTAGGGATTTCAATTCACTTGCAATTTATGAAAAGCATGCTAATAGGAACAAGTATTTTTGCTTAGGAGCTAAAAATGTTTACCTTAGGAGTAAGGAGAAATTTGGGACTAATGTCCCTAAAAATATTTTACCTAAGGAATCAATTAGGAAAATAGGAGAACATCTAGATCTAAATCCTAAATGGACTAGGCATATGCCTAGGAAGTCCAATGCCCAAGATTTAAATCAAAATTCTAAAATCGGGCAATTAGAAAAGGAAAATCAAGTCTTGAGGTCAAGGCTTGAAAAACTTGAAAAGACCCTAAATAAGATACAAAATCAATTTAAAGGGTCTAATAGTCAAAGTCAAAGGTCCAAAAGTCAAAGTCAACACCAAGGACCTAAGAGTCAAAAGTCAACTAAGGGCAAGCAAGGTTTGGGTCACAAACCTAAGCCCAAGGTAACTTACCATAGTGTTCCATTAGATTATGGAACACTACTAGGTCTAGGAAGACCAAGGTCAATAGGGAAGTCATCCCTAGAGTTGACCAAAGGGTGTGCCTAGTGGCTAAGGTTTCTAGGAAACCTAGGGTGGCCACTAAGAAGGTTGCAAGGGGAGTTACCCCTAGAGTCAACCTAGGTAAGACCCAAATGACCAAGGCTAACAAGCCTAGGAGGGTCATTAGGAAGGTATCTAGGGAGGTTATCCCTAAGGAATACCTAATTAACCCTAGGAGCTCAAATCGGTTTTGGGTTCCTAAGAGCGTGATTGATTCACGCTAGGTGGGTTTAGGATGTGCCAACCTTGAGTGGATGGGTAGTTAACTCAACCATGATAAAGGTGACATTTTAGGTTATTTTCAAGGTTATGGATACCTTGGAAATAGGGTGGAATTATAATCCTAAAAGATTTTAGGATGTGCCAATATTAGTTATGAAGTTTGATAAAATGATCAAATTGGCACAATTAGGGTTTAGAGTGTTAGTGTGTCATTTTGGGTTTTTGGCACACTAGGGAGATTAAGGCTAATATGGCAAAATATATCTAACTATATCAAATGGCAATTAATATTAAAATTTAGGTATTACTATACCTATATATTTTATATGCCATGCTTTGTTTGCCATATAACATGTCATGACATCATGCTTATTTTTAATCATTCTATATGTCATGTACATGTTTAGGATTAAGGATTAAATGTCATGTGTTTTTAGATTTCATATTATGCCATGACATCATGATTATGAGCATATGCTTATTTATAACATTTCTAATGCCATAATCATTCATGCATTTAAGACAATTTGGTTGAAATTGAATTAAGGACTATGGCATGACTTGAAGTCCCATTTATAAGGGAATCAAGTAGGGTTGCCTTAGAGAATGCATGAAACTCTAGATTAGGGAGAACAAAACCCACATCTCACATCCAATTGACATGTATGTGTATGTATACACCCTAGATACATGTGAGATGCTAGGATATGAGTTGAGTTTAAGGTGCATAGTTTTTGCATCTAGATGAACTAAAACTCATCTTGTTTCATTTGTGGATCATTGGGAGAGCATGTGTACAAGTCATGTGCATAGAGCCCAAGGAATATGATCCAAAATAAAGTTTTGAAAACATTTTAAAATCATTTTGAAAAACCTTGGTGAAGTCTATCTTTTGATAGCAATCACCATTGATAGAGTTGATACAAAATAGAGCCAAAACATTGAAAATTTCAATGGTTTTGAGTTTTGTATCAAACTCACTATTTTATGGGTAAAATAATTTTCAAATATTTTTCACCCATTGTGTGTGTCATAAGTATTATACGTATGAATTTTCACGATTTTTAGAATTGCGTATAATTATTTATGAATTTTCAAAATTCATTTCTAATAGCTGAAAATCGAGATTTATTTATCGATCGCCTGCTGTGGCGATCGGTGATGTGAGTGTCCGATTACTATCAGAGTCATTGCCAGGTCTGATTTCGTGTTAATAAGGTTTGTTTAGCCCGTGTTCAGCTATGGAAAAGGTTCCTAATCACTCCTAACCCTAGGATATGCTTTGGGAAGCATTATAAAGGGTGAAAATCCATTGGATATGGATTAGGAGAAGTGTTAGGTCAAAGTATCAAATTTAGGGTATGGAAAGTTCAAGTTTGAACTTAGAACCTTAATTTTGATGGTTTAGAGTTCCTATTGGCTTAGGGGCTTAAGGACATTGTTGGTGCAATGGTCAAGGGGAGCAAGCCTTTAGGGGAGGTATCCATCTGGGATGATGGATGTGTTTTCTCCTAAGAGGAGAAGTTATTGGGAGAGTATCATCAATTGGGAAAATTGATGGGTTTTGATACCCAATTTGAAAATTGGGAGAGAGTATAGGATTGTCTCTCTTGAGTGATATGTGAATTATCACTAGGAAGATGGTAGGCATCCTAGGTATTTATTTTTGGATCAAGGGGGAGATTGTAAGATCTCATTGGGACATGAGACATTGACCTCCTTGGAGAGATAACCTTTTTGATGTTAGTCAAAAAGGGGAGAAATGTTTGGGGAGAACATTTGGAGAGTGTTTACCAATTTGGGATAATTGGTAAGGGATTTGAGTTAGTGGTCTAACTCAAATGATTTGTTTGGTTTTGTTAAACATCAAAAGGGGAGATTGTTGGTGCAATCGCCCAGTCACGATTGACTGACTTCGAGTTGGACTCGAGTGATGTTTTGATGTTTGACAAAGGGATTTGACAAAGTGGTTTGGCATTGATGTTTGACATTAATGTCAGTTAATATGTTGGGGAGATTGTTGGAGCAATCGACCCGGGTCATGTTTGACCGGACTCGAGTTTGACTCGAGGAAGACCTTGATCGTTGACTGGGGTTGACCATGTGATTATGGGAAAGTCCAAGCATGGGTCTTGGCAAGGTAAAGTCCAAGTCATGGGTACTTGGCATGGAAAGTCCAAGTGGGACACTTGGCATTTGGTAAAGTCCAAGTCTTGAGTACTTGGCATGAAAAGTCCAAGTGGGACACTTGGCGCATGGAAAGTCCAAGTCATGGGTACTTGGCATTTGGTAAAGTCCAAGTCTTGAGTACTTGGCATGAAAAGTCCAAGTGGGACACTTGGCGCATGGAAAGTCCAAGTCATGGGTACTTGGCATTTGGGAAAGTCCAAGTCTTGAGTACTTGGCATGAGAAGTCCAAGCATGGGTCTTGACAAATGAGAAGTCCAAGCATGGGTCTTGGCATGGAAAGTCCAACATGGGTTGGCAAGGGAAAGTCCACGCTTGAGTCTTGGCATTTGGAAGTGTAAGGGGATTGATTTTGGCAGCGTAAAGTCCAAGCGGAGTCTTGGCGGTGTAAGTCCAATGTGCCTTGGCGGTGTAGACACCGTTAGCATGACAAAGCCGAGGGAAGCACCTGGAGGCTAGCGCGATGGAAGAACAAGTCATGGATGACTTGGAGGGATCCGAGAGGCGTGAGGCTGATGGAGGTGGCTAGAAGGCTTAGGTCTAGGCTAAGGGTGGTCTAGCAAGTATGGGGGCACCATACTTGGGTTAAAACCTCATCTTTAAGGTTGGCAGTCGACTGGCATTATGGCCGGTTCGACTGCCGTGAGTCGACTTGAGTTCGACTGACGTTTAAGAGCTGGATCGCTCGGCCGATCGCTATCGAGCGGATGGTTACATCCGATCTAAGTCGGCCGATCGCTAGTTCACCGCGAGCAGAATCGCTCCGTGAGCCGATCGGCCGATCGACGCGCTGGGTGGCGATCGCCAAGAGATCCGTTGAAGTTTTTCCAGCGTGGATCGATCCGTTGTCTCACGACAACAGTGGCATTAGTCGACTGGTGACTTATGGCAGTCGACTGATAGGCAGAAATCTAGCCCGACGCAGGTTATAAAGGCAGCTCGGAAGGAGGGTTTTTAAAGCAATTTTCTTGGGCGAAATTGAAGGGGGAAGTTGGTGCTTTCCAGTCCTTCAAAGCTAGTTCAAGGCAATCAAAGATCAAGCATCCAAAGCTCTTGTAAAGTTGTTTTTCCTTTACTTGCATTGTATTTCTTATTTGTATTTGTTAGTTATAGCCCTAAGAACCAATCATGTGATGGTTGAATAGGGAACATTTTGTATCATATTCTATAAAGGCAAAGGATTGGTTATTATATTTAAGTCTTGCTTGTGCCAGCTAAATTAAATATAGTAATGCCCTAGAAAAGTAGGTTCTTATCTACAGCACATCAATTGGCAGAATTGATTATGAGAGGCTGTAGAGAACACTTTCTAAATGTTCCTAGTCAAGTATTAATATGCAAGGGCAATATTAATACATAAAGACTAGCATGTAGGTCAATTGATGACTTGATCTCACAAGTCATGGATATATGATATCAAGTTGACACATGGGTATATATTAGAGAATATATACTGAACTGACCCACCATGAGAAAGTTTCATGGATCGTTATATGAGTGTCATAAACTTTCTCATGTGACTATTGGTATGAATAGTCCTCAGACCTGAAGTCACTACGGTTCCCTACATAAGGAGTTATGTACTTTGGTATCACAAACGTCACCCGTAACAGGTGGACCATAAAGGCGACATCGGGTATATAACAAATTATGCGGAGGGATGTGAGTGATGTAGATGGGATCTATCCTCTCATATGACGAGAGTGATATCGGTGGGTCTTGATTGAGTAGAACTACTAAAACGCATGGCCATGCTCGAATGAGTCAATATGAGATATTGAGCTCATTTGTTTGAGTTAGTTTACTCAGGATCAAGAAACACATAGATTGATCGAGGATGACACGGTCTATGCCTCATTGATCAACTGATATCAAGGATAGAAGGACACGGTCATATATTATAGTAGTCACCAAAGGTTAGTCGGATCTTGACTTATCTCAGAACTTGGGTAGCAATGATGTATTGCTAGATGCCGCTCATTGCTTGTGTATCTAAAAGAGTTTAGATCCACTGCCAACGTTATGAGAGCCTATAGGGTCACACACAAAGAGCATGATAATTAGAGGAATTAGAGTATTCTAGTTTGACTAGAATCATTTGGGAATAAGCTTAAGTACAAAATGGTTTTTGGACTTTAAGCTTAATGAGAATTTTAGCTAATTGATTTAATGAGATTATTTCAATATGTTACCTTATTGATTTAATAAGATTAATTCAATATGATAACATAAGCTTAATTGAATTAATAAGATTAATTCAATATGATAACATAAGCTTAATTGAATTAATAAGATTAATTCAACATGCATGAATGCCACATAAGAATGCCACATAAGCATGCCACCTAAGCATCCACCTAAGCTAGATAAGGTGGAAGGAAACAAAATGGTTTTGTCTCCTTAAGTGGCCGGCCAAACAAGGAAGCCAAATCCTTTTTGAGTGTGTCTCAATGCAATGGATTGCATTGAATGTGAAGGAGGTGGAAGGGTTTTTCCAACCCTATAAAAGGCTCCATGGAGTGGCCGGCCAAAGTAGAATTTTGGTGGGTGTGGTTGTTGGGAGCTTGAGGCTTGGAGAGAGCTTGAGAGCTTATTGTTGTGTGGCTTTGTGAGTGTAGCAAGAAGAGTAGTCTTCTTCTTCCTTCTCTTTTTCCCTAGCTTCCTCTCCTTTAGGGACTTCTCTAGCAAGAAGTAAAGGAGAGCTCCTCTAGTTTTCTTTTGTGAGACAAGAGCTTGCTCGTGTGGATACATATAGAGGCACGGACACTTGAACGTGCTAAAGATCCAACAAACAAAAGGAAGAAGCGGATTAACAAGGGCACAAACAAAGGTAATCCTCTCCTATAAGATAGGCTTGGTTTAGAGAAATTTATTTTATACGAGTTTGCTTTCGCATGGATCACTTGGAAGGATCCTAATTTTTCCACAAGATATGCCATTTGGCATAAAGAATTCCCTACAAAGGGTATCGTGAGCCACTTGAAAGATCATATAAAATAGGTTTTCTATTTTATATGTGATATAGAAGTAGGATAAATTTTATTATGAGTTGATAATTGCATTAGCAATTGTCAAACATAATAAAATATCCAATGTCTTTTAAAAGTTAAAATGACATGGTGCATGGTTATGGCCTAGTCCTAAAAGGTTTGTGAATGTGTGTGTTGTAATTCTTAAATACTACGGCTGCGTGTCGTGCCTTCCTCCTAAAATTCTTGTTGTAAAATTAGTTTTAGACTAATGTAACTCGAGTATTTCTCCTTTTGTAATGTACAAAGCAAAGATGGAGGGTCCATTGGAAGATGAGGTTACAAGGAGGAAGTCAACACACAAGACAACCAAAAGGAAGCACTTAGGAGAAGATGCTATCCCTAGGTTGACCAATCAATCTTTCATTGGCTTGAGAAGATTGTAGAATAAGGCCATAACCATGACACGCTTAGTTTAATATGTATGTGATGCATGTTAGTTTAGCTTGTATGTGATGCATGATTAGTTTAGCTTATATGTGATGTATGCTAATATGTATATGATACATGTTTATTTCTTAATAAGTCAAAACGATATGCCTACTAAAGTTGGTACTCACTACTTCCTCGATCATTTGTTATTGGGTTTGCCAAAGCAAAGCAATGCATTTTATCTTGAAGAGTGCGAGTGGACAATCGTGATGTCCCGCTATCAAACTTGGTTAAGACTTAATTAAGTTTTCTTAATTAGTTAAGAAAGTAGAGGCATATATTAGCTTTGAACATAAGTTTTAAAATTAGTTTTATGTGATTTCCGAACATCACTTTGTCTTAGAAGTGGTCGCTGTCTCGATATCCAAGAAGGCCCTCGTGCCTCGCCACACCGGAAGTCGGGTTTAGGAATAAACACTAAACTAATCTAAAACTTAACCAAAGCTATTAAAGAGTTACATCAGATGTAATTGGCAAAAGATTGCCTACCTAATTATACTACGCCTTGGGCGATTAGCCAAAGCTAACTCAAGACTAATTATAATGTGGATCTTTATCCCATATAAATTTATAGCTAAATAGTAGCTATGAGAATTTAGTGAGCCTCATTTAATTAAAGGCCTAATTAAATGATTTAGGTATGATACTTAACTTTGCATTTTAATGTTGTAGATCACCATGACATCTAACACGACACACCCTCAACTTGCGATCTGCCCTTGAGAAGGACAAGCTTAATGGAGCGAACTTTCTGATCGTATAGGAACTTGAGGATTATCCTCAAGCAAGAACGCAAATCGTATGTCCTAGAGCGCCTACCTCGAAACACCCGCCTACGCGCCACTCGGAAAAGGATGCTTATAAGAAGCATCAAGATGACGATTAGATGTGTCATGTCTTATGCTTGCCACCATGAACTCTGAGCTTCAGAAGCAACATGAGAACATGGATGCCTATGATATGGTTGAGCATTTGAAACAACTATATCAAGGACAAGCTAGGCACGAGCGTTTTGAAGTGTCTAAGGCTCTTTTTGCATGCAAGATGCAAGAAGGAACACCTGTAGGAACTCACGTACTCAAAATGATTGGGTACGTTGAGAAAATTGAAAGAATAGGTTTACCACTGAGACAAGAATTGGCAACAGATGTTATCCTCGCAATCGTGTAAGCATATAATCAATTCGCTATGAATTATAACATGAATGAAATGATAAACTTTGTTCGAGATTCTCAAAGATGTTAAGAATCACAACCAATCTCAAAAAGAAAGTTAGTAACGTACTAATGGTCAAGAAGGGCAAAGGTAAGCGCAAAGGCAAGGGTAAGACCCAAGCCAAAGGCAAGGCCAATTCATCCACTTCAAAGGGTAAAGGTAAAGTGCCTAAGGAAGGGATCGCTTCCATTGCGTGAGATCGACACTGGAAGCGGAACTGCAAAGTCTACCTTGAGGAAGTAAAGAATAAAAGAAGTGGGACTTCTGCCTCAGGTATACACGTTATAGAAGTTAATCTATCTATTTCTTCTACATGGGTATTAGATACCGGATGTGCATCTCACATTTGTAATAATGTGCAGGGACTGAGAAATAGTAGACAAATGGCAAAAGGCGAAGTAGACCTACGAGTAGGCACTGGCGCAAAAGTTGTCACAGAGTCAGAGGAACATATTCTTTGTCTTTGCCCACCGGGCTTATCTTAGAACTAGAGGAGTGCTTATATGTACTGCATTGACAAAGAACATAATTTCTGTATCTTGTTTAGACAAGAAAAATTTTTCTTTTATAATAAAGGACAAATGTTGTTCCATTTATTTAAATGAAATGTTCTATTATAATGCACCACTTATGAATGGTCTCTATGTTCTAGATTTAGAAAACCCAATTTATAACGTAAATACCAAGCGGTTCAAATCGAATGATTCAAACCAAACATATCTCTGGCACTGTCGCCTAGGTCACATAAATGAAAAACGCATATCCCAACTCCATAAAGATGGATTATTGGACTCATTTGATTTTGAATCATATGAGGTATGCGAATCTTGCCATTTAGGAAAGATGACTAAAACTCCATTTAGTGGACATGGAGAGAGAGCGACAGACTTGTTAGGACTCATACATACTGATGTATGTGGGCCTTTCAATGTCGAAGCCAGAGGAGGCTATAAGTACTTTATTACTTTCACTGATGATATGAGTAGATTTGGCTACTTATATTTGATGAGACATAAGTCAGAATCCTTTGAAAAGTTCAAAGCATTCAAGAATGAAGTACAAAACCAACTTGGTAAGCGATCAAGCTACTTCGATCGGATCGAGGTGGTGAATACCTTAGTCAAGAGTTTCGTGATCACCGTTGAGTGTGGGATAATATCCCAACTCACTCGAACACCACAATGGAATGGTGTATCCGAGAGGAGAAATCGACTCTATTAGATATGGTACGATCAATGATGAGCCGATCGATCTACCTACTTCCTTTTGGGGACTAGCTCTAGAGACACCGCTTTCACACTTAATCGCGTCCCATCAAAAGCCAGTAGAAAAGACACCATATACGATATGGATCGGGAAGAGTCCCAAAATGTCTTTTATAAAGATTTGGGGTTGTGAAGCTTATGTAAGACGCCAAGTCTCGTATAAACTAGGACCCAAATCGATAAGTGTTATTTTAGGATATCCCAAGGAAACTAAGGATATTACTTTACAATCCCACACTTGGCAAGGTGTTTGTTGCCGAAAATGCCGCTTTCTAGAAAGAGAATTTATTTCTAGAAAAACTAGTGGGAGTAAAATTCATCTTGAAGAAGTTCAAGATGAGATAACACTAAGGCGATGGAAAATGAACAGAACCACAAAGTGTTGTGGATGAGGAAATTGTTGCCCAAAGAGTTGTGGAACAAACACCTATTCAAGTAGACCAACCTCTTCAGTAGATCTGACAGGATCCGCACAACCCAGAGATATTCTTTTCTCGACCGACAATGGTGATGTATTGCTTGTCAATCTTGACGAGCCTACATCCTATCAAGAAGCTATGATGAGCCCAGATTCCGAGAAATGGCTAGAGGCCATGAGATCCGAAATGGAATCCATGTACACTAACCAAGTATGGACCTTGGTTGATCCACCTGAAGGGGTAAAACCCATTGGGTGTAAGTGGGTCTTTAAAGTAAAGACTGACATGGATGGTAATAAGCATACCTATAAAGGTAGATTGGTGGCTAAAGGATTCAAACAAATTCATGGTATTGACTATGATGAAACCTTTTCACCAGTTGCGATGCTTAAATCCCATAGGATCAAACTTGCTAGTGCAGACTACCACGATTATGAGATCTGGCAGATGGATGTCAAAACCGCTGGTCTGAATGGAACGCTACTCGAGGATGTGTACATGACACAGCCTGAGGGTTTTGAAGATCCAAAGCATCCTGGAAAGGTATGCAAACCGCAAAGGTCCATTTATGGACTAAAGCAAGCCTCTCGGCCGGAATCTTCGATTCATGATGCAATCAAAGAGTTTGGTTTCATCAAGAATGAAGATGAACCTTGTGTCTACAAGAGAAATAGTGGAGCACAGTTGTATTTCTTGTCTTGTATGTAGATGACATACTTCATCGGAAATGATATTCCCTCACCCAAATCTGTGAAGATGTGGTTAGGGAATTGTTTCTCGATGAAGACTTAGGTGAAGCCGCCTATATTCTAGGCATCAAGATCTATAGAGATAGATCTAAAAGATTACTTGGCCTAAGTCGAGTACATACATTGATAAAGTGCTAGATCGCTTTGCTATGCAAAATTCCAAGAAAGGATTTCGCTTTATCACATGGTGTGAGTCTTTCAAGACTCAATGTCCTCTTCTAAGGAGGAGAGAGATCGCATGGATAAGATCCCTTATGCATCTCGCCATAGGGTCTATCATGTACGCCATGCTTTGTACTGCTCCGACGCCTCGTATGCTTTGAGCATGACGAGTAGATACTCGGATCCAGTGAAAGTCATCGGATAGCAAAAAAATATTCTTAAATACTTACGAAGAACGAAAGAATATTTCCGATATTCGAGGCAATGAGGAGCTAGTCAGAAGGGTTACAAAGTGATGCAAGCTTCCAAATGCATAAGGATGACTATAGATCGCAATGGGGTACGTGTTTTGCTCGAATGGTGGAGCCGTGGAGTCGAAGAGTTCAAAGTAGGACACGCTTGCCGATTCTACAATGTGTTTAGTATATTGTCATGATCCGATGCAAAGAAAGGAGGTCGTTGGCCCGTCAAGTTCATCGCTGAACTTGGGGTAGTTCCTAGCATTGGAGATCCAATAGACCTCTATTGTGACAACAATGGGGCTATTGCACGTGCTAAGGAACCTCGATCACATCGACCAAACACATATCGGGCGCTTCCATCTCATTCGAGAGATCATCGATAGAGGAGATGTGAGGATATGCAGAGTACCGACAGAAGCTAACATTGCATATCCATTGACCAAGGCTTTGGCACAGAGGAAGCATGATGGTCACACTAGGTCACTAGGTATTAGATATCATAGTGATTGGTACTAGTGCTAGTGGGAGATTG
This sequence comes from Wurfbainia villosa, assembly GCA_025175895.1. Taxonomy (NCBI): domain Eukaryota; kingdom Viridiplantae; phylum Streptophyta; class Magnoliopsida; order Zingiberales; family Zingiberaceae; genus Wurfbainia; species Wurfbainia villosa. The sequence continues at coordinate 12,854,029 of CM045987.1, forward strand.
TTAGTTATAGCCCTAAGAACCAATCATGTGATGGTTGAATAGGGAACATTTTGTATCATATTCTATAAAGGCAAAGGATTGGTTATTATATTTAAGTCTTGCTTGTGCCTAAATTAAATATAGTAATGCCCTAGAAAAGTAGGTTCTTATCTACAAAGACATCAATCGCGTAATTGATTATGAGAGGTCAGAGAGAACACTTTCTAAATGTTCCTAGTCAAGTATTAATATGCAAGGGCAATATTAATACATAAAGACTAGCATGTAGGTCAATTGATGACTTGATCTCACAAGTCATGGATATATGATATCAAGTTGACACATGGGTATATATTAGAGAATATATAATCGAATCAATTCCCACCATGAGAAAGTTTCATGGATCGTTATATGAGTGTCATAAACTTTCTCATGTGACTATTGGTATGAATAGTCCTTAGACCTGAAGTCACTACGGTTCCCTACATAAGGAGTTATGTACTTTGGTATCGTCAAACGTCACCCGTAACAGGGTGGACCATAAAGGCGATTACTGGGTATATAACAAATTATGCAGAGGGATGTGAGTGATGTAGATGGGATCTATCCCTCTCATATGACGAGAGTGATATCGGTGGGCCACTTGATTGAGTAGAACTACTAAAACGCATGGCCATGCTCGAATGAGTCAATATGAGATATTGAGCTCATTTGTTTGAGTTAGTTTACTCAGGGATCAAGAAACACATAGATTGATCGAGGATGACACGCCTATGCCTCATTGATCAACTGATATCAAGGATAGAAGGACACGGCCATATATTATAGTAGTCACGGAAAGGTTAGTTGGATCTTGACTTATCTCAGAACTTGGGTAGCAATGATGTATTGCTAGATGCCGCCATTGCTTGTGTATCTAAAAGAGTTTAGGTCCACTGCCAACGTTATGAGAGCCTATAGGGTCACACACAAAGAGCATGATAATTAGAGGAATTAGAGTATTCTAGTTTGACTAGAATAATTTGGGAATAAGCTTAAGTACAAAATGGTTTTTGGACTTTAAGCTTAATGAGAATTTTAGCTAATTGATTTAATGAGATTAATTCAATATGTTACCTCATTGATTTAATAAGATTAATTCAATATGATAACATAAGCTTAATTGAATTAATAAGATTAATTCAATATGATAACATCAATTGAATTAATAAGATTAATTCAATATGATAACATAAGCTTAATTGAATTAATAAGATTAATTCAACATGCATGAATGCCACATAAGAATGCCACATAAGCATGCCACCTAAGCATCCACCTAAGCTAGATAAGGTGGAAGGAAACAAAATGGTTTTGTCTCCTTAAGTGGCCGGCCAAACAAGGAAGCCAAATCCTTTTTGAGTGTGTCTCAATGCAATGGATTGCATTGAATGTGAAGGAGGTGGAAGGGTTTTTCCAACCCTATAAAAGGCTCCATGGAGTGGCCGGCCAAAGTAGAATTTTGGTGGGGTGTGGTTGTTGGGAGCTTGAGGCTTGGAGAGAGCTTGAGAGCTTATTGTTGTGTGGCTTTTGTGAGTGTAGCAAGAAGAGTAGTCTTCTTCTTCCCTTCTCTTTTTCCCTAGCTTCCTCTCCTTTAGGGACTTCTCTAGCAAGAAGTAAAGGAGAGCTCCTCTAGTTTTCTTTTGTGAGACAAGAGCTTGCTCGTGTGGATACATATAGAGGCACGGACACTTGAACGTGCTAAAGATCCAACAAACAAAAGGAAGAAGCGGGATTAACAAGGGCACGCAACAAAGGTAATCCTCTCCTATAAGATAGGCTTGGTTTAGAGAAATTTATTTTATACGAGTTTGCTTTCGCATGGATCACTTGGAAGGGATCCTAATTTTTCCGTTGCGCATATGCCATTTGGCATAAAGAATTCCCTACAGTATTTGCTTGTATCTTGTGTATTACTTAGTGTAATCCTTGTACGAGGTTTCTCCGCCTCCGGATTGTTCCGAGAAGGAGTTATTATTGATTAGTGATTGCATGTGCATCACTAGGGCTCTTTAGAGCTCGATCCGTGGAGTAGGAACCGTTCGGTTCCGAACCACGTTATATACTTGTGTTCGTGATTGTTGTATTTCGTTATTGCTTTCATTTCTATATTCCGCTGCGCTAACGAAATTGTAGACACAATCACAATTGAATTCCATCTTCCTACGGGTACAACTCTATTCACTCCCCCTCTAGCGGCCTCAAATCTCCAACAGCTAGGGCTTGGGAGGTGAGCAAGGCAATTGAAAGGATAAGGGTTTTGCTCTTTGGCTTGGGCGGCTAGGGTTTGGAGAGGCTTTGGGGGGCAACTAGGGCAAGGCTTTGCTCTTCTTTCTTTGGTTAGCCGGCACCCATATCTCATCTTCCTTCACTTCTTGGCCAGCGCCCATCTCCTTTCTTCCTAAAGCTTTGGCCGGCGGCAACAAGGGCAAGGCTTTTCTCTTCTTTCTTTGGTTGGCCAGCACTCATCTTCCATCTCCCTCTCCTTGGTGGCCGGCGGCAACAGCAAAGAGGAGAAAGTGGTTTGATCTTTCTCCAAAGAGATTGTGTTTTGAACTAGATAGGAGAAGAAGGGAGCATATTATCTTCCTTTGTTCTGAGCGAACAAGGAAAGGAAGATACGTGATCTAGGAGGCTTCATCTCTCGGAGGATTGTTGCCCACACAACGTCCAAGAGGAGGATAGGACATACAATAGAAGACCAAGAGGTAAACAAGAGGTATAATTCTTGTTTTGGTTTCCTTTTGTTTCTTTGTATTATGTATGTAATTGCATGTGGCTAATTTACTTGGACCCCAAAGATAAACACAAAAACCGGTGATCCGTACATCATCTATTCCGCGGCTAATCGAGGAAAAGAGTTAAGTTTCTTGAACAACTAGTTTGTTCAAGAGACCACTCTAATTGAATAGCACGATGATGGATCGGTTGCTTGGGTAATTCGTTATCGTCTTGGATTAATTTTTTTAACTGGGACGATGGATCGCTTATGCACAAGCACTGGGTTAAGGGAAGCGTAAATCATTTTAGCAATGTAACTGAACGAAGCATGTGCACCCTTATGTCTAACCAGTCATAGAAGCCCTCCATCTCCACAACCTGAACCTGCACAACATTCTTTTTCTTCTTTTGAGGATGATGGAGAACTATCCACATTTGATTTTTTGGAGTTCAGATCGCGCCTCGATGATATCTACATCGAGCAGTAGATATAGGGAGTGATGGGATGAGCAGAGGACTTTTACTCAGGCAAAGATCCAAGATTTGAGAGGCCATTTCCAGTGGGTAGACAAATTCTACGGACACATTGAGCAGTATTTTCAGGAGGAGGCCATGTATCGCCAAGAGATGTGGCAGTTCATGAGGGATGCATGCCAACAGTGGGCTCAGAAGGAGGATCACAGAGCCACTGCTGAGTCTACCAACTCACAGGTTGACTACATGTATATGTGGCACCAGTGTTTGAGCTCACAATTCTCTCATGAGTCGAAGATGCCGAGATTGCCTAATTTTCCTCCATGGTTGCCACGCTAGAGGTATGATCAAATTCAAGTATGGGGGAATATAGTTCATGATATTGCACTTTCTATGCTTTGGTAGTATTTAAATTTGGTTTAAGCATTGATAATTTTTATTTGCATTCATTTCATTTATTTCAGTTTCATACATGTAGTTCTCTTTAGATTTCTTCCAGTACTTATTTTGTTTGATCTCATAGTTTGCTTCAGTAAGTTTTTTTTGAAAATAATCATTGTAATGTGTTTCAATGTCATAAGCATATTTCTTTCTTTTATCTTGTGGTACTAAATTTATAATGTGATAATGAATTTTCATTAATTCTCACTAGTTAGATTTTATTTTCACAAATACTTATCGAGAATTACGAAGGGAAGGATCTAGTACATAATTAGTTATGATTCATTCTATTAGACTAGTACTCTGGAATCCATAGGTGACCATAGATTAGCCTTTTAGTTATTGGAGATACTCAAATCGTGAAACCCTAGTTGTTTTAAAAAAAAAGGTGATTGTAAGATTTTGAGAAAAGAGGATAGAGGTTATCATGGGTGGAAATGTTTAGGTGCCCCTTTGAGACCGAGTTAGGTTACTAGGGAAATACCTACCAATTTCACTCGATATCAAGCACACCTTTGAGACTTTATGCTAATTTTAGGGAACATCCCTCGCTTATGACGGAAAAGTACTTAAAGTCGGAGACCTTAGGAACACTATGGGATGACGACTTAACTTTGAAAGTGAAACTTTTAGGAAGAAATTTTACATTTGCACTGAAAGCTAATTTAGTGATCTTGGTGAACATATTTACTTTCTCTAATTGCAGTACCACTTGATAGGTTTTAGTAAATTTGCTATACATTGAAGCATACCTTTTATCTGTGATTCACAATACACTGAGGTTTGTTTGAGGACAAGCAAAGGTTTAAATCTGGGAGATTTTGATGTGTGTAAATCATATAGGATTTTAGTTGTTATTTTGGTACACATCTTATTGTATTTAGTTAATATTTGTTGTATATTTGCTTTACTTTGCACTTTATTGTTACTTTCTTGCTCGGATGTCTACTTTTGTTATTTTTCCTGTACACAATGGAGATTCGGAGCTTAATGAAGACCCTGATGATGCATGAAGAAAGGAGAGCATGCTCTAGCCATGTTCTCAAGACACGAGCATGCTTCTAGACAACAAGATGGAGTTCAGGCACCTTTCCAAAAAGACACACGGTCGCCCGTGTGAAATTCACACGGTCGACCGTGTGAAATTCACACGGTCATGCCTTTTCTCCAGAATAGATTTCGAGCATGGTTCACAACGCCACACATGGCTTGGCCATGTGAAAGACACACAACTCTATTGCACTATCATAAATCCCAAGAAATAGGTTTTCTATGCAATTATAGAAAGCCTGGATCACCTCTATATATAGGAAGGCATACCGAACCACGAAGAGAATGGTGGGTTCCCTAATAAAGCATGAAAGCCTCGCTAATTGGCCGGGAAAAAGGAGGATATTCAAGGCCAATGATGAAGCTCTATCCATACAAAGACTGCCAAGGCGTATCTCCAACTAAAGAAGGGCGTATTTTCTTCCAAACTGATATTTCTTTGGTTGAAAATATTAAACTATAATATCTTGTGTTTGTTCTTCCTTGTCTATGGAGAAGAACCTTCGATTCTAGGATTAGAAAGTAGCCTATGTGTGTTGGACATGATTATTGCAATGGATTCTAATTACTTCTATTTATATTTGTGATTTATGTTTCCTAGTTCTATGATAATGATGACTTGCTCTTGTTTCTATTGCACTTAGTCGATATAGATGCCAAAAGCATTTATATTGAAACCTAGGAGAATTAAAGAGGAACCGAAAGGTTGACCTCTCTCCCAAAATTATAGATAATGAGACGTGAAAGAGTAGGATCTAAAATAAGGTTCACTTGCTCATCGGGAGAATGTAGGACATCCTAGAACTTCATGAAGCTAATCTATCTAGAGGCCGTGAAGTAGGAGAAATCAACTTGGAGAGGTTGTGGGACCCAATGAAAGGGGCAACCCATTGGTAGCAACTTCCTGAACTCTATGGATTCGAAAGGGTTTCTCTAGTTTAGATTAGGTAATTCTCACGTCGAACAAAAAGTTCACCGGGATTAAACTTGATGATCCACCCGTAAGATTGAATTTAGAGAACTTAGGAGAATAAATTAATGACATGTCCAACATCGCATAGGTGAACTCGAAGTCCTAGAATATTCTTCTTTAGACTTGAGTACATCCTTTGTCTTACTATGAGTGACACCAATCATAGAGCTTAGATCGTGACTGAGAACTTTCAAACACTAAGATCCACTCTAAACAATCAGTGTTCATTAGATAGACTAATAATCGAATATCAGTCCATGTGGGATCGATAATTTTTAGTACTTGACGACAACTGCACACTTGCGGAGTTGAGCGCAATCCAATCTTTTGCCTCTCTGTTAGAGATTTGGTTCGTGTGCATCAAGTCTTTAGCATTTACACCAAAGATTTCAAGTAACATTTGCATGCATCAAAAGGTTGCACATCAGAGGCCCTTGGGTTACTTTAGGAGATTTCGATACCGGAGTGGAAGTGGGGGCATATTACTTTGGATTTTTTGTGTGGGTTTAATCAGGAATCAGAAGGGACATGAAGCGATTTGAATAATCGTTGATTGGTTGAGCAAATCTATTCATTTCCTTCCTATTAGAAGGGCAGACTTGTTGAATCCCTTGGCAAAGTTATACTATAGGGAGATCATCAGACTGCATGGAGTATCTTTGAGTATTATATTTGACAGAGATCCATAATTCACATCACGATTTTGACAAAGTCTTCAGCAGGCCATGGGTACATAGCTCCGCGTTCGTACAACATTTTATCCACAGATTAATGGTAAGGCAGAGCGTACTATCTATACTCTAGAGGCTCTATTGAGAGATTGTGTTATGGATTTTGAGGGAAGTTGGGAGGATTATGTGCATCTAGTGGAATTTGCATATAACAATGTTATCATTCTTCTATTTAGATGACTCCTTTTGAGTCTCTTTATAGCAGGGCATGCAGATCTCCTATTTTATGGGAGGAAGTTGATGAATGTTAGCTATTAGGGCCACAAAGCATTCAGTGGGATGCAGAGTTAGTGTGCCTCATCAGATGACAAATATCAGAAGCTCAGGATCGACAAAAGAGTTATGCAGATCGTAGACAGAGACTTCTGGAGTTTTCAGTGGGAGATCGTGTTTTTCTATGTTTTTCTCCTTTAAAAGGAATTAAGATATTTGGACTAAAAGGAAAGTTAGTTCCACGTTACATTAGACATTTTGAGATATTTGATCGGAGTGGGGAGGTAGCTTATCGTCTAGTGTTACCTCCAACTCTCTCTAGGGTACATAACATATTCCATGTTTCTATGATGAAGAAATATGTGCCACATTCTACTAATGTTCTAAAGGAGGTATCGATTCCATTCCAACCAAATGCAACCTATGAGGAAGTTCTAGTACAAATTTTTTGTTGCAAGGAATAACAATTAAGGAACAAAACCATCCAACTCGTAAAATTCATATGGTAGCATCATTCAGATGAAGAGGCTACATGAGGGTTGGAAGATACTATCTGAATGCAATATCCTCATATGTTTACTTGAGGTGTGTAACTCTTCTCAAAGTACTTGAATTGCTATGTATCACACTTAAGTAGGAAATTTGGGGACCAAATTTTATTGGTGGGGGAGAATGTGATACACAACAAGTAATTAGGGGGTGATTAGCTGAGTTAATTGAGGGTTAAATTAAATAAACCCTAAGTTGGTTTTCTTATAAAAATCAGATCTACATCCCCTAATCTCGGACCCAATCTCCTGATTATTTTTCTTCTTTTCTCCATGTTCTCCTCCGTTCTCTCTATAGCAGGATCCGATTTGGATCATCGTTGTCTAGCAAGTCGACGATCCTTGAATCAAAAATTGTAAACTCGTGTTCAACCTCCTTACTCTGTGATGACTTTCGATCTAGATCGTTGTTGTCTCGCAAGTTAACTATAAATGTAAGAGGAGAGTAGGTGATTGTACAACTTTGTGACTTCAACGGTTTGTCGGTTGCATTGTTTTCACAAGGAGGAATGCTATCATAGTAGCTCACAAGGAGGTTCGAGGTTTAGAGTTGTGAATCGATCGACAGATTCCCTATAGTCTTCACCTCTGATTTTTGGTAAAAACCTCTGTTATCATTCTATTTCATTAGATTAAGGAAATTTGAGATTTGTAGGTCGGGTGTAAGCTTAGATATTGTTATTGTAGGTGTTTAGGGTTATTGAAATTGGGTTTTGTTTGTAGTTCATTCGATTGATTCAGATCAGATACTTTTAAGTAGATAAAGAAGTTGTGCAAATTGAATCTTAACTATGTAAGTCTGAACCTAAAATTTTATAGATATAAATGATTTACAGATGATTTTATAGTTGGTGTATGAGATTGTTCTATAGGGGATTTAGGATATGGATTTGTGTTACGACGTGTTTAGGTTAATCCAGCAGATAAGATAGTAGTTGGTAAATGATAGAATTCAATATAATTCATATTCTATGTTTCAGAACTTTAATACGAGATTGGTTGCAGATGTAGAGATTTTAGATAGTCTATATATTAGGTAGGTAGTTCTACTTTTGATTTCTATAGTGTATTGATCTTAGTGCATGAACCCTGATATGATGCTAGTATTGTTATCTTGGCTCCACTCTTTGTTATGCTGAAGTTTGATATTTAGCTTCTTGAACTTTGAGATTTCTCTTTTTGCTATATGTATAGTATCATTTATCTCTATTGATGATTGCAGTTATTATACTTGTTTATACCATCATATTACATTCTTGTAGTGATGGTGATATTTGTGGATATGATTGTCATATTGCATTTCCTTGAATTATGCATTACTCCTGTCGGCCATGACTCCCATTTGTGGTTGAATGGTCACCAGTGGAGGTATATCTATGGATTAGATATTTATGTGGGCATAGTTGTCATATTGCATTTCATTGCATTATGCAGGCTTATGTAGGCTATGGCTCCCATGTGTGGTTGAGCAGGTCGTTAGTGGAGGTATACTTGAGGATGGGAGTGTTGGGTTTCCGGCACCGCGGCGTGTGTGTGTTCGATCATGTTTCGTAAACATGAGCACAGCGGAAGCAATTAAAAATAATAAATCTATATTTATTACAACACACACAACACACGCATGCATATTACAACAAGTGTAGACAAAACCGTAAATTAAAATTTGCAATAAAAGGAAATTAAACTACGTTATACCTTTCGTATGACATGTAGCGGGAACGACATCAACCGGAACGATCCTCGTAAGAATCATCTCTATCCGTATCCACGCCGAGCTCCTCGGGATGACTTCGCCAAGCCACGAGCTTCGTCTTCGTACGGGTTACTAGCCTCGTTTTGAAGACGACGTGATCGAGAGATGATCACGATCCGAATCCAAATTTGGACCTAAAACAAGTCCTCAAGACTCGCTTCTCCGGAGAGGTATTCGTCAACCGATTGACGAATCCTTTGTCCTCCACCTCAGAGGATTACCGGAGATCAAATCCCCGGTATGTTAGCCGCTGTCGGATCACTAACCGTCGTCCAAACGAGGCTCCGACGAGAGGAGAAGAAGCTGTCCAGAAAACTGGACAGCTTGGTGGAGGAGTAGGCGCCGGCCAAAACAAGGAGAGAAAAGACTCACCTTGATGCCGAACCTATAGGAGATCACCGGAGGGTCGCCGGAGGTTCACCGGCTGGAGCTTGGACGCCAGCAAGGGTCTTGGACGGCGGCACAAAGCTGGGCGGCGGCAGCTTGTAGTTGGGCGCCGAAAATTCCTCCAAGGGGTGGGCGGCAACTTCAAGCAAGGGTTTTGGATGATTACGGTTTAACAATCCCTTAAGCCCTCTTTTATAGAGAACTAATTCTCTTAATGGTTAATGGATCATATCCATAAAGCCCGTTAACCCGCTCCATTAGGATAAGTTAAAATAAACCAAACCATGATGGTTTATTTTAAGTTAAAACGAACCGAACCAACCTTTGGTTCATTCGTTTAATATAAACCAAACCCTTTGGTTTATTCTCATCCATTGGATTAGAACCAAACCATTTTGGTCCATCCATTATGTCTTCATAAGACACTGCCCATCCACGCTTCCATTGCGACTGAAATAATTTCATGCTCGCTTTATGTTTGGTCCAACCAAACATAGTTTCTCTCGGTCTGAGAATCCCATTCTCAAGCTCGTTTTAAATCCTTTGGATTACGCTCGTTGTGCGTGTGACCAAATAGGTTCTCGGTTTATGTTGGCCGTCTATAATTAACCATTAATTATAGAACGATCATGAGTGGCACCTAGTAGTACATCATGATCCCCAATTAACCGAAAAGATCAACGGTTGATCGAACTATTTAAACCCTTGATGGCTCGAATGAATCGTGCCCCATTCCCTTCACTCATCTTATACCCACTTGGTTCAGGACATGGTCTATTGTGTCAGTCCCCACTAGGCTGACTACGTCACACCTATCCAAGTATCATTTCCTCGTCCTACGGATTCTAGTTACTCCACATGTATCGAAGAGTACCTTACTCTAAACATGTAATGCTTTGGCCAAAGACTTTAGTAACAATCCGACGAGAGGCCATGGGTATACATCTCCTCGCAAGGAGTGGTGAATCCTTTATAGGCTATTCAAACACTTTCGATCACTTCGACTTATACCCAATCATCCCGGGTCCACATCTCCTCGGAGATGTTTGCTTAAGATGTCAAAGCATAAGTCTCCATGATCAAGATGACTTGAATACCGCAAGTCAAAGGAACATCGCACTTAAGCCACAGTAAGAACTTCATTGACATATCTATATATGCAGAGAACCATATGAAGTCTTACGGCTGGTCACTCCAATGAACTAGTTACCATAACTAGCATTCACGATTAACTCCGGACATCACTATGTCTCCAGCCAGTGAGAATCAGCTGCTTGGATACACCAAGGAGTATACCTCGTGCTAGTCTCGACAGAATTGATGGTGTCCAAATCCATCAATTCATCGACTAGGGATAATTCCGATACATCACAATTACACATGTAGAGATACTCACTAGTTGTGATCCAATCACAAATTCTCTCATGCTGTGAATCGTATCGTGGACATTCAGTAAATGAGTTTAAGATCCAATCAAATACATAAAACATGTATACTCAAATAGTGAATCTTCATTTATCATATAAATGGTTCATACATAAGGCGATTGCCTTAGGACATCTCTCATATATTACTAACAGACTCCCACTTGGCCTAATGTCAATCGCTACGGTATCCAATACCATAAGCTCGAACATGACCCTCAAACTTATTTTGAGGTAATGCCTTAGTCAAGGGATCCGCTAAGTTCCTTTCAGTGGGAATTTTCTCGATTTATATTTCGTTCCTACTGATGATCTCTCTGATAAGATGATAGCGGCGAAGCACATGTTTGGATCATTGATGAGACCACATCAAGTTCAGAGATGAACTTCTTGATCCAAACCGCTTCCTTTGCTGCTTCCAAAGCTGCAATGTATTCTGCCTTAGTGACAGAATCTGCTATAGTGTCAAGCTTGGAACCTTTCCAACTTATTGCGCCTCCATTCCAGGTGAACACGTATCCAGACTGAGACCTGGAATCATCCTTGTCTGTCTGGAAGCTGGCATCCGTATACCCGCGTATCACCATGTCCCCTTCTCCATATATTAGGAACACATCCTTAGTTCTTCTCAAGTACTTAAGGATCGTCTTAACAGCCGCCCAATGATCCATTCCTGGATCGTATTGGTATCTGCTCGTGACACTCAGAGCGTACGATACATCGGGCCTCATACATAACATAGCATACATGATAGATCCTATTGCGGATGCATAGGGAATCTTACTCATGCAAATCCTCTCGTCTTCTGTGCGCGGACACATAGACTTCGAAAGGTGTTCCCCATGCCTGATGGGCAGATAACCTTTCTTGGATTCCGACATGCTAAACCTCTTTAGCACTCGGTCTATATATGTAGACTGTGAAAGACCAAGCAACCGTTTCGATCTATCTCTATAGATCTTAATCCCAAGGATGTAGGTTGCTTCTCCCAGGTCTTTCATGGAGAATGTCTTGGATAACCAAACCTTAACTGACTGTAAGATTGACACATCGTTTCCTATAAGTAATATGTCATCGACATATAATACTAGGAACACGACAGCACTCCCACTAACCTTTTTGTACACACAAGGTTCGTCTGGATTTTGTGAGAAATCAAACTTTTTGATCGTCTCATCAAAACGGATATTCCAGCTCCTGGATGCTTGCTTCAATCCATAAATGGATCGTCGCAATTTGCATACCTTGGTTTTATCAACCGATGTGAAACCCTCAGGCTGTATCATATACACGTCCTCGAGCAGGTTTCCATTAAGGAAAGCTATTTTCACATCCATCTACCATATCTCATAATCATAATGAGCCGCTATGGCCAGGAGCATCCGAATGGATTTAAGCATAGCTACAGGCGAATAGGTTTCGTCATAATCAACACCTTGTTTTTGACGATATCCTTTCGCCACTAATCTAGCCTTATAGGTAATCACATTACCATTCATGTCGGTTTTCTTCTTGAAAACCCACTTGCACCCTATAGGCTTTATGCCTTCAGGTGGGTCAACCAAGTTCCAAACTTGGTTTTCCTACATGGAATCCATTTCCGACTTCATGGCACCAAGCCACTTATCCCTTTCTGAACTTGTCAGCACTTCTTCATAACTGGTATGCTCCTCATCATCAATGAGTAACACGTCGTTCGATTCACTTACGAGAAATCCATATCTCTCAGGAATATTGCGTGTTCTACCAGATCTACGAAGATGTGGTGTTACAATAGGTCCAGTCGATTGCTCATCACTATGAGTTGTCGGCTGTTGTGCTTCACCAGGTATCTCATCAATGTCTATTTGAGTCTCTCGAGCCTCCTCAAGCTCGACGACACTCCCACTGTTTTCTTGCAAGAGAAACTCTTTCTCTAGAAACACAGCATGTCTTGAAACAAACACCTTTTGTTCCACAGGATGATAGAATTGGTAACCCCTTGTTTCCTTAGGGTATCCAATAAATAGACATTTATCAGACTTAGCATCGATTTATACGATACTGATCCGCTTCACATAAGCAGGACAACCCCATATCTTCAAGTAAGATACATGAGGTTTCTTACCATTCCATATCTCATATGGAGTAGTTGAGACTACCTTGGTAGGCATTCTGTTTAACAAGTAAACAGCTGTCTGAAGTGCATAACCCCAAAAGGACTTGGGAAGACTCGCATGATTCATCATTGACCTGACCATGTCCAACAAGGTCCGGTTACGCCTCTCAGATACACTATTATGCTGTGGTGTATAGGGCGGAGTCCATTGAGACAATATGCCATTGTCTCTTAGATAATCAAGAAACTCTTGACTTAAGTATTCACCACCTCGATCCGATCGAAGTATTTTAATACTCTTGTCATGTTGTTTCTCTACTTCTTTTCTGAATTCTTTGAACCTTTCAAAGGCTTCAGACTTGTGTTTCATCAAGAACACATACCCAAACCGTGAGTGATCATCGGTGAAGGTAATGAAGTAGCTATAGCCTCCTAAAGATTGAGTTGACATAGGTCCATATACATCACTATGTATTAGGCCTAGCAACTCTCCCACTCGTTCACCTTTTCCCGTAAAAGGTAACTTAGTCATCTTGCCTTTTAAGCATGATTCGCATGTATCGTATGAATCCAATTCAAACGATTCCAGAATTCCACATCGGTGTAATTCGGACATGCGTTTCTTGCTTACATGGCCAAGATGACAATGCCACATGTAGGAGTCTATTTGATTATCCTTTCGAGCACGCGTGTTGCTCGCTTCGATATTGAAAATGTCACTGGATACGTCCAACGTATAAATGCCATTACTCAAAGTTCCAGTTCCATAAAGTACGCCATTCAAAGTTATATAACAACAATTGTTACTAAATGTTAAATGGAATCCATTTCTATTTAGACAAGAAATAGAAATGATGTTCTTTATCAACGAAGGAACATACAAGCAATTGTCCAGTTCTAAGACAAGTCCACTAGGGAGCTTCAGCAAATAAGTTCCGATGGCGTAAACCTTTGCTCCATTGCCAACTCAAATTTGACTCCCCTCTGACAAGTCTTCTTCTATTCCTTAGCCCCTGTATGTCATTACATATATGTGAGCTACACCCAGTATCCAATACCCAAGTGTCTAAGGAAATAGAATGACAATCAATAACGAAGATACCTGAAGAGGATGGGGCATCGGATGCCTTCTTCTTCTTCATGGACTCAAGATAAATCTTGCAGTTTCTTCGCAAGTGGCCTTCCTTGCCACAGTGATGGCAAGTGCCCTTTTTATTTAGTTCGCCTTCTTTGCCTTTTTCTTTCCTTTCTTCTGTTCTTTTGCCTTCCTCTTAGAACCTTTCTTTGAGGAATCAACTAACAGAACCGCCTTCTCCTCATGCTTTACAGAAGGCTCCACAGTCTTCAGCATATTAAGGAGCTCGGGAATGGTGGATTCCAATTTATTCATCCGATAGTTCATCACAAATTGCGAGAAGCTCTTGGGCAAACAATGCAGAATTAAGTCAATACTTAACTCATGATCCATCACAAAACCGAGGGTAGCTAGCCGCTCGATGTACCCGTTCATCTTTAACCTTCTTGCATCTTCGTAGTGAAGAGGAGCCTAGAGACCTCGAACCTTTCGGATCTCGCTTGCTCATCGAACAACTCATGAAGATGGAATACCATAGTATTAGCATCCATATGCTCATGCTGCTTTTGCAGCTCAGGTACCATCGCCGCTAGCATGATGCAACTCGCCACCGAGAATCGCCACATGTTTACGATAGACCAACTGCATTTGGTCCGAGTTGCATCATCCTTAGACGATCGAGAAGAGGCTCTTCAAGGACATATGCAAGCTTTTCCGCCTTGAGAACAATTCTCAGGTTTCTAAGCCAGTCCAGGAAGTTAGGCCCAGTCAGTTTATTCGAATCCAAAATAGTGCGCAAATTCAAAGACGTCATGATCAATTTATTGACCTAGAAATACAAAACGAGCATATATGAGAAAATGATTTTAAAATGCATCAATATACATTTATAAATCCCATTAATTTTTCGAATTTCAAAAACCCTTAAAATCACTTCGGGAGATCGTAGGTCCATCTCCGAATGGGCTGATATCCATCATAGATAAGAACAACCTTGGAGTGAGTCCAACAAGCCATTCTTAGCTATGATGGTGGGTATCAAGTATACCGATTACATATCATGTATATGTAACTATCACAATGTGCTATCAACTAATTTAATGTTTACACATACATTGGGTTGTTAACACATTAACAAGTATGCATCATATGCATAGCACCCAACTTCTCCTCTATTCACATCGACCTTGGAGTGAGTCCAACAAATCGATGCTCCAAGTTAAAGCCGACCCATTAATCGCGAAATAGTTTTAATATGGTTAGAGCGCATTCAACCAATTAGCCAGGCTTGGAGTGAGTCCAACAACCCAAACTAACGATTGACCTCTGACTCTTACCATATTAGAGTTAAACTATTCCAATGATTTGAACATGTTCAGGTTCGAGCCGGGCTTGGAGTGAGTCCAACGACCCAAACAGGAAACAGAACTCTGGTTCTAACCATATTAATGGAAGGTGTAGGCTTTAATATTGAGTTAGGGTTTTTATGTCTCATCCTCTTTGCATGCAAATAACTATTATCTACATGGCATGACATACATGGCATACATCTACATGTCACAACACGCATGGCATAATGTTATGCATCTAATGCAATTACATGGCATACAATTATGTCATGTATATATTTCCTTATATGTCATAACTATTTATGGAAATAAAATATGTTTAAGATTTGATTCTCCAAATCAAATCATAATTAAATTAGGAAACAAATTTCTAAATCTAATCACATATTTTATTCATGGAATTATTTGATTAAGGAAAATCTATTTAGGAAACCAATTTCCTAAATCATTAAAACTACTTATGGAAATAAAATATTTTAAGATTTGATTTCCCAAATCAAATCATGATTAAATTAGGAAACAAACTTCCAGAATCTAATCAAATATTTTATTTATGGAAAATATCAATTTCCATAAATACTTCCAACTTTCCAAAAGTGGAAGATTTTCATAAATACTTCTAGACTTTCCAAAATTAAAAAATTTCCATAAATACTTCTAAATTTCCAAAATAAGAAAATTTCCAGAAATACATTATGACTATCGCAAAACCATTTTACGATTATGTCGAAACACAACCTGGGCTCTGATACCAATGTTGGGTTTTCCGGCACCGCGGCGTGTGTGTGTTCGATCATGTTTCGTAAACATGAGCACAGCGGAAGCAATTAAAAATAATAAATCTATATTTATTACAACACACACAACACACGCATGCATATTACAACAAGTGTAGACATAACCATAAATTAAAATTTGCAATAAAAGGAAATTAAACTACGTTATACCTTTCGTATGACGTGTAGCGGGAACGACATCAACCGGAACGATCCTCGTAAGAATCGTCTCTATCCGTATCCACGCCGAGCTCCTCGGGATGACTTCGCCAAGCCACGAGCTTCGTCTTCGTACGGGTTACTAGCCTCGTGTTGAAGACGACGTGATCGAGAGATGATCACGATCCGAATCCAAATTCGGACCTAAAACAAGTCCTCAAGACTCGCTTCTCCGGAGAGGTATTCGTCAACCGATTGACGAATCCTTCGTCCTCCACCTCAGAGGATTACCGGAGATCAAATCCCCGGTATGTTAGCCGCTGTCGGATCACTAACCGTCGTCCAAACGACGCTCCGACGAGAGGAGAAGAAGCTGTCCAGAAAACTGGACAGCTTGGTGGAGGAGTAGGCGCCGGCCAAAACAAGGAGAGAAAAGGCTCACCTTGATGTCGAACCTATAGGAGATCACCGGAGGGTCGCCGGAGGTTCACCGGCTGGAGCTTGGACGCCGGCAAGGGTCTTGGACGGCGGCACACAGCTGGGCGGTGGCAGCTTGTAGTTGGGCGCCGAAAATTCCTCCAAGGGGTGGGCGGCAACTTCAAGCTAGGGTTTTGGATGATTAGGGTTTAACAATCCCTTAAGCCCTCTTTTATAGAGAACTAATTCTCTTAATGATTAATGGATCATATCCATAAAGCCCGTTAACCCGCTCCATTAGGATAAGTTAAAATAAACCAAACCATGATGGTTTATTTTAAGTTAAAACAAACCGAACCAACCTTTGGTTCATTCGTTTAATATAAACCAAACCCTTTGGTTTATTCTCATCCATTGGATTAGAACCAAACCATTTTGGTCCATCCATTATGTCTTCATAAGACACTGCCCATCCACGCTTCCATTGCGACTGAAACAATTTCATGCTCGCTTTATGTTTGGTCCAACCAAACATAGTTTCTCTCGATGCGAGAATCCCATTCTCAAGCTCGTTTTAAATCCTTTGGATTACGCTCGTTGTCGTGTGACCAAATAGGTTCTCGGTTTATGTTGGCCGTCTATAATTAACCATTAATTATAGAGCGATCATGAGTGGCACCTAGTAGTACATCATGATCCCCAATTAACCGAAAAGATCAGCGGTTGATCCGAACTATTTACGAAACCCTTGATGCTCGAATGAATCGTGCCCCATTCCCTTCACTCATCTTATACCCACTTGGTTCAGGACATGGTCTATTGTGTCAGTCCCCACTAGGCTGACTACGTCACACCTAGCCCAAGTATCATTTCCTCGTCCTACGAATTCTAGTTACTCCACATGTATCGAAGAGTACTTTACTCTAAACATGTAATGCTTTGGCCAAAGACTTTAGTAACAATCCGATGAGAGGCCATGGGTATACATCTCCTCGCAAGGAGTGGTGAATCCTTTATAGGCTATTCAAACACCTTCGACCACTTCGACTTATACCCAATCATCCCGGGTCCACATCTCCTCGGAGATATTTGCTTAAGATGTCAAAGCATAAGTCTCCATGATCAAGATGACTTGAATACCGCAAGTCAAAGGAACATCGCACTTAAGCCACAGTAAGAACTTCATTGACATATCTATATATGCAGAGAACCATATGAAGTGTTACGGCTGGTCACTCCAATGAACTAGTTACCATAACTAGCATCCACGATTAACTCCGGACATCACTATGTCTCCAGCCAGTGAGAATCAGCTGCTTGGATACACCAATGAGTATACCTCGTGCTAGTCTCGACAGAATTGATGGTGTCCAAATCCATCAATTCATCGACTAGGGATAATTCCGATACATCACAATTACACATGTAGAGATACTCACTAGTTGTGATCCAATCACAAATTCTCTCATCTTGTGAATCGTATCGTGGACATTGATAAATGAGTTTAAGATCCAATCAAATACATAAAACATGTATACTCAAATAGTGAATCTTCATTTATCATATAAATGGTTCATACATAAGGCGATTGCCTTAGGACATCTCTCATATATTACTAACAGGGAGGTCCTCACACTGTTTATTTTCTATCAACTATGGCTCTCTTATGTGGTAGAGTGCGTCACTAGGAAGTCTACAAACATGGATGATTCATCAGCGCATAGTACACTGATTACCGAGAGGATCGGTAGTGTAGACATGCTTATAGTTGCATGATATCGCATAATGTGTCTCTAGGTGATAGCTATCTCCCTTGAAGGGTCGAGAGTGTTGCTAGAGATTTGGATATGTGGATACATATTAGCTTGTCTACTTAGTCACTCGCCAGTAGTGATAGTTGGAGCCTCATGCAAGATGACATAGCTAGATAGCTACTATTTGGATTTGACCACTCAGCCACTTAGTACAACAATGGTAGCTTGAGTGTGTGTAGTTGTCATGTCTTGCTCACCCGACCACATTGCGGTGGTGGTAGAAAGTGTTGTGTGTAGATAGTGACCATACATGGCTAGCCTTGGATATATGTTTGTGCTTTTATGTATGTTTCTTACATGTTATCATTTGTCTGTTCATGTTGCATTTGGTAATATGGATTAGAGATCTTTTCCTTATAGTTGTGCATGCTATTGCATTGGATGGACTTGGTTGGTTCACACATTTGATTGTTACTATTCACCTATTGATGAGTGATTATTGCTTATGAGACTATATATCCTTTGGGAATCTTTATATGCTATTCTTGCACTATCTTCCCTTATACTCGCTAAGTATTTTACTCACTACCCTATCTATTTCATCCTCTTAGGTAGCAGATAGAGGATACATTGTGATGCTCGAAGCTTTGCCAGTTTATCCGATCTTATCTCACTCCTGAGGGTTATTTTGGTTATTCTATGTCTTGTATTTTTGGACTTGAGTTTACTTGGTGAACTATATTGTTGGACTTCTGTTTGGGTTTTCATTTACCTTTTTAGATTTATCACAATTATATATATTTTATATGTGGTAAGTCATACTATATATGGAAAAATGGCCTTGCATTAGTTGTATCTTATATTGTCACAAAGGGGTATCGTTCGGTGGCTGGACACGGTGTACCTCCGGGGCATGATAATCTCTGTCCTGGTCATCCATTGAACAAACTCTTCTAATCCATAGGGAGGTGGAAAACAAGTATTGTATCCAAAACCATCATTGAACTCCATTTAACTCCTTCAAAATCTAAATTTTTTATCTTCTACCTATAGCCTTATTCTTCGTTGGTGGTGAGTTGGATGAACAACAACCTTGCTCTAATACAACTTATTGGGATTGTAACATAGCTAGAGGGGGTGAATAACATTTGCAATTTGATCATCATTCGTGTGCTCATCTATAATACATTAATATACACAATGAAAATAAAACATAAAAAGAGTATAAGCATTATAAACACAAACCATTTTACATGGTTCAGACCCCTAGTTCCTACTCCATGACCTAGAGTCTTAGTGAGATCATCACTACTCTTTCTACTTCTCAGACACTCTTCAGAGATGTAGAAATCTCTTACAACACTTGTTCTTTACAAAGAAAAATACAACCAAATATAAAGATAATGAAAGGAAAATGAACTATAAATGAACAATAATTTACACAATGAGTTTATTGCTTGCTCATAGTTTGATTTCTTTGGAATCTCTTTTGAAGGTATAGAATGCAACAACACTTTCCTTTCAAAATCTCCAAGAACCAACATATTTAAACCTTCATAAAACCCTCATTTATAGGGGTGTTGTTGGGCTGATTTCAGTCAATCGGCTACCTTTTGCCATCAATTGATTACTTCACTATGGATTTGAATGTTGTTTTGACTTGTCAACTTAACAACTCTATTGATGCTATCACCAATCAACTACCATTCATCACCAATCGACTAGAACCTATCCAGTCAAGTCTCATAGTTGACTACAGAATCTTCTATGCTTTGTTACAGTAGCACTAGTTGACTGATCACCTTCATCAATCGACTAGACTTTATTAGTAGAGTTGACAATCGAACTCTAAGCTCTTTGTTCACTCAACCAACAACACTAGTCGACTGACAAATCTATCGGTCGATTGATATCTACTAGTTAACTACAAAATTCATCAGTCAATTGATCTTCTCCGAAACTTCTTCAAACCCTTAAACTTAGGATTTATTAGTCAACTGATGTACTCTATTAGTCGACTAATACCTTGTTGGTGCAATAGGCCCCAGGTCAATGTTGATCATACTTGAGTGGGACTTGAGTAGCATTTTGATATTTGTCAATACAGTTGGATATAATTTGACCATATGTTGACTATATGACTAGTGGATGATTGGGATATCCAAAGTCATATGAGGGAGATTATTTAGGAGAGATTATTGGAGCAATCAAACCCTAGGTCAAGGTTGACCAAACTCGAGTGAGACTCAAGGGGAAGTTCATGTTTGGATACTTGGCATGGAAAGTCCAAGTTTGTATACATGGCAATGGAGAAGTCTAAGTTTGGAGACTTGGCAAGGGAAAGTCCAAGAATGGCCTTGGCATAGAGAAGTCCAAGTATGGATACTTGGCAAAGGGAAAGTCCAAGGATGGTGCCTTGACAATGGAAGTCCTGAAAGTGCGACCTCTTGGCAATGGAAGTCCCGGAGGCACAACCTCTTGGCAATGGAGAAGTCCCAGAGGCGTGGTGGCCTCTTGAAAATGGAGAAGTCCCGGAGGCACGACCTCTTGGCAAAGGTAGACCCAAAAGCATGACATAGCCGATAGAAGAACCTAAAGGCTAGGGCAAGGATTAACGAGTCATGGAGGACACGGATGGATCCTAGAGGCATGAGGCTAATGGAGGTGGCTTGAAGGCTTTAGGTCTAGGTTAAGGGTACCCAATGGTATGACGAAGCCAATGGGAGCACCTGAAAGCTAGCGCGAAGGGTGAAGGAGTCGTAGAGGACTTGGATGGACCCTGAGGGTGTGCGGCTATTGGAAGTGGCTTGAAGGCTTAGGTCTAGGCCAAGGGTGGTTGATCAAGTATGAAGGGATCATACTTGGATTAAACCTCTTGTTTGATATAACAATCAACTAGAGGTTTTGCCCAGTCGACTAGTCCAATGTGGTTGACTCCTATTGTGGGGCTTGATTTTCACACTGGGTAGTCATCAGTCAACTGCTTTAGGGAGAGCAGTCGACTGGTCTAGTAAGAAGCCAACTCCCACTATAGGGCTCAACATTCTTGTTAAACATGGAAAATTTAACATACTAATTTAAATGGCCAAAGAATTAAGAAAAATAATCCTAGAAATGTTTTGGGATTTTTAGGGAATTTTAGGGATTTTTTCAGATTTTTTTTTGATTTAAACGGAGCTAGTAAGAGATTTTTACGGGGATAAAATAACAAGGTTTTGGTAGAACCAATTTAAGGGTATTAATGGGTGGCATTAACCTAAAGTTTTAATAGCTAAATCTAGGTTATGTTTTCCCGATTTGCACCGCACCCCTCCTTTCTCCGTGATTTTTCTCCTTCGCGGTGGTTTTCGCGATAACTTCTTTTTCCCCGCCATGCCTACCCTTTTCCTCGTGCCTTTCTCTCGTGATTTCCTCTTCCTCGTGCCCGTAGCCACCGCAACCAGCAACCACGATTTTCGGTCACCGCAGATTGTCGTCCAACACCGAGGTCGCATCGTCGTCGCTGCTCACGCGAATGCCCCTCTGCGCGCTTGTCGCCCACGAGCACAACCATCGCGACATGTCCGCAGCCATAGGACAGTCACCGCGGGTGCCCTCTTCCCCCGCTGTTTGCCGTAGCTGGTCGGCCTCCCACATGCTCAACACAGTGTGCCTCCTTTTCCAGCGTCAGTCGTCCTCCGACCAGCCTCCGCCACCCTGATCGGCCGCACCGAGAAAATATTGTCGAGGGGAGCTTCCCATTTCCGGTATATACCTAGTTTTCCTCTTGTTTCCTTTCTGTTCAGTGATTCCATGGCTATGGTGATTAAGAGTGGGCATTGGGTTGGGGTAGTGAGACATGGGCAGTGGTCGGCAGGTGGAACGGAGGGATGGAGATGGGGTTGGTTGTGAGGTTCCGTTTAGGGATGTAAACGGCGGTAAATGGACTGATTTTGGGGTTTGGGCTGGTTGTGAAGGAGGGGGTGATTATGGAAGGTGTTTCGGGTTGTTCATGGGCTGTGAAGGTTGTTCACAGTGTTAGTAATATATGAGAGATGTCCTAAGGCAATCGCCTTATGTATGAACCATTTATATGATAAATGAAGATTCACTATTTGAGTATACATGTTTAATGTATTTGATTGGATCTTAAACTCATTTACTGAATGTCCACGACGATTCACGGCATGAGAGAATTTGTGATTGGATCACAACTAGTGAGTATCTCTACATGTGTAATTGTGATGTATCGGAATTATCCTAGTCGATGAATTGATGGATTTGGACACCATCAATTGCCGACTAGCACGAGGTATACTCCTTGGTGTATCCAAGCGGTGATTCTCCTTTGGCCGGAGACATTGTGATGTCCGGAGTTAATCGTGGATGCTAGTTATGGTAACTAGTTCATTGGAGTGACCGGTAGTAAGACTTCATATGGTTCTCTGCATATATAGATATGTCAATGAAGTTCTTACTGTGGCTTAAGTGCGATGTTCCTTTGACTTGCGGTATTCAAGTCATCTTGATCATGGAGACTTATGCTTTGACATCTTAAGCAAACATCTCCGAGGAGATGTGGACCCGGGATGATTGGGTATAAGTCGAAGTGATCGAAGGTGTTTGAATAGCCTATAAAGGATTCACCACTCCTTGCGAGGAGATGTATACCCATGGCCTCTCGTCGGATTGTTACTAAAGTCTTTGGCCAAAGCATTACATGTTTAGAGTAAGGTACTCTTCGATACATGTGGAGTAACTAGAATCCGTAGGATGAGGAAATGATACTTGGGCTAGGTGTGACGTAGTCAGCCTAGTGGGGACTGACACAATAGACCATGTCCTGAACCAAGTGGGTATAAGATGAGTGAAGGGAATGGGGCACGATTCATTCGAGCTACTGAAGGGTTTCAGAAATAGTTCTGGATCAACCGTTGATCTTTTCGGTTAATTGGGGATCATGATGTACTACTAGGTGCCACTCATGATCGTTCTATAATTAATGGTTAATTATAGATGACCAACATAAACCGAGAACCTATTTGGTCACACGCACAACGAGTGTAATCCAAAGGATTTAAAACGAGATTTAGAATGGGATTCTCAGACCGAGAGAAACTATGTTTGGTTGGACCAAACATAAAGCGAGCATGAAATTGTTTCAGTCGCAATGGAAGCGTGGATGGGCAGTGTCTTATGAAGACATAATGGATGGACCAAAATGGTTTGGTTCTAATCCAATGGATGAGAATAAACCAAAGGGTTTGGTTTATTTTAAACGAATGAACCAAAAGTTGGTTCGGTTCGTTTTAACTTAAAATAAACTATCATGGTTTGGTTTATTTTAACTTATCCTAATGGAGCGGGTTAACGGGCCTAATGGTTATGATCCAATAACCATTAAGAGAAGTAGTTCTCTATAAAAGAGGGCTTAAGGGATAATTAAGCCCTAATCCAAAACCCTAGCCCTTGGAGTTGCCGCCCACTCCTTGAAGGAGGTTTTCGGCGCCAACCCTAGTGTGCCGCCGCCCAACCTCTTGTGCCGCCGTCCAACTTGTTGCCGGCGACCAATCTTCAGCCGGTGAACCTCCGGCGACCCTCCGGTGATCTCCTCTAGGTTCGGTGATAAGGTGAGCTTCCATCTCTCCTTGGCCGGCCTCTATTCCTCCACCAAAAGCTGTCCAGTTTTTCTGGACAGCTTGTTTCTTTGTTGTCGGAGCGTCGTTTGGACGGCGGTTAGTGCTCGATAAGCGCCTAACTTACCGGGATTTGATCTCCGGTAATCCTCTGAGGTGGAGGACGAAGGATTCACAATTGGTTGACGAATACCTCTCCGGAGAAGCGAGTTTTGAGAACTCGCTTTAGGATCCGAATTTGGATTCGGATCGTGATCATCTCTCGATCACGTCGTCTTCAACACGAGGCTAGTAACCCGTACGAAGACGAAGCTCGTGACTTAGCGAAGTCATCCCGAGGAGCTCGGCGTGGATACGGATAGAGACGATTCTTACGAGGATCATTCCGGTTGATGCCGTTCCCGCTACACGTCATATGGAAGGTATAACGTAGATAATTTTCTTTTATTGCAAATTTTAATTTACGGTTATGTCTACACTTGTTGTAATAGCATGCGTGTGTTGTGTGTGTTGTAATAAATATAGATTTATTATTTTTAATTGCTTCATTGTGCTCATGTTTACGTAAACATGATCGAACACACACACGCCATGCGGTCAAACCCAACAAAGGGTATCGAGCCCGTGTTGTGTTTCGACATAATCGTAAAAATGGTTTTGCGATAGTCATAATGTATTTCTGGAAATTTTCTAAATTTTGGAAATTTAGAAGTATTTATGGAAATTTTTCAATTTTGGAAAGTCTAGAAGTATTTATGGAAATCTTTCACTTTTGGAAAGTTGGAAGTATTTATGGAAATTGATATTTTCCATAAATAAAATATTTGATTAGATTCTGGAAATTTGTTTTCTAATTTAATCATGATTTGATTTGGGAAATCAAATCTTAAAATATTTTATTTCCATAAGTAGTTTTAATGATTTAGGAAATTGGTTTCCTAAATAGATTTTCCTTAATCAAATAATTCCATGAATAAAATATGTGATTAGATTTGGAAATTTGTTTCCTAATTTAATTATGATTTGATTTGGAGAATCAAATCTTAAACATATTTTATTTCCATAAATAGTTATGACATATAAGGAAATTATATACATGACATAATTGTATGCCATGTAATTGCATTAGATGCATGACATTATGCCTTGCGTGTCGTGACATGTAGATGTATGCCATGCCATGTAGATAATAGTTATTTGCATGCAAAGAGGATGAGACATAAAAACCCTTAATCAATATTAAAGCCTACACCTTCCATTAATATGGTTAGAACTAGAGTTCTGTTTCTTGTTTGGGTTGTTGGACTCTCTCCAAGCCCGGCTCGAACCTGAATATGTTCAAACCATGGAATAGTTTAATACTAATATGGTAAGAGTCAGAGGTCAATCGTTAGCTTTGGTTGTTGGACTCTCTCCAAGCTGGGCTAATTGGTTAAATGCGCTCTAACCATATTAAAACTATGTCCCGATTAATGGGTTGGCTTTAACCTGGAGCATCGGCTTGTTGGACTCTCTCCAAGGTCGATGTAAAGGGAGGTGAAGTTGGGTGCTATGCATATGATGCATACTTGTTAATGTGTTAACAACCAGATGTATGTGTGAACATTCAATTAGTTGATAGCACATTGTGATAGTTGCATATACGTGATATGCAATCGGTATAGATGATACCTACCGTCGTAGTTATGAATGGCTTGTTGGACTCTCTCCAAGGTTGTTCATAACTATGATGGATATCAGCCCATTCCGAGATGGACCTACGATCTCCCGAAGTGATTTTGGGGTTTTTGAAATTCGAAAAATGAATGGGATTTATAAATGTATATTGATGCATTTTAAAATCATCTTTCTCATATATGCTCATTTTGTATTTCTAAAATTGATCATGTTGTCTTTTAATTTGCGTTCCATTTTGGATTCGAATAAATTGACTGGGCCGAGCTTCATGGACTAGCTTAGAAGCTTGAGAATTGTTCTCAAGGTTGAAAAGCTTGCAAATGTCCTCGAAGTGCCTCTTCCCGCCCGTCCTAGTGACGATGCAACTCTGGACCAATTGTTGGCCTATCAGAAACATGTGAGTGATTCTGAACAAATGAGTTGCATCATGCTAGCCACGATGGAACCCAAGCTACGAAAGCAGCATGAGCATATGGATGCTCATATCGTAGTCCTTCATCTTTGTGAGTTGGTTGATGAGCAAGTGAGATTCGAAAGGTTCGAAGTCTCAAAGCTCCTCTTCACCTCTGAGATGCTAGGAGGTTCATCTGTGGTACTGCTCAATATGCTGAAGACTGTGGAGTCTTCTGAGAAGCATGAGCAGGGGACGGTGCTGTTAGTTGATTCCTCGAAGAAAGGTTCTAAGAGGAAGTCAAAGGAACAGCAGAAGGGAAAGAAGAGAAGGGCTAAGAAGGTAGAACTAGCACAAAAGGAAACTTGCCATCATTATGGCAAGGAGAGCCATTTGCGAAGAAAGTGCAAGATTTATCTTGAGTCCGTGAAGAAGGATAAGGCATCAGATGCCCCATCTTCTTTAGAAATCTTCTTTATTGATTGTCATTCTATTTCCTCAGACACTTGGGTATTTGATACTGGGTGTGGCTCACATATATGTAATGACATACATGGGCTAAGGAATAGAAGAAGACTCGTCAAAGGGGGAGTCAAATTTACGTGTTGGGAATGGAGCAACGGTTGCTGCACTCGCTATTGGAACGTATTTGTTGGAACTCCCTGTAGGACTTGTCTTAGAACTGGACAATTGCTTTTATGTTCCTTCGTTGATAAAGAACATCATTTCTATTTCTTGTTTAAATAGAAATGGGTACCATTTGACTTTTAGTAACAATTGTTGTTACATAACTTTGAATGGAGTTCTTTATGGGACTGGAACTTTAAGCAATGGTGTTTATACGTTGGACGTATCCAGTGACATTTTCAATATCGAAGCGAGCAACACGCGTGTTCAAAGGATAATCAAATAGACTCCTATATGTGGCATTGTCGTCTTGGCCATATAAGCAAGAAACGCATGTCCGAATTACACCGATGTGGAATTCTGGAATCGTTTGAATTGGATTCATACGATACATGCGAATCATGCTTAAAAGGCAAGATGACTAAGTTACCTTTTACTGGAAAAGGTGAACGAGTGGGAGAGTTACTAGGTCTAGTACATACTGATGTATGTGGACCTATGTCAACTCAAGCTTTAGGAGGCTATAGCTACTTCATTACCTTCACCGATGATCACTCACGGTTTGGGTATGTGTTCTTGATGAAACACAAGTCTGAAGCCTTTGAAAGGTTCAAAGAATTCAGAAATGAAGTAGAGAAACAACATGACAAAAGTATTAAAATACTTCGATCGGATCGAGGTGGTGAATACTTAAGTCAAGAGTTTCTTGATTATCTAAGAGACAATGACATATTATCTCAATGAACTCCGCCCTATACACCACAGCATAATGGTGTATCTGAGAGGCGTAACCGGACCTTGTTGGACATGGTCAGGTCAATGATAAATCATGCAACTCTTCCCAAGTCCTTTTGGGGCTATGCACTTCAGACAGCTGTTTACTTGTTAAACAGAATGCCTACCAAGGTAGTCTCAACTACTCCATATGAGATATGGAATGGTAAGAAACCTCATGTATCTTACTTGAAGATATGGGGTTGTCCTGCTTATGTGAAGCGGACTGTATCATACAAACTGGATGCTAAGTCTGATAAATGTCTATTTATTGGATACCCTAAGGAAACAAGAGGTTACCAATTCTATCATCCTGTGGAACAAAAGGTGTTTGTTTCAAGGCATGCTGTGTTTCTAGAGAAAGAGTTTCTCTTGCAAGAAAACAGTGGGAGTGTCGTCGAGCTTGAGGAGGCTCGAGAGACTCAAATAGACATTGATGAGATACCGGTGAGCACAACACCGACAACTCATAGTGATGAGCAATCTACGACTTATTGTAACACCACATCTTCAGAGATCCGTAGAACACGCAATATTCCCGAGAGATATGGATTTCGTAAGTTTAATCGAACGACGTGTTACTCATTGATGATGAGGAGCCTACCAGTTATGAAGAAGTGCTGACAAGTTCAGAAAGGGATAAGTGGCTTGGTGCCATGAAGTCGGAAATGGATTCCATGTACGAAAACCAAGTTTGGAACTTGGTTGACCCACCTGAAGGGATAAAGCCTATAGGGTGCAAGTGGGTTTTCAAGAAGAAAACCGACATGGATGGTAATGTGATTACCTATAAGGTTAGATTGGTGGCGAAAGGATATCGTCAAAAACAAGGTGTTGATTATGAAAACCTATTCGTAGCTATGCTTAAATCCATTCGATGCTCCCGCCATAGCCATTATGATTATGATATA
Source organism: Wurfbainia villosa (assembly GCA_025175895.1). Taxonomy (NCBI): domain Eukaryota; kingdom Viridiplantae; phylum Streptophyta; class Magnoliopsida; order Zingiberales; family Zingiberaceae; genus Wurfbainia; species Wurfbainia villosa. Next base: position 12,882,385 of record CM045987.1, read on the forward strand.
GATGGATGTGAAAACAACTTTCCTTAATGGAAACTCGCCGAGGACGGTATATATGATACAACCCGAGGGTTTCACATCGATTGATAAAACCAAGGTATGCAAATTGCGACGGTCCATTTATGGATTGAAGCAAGCATCCAGAGTCGAATATCCGCTTTGATGAGACAATCAAAAAGTTTGATTTCTCACAAAATCCGCATTTAACCTTGTGTGTACAAGAAGGTTAGTGGGAGTGCAAATGATTCCTAGTATTGTATGTCGATGACATACTACTTATAAGAAACGATGTTTCAATCTTACAAGTCAGTGAAGGTTTGGTTATCCAAGACATTCTCCATGAAAGACCTGGGAGAAGCAACCTACATCCTCGGGATTAAGATCTATAGAGATAGATCGAAACGGTTGCTTGGTCTTTCGCAGTCTACATATATAGACCGAAAAGCAAAGAGGTTTAGCATGTCAATCCAAGAAAGGTTTCTACCCATCGTGCATGGGGTACACCTTTCAAAGTCTATGTGTCCGCGCCTAAGATGAGAGGATTTGCATGAGTAAGATTCCCTATGCATCCACAATAGGATCTATCATGTATGCTATGTTATGTACGAGTCCCGATGTATCGTATGCTCTGAGTGTCACGGCGAGATACCCATCGATCTAGAATGGAACATAGGGTGATCATAAGACGATCCTTAAGTACTTAAGAAGAACTAAGGATGCGTTCTAATATATGGAGAAGGGTACATGGTGATACGTGGGTATACGGATGCGACTCGCATGCACAAGGATGATTCCATGTCCGAGTGCAGGTATGTATTCACTGGAATGGAGGCGCAATAAGTGGAAAGGTTCCAAGCTTAACACTATAGCGGATTCTCGCCACTAAGGCGAAATACATTGTCGCTGAAGCAAAGGCGGGAAGCGGTTTGGATCAAGAAGTTCATCTAAACTTGATGTGGTCTCATCAATGATCCAAACATGTGCTTCGCCGCTATCATCTTATCAGAGAGATCATCAGTAGGAACGAAATACAAATCGAGAAAATTCCCACTGAAAGGAACTTAGCGGATCCTTTGACTAAAGCATTACCTCAAAGTAAGTTTGATGGTCATGTTAGTGCTTATGGTATTGGATACCGTAGCGATTGGCATTAGGCCAAGTGGGAGTCTGTTAGTAATATATGAGAGATGTCCTAAGGCAATCGCCTTATGTATGAACCATTTATATGATAAATGAAGATTCACTATTTGAGTATACATGTTTAATGTATTTGATTGGATCTTAAACTCATTTCTTGAATGTCCACGATACGATTCCGGCATGAGAGAATTTGTGATTGGATCACAACTAGTGAGTATCTCTACATGTGTAATTGTGATGTATCAGAATTATCCCTAGTCGATGAATTGATGGATTTGGACACCATCAATTCTGTCGAGACTAGCACGAGGTATACTCCTTGGTGTATCCAAGCAGCTGATTCTCACTGGCTGGAGACATAGTGATGTCCGAAGTTAATCGTGGATGCTAGTTATGGTAACTAGTTCATTGGAGTGACCAGCCGTAAGACTTCATATGGTTCTCTGCATATATAGATATGTCAATGAAGTTCTTACTATGGCTTAAGTGCGATGTTCCTTTGACTTGCGGTATTCAAGTCATCTTGATCATGGAGACTTATGCTTTGACATCTTAAGCAAACATCTCCGAGGAGATGTGGACCCAGGATGATTGGGTATAAGTCGAAGTGATCGAAGGTGTTTGAATAGCCTATAAAGGATTCACCACTCCTTGCGAGGAGATGTATACCCATGGCCTCTCGTCGGATTGTTACTAAAGTCTTTGGCCAAAGCATTACATGTTTAGAGTAAGGTACTCTTCGATACATGTGGAGTAACTAGAATCCGTAGGGACGAGGAAATGATACTTGGGCTAGGTGTGACGTAGTCAGCCTAGTGGGGACTGACACTATAGACCATGTCCTGAACCAAGTGGGTATAAGATGAGTGAAGGGAATGGGGCACGATTCATTCGAGCTACTGAAGGGTTTCAGAAATAGTTCTGGATCAACCGTTGATCTTTTCGGTTAATTGGGGATCATGATGTACTACTAGGTGCCACTCATGATCGTTCTATAATTAATGGTTAATTATAGACGGCCAACATAAACCGAGAACCTATTTGGTCACACGTACAACGAGTATAATCCAAAGGATTTAAAACGAGCTTTAGAATGGGATTCTCAGACCGAGAGAAACTATGTTTGGTTGGACCAAACATAAAGTGAGCATGAAATTGTTTCAGTCGCAATGGAAGCGTGGATGGGCCGTGTCTTATGAAGACATAATGGATGGACCAAAATGGTTTGGTTCTAATCCAATGGATGAGAATAAACCAAAGGGTTTGGTTTATTTTAAACGAATGAATCAAAAGGTGGTTCGGTTCGTTTTAACTTAAAATAAACCATCATGGTTTGGTTTATTTTAACTTATCCTAATGGAGCGGGTTAACGGGCCTAATGGTTATGATCCAATAACCATTAAGAGTAGTAGTTCTCTATAAAAGAGGGCTTAAGGGATAATTAATCCCTAATCCAAAACCCTAGCCCTTGGAGTTGCCGCCCACCCCTTGAAGGAGGTTTTCAGCGCCAACCCTAGTGTGCCGCCACCCAACCTCTTGTGCCGCCGTCCAACTTGTTGCCGGCGACCAAGCTTCAGCCGGTGAACCTCCGGCGACCCTCCGGTGATCTCCTCTAGGTTCGGTGATAAGGTGAGCTTCCATCTATCCTTGGCCGGCCTCTATTCCTCCACCAAAAGCTGTCCAGTTTTTCTGGACAGCTTATTTCTTTGTTGTCGGAGCGTCGTTTGGACGACGGTTAGTGCTCCGATAGCGCCTAAATTACCGGTGATTTGATCTCCGGTAATCCTCTGAGGTGGAGGACGAAGGATTCGTCAATTGGTTGACGAATACCTCTCCGGAGAAGCGAGTTTTGAGAACTCGTTTTAGGATCCGAATTTGGATTCGGATCGTGATCATCTCTCGATCACGTCGTCTTCAACACGAGGCTAGTAACCCGTACGAAGACGAAGCTCGTGACTTAGCGAAGTCATCCCGAGGAGCTCGGCGTGGATACGGATAGAGACGATTCTTACGAGGATCGTTCTGGTTGATGCCGTTCCCGCTACACGTCATACGGAAGGTATAACGTAGATAATTTTCTTTTATTGCAAATTTTAATTTACGGTTATGTCTACACTTGTTGTATTAGCATGCGTGTGTTGTGTGTGTTGTAATAAATATAGATTTATTATTTTTAATTGCTTCCGCTGTGCTCATGTTTACGAAACATGATCGAACACACACACGCCACGGTGCCGGAAACCCAACACACAGGTTGTGAATGGCTGCAACGGCTAGGAATAAGGTTGCGATTGAGTTGATGACGGTTGTACGATCATAAATGGTATGTTAAGTGAGTTGTGAATAGTTTCGAATGTGTTTTGATCTGTGAGGTAGCTATTGGGGTATTGGCTTCGTCCCGCAGATGGTGAATTTGAGTAAAGAGGTGTTGTACGAGTGTGATTGGAGGGATGGTTATGTGTCCTATTATTGTGTGGATATATGACAGCAGTGAGTGGTCGGTTAAGGGGGTAGTTTAATCCATTAGGTTTTGGACTTGATATTAGGGTTGGCAACATAATCTAATTATATTATGTCTTTTGTAGGTATGGATCACGAGGCAGGTCCACGGGCGCCACGATTTCATTTTTTCGGGCATTTTATCAGGTGGGTATTTTGAATTATCTTTTTGATATAGACATGTTGATATGCTAGTTAGTTATAGCTTGAAATAATTTTCATGTTTATCTGCCTTGTATGTTATTGTGCCTACTTGATACATGCATTTGATCAGATTATAGTTATACCTTCCCTGTTTTACTTGGATCATTGATATGTACATATTGGTTGTGCATATTATTTGGATATGTATTTTAGTTGGTATTACATGCTTTAGTATCATGTACCATCTTGTATGATTGCATCTTTGGTGGGAGGGTTCCTTTGTAGTTGAGCCCGGCCCGTTACATAGTACTGCCTGCACGCCACTCATGGATTAGTGGTACATCGGGAGGGTGTGTCACGGTAACTGCTTCTGTCAGCTCCATTGAGTCAAGCTCGTAGGTAGCGTGGTAGCGGCGAGATCCCTCCTCTGGTCTACGACACCGGGAGATGAGAGCTTTGATCCACCACTCTGTTTGGGGCAGGAGGATAGGTGTACTTCGACAGCATCTTGTCCACTCGGTCACTCAACAGCAGTGATGACAGAGTGCATAGTTGTCATAGCCCTACCTACTCGGCTTCACCAACATGTGTGAGGCGGCTGACTGGCGTCAGGGGTGACCATGTCATTTGCATCGCATGCATTTTTCATGGATGACATTTGTATTGTGTTTGCTACATTTTGATTGATGACTTGGATGTTGCATATGATTGCCATGCATACAGGATACATATTTGTTTTTGGTCTGACGACTTTATTTCTTCTAGTATGACACATGCTCCTATATCAGGATAGGAGATTCAGGTAAGTACAATCGTTTTGTATTTCTTTTCTTGCATATCCTATATATGAGACTGTATTGGCATGATTGTTATTTTTAGTTATATCTTACTATGCATATCGACTTTTATCCGTTGAGTTCATTGAACTTACCCCATTGTTTTATATCTATTTCAGGATGAAGCTGTCAGGAGAGTCCAGCTGCCAAACCCCCACCCCTCGTCGTGATAGTTTATTAGTTATTTGATTTATGGTTTTGAATTTGGACTAGAAGATATGTTTAGGTCTAGTGTTTGATTTATGTACTCGTGGATATTTGGTATGTCCTTATGGACCGTCATTCGAATTTTTATTCGATAGGATTTGGTAATGTATTCCTGCCCAGATGGAAGAATGGGTAAGTCTAGATGTGATAGACTTTTATTATTTCTTTTAATTGTTAGCCTGAGGCCTATTTATGATCTGCGTGTGTAGTTTGGTTCTGGTCGTGTTGACCGATGTATAGTGGTCGTGTAGGCCTTGTATGCAAGATTGGTATTATCACCCGTATAGGAGAGATGCTGCCGGATTTTCGTCTGGTGGGGACTCCCCCGGGGCATGACAATTTATTTGGTATCAGAGCCTAGGTTTTCGAGTTCCTAGGGGTTTTTGGATTTTTTGCCTTTCGCCAAGTTTGGCAGGTTTTTGCGAGTCAATCTGGTGATTTTTGGATTTGTACAGATTTTCGATGATTTTTATGTTTCGGAAATTCGAGGTATTATTGATGAGGTCAATTTGGGGATTTGGCAGCGACGGGACCTCTCCTGATGGCAAAATAGGTATGATGATTCATTTTATATGTTTTTACTTGTAGTAACATCTATAATAATTTAACATATATAAGACGAGGTGGGCGTGCTCTGTAGAGATGTAGTGCGAGGCGGCACGCTAGAGACATTGAGATCTCTGGTGCAGTTGCGGAGAGATCTGAGGTGAGCATGTTGATCGAGTCGGCTTCCAGAGTCTTCATGGGATTCGTGGATCCTCAGTCCTCGGCGGTTCCTCCTTCAGAGATACCCACTTCTGGGGTATCCGATGTACCATCGGGAGACCCTGCTGCTACACGCCATACACCCCCGCCAGTAGGGCCTACTACTGCATACCCGACAGGCCCATCAGTGGCGTCGGACGACCCTCACTCGGTGTTTGCCCCTGCGTATGCTGCAGCACCATCTACAGTTGTTTTGCTAGCTCTTGCGATGGCCCCTACTCATCCTACTGATGTGGCTACGGCACGAGCTCGGATTCCCAGTTTAGCAAAGTCGATGAAAAGCCGGTTCACCTTATTCAGCGGAGAGACTGACCTGAGCATGGCTCAGTCTTGAATCGAGACTGTGGCCCGTACTTTCTTTTATATGGTCTGCTCCGAGTGGGAGAAGGCAGAGTTGGCGACCTTCCATTTATGAGGCGAGGCTGAGGTCTAGTGGGACACGCAACACTCGATTATTGGCGAGCAGCAGATTACCTGGGCGAGATTTAGATAGTGCTTTGAGAGTTAGTACTCTCCACGATCATATCAGATGATGCGACGTCAGGATTTTCTGAGTCTTCGACAGAATAATTGCTCAGTGATGGAGTATAATGCAGAATTTAATCGGTTAGCCAGATTTTGTCCAGAGTTAGTCGCTGAGGACAGGTCACGCATGATTCAATTTGTTCAGGGACTAGATGGACATCTTCAGGTCAAGATGGCAGGATTTGGTAGTTGTTCCTACCCAGAGGCATTGGATAGAGCTTTGTTAATCGAGTCGTCTCAACAGAGAGCTAATACTGACAGGAAGAGGAAATAAATAGAGCGAACCACAGGACAGACCCAGCAGCCACAAACTATTGGACAGCAACAAACTGGCCGCAGTCATTCAGGTCAGAGTCACTCTGGGGCATCTAGCCAACCTTAGAAATCAGGACGATCTTTAGCTGGACCCTCCCGGTCTTCTCATCAGAGCCGGAGGCCGTCCACTAGTGACACCTACTGTACTCGTTGTGGATCGAGAGCATCTCTTGTCTCCGCACCTTAGGACAATCGTTTGCTATTGTGCAAGCGCCCTGAACACTGAGCCGAGATTGTTCGTTGAAGGCTCAGCATGTGGCTTCCGGGGTTTTATCGGGGAGGGCGATTGCGTCGATCTAAGACTTCGAGAGAGGCAAGGCCAAACCGCAGCGCCAACAGAGGGCAGCTCCCCTACAAAACGTCATATGGCATGCATGGACACGAGTACTCGGTGCCGTCACGATGTCACAGAGTTACATTTGAGCTGCGATATCGATGTAGCCCGGCCAGCTACAGTACTAGTCGCAACATCGACCAGCGATTGATGTGTAGCTAGCCAGCCCCTGGTTCAGGACGATCCACGGCTACGATCTGATACCGACGCAACCTTCATATCAACCTTTGTACCACCCTTTGTATCAGCCTTCGTATCAGTCTCAGGCCCAGACATAGCCACCTCTGGTAGTGCTACCACCTCCACCTCCACTGGAGACTGGGCGGATTCATGCGATTACTAGAGAGGATGCGCAGCGAGCCAACGAATCCATTTTTCGTGGTACAATTTCACTTTATGCACTTTCAGCTATTATGCTCATTGATATTGGCAGTTCACATTCATTTATTTCTCATGCATTTATGAGAGAGATTGGTAGACTACCTACTATTAGATCACAGCGATTAATCGTCTCCCTACCATCTGGTGATACGTTGGACGTTACCCAAGAGGTTCGAGGTTGTCCCTTAGATTTCGGTAACATTATACTTACTGTAGATTTATTGGTACTGGACATGGTCGAGTTCGACATTATCCGTGACATGGATTGAATGTCAGCATATCATGCCACAGTTGATTGTCAGACGAGGGTGGTCACATTTCGACCTCCAAACCAACCCTCGTGGGATTTCACTGGCTCCTGGGACGACGGCATATCGACCATTTCTGTGATTCAGGCTCAGAAGATTTTATTGCACGGTTGCCAGGGTTTTCTATTATCATTGATAAATGTAGAAGACAGTGGTGACTCTCAGATCGCTGACATTCCTATTGTCCGAGAATATTCGGATGTCTTTCCAGAGGAGTTACTGGGCCTGCCTGCCCAAAGGCAAGTAGAGTTTACGATTGAGTAAATTCCTGGGACGTTGTCGGCATCGAAAGCTCCTTATCGTATGGCCCCAAGAGAGTTGGACGAGTTAAAGGTTCAACTCCAGGAGCTTTTGGACAGAGGTTTCATTCGGCCTTGCGTATCTCCCTGGGGTTCTCCAGTTATCTTCGTAAAGAAGAAAGACAGTTCGATGAGGTTATGCATCGACTACAGTCAATTGAACTCTGTCACCATCAAGAATAAATACCCCTGCCATGTATTGAAGATTTGTTTTATCAACTCAGAGGTACATCAGTATATTCTAAGATTGATCTGTGGTCCGGATATCATCAACTAAGGGTTAGAGACTCAGACATTCAGAAGACAACGTTCCATACCAGATATGGACACTATGAGTTTTTGGTAATGCCATTTGGGCTTACCAATGCTCCAGCAGTATTCATGGATTTGATGAACCGTGAATTTATGGATTTTCTAGATCAGTTCGTCATTGTCTTTATCGATGACATTCTGGTCTATTCTCGTTCCGAGGAGGAACACACACAACATCTTCGCCTTGTTTTGGATAGGCTCCGACAGAAGCGACTATATGCGAAGTTCAGTAAATGCGCATTCTGGTTATCCTTAGTCAGTTTTCTGGGACATGTCGTTTCTAGTTGAGGCATTTCGGTTGACCCTCAGAAGATCAAGGCTGTCACCAGTTGGGAGCAGCCGAAATCAGTTCAGAAGTTTTGCAGTTTTTTAGGCTTGGCTGGTTATTACAGACGGTTCGTTGAGGGTTTCTCAAGCATTGCTATGTCGTTGACACACCTTACCAAAAAGGCTGTGAAGTTCACATGGTCAGAGGCGTGCGAGACTAGTTTCCAGGAGTTGAAGAAGAGACTGGTGTCAGCACCGATTTTGGTATTGCCATCAGGGGACGACGATTTCGTCCTTTAAACAGATGCATCTCTATAGGGTTTAGGCGCAGTATTGATGCAGCACGGTATGGTAGTCTCTTATGCTTCTCGTCAGTTGAAGGATCATGAGAAAAACTACCCAGTATATGATTTAGAGTTAGCCGCTATTATCTTTGTCTTGAAGATTTGGAGGCATCATCTCTACGGTATTACATTTGAGATTTTCACTGATCATAAGAGTCTCAAATATCTATTTACACAGAAGGAACTTAATCTCCGACAGAGGAGATGGATGGAGTTCCTGAAGGATTATGATTGTACCATTAGCTACCACCCAGGGAAAGCTAATATGGTTGCTGATGCACTAAGCCGGAAGTCCCGAGGGACTTTAGCTTCCTACCGAGTTTTAGTCACGGATTTGATTTAGGGTTTCTCTGAGTTGAGCCTTAAGGAGCATGGACCGACAGAGCAGGGCGTTCTGGTTACCATGGTTGCTCAATAATCTATCCAGACGAGAGTTCGGGAGGCTCAGGCCAGTGATCAGCATTTACAATTCATTAGCAGTCAGATAACCTCAGGACAGCAGACTGAGTTCACCTGAGATGATGAAGGTATAATTTATTTCCAAGGCAGATTATGCGTACCTCAGTCTCACCCAGTCCTGGAGGAGTTACTTCAGGAGGCTCTTCGCTCTCAATTTACGATCCACCCAGGTGGAACCCGTATGTATCGAGATTTAAAGTGTTTGTATTGGTGGAACGACATGAAGAAAGACATCGCAGATTTTGTTGCTAGATGTCTCATTTGTCAAAAGGTGAAAGCTGACCACCAGAGACCAGCCGGACTACTTCAGAGGATTCCTATTCCTGAGTGAAAGTGGGATCACATTACCATGGATTTTGTTGTGGGTTTGCCTAGGACACGTCAAGGCCATGAAGCGATTTGTGTAGTCGTTGACCGACTAACCAAGTCCGCGCACTTCTTTGCGATCCGGAATACCGACTCTCTGGATCGTTTGGCAGAGTTATATTGTCGGGAGATCATGAGATTGCATGGTGTTCCTTTGAGCATTATATCAGATAGAGATCCCTGGTTCACATCCCAGTTCTGGCAAAGTCTACAGCAGGCCTTAGGTACGCATCTTCATTTTAGTACTGCATGCCATCCATAAACAGATGGATAGTCTGAACGGACCATTCAGACACTTGAGGATTTGCTGAGGTCCTGTGTGATAGATTTCGGGGGCAACTGGGAGGACCACTTGCCGTTAGTGGAATTTTCCTACAATAATAGCTATCATTCGGCTATCCAAATGGCTCTGTTTGAAGCATTGTATGGTAAACAGTGTCAAACACCCACCCTCTGGGAGGAGGTTGGGGAGGCCCAGTTGATAGGACCCCAGATAGCTCAGCATGAGGCAGAGTTGGTCCGTACTATCAGACGTAGGATGGCAGAGGTGCAGGATCATCAGAAGAGTTATGCAGATCAGAGACGGAGAACTCTGGAGTTCTCTATTGGTGATCATGTATTCCTGCGAGTTTCACCCACGAAAGGAGTGAAGAGATTTTGTCTCCGTGGTAAGCTAGCTCCTAGTTACATTGGTCCATTTGAGATTTTGGAGAGGATTGGAGCTGTCTCTTACCGCCTAGCGCTACCACCATCTTTGACGGGTATTCATGATGTGTTCTATGTGTCCATGCTGAGGAAGTATGTGGCAGACTCTACACATATTCTGTCAGATGTGTCAGGTTCCATTCAACCTGATGCTACTTACGCAGAGGTTCTGGTATGAATTTTGGATCACAAGGAATGACAGTTACGGAACAAGATTGTTCGACTTGTAAAGGTCGGGTGGAGTCACCACAGCGACAAGGAGGCTACTTGGGAGCTTGAGGAAAAGATCAGAGCTCAATACCCCCACGTGTTTACTTAAGGTACGTGAGATATATTTCCAGTACTTGTGGTATCTCTTACTCATTATGCATCTGAGTAGGAAATTTGGGGACCAAATTTTTATTAGTGGGGGAGAATATTAAATACGGAAAATTTAATATACTAAATTAAATGTCCAAATAATTAAGAAAAATAATCCTGGAAATTTTTTGGGATTTTTAGAGAATTTTAGGGATTTTTTCAGAATTTTTCTGGATTTAAACAGAGCTAGTAAGAGATTTGTACGGGGATAAAATAACAAGGTTTTGGTGGAACCTATTTAAGGGAGTTAATGGGTGGCATTAACCTAAAGTTTTAATACCTAAATCTAGGTTTAGTTTTCTCGATTTGCGCCGCACCCCTCCATTCTCCGTGATTTTTCCCCTTCGCGGTGGTTTCCGCGATAACTTCTTTTTCCCCACCGTGCCTTCCCTTTGTTGGTGCAATCGGCCCAGGTCACGATTGACCAGGACTCGAGTTTGACTCGAGTGATGTTTTGATGTTCGACAAAAACATATGACCCATGAAAAGTCCAAGCATGGGTCTTGGCAATGTAAAGTCCAACATGGGTTGGCAAGGGAAAGTCCAAGCATGGTCTTGGCATTTGAGAAGTCCAACATGGGTTGGAAAGGGAAAGTCCAAGCTTGAGTCTTGGCATGAGAAGTCCAAGGGGTTTGATATTGGCTGAGTAAAGTCCAAGCGGGAGTCTTGGCAGCATAAGTCCAATGGTTGGCGGCGTAAAGTCCAAGCAGAGTCTTGGCGGCGTAAGTCCATGTTAGTTATAGCCCTAAGAACCAATCATGTGATGGTTGAATAGGGAACATTTTGTATCATATTCTATAAAGACAAAGGAATGGTTATTATATTTAAGTTATGCTTGTGCCAGCTAAATTAAATATAGTAATGCCCTAGAAAAGTAGGTTCTTATCTACAGCACATCAATTGGCAGAATTGATTATGAGAGGCTGTAGAGAACACTTTCTAAATGTTCCTAGTCAAGTATTAATATGCAAGGGCAATATTAATACATAAAGACTAGCATGTAGGTCAATTGATGACTTGATCTCACAAGTCATGGATATATGATATCAAGTTGACACATGGGTATATATTAGAGAATATATACTGAACTGACCCGCCATGAGAAAGTTTCATGGATCGTTATATGAGTGTCATAAACTTTCTCATGTGACTATTGGTATGAATAGTCCTCAGACCTGAAGTCACTACGGTTCCCTACATAAGGAGTTATGTACTTTGGTATCGTCAAACGTCACCCGTAACAGGGTGGACCATAAAGGCGATTACTGGGTATATAACAAATTATGTGGAGGGATGTGAGTGATGTAGATGGGATCTATCCCTCTCATATGACGAGAGTGATATCGGTGGGCCCCTTGATTGAGTAGAACTACTAAAACGCATGGCCATGCTCGAATGAGTCAATATGAGATATTGAGCTCATTTGTTTGAGTTAGTTTACTCAGGGATCAAGAAACACATAGATTGATCGAGGATGACACGATCTATGCCTCATTGATCAACGATATCAAGGATAGAAGGACACGGTCATATATTATAGTAGTCACAAAGGTTAGTCGGATCTTGACTTATCTCGTAACTTGGGTAGCAATGATGTATTGCTAGATGCCGCTCATTGCTTGTGTATCTAAAAGAGTTTAGGTCCACTGCCAACGTTATGAGAGCCTATAGGGTCACACACAAAGAGCATGATAATTAAAGGAATTAGAGTATTCTAGTTTGACTAGAATAATTTGGGAATAAGCTTAAGTACAAAATGGTTTTTGGACTTTAAGCTTAATGAGAATTTTAGCTAATTGATTTAATGAGATTAATTCAATATGTTACCTTATTGATTTAATAAGATTAATTCAATATGATAACATAAGCTTAATTGAATTAATAAGATTAATTCAATATGATTGAATTAATAAGATTAATTCAACATGATAACATAAGCTTAATTGAATTAATAAGATTAATTCAACATGCATGAATGCCACATAAGAATGCCACATAAGCATGCCACATAAGCATGCCACCTAAGCATCCACCTAAGCTAGATAAGGTGGAAGGAAACAAAATGGTTTTGTCTCCTTAAGTGGCCGGCCAAACTTGTGTCCCAATGCAATGGATTGCATTGAATGTGTGGAGGTGAAAGGGTTTTTCCAACCCTATAAAGACCCCATGAAGTGGCGGGCAAAGCAAGTGTTGTTGTGGTTGTGAGAGAGCTTGGTGGAAGCTTTGGTAGAGTGGGTTTGTGAGTGTAGGCTAGCAAGAAGAGGAGTCTTCTTCTTCCTTTCTCCTTTTCCCTCTCTTCCTCTCCTTTAGGGACTTCTCTAGCAAGAAGTAAAGGAGAGCTCCTCTAGTTTTTCTTTTGTGAGACAAGAGCTTGCTCGTGTGGATACATATAGAGGCACGGACACTTGAAAGTGCTAAAGATCCAACAAACAAAAGGAAGAAGCGGGATTAACAAGGGCACGCAACAAAGGTAATCCTCTCCTATAAGATAGGTTTGGTTTAGAGAAATTTATTTTATACGAGTTTGCTTTGCATGGATCACTTGGAAGGGATCCTAATTTTCCGTTAGATATGCCATTTGGCATAAAGAATTCCTACTGATGGTATCAGAGCCACTTGCGAAAAATCGTATAAAAATAGGTTTTCTCTATTTTATATGTGATATAGAAGTAGGATAAATTTTATTATGAGTTGATAATTGCATTAGCAATTGTCAAACATAATAAAATATCCAATGTCTTTTAAAAGTTAAAATGACATGGTGCATGGTTATGGCCTAGTCCCAAAAGGTTTGTGATTGTGTGTTGTAATTTTAAACGGCCTGCGTGTCGTGCCTTCCTCCTAAAATTCTTGTTGTAAAATTAGTTTTAGACTCGAATGTAACTCGAGTATTTCTCCTTTTGTAATGTACAAAACAAAGATGGAGGGTCCATTGGAAGAAGAGGTTACAAGGAGGAAGTCAACACACAAGACAACCAAAAGGAAGCACTTAGGAGAAGATGCTGTCCCTAGGTTGACCAATCAATCTTTTCATTGACTTGAGAAGATTGTAGAATAAGGGCCATAACCATGACACGCTTAGTTTAATATGTATGTGATGCATGTTAGTTTAGCTTGTATGTGATGCATGATTAGTTTAGCTTATATGTGATGTATGCTAATATGTATATGATACATGTTTATTTCTTAATAAGTCAAAAACGATATGCCTACCAAAGCTTGGTACTCACTACTTCCTCGATCATTTGTTATTGGGTTTGCCAAAGCAAAGCAATGCATTTTATCTTGGAAGAGTGCGAGTGGACAATCGTGATGTCCCGCTATCAAACTTGGTTAAGACTTAATTAAGTTTTCTTAATTAGTTAAGAAAGTAGAGGCATATATTAGCTTTGAACATAAGTTTTAAAATTAGTTTTATGTGATTTAACATCACTTTGTCTTAGAAGTGGTCGTTCGATATCCAAGAAGGCCCTGTGCGCTCGCCACCGAAGTGGTTTAGGAATAAACACTAAACTAATCTAAAACTTAACCAAAGCTATTAAAGAGTTACATCAGATGTAATTGTCAAAAGATTGCCTACCTAATTATACTACGTCTTGGGCGATTAGCCATAGCTTAATCAAGACGAATTATGATGTGGATCTTTATCCCATATAAATTTATAGCTAAATAGTAGCTATGAGAATTTAGTGGGAGCCTCATTTAATTAAAGGCCTAATTAAATGATTTAGGTATGATACTTAACTTTGCATTTTAATGTTGTAGATCACCATGACATCTAACACGACACACCCTCAACTTCGATCCGCCCGAGAAGGACAAGCAATGGAGCGAACTTTCTTGATTGGTATAGGAACTTGAGGATTATCCTCAAACAAGAACGCAAACTGTATGTCCTAGAGCAGTCTACCCCTGAAACACCCGCCCATGCGGCCACTCGTGCTGAAAAGGATGCTTATAAGAAGCATCAAGATGACGCATTAGATGTGTCATGTCTTATGCTTGCCACCATGAACTCTGAGCTTCTGAAGCAACATGAGAACATGGATGCCTATGATATGGTTGAGCATTTGAAACAACTATATCAAGGACAAGCTAGGCACGAGCGTTTTGAAGTGTCTAAGGCTCTTTTTGCATGCAAGATGCAAGAAGGAACACCTGTAGGAACTCACGTACTCAAAATGATTAGGTACGTTGAGAACCTTGAAAGACTAGGTTTTCCACTGAGCCAAGAATTGGCAACCGATGTTATCCTGCAATCGTTGCCAGAAGCATATAATCAATTCGTCATGAATTATAACATGAATGAAATTGATAAACCTTTGCCTGAGATTCTCAGCATGTTAAGAACTCAACCAAAATCTCAAGAAGAAAGTTAGTAATGTACTAATGGTCAAGAAGGACAAAGGTAAGCGCAAAGGCAAGGGTAAGACCCAAGCCAAAGGCAAGGCCAATTCATCCACTTCAAAGGGTAAAGGTAAAGTACCTAAGGAAGGGGACTGCTTCCATTGCGGTGAGACTGGACACTGGAAGCGAAACTGCAAAGTCTACCTTGAGGAAGTAAAGAAAAGAAGTAGGACTTCTGCCTCAGGTATACACGTTATAGAAGTTAATCTATCTATTTCTTCTACATGGGTATTAGATACCGAATGTGCATCTCACATTTGTAATAATGTGCAGGGACTGAGAAATAGTAGACAAATGGCAAAAGGCGAAGTAGACCTACGAGTAGGCAATGGCGCAAAAGTTGCTGCTGTAGCTGTAGGAACATATTCTTTGTCTTTGCCCACTGGGCTTATCTTAGAACTAGAGGAGTACTTATATGTACCTGCATTGACAAAGAACATAATTTCTGTATCTTGTTTAGACAAGAAAAACTTTTCTTTTATAATAAAGGACAAATGTTGTTCCATTTATTTAAATGAAATGTTCTATTGTAATGCACCACTTATGAATGGTCTCTATGTTCTAGATTTAGAAAACCCAATTTATAACGTAAATACCAAGCGGTTCAAATCGAATGATTCGAACCAAACATATCTCTGGCACTGTCGCCTAGGTCACATAAATGAAAAACGCATATCCCAACTCCATAAAGATGGATTATTGGACTCATTTGATTTTGAATCATATGAGGTATGCGAATCTTGCCTTTTAGGAAAGATGACTAAAACTCCATTTAGTGGACATGGAGAGAGAGCGACAGACTTGTTAGGACTCATACATACTGATGTATGTGGGCCTTTCAATGTCGAAGCCAGAGGAGGCTATAAGTACTTTATTACTTTCACTGATGATATGAGTAGATTTGGCTACTTATATTTGATGAGACATAAGTCAGAATCCTTTGAAAAGTTCAAAGCATTCAAGAATGAAGTACAAAACCAACTTGGTAAGCGTATCAAGCTACTTCGATCAGATCGAGGTGGTGAATACCTTAGTCAAGAGTTTCGTGATCACCTGGCTGAGTGTGGGATAATATCCCAACTCACTCCCCCTGGAACACCACAATGGAATGGTGTATCTGAGAAGAGAAATCGTACTCTATTAGATATGGTACGATCAATGATGAGCCAGACTGATCTACCTACTTCCTTTTGGGGACTAGGTCTAGAGACATCCGCTCACACTTAATTGCGTCCCATCAAAAGCCGTAGAAAAGACACCATATACGATATGGACTGGGAAGAGTCCCAAAATGTCTTTTATAAAGATTTGGGGTTGTGAAGCTTATGTAAGACGTCAAGTCTCAGATAAACTAGGACCCAAATCGATAAGTGTTATTTTGTGGATATCCCAAGGAAACTAAGGGATATTACTTTTACAATCCCACACTTGGCAAGGTGTTTGTTGCGAAATGCCTTGTCTTTCTAGAAAGAGAATTTATTTCTAGAAAAACTAGTGGGAGTAAAATTCATCTTGAAGAAGTTCAAGATGACGATAACACTAAGGCTTCGATGGAAAATGAACAGGAACTACAAAGTGTTGTGAATGAGGAAATTGTTGCCCAAAGAGTTGTGGAGCAAACACCTGTTCAAGTAGACCAACCTCTTCGTAGATCTGATAGGATCCGTCGTCAACCCGAGAGATATTCTTTTCTCTTGGTCGACAACGGTGAGTATTGCTTGTCGATCTTGACGAGCCTACATCCTATCAAGAAGCTATGATGAGATTCGAGAAATGGCTAGAGGCCATGAGATCCAAATGGAATCCATGTACACTAACCAAGTATGGACCTTGGTTGATCCACGAAGGTAAAACCCATTGGGTGTAAATGTGGTCTTTAAAGTAAAGACGACATGGTAATAAGCATACCTATAAAGGTAGATTGGTGGCTAAAGGATTCAAACAAATTCATGGTATTGACTATGATGAAACCTTTTCACCATGATGCTTAAATCCATTCGGATCATACTTGCTATTGCATTACCACGATTATGAGATCTGGCAGATGGATGTCAAAACCGCTACGAATGGAAAGCTACTCGAGGATGTGTACATGACACAACTGAGGGTTTTCAAGATCCAAAGCATCCTCGAAAGGTATGCAACCGCAAAGGTCCATTTATGGACTAAAGCAAGCCTTCGGCCGGAATCTTCGATTCGATGATGCAATCAAGGAGTTTGGTTTCATCAAGAATGAAGATGAACCTTGTGTCTACAAGAGAAATAGTGGGAGCACAAATTGTATTTCTTGTCTTGTATGTAGATGACATACTTCTCATCGGAAATGATATTCCCTCACTCGATCTGTGAAGATGTGGTTAGGGAATTGTTTCTCGATGAAAGACTTAGGTGAAGTCGCCTATATTCTAGGCATCAAGATCTATAGAGATAGATCTAAAAGATTACTTGGCCTAAGTCGAGTACATACATTGATAAAGTGCTAGATCGCTTTGCTATGCAAAATTCCAAGAAAGGATTTCGCTTTATCACATGGTGTGAGTCTTTCAAGACTCAATGTCCCTCTTCTAAGGAGGAGAGAGATCGCATGGATAAGATCCCTTATGCATCCGCCATAGGGTCTATCATGTACGCCATGCTTTGTATTGCTCGACGTCTCATATGCTTTGAGCATGACGAGTAGATACCAATCGGATCCAGGTGAAAGTCATTGGATAGCAGTCAAAAATATTCTTAAATACTTATGAAGAATGAAAGAATATTTCCTGATATTTGGAGGCAATGAGGAGCTAATCAGAAGGGTTACAGGTGATGCAAGCTTCCAAGCATAAGGATGACTATAGATCGCAATCGGGTACGTGTTTTGCTCGAATGGTGGAGCCGTGAGTGGAAGAGTTCAAAGCGAGTGACACGCTTCCGATTCTACAAGGCGAGTATATTGTGCATCCGATGCAAAGAAAGGAGGCTGTTTTGGCTCGTAAGTTCATCGCTGAACTTGGGGTAGTTCCTAGCATTGCAGATCCAATAGACCTCTATTGTGACAACAATGGGGCTATTGCAAAGCTAAGGAACCTCGATCACATCAGCCGGACCAAACACATATCGGGCGCTTCCATCTCATTCGAGAGATCATCGATAGAGGAGATGTGAGGATATGCAAGAGAAGCTAACATCGCAGATCCATTGACCAAGGCTTTGGCACAGAGGAAGCATGATGGTCACACTAGGTCACTAGGTATTAGATATCATAGTGATTGGTACTAGTGCTAGTGAGAGATTGTTAGTTATAGCCCTAGAACCAATCATGTGATGGTTGAATAGGGAACATTTTGTATCATATTCTATAAAGGCAAAGGAATGGTTATTATATTTAAGTTTTGCTTGTGCTGCCTAAATTAAATATAGTAATGCCCTAGAAAAGTAGGTTCTTATCTACAGACATCAATCGCGAATTGATTATGAGAGGTCAGAGAGAACACTTTCTAAATGTTCCTAGTCAAGTATTAATATGCAAGGGCAATATTAATACATAAAGACTAGCATGTAGGTCAATTGATGACTTGATCTCACAAGTCATGGATATATGATATCAAGTTGACACATGGGTATATATTAGAGAATATATACTGAACACCCGCCATGAGAAAGTTTCATGGATCGTTATATGAGTGTCATAAACTTTCTCATGTGACTATTGGTATGAATAGTCCTCGGACACCAAGTCACTACGGTTCCCTACATAAGGAGTTATGTACTTTGGTATCACAAACGTCACCCGTAACAGGTGGACCATAAAGGCGACATCGGGTATATAACAAATTATGCGGAGGGATGTGAGTGATGTAGATGGGATCTATCCCTCTCATATGACGAGAGTGATATCGGTGGGCCCTTGATTGAGTAGAACTACTAAAACGCATGGCCATGCTCGAATGAGTCAATATGAGATATTGAGCTCATTTGTTTGAGTTAGTTTACTCAGGGATCAAGAAACACATAGATTGATCGAGGATGACACGGTCTATGCCTCATTGATCAATCTGATATCAAGGATAGAAGGACACGGTCCTATCTTATAGTAGTCACGGAAAGGTTAGTCGGATCTTGACTTATCTCGTAACTTGGGTAGCAATGATGTATTGCTAGATGCCGCTCATTGCTTGTGTATCTAAAAGAGTTTAGGTCCACTGCCAACGTTATGAGAGCCTATAGGGTCACACACAAAGAGCATGATAATTAAAGGAATTAGAGTATTCTAGTTTGACTAGAATAATTTGGGAATAAGCTTAAGTACAAAATGGTTTTTGGACTTTAAGCTTAATGAGAATTTTAGCTAATTGATTTAATGAGATTAATTCAATATGTTACCTTATTGATTTAATAAGATTAATTCAATATGATAACATAAGCTTAATTGAATTAATAAGATTAATTCAACATGATAACATAAGCTTAATTGAATTAATAAGATTAATTCAACATGCATGAATGCCACATAAGAATGCCACATAAGCATGCCACATAAGCATGCCACCTAAGCATCCACCTAAGCTAGATAAGGTGGAAGGAAACAAAATGGTTTTGTCTCCTTAAGTGGCCGGCCAAACTTGTGTCCCAATGCAATGGATTGCATTGAATGTGTGGAGGTGAAAGGGTTTTTCCAACCCTATAAAAGACCCCATGAAGTGGCCGGCCAAAGCAAGTGTTGTTGTGGTTGTGAGAGAGCTTGGTGGAAGCTTTGGTTGTGTGGGTTTGTGAGTGTAGGCTAGCAAGAAGAGGAGTCTTCTTCTTCCTTTCTCCTTTTCCCTCTCTTCCTCTCCTTTAGGGACTTCTCTAGCAAGAAGTAAAGGAGAGCTCCTCTAGTTTTCTTTTGTGAGACAAGAGCTTGCTCGTGTGGATACATATAGAGGCACGGACACTTGAACGTGCTAAAGATCCAACAAACAAAAGGAAGAAGCGGGATTAACAAGGGCACGCAACAAAGGTAATCCTCTCCTATAAGATAGGTTTGGTTTAGAGAAATTTATTTTATACGAGTTTGCTTTCGCATGGATCACTTGGAAGGGATCCTAATTTTTCCGTTGCGCATATGCCATTTGGCATAAAGAATTCCCTACAGTCCAATGTGCCTTGGCAGTGTAGACACCGTTAGCATGACATAGCCGATGGAAGCACCTGAAGGCTAGCGCGATGGATGAACAAGTCATGGATGACTTGGAGGGATCCGAGAGGCGTGAGGATGATGGAGGTAGCTAGAAGGCATAGGTCTAGGCTAAGGGTGGTCTAGAAAGTATGGGGGAACCATACTTGGGTTAAAACCTCATGTTTGAGGTGTGCCAGTCGACTGATGCCATGTGGCAATCGACTGGACCGAGTTAACTAGGGTTTGACTGCGGGTTATGGCCTAGCAGTCGACTGCCAGAGGTGGGCAGTCGACTGATCGACTTTTTCCAGCACAGGTTGAAGCTTTATAAGGAGCTCGTGATGGAGGAAAATGGCATGGTTCTTTGTGGCGATTTGGGGCGAGTTACTGCTGCAATTCAGGGTCTCCAAGTGCTACTCGATCAACCAAGTGATCAAGCATTCAAAGAGCATTTGTAAAGTGTTTTCTTTACTTGTATTGCTTAGTATTTCATTATATTGCTTGTATTCATCTTGTATTAATGTTGTATACATTGTACGAGGTTTCTCCACCTCCAGATTGTTCCGAGAAGGAGTTATTTTATAGTGGTGTGTGATTGGCATCGCTAGGGCTCGTTTGAGACCAATCCGTGGAGTAGGAACCGTGTGGTTCCGAACCACGTTATATCTTTGTGTTCATGTGTAATTGTCTATTTCGTTATTGTGTTATCTCTATTTCCGCTGCGCTAACGAAATTGTAGACACGAACGAGATCGAATTCCATCTA
Organism: Wurfbainia villosa; assembly: GCA_025175895.1. Taxonomy (NCBI): domain Eukaryota; kingdom Viridiplantae; phylum Streptophyta; class Magnoliopsida; order Zingiberales; family Zingiberaceae; genus Wurfbainia; species Wurfbainia villosa. Next base: position 12,903,260 of record CM045987.1, read on the forward strand.
CAAACGAAGAAACGCTATTCACCCCCCTCTAGCCGTTACAAGGGTCCTAACAAGTGGTATCAGAGCCCGGGGCTCTTCTACGGATTAACAACCCGGAGTCAAGAAGCTAGAGGGAAGAATATGGATTTCCAAGAAAAATTGGGTGATGACGTCAACATTCCACCTTCCTTCAACCATGAATATTTCGCGTATTGGAAAGGTAGGATGGAATATTTTCTAATGACAAATATCGAAAATTGGTTTGCCGTGACTATAGGTTTTGATGCTCCGAGAGGAGAGAACGGCGAAATCCTCAAAATGAAGCGATGGACCGAGGAGCAACGGGAAAAATTCAAGACAACCGTTAAGGTAACAAAAATATTGATTAACTTGATACCTAACGACATTTTGTCTAGATTAGGAAGCTATAGGGATGCCAAAGAGTTGTGGAACAAGTTGATCAAGTTCCACGACAATCCCGAATCGGTCCAAGAAGACTTGGAAGAGGAGGAGACCGAAGAAGAATCATCATCATCCTCACAAGAAAGTGAGGAGTCAACGTCTGTACCGGAAGAGGTGAAGGAAGTGGAAGAAGCTTCCACCTCAACGATTGAGGGGGAGGGGAGAACCTCCATACCGGAACATCAAGAAGATGCTTCAACATCTGGTCAAGATGAAGAAGCCCAAAGTCCAATTCCGGTCTCCACCACCGAACTAGGTAACTCAAGCAATTTGGTTTTAAGTAAAAAACATATAATTTGCTTTGAGTGTAAGGAAACCGGGCACTACAAGAGCAAGTGCCCAAAGAAGGTCAAGAAAGCTCAACCGGCACCAAAAGTCAAGGATGTCGATTCCCCAATATCTAAAGGCAAGGAGCACATCATATGCTTCAAGTGCAACTCAAAGGGGCATTACCGGAGTCATTGCCCAAGGAGGAAGAAGAAAGGGCAAGAAGGAGCAACACAAGTAGAGGGAGCCTCCAAGGCAAACCCTAAGGTAAAATTTATTAATGCACCTTCAATTTCTAGGGATAAGAAGCATGCTAGGAATAATTTTAATAGTCTTGCTATTGTACATGAAAAGCATGCTAGAAGTAATAGACATATTTGTTTAGGTGCTAAAAGGGTCCACTTAGGAAATAAGGAGAAATTTGGGACTAATGTCCCTAGAAAAACCTTACCTAAGGAATCTATTAGGAAAATACAAGAACACTTAGGCTTTAACCCTAAATGGACTAAGCATATGCCTAGAAAGGACAATGGCCATGGTTTAAATCAAAACTCAAAAATTGGGCAACTAGAAAAGGAAAATCAAGTCTTAAGGTCAAGGCTTGAAAAGATGGAAAAGACCCTTGAAAAAATGCAAAATATATTTCAAGGGTCAAGAGGTCAACATGTAGGGTCTAGAAGTCAAAGCCTAGAGTCAAATGGTCAAAAATCAAGACCTAGGAAATTAGATTCATCCAAGGGCAAATCTAAGCCCAAGGAAACCTATCACAATATTCCATTTGATTATGGAACTAAACCTAGGAAAACTAAGGTCAATAGGGAAGTCATCCCTAGAGTTGACCAAGGGTTGTGCCTAGTGGCCAAGGTTGGTAAGAAACCTAGGGTGGCCACTAAGAAGGTTGCAAGGGGAGTTACCCCTAGAGTCAACCTAGGTAAGACCAAAATGACCAAGGCTAATAAGCCTAGGAGGGTCATTAGGAAGGTATCTAGGGAGGTTATCCCTAAGGAATAGCTAATTAACCCTAGGAGCTCAAATCGGTTTTGGGTTCCTAAGAGTGTGATTGATTCACGCTAGGTGGGTTTAGGGTGTGCCAACCTTGATTGGATGAGTAGTTAACTCAACCATGGTAAAGGTGGCACTTTAGGATATTTTCAAGGTTATGGTTACCTTGAAAATACATTTGAGTTTTAATCCTAAATAGATCCTAGGATGTGCCAATATTAATTATGAAGTTTGATAAAGTGATCAAATTGGCACAATTTAGGTTTAGCGGTTAGTGTGCCATTTTGGGTTTTTGGCACACTAGGGAAACTAGTGATAATGTGGCAAAATATATTTAATCACAACAAATGACAACTAATATTAAAATTTAGGTATTATTATACCTATATATTTTATATGCCATGCTTTGTTTGCCATATGACATGCCATGACATCATGCTTATTCTTAATCATTTTATATGTCATGAATATGCTTAGGTTAAGGATTTAAGTGTCATGTGTTTTTAGATTTTATCATATGCCATGACATCATGATCATTGGCCATGCTTAATTATTGCTATCTTTATGCCACGATCATTTCATGCATTTAATTGATTAAAATTGAACTAAGGACAATGGCATGACTTGGAGTCCCATTTATAAGGGAATCAAGAAGGGTTGCCTTAGAAGATGCATGAAACCCTAGTTTAAATGAACCAAAACCCACATCTCACATCCAATTGACATGTATGTGTATTTATACACCCTACATACATGTGAGATGCTAGGATATGAGTTAAGTTCAAGGTGTATAGTTTTTGCATCTAGATGAACTAAAACTCATCTAATTTCAATGGTGGATCATTGGGAAAGCTTGTGTACAAGTCATGTACATAGAGCCCAAGGAATATGATCCAAAATAAGGTTTTGAAAACATTTTAAAATCATTTTGAAAAACCTTGGTGAAGTCTATCTTTTGATAGCAATCACCATTGATGAGATTGATACAAAGTGAGCCAAAAACTTAGAAGTTTCATTCACTTTTGAATTTTGTATCAATTTCAATATTTTATGGGTAAAATATTTTTCAAACATTTTTCACCCATTGTATTGGTCATAGGTATTATACGTATCAATTTTCGTGATTTTTCGATAAACGTATAATTATTTATGAATTCCCAAATCTCATTTCTGATAACTGAAAATCGGATTTTTTAGTTATCAGTCGACTGACCATAGTGGCAGTCAACTGATGTGGGGTTTAGTCGACTTATTTCTGAATCACTCGACTGATTACCTGATTTCGAGATAAACAAGCTTGTCTAACCCGATTTCGATTGCGGTTAAGGTCCCTAGCCACTCCTAACCCTAGGATATGCTTTGGGAAGCATGATGAAGGGTGAAAATCCATTGGATATGGATTAGGAGAGTTGTTTAGGGTTTGTATCAATGTTAAGATGTTGGAAAGTTCAATGTTGAATTTCTAACCTTAGTTTTGATGGCTTAGAGTTCCTATTGGCTCAGGGACTTCCCAAGGACATTGTTGGTGCAATGGTCAAGGGGGAGCAAGCCTTTAGGGGGGGGTATCCATCTTGGAGTGATGGATGACTTTTTCCTTATTCTTGAAGGGGAAAAGGTTATCAATTGGGAAAATTGATGGATTTTTAGAAACCCAATTTGGAAATTGGGAGAGTGTATAGGATTGCCTCTCTTGAGTGATATGGGACTTATCACTAAGAAGATGGTAGACATCCTAGGTATTTTTGGATCAAGGAGAAGATTGTAAGATCTCATTGGGACATGAGACATTGACCTCCTTCGAGAGAAAATCTTTTTGATGTTAGTCAAAAAGGGGGAGAATGTTTGGGGGAGAACATTTGGAGAGTGTTTACCAATTTGGGATAATTGGTAAGGGAATTGAGTTAGTGTTCTAACTCAATGATTTGTTTGGTTTTTGTCAAACATCAAAAAGGGGGAGATTGTTGGTGCAATCGGCCCAGGTCACGATTGACCAGGACTCGAGTTTGACTCGAGTGATGTTTTGATGTTCGACAAAAACATATGACCTATGAAAAGTCCAAGAATGGGTCTTGGCAATGTAAAGTCCAAAATGGGTTGGCAAGGGAAAGTCCAAGCATGGTCTTGGCATTTGAGAAGTCCAACATGGGTTGGCAAGGGAAAGTCCAAGCTTGAGTCTTGGCATGAGAAGTCCAAGGGATTTGATATTGGCTGCGTAAAGTCCAAGCGGGAGTCTTGGTAGCATAAGTCCAATGGTTGGCGGCGTAAAGTCCATGCAGAGTCTTGGCGGCGTAAGTCCAATGTGCCTTGGTGGTGTAGACACCGTTAGCATGACATAGCCGATGGAAGCACCTGAAGGCTAGCGCGATGGATGAACAAGTCATGGATGACTTGGAGGGATCCGAGAGGCGTGAGGCTAATGGAGGTAGCTAGAAGGCTTAGGTCTAGGCTAAGGGTGGTCTAGCAAAGTATGGGGGGAACCATACTTGGGTTAAAACCTCATGTTTGAGGTGTGCGGTCGATGCCATGGCGGTCGGCCGGACCGAAATCAACTAGGGTTTGATGTGGTTATGGCCTAGTGATCGCCAGAGGTGGGCGTGATCGATGATGAGCTCAGCGATCGATCGTGTGATCAGTCGACTGGTGCTCGAGAAATCGGCCACAGAATGGAGTCGAGACTCGACTGGTCGAGTGAGGACTCCATCAGTCGACTGATGGTAGATCCGTTGGACTTATCCAACGTGGATCTAGCCGTTGTCTCACGACAACAGTGGCATCAGTCGACTGATGGTCTCGATCAGTCGACTGATCGACTTTTTCCAACACAGGTTGAAGCTTTATAAGGAGCTCATGATGGAGGAAAATGGCATGGTTCTTTGAGGCGATTTGGGGCGAGTTGCTGCTGCAATTCAGGGTCTCCAAGTGCTACTCGATCAACCAAGTGATCAAGCATTCAAAGAGCATTTGTAAAGTGTTTTCTTTACTTGTATTGCTTAGTATTTCAATATATTGCTTGTATTCATCTTGTATTACTGTTGTATACATTGTACGAGGTTTCTCCACCTCCCGATTGTTCCGAGAAGGAGTTATGTTATAGTGGTGTGTGATTGGCATCGCTAGGGCTCGTTTGAGCCCAATCCGTGGAGTAGGAACCGTGCGGTTCCGAACCACGTTATATCTTTGTGTTCGTGTGTAATTGTCTATTTCGTTATTGTGTTATCTCTATTTCTGCTGCGCTAACGAAATTATAGACACGAACGAGATCGAATTCCATCTACAAACGAAGAAATGCTATTCACCCCCCTCTAGCCGTTACAAGGGTCCTAACACCCTTTTCCTCGTGCCTTTATCTCGTGATTTCCTCTTCCTCACGCCCGTAGCCACCGCAACTGACCATGATTTCCGATTCGGCCGCTTGTCCTCCGACGCGGTCGCCGCCGTCGCCGCTCACGTGAGCGCCCCCTCGTACTGCGCCCGAAACCTGGCCGTCGCGACTGTCACCGCAGATCATCGCGGGTGCCCTCTTCCCCGCTGTTCGCCGCAGCCAGTCGGCCTCCCACATTCTTAACACCATGCGCCTTCTTTTCCAGTGTCGGTCGTCCTCCGGCCAGCCTCCACAGCCCTGATTGGCCGCACCGAGGATATATTGTCGAGGGGAGCTTCCCATTTACGATATATACCTAGTTTTCCTCTTGTTTCCTTTCTGTTCAGTGATTCCATGGGCTATGGTGATTAAGAGTGGGCATTGTGTTCGGGTAGTGAGACATGGGCAGTGGTCAGCAGGTGGAACGGAGGGATGGAGATGGGGTTGGCTGTGAGGTTCCGTTTAGGGATGTAAACGACTGTAAATGGGCTGATTTTGGGGTTTGGGTCGGTTGAGAAGGAGGGGGGTGATTATGGAAGGTGTTTCGGGTAGTTCATGGGTCGTGAAGGTTGTTCACAGGTTGTTAATGGCTGCAACGGCTGGGAATAAGGTTGTAATTGGGTTGATGACGGTTGTACGATCATAAATGGTATGTTAAGTGAGCTGTGAATGGTTCCGAATGTGTTTTGATCTGTGAGGTAGCTATTTGGGTTTTGGCTCTATCCCGCAGATGGTGAATTTGAGTAAAGAGGTGTTGTACGAGTGTGATTGAAGGGATGGTTATGGGTCCTATTATTGTGTGGGTATATGACGGTAGTGAGTGGTCGGTTAAGGGAGTAGTTTATTCCATTAGGTTTTGGACTTGATATTAGGGTTGGAAACATAATCTAATTATATTATGTTTTATGCAGGTTTCGGTCACGAGGCAGGTCCACGGGCGTCATGATTTCATTTTTTCGGGGATTTTATCAGGCGGGTATTTTGAATTATCTTTTTGATATAGACATGTTGATATGCTAGTTAGTTATAACTTGCAATAATTTTCATGTTTATCTGCCTTGTATGTTATTGTGCCTACTTGATACATACATTTGATCAGATTATAGTTATACCTTCCCTATTTTACTTGGATAATTGATATGTACCTATTGGTTCTGCATATTATTCGGATATGTATTTTAGTTGGTATTACATGCTTTAGTATCCTGTATCATCTTGTAAGATTGCATGCTGGCAGGACGGGGTTCCTTTGTAGTTGAGCTCGCAGCTAATTACATAGTCTACACACGCTGCCACTCATGGGTTAGTGGTACATCAGGAGGGTGTGTGCAGTAGCTTTGTCATGGTCCGCTGGTCTGCTCATGGGTAGCGTTGAGGCAGCGTGGTAGCGGGCAGGGATCCCTCCTCTGGTCTACGACACCGAGAGATGAGAGCTTTGCTCCCCCACTCTGTTTGGGGCAGGAGGATAGGTGTACTCCGACAGCAACCTGTCCACTCGGTCACTCAGGAGCAGTGATGGCAGAGTGCATAGGTGTCATAGCCCTACCCACTCGGCTTCACCATCGCGTGTGAGGCGGCTGACTGGCATCAGGGGTGACCATGTCATTTACATCGCATGCATTTTGCATGGATGGCATTTGTATTGTGTTTGCTGCATTTTGTTTACTAACTTGGATGTTGCATATGATTGCCATGCATACAGGATACATATTTGTATTTGGTCTGACGACTTTATTTCTTCTAGTATGGCACATGCTCCTATATCAGGATAGGAGATTCAGGTAAGTACAATCCTTTTGTATTTCTTTCTTGCATATCGTAAATATGAGACTGTATTGGCATGATTGTTATTGTTAGTTATATCTTACTATGCATATCGACTTTTATCCACTGAGTTCATTGAACTTACTGAAGGTAGTAAACTTCGCTTCCCACTTCAACTCGGTCGCTTGTTCATGGCTATCCCTTCTACGTCCCCGGATAAAAAAAATTATCCTTGACAAGAGGGATTACCTAAGCTACCGTTTCATCGTCGTGCTATTCGAGTAGAGTTTTCACTTGAACAAACTTGTTGTTCAAGCAACCAACCTCTATTCTATGATTAGCCGCGGAATAGACGATGTACGGATTGTTGGCTTTTGTGTTTGTATTTGGGATCCAAGTAAATTTAGCCGCATAATAAAGTAAACAACCACATACATAATATAAAAGAACACTAATAAAAAAACAAGATTATACCTCATGTTATACCTCTTGATCTTCTATTATATGTCCTTCCTTTTTTTGGACGTCGTGTGGGCAACGATCTTCCAAAAGTCGAAGACTTCTAGATCACCAATCTTCCTTCCTTGCTCACTCCGAACAACAGGAAGTATAGAAACAAAACTCTTCTCCTTTCTTTAGCCAACCACTAAGCACCAACCTTGATGCTTGTCGCCGGGCAACAAGAAGAAGAGGTGAGGAAGTGGGCGCCGGCCAAGAGCTCCAAGGAATCACCCTAACCCTTGTTTCCACCGGCCAAGGAGAAGAGGAGGAAGTGCTTTGGACACCGGCCAAGGATAGGAGAGGAGAAGATGGGCGCCGGCCACAAAGTAAGAAGAAGAAGAAGGAAACTATTTCCTTATTTGTGGCCGCCCAACCTCCAAACCCTAGCCCCTCTTCAATTTCTCTTGCCGCCCACCCCCTTGCCTCCTTTTATAGAGTTAGGTTTAAGCCTCCTTTAATCTCTACCGTCGGTTCTAGGGATTTAATCTCAACCGTCGAATCTAGAAATTTAATCTCAACCGTTGGATCTAGAGATTTAATCTCCACCGTCGGATCTAGAGTTTTCTTTTCAACCATTGGATCTAGGCTCCATGAGGTTTTAATAGGCTACAATAGAGACCATGAGAAGGAGTTGGATCTTGGCCACCCAATGGATCAAGCCCACATAAAGTCCGATCTATTAATGATAATTCATTCCACTAGAGGATTATCATTGATCTACCTCACCAACCCCCATAAGTTAATATGGGCTCCATATATTATTTGTACATTTTTCTCCCCGTGTTTAAGATCTCGAATGTTCGTCGATTAATTAATTTACTGATAATTAATTAATCAACATCTAACTCCATGAGCAGTACCACTCAACCTTATCATCATGTCAGACCAAGTCCACCTGCAGGGTTTACATGATGAACCTTATGAGCTCCTCAAGGGGACATCATAATTCTAATATATAGGACACGGTTTCCTCCTATAATCAACGACACACCATATAAATAATACCATTTCCCAATTTACCAAGCCTATTGATTTACTCTATAAATCTCGCCCATTGGTAAATCAAAGAAATGAATACTAAGTATATGTACCCGTTATTATATCGGGATTAAGAGCATGTACAATATAATATCTGAGGTCCAATTCGATTATGTAGTCAGCAATAAATCGAATCGCCTCTAAGTCGGTCCTGCTCAATACACACAAAGTGTACTAGTGTGATTCTATGGTCAAGATAAACCAATACCAAATCACACTACAACCATTCCAATGGTTTGTCCATAACCATCTCGGTTGTGAGCCTTTACTTATACTTTACAATGAACCGATAACATGATCTCCTATGTGACACTACACACCATGTTATTTACAATATAATGTATCAGACAATATGCATAACCATAAATATGCAAACAATGATCATGTGATTCTTATTTCAAAATAAAGATGTTCATACAAAAGATAGACTTTTCAGTATACATCCCAACAATCTTCCACTTATACTAAAAGACTATGTTCTTCTCAAACTTCCATACATCTGATTCTCATTCCCTCCACACGCCTATCAAAAGCTATCGCTGGAAGGGCCCTAGTGAAAGGATCTTCCAGGTTATCCTTCGATGCAATCTTGGCCACATCAACTTCTCCTCTCTTTACGATTTCTAGTATCAGGAGGTACTTGCGCTCTATGTGTTTACTTGCCTTATGGGCTCGTGGTTCCTTCGAGTTTGCAACTGCAACACTATTATCACAATATATTGGGATAGTGCTGGACAAACCAGGAATCACATCCAAGTCCATCAAGAAGTTCCTGAGCCACACAGCTTCTTTGGCCGCCTTAGAGGCTGCCACAAACTCAGCTTTCATGGTGGAGTCCACCGCGCATTTCTGCTTGACACTCCTCCATACAATGACTCCACCTCCCAAAGTAAACACAAAACCTGAGGTAGACTTACTGTTATCCTTGTCTGATTGGAAGTCAGAATCTGTGTAACCCATAGGGAGTAATTGGTCTTCCTGGTAAACTAGCATATAATCCCTTGTCCTTCTCAATTACTTCAATATATGCTTTACCGCAATCCAATGTCCTTGTCCTGGATTACTCTGATATTTGCTGACCATGCCCACAACAAAGCAGATATCTGTCTCGTACATAGCATCACATACATGAGGCTTCCTACTGCCGAAGCATAAGGAACCACCTTCATCTCCTCTATCTCCTCAAATGTTCTAGGACACATCTCCTTAGATAAAGGAACTCCATGCCTGAAAGGTAAAAAACCTTTCTTGGAGTTTTGTATGCTAAAACGATCCAAAATGGTGTCTATGTATGAAGCTTGAGATAATCACAACATCCTTTTCTTGCGATCCCTTATAACCTTGATACCAAGGATGTGTCCCACTTCTCCCAAGTCCTTCATATCAAACTATTTGGACAACCATACCCTTACGTCCGATAACACCTTGACATTGTTGCAAATTAACAAAATGTCATCTACGTATAGTACAAGAAATACCACTATGTTTCCGTCACATCTCTTGTATACACAAGACTCATCCGGACTTTGAATAAATCCATAAGACTGGATTAGCTCATCAAAGCGGATGTTCCAAGACCTCGAAGCTTGCTTCAATCTATAAATGGACCAATTAAGCTTACACACAAGATGCTCTTTGCCCTTTGCAATGAATCCTTCTGGTTGCTACATATAGATGTTTTCCTCAAGACATCCATTAAGGAAAGTTGTCTTAACATCCATCTGCCATACCTCATAATCCATATAAACAGCAATGCATAAGAGAATCTAGATAGACTTAAGCATGGTTACCGATGAAAAGGTCTCCTCATAATCGATACCCTCTTTCTGAGTATACCCCTTCACAACAAGCCTTGCTTTGAAGGTCTCAACCTTCCCATCTATTCCTCTCTTTGTTTTGTAGATCCACTTGCATCCAATGGTTTTTACACCGTCGGGTGGTTCTACTAGCTCTCAGACCTGATTTGAATCCATAGATTCAATCTCAGCACTCATTGCACTTTGCCAAGATACCACATCTTTATCATGGATTGCCTCATCGTATGTCCAGGGATCAGGTTCATGTTCACGAGGGACCAAATCAGAAGATTCTCCCAAGAACATGAATCTATCAGGCTGTCTCACAACCCTCCCACTACGATGAGGTATCACTTGTGTATCCTCTGTGACACGCGATGCAGTGACTTGTGGTATATCCTCTTGTACCAGTGGTACTGAAGTAGTGACTTCCCCTTTCAATTCCTCCAGAACAATTTTACTCATGAGCTTGTGGTTCATCACATAGTCTTCCTCTAGAAATCTAGCATTCGTGCTAACGATCACCCTTTGATATCTAGGACTATAAAACAAACCACCTTTCGTTCCTCTAGGATAGCCAACGAACATGCGCACTTCTGTACGAGGTTCCAACTTACCAGCATCTGCCTTCAGCACATGTGCTGGACTCCCCCAAATCCGAATGTGTCTCAGACTAGGCTTTCGCCCAGACCACAATTCTGTGGGAGTAGAAGACACTGATTTAGATGGTACAAAGTTCAGAATATACACTGCCGTATCTAGAGCATATCACCAGAACAAATCTGGCAACTCAGAATAACTCGTCATCGATCTAACCATCTCCATAAGAGTCCTATTCCTTCGCTCTGCTATACCATTCTGTTGGGGTGTGCCAGGTGTAGACAATTGGGATTGAATCCCAGCCTCTGATAAGTAATTCCAAAACTCTCCCAAGAGGTATTCACCACCACGATCGGATCGTAGTGTCTTGATAATTTTACCTTGACGTTTCTCCACATCAACCTTGAATTCTTTGAACTTGTCAAAGCATTCAAACTTGCGGCACATCAAGTAAATGTATCCATATCTTGAATAATAATCTATAAAAGAGACGAAATACTCAAAACCACCTCTAGCCTGGATAGACATAGGACTACATAAATCAGAATGAACCAATTCCAACACATCTTTTGCTCTATACCCCTTGGACTTAAAAGGCCTCTTGGTCATTTTACCCTCCAAGCAAGATTCGCAAGTTGGGAAATCTTCCACCACTAATGAACCCAGAGGTCCATCAGCTATCAACCTTTGAATTCTACTTAGGTTAATATGACCAAGTCATAGATGCCAAAGATATGTTTGGTTCATCTACGAAGGTTCTTTTCTTTTATTGGAATTAGAAGATGAGTTATTAACTTCTATTTGCATCGTGGGAGCTTTTGGTTTGAGTGTATACAAATTTCCTATCAATGCACCAGAACAGATAATCTCCCTATTCCTTTTTATAACAACTCTGTCATTAAAAGAAATAGTATATCCATTCATAAACAAATTAGAAATTGAAATTAAATTCTTTCTAAATAAAGGTACATAAAGGCAATTTTTAAGAACGAAAACTTTATTCCTCTCAAAAGATAAATAGACATCTCCCACTGTAACAACTGCCAACTTTGTGGCATTGCCCAAGTATACGGTAATTTCCCCCTCAGCCAGTCGTCTAGTTTCTTGGAACCCCTGCAAAGTATTGTAGACATGATCTGTGGCTCCCGTATCTATCACCAGGTGCCGGTAGATAACACCGCTAAACATGTTTCAATGACTAGACCAAAAGATATACCTTTGTTCTACTTGCGGTTGGGACAGTCCTTCTTCCAGTGTCCAGTCTGCTTACAAGTGAAGCACTTGCCTTTCGGCTTCTTCACTCCTCCCTGAGTTCCTGGAGTTCTGTCAGAAGCTCTGCCAATGAATAATACCTCTTGTTCATGTTGTAGTTCAGGCAAAACTGCTCAAAACTCCTAGGTAGAGATTGGAGAATGATGTCGACCTTGGTTTCCCCATCGATCTCATCTCCGACGACTTCTAGCTCATTCAAATGAGTCTTCATCTTGAGAACATGATCCCTTATGGGTGTTCCCTCAATCATGGTGGTCGTCATCAAGTTCCTCATGGCTTCCTACCTAGCAGCCCGATTCTTGTGTTCAAAAAGCTCTTTGAGATTGAGCATCATGTCATAAGCAGTGGGCATGGCTTGATGCTGATGTTGCAGTACATTTGACATAGATGCCAAAATGTAACACCGCACCATCTCATCGGCCTTAATCCACTTCTTATAACTCTCCTTCTCCTTTTCCCCAGAATCATCTACAGGCTTAGGAGGGCACTCTTCGAGGAGTACATATTTGTATTCCTCGGCAGTCAAGACAATGTCAGGATTCCTCTTCCAATCAACATAGTTGGGTCCAGTAAGTTTATTTTCTTTCAGTATCACAGCAAGCGGGTTGAAAGTTATTTTGAAAACAACCTAAGAATCACATAGATCAAAACATTAGATTTCAAAAAATTATTGATTCCTTAAACAATAAAATTTTAAAATCAAACAACACCTCAATACACCGAGAATATCGTATGTCACGATAGTGTGGACGTATACGAATTCTACATTTGTAAGAGGAGGCCCATTAATTTTACTATCTTGTCAACCTAACTTTTTGAAAAATAAAATTAATAGTTGGTTCCTCTTCGGCCCTACAAATAAAAGCAGTGACTCCGATGGGGAGGATACTTATATTTGTATCTAAGTGTTCACCATTACTCGGTACCAAGGTAATTATCTCGGGTTATGTGCCTTCCGATGGGGAAGTACATACGCTCCTTAATAATTTTCTATAACCATATTCGACCTTGTGATCCGCAAACAAACTCATCCGATGAGGAGGAAGGCACTCAGAGCCGACGCACAAGTTTGTTTGCATCACATGTCAAATTGTATTGGAGGTCGTGGGAATTAATAAAAATATCCCTCTCCCACTTAGTAATTTAAAATTGAGGAATTATCTAGCCTACGACATGCATATCAAACAATACACAATAAATATGAAAAATAAATATTTTCTAACTATTATGGCTTTTGTCTTCAATATGTCTTCCGTCGTGTCGCCATCTCATCCGTTCCTCCCTTCGCCATGTACAAGCCATCCGAAGATCCGAGCCGAGAAAAAAAAACTATTTTAATTTACATCCATCAATCCTATACTCCATGAGGAAGTGTACATGAAATCTAGATCGAAAGTAAAAAAATTTATGGCGATCCCTTCTACGTCCCCGGATAAAAAAATTTATCCTTGACAAGAGGGATTACCCAAGCTACCGTTTCATCATCGTGCTATTCCATTAGAGTTGTCACTTGAACAAACTTGTTGTTCAAGCATCCAAACTCTATTCTACGATTAGCCGCGGAATAGACGATGTACGGATCGCCGACTTTTGTGTTTGTATTCGGGGTCCAAGTAAATTTAGCCACATAATAAAGTAAAAGACCACATACATAATACAAAAAAACACTAATCAAAATAAACAAGATTATACCTCTTGTTATACCTCTTGATCTTCTATGGTATGTCCTTCCTCCGTTTAGACGTCGTGTGGACGACGATCATCCAAAAGTCGAAGCCTCCTAGATCACCAATCTTCATTCCTTGCTCGCTCCGAACAAGAGGAAATATAGAAACAAAACTCTTCTCCTTCCTTTAGCCAACCACCAAGCACCAACCTTGATGCTTGCTGCCGGCCAACAAGAAGAAGAGGTGAGGAAGTGGGCGCCGGCCAAGAGCTCCAAGGAATCACCCTAACCCTTGTTTCCACCGGTCAAGGAGAAGAGGAGGAAGTGCTTTGGATGCCGGCCAAGGAGAGGAGAGGAGATGATGGGTGTCGGCCACCAAGGAAGAAGAAGAAGAAGAAGGAAACTATTTCCTTATTTGTGGCCGCCCAACCTCCAAACCCTAGCTGCCCAAACCCTAGCCCCTCTTAAATTTCTCTTGTCGCCCACCCCCTTGCCTCCTTTTATAGAGTTAGGCCTAAGCTTCCTTTAATCTCCACCATCGGTTCTATGGATTTAATCTCAACCGTCGGATCTAGAGATTTAATCTCAACCGTCGAATCTAGATATTTAATCTCCACCATCGGATCTAGAGTTTTATTTTCAACCATTGGATCTAGGATCCATGAGTTTTTAATAGGCCACAATAGGGACCATGAGGAGGAATTGGATCTTGGCCACCCAATGGATCAAGCCCACAAAAAGTCAGATCCATTAATGATAATCCATTCCACTAGAGGATTATCATTGAGCTACCTCACCAACCCCCATAAGTTAATATGGTCTCAATATATTATTTGTACATTTTTCTCCCCGTGTTTAAGATCTCGAATTTTCGTCGATTAATTAATTTACTGACAAATAATTAATCAACATCTAACTCTATGAGTAGTACCACTCAACCTTATCATCATGCCGGACCAAGTCCACCTGCAGTGTTTACATGGTGAACCTTATGAGCTCCTCAATGGGACATCAAAATCCTAATATATAGGACACGATTTTCTCCTATAATCAATGGCACACCATATAAATAATACCATTTCCCAATTTATCGAGCCTATCGATTTACTCTATAAATCTCGCCCATTGGTAAATCAAAGAAATGAATACTAAGTATATGTGCCCATTATTATATCTAGAGCTGTCAAGTTGGGTTGGCCCACCGGGTTGGCCTGCCCCGCCAAACAATTTAAGCGGGTTGGGTTGAACTTTTATCAACCCGCCATTTTGGCGGGCCTAAATAGAGCGACCCGCATGAGTTGCGGGTCTAGACGGGTTGGCCTGTCGTGGGACGGGTTGACCCGCGGGTTGAGAAATGTCAAAAGATAAGTTTTTCACCATTACAATCTTCTTCTATCACACATACACCTCAACAAAGTATAAAAGAAGTTAAGAGTAAAGAATAAAAGAATATTTTTTATACTCTAATTATTTTTTATTATCTTGTCGCTACTATTCTAATCAATATAGGAAATAATAACATATCAAAATCAAATAATTACCCAAGCTAAAAAATCTCAATTGAATCTCTATTTGAAAGAGCAAAAATTTACATTTACATATTATCAAGATTTGAATATTTTAGAACATTGGAAAGGAATCAAAAACATCGATACTCAATTTTGTAAGTCGATAATTGAATCTCAATTATAAGATTTTAGTTACTTCAAATATTTTTTTTAATCATAATACTCTATCTTTCTTACAAATCATTACCTCAAGCAAGTCCTCAATACCTCAGTAATTTTAGATATATTTTTTAAATTTGTGTGGCCCTCGGGTTGGCCCGCCTAACTCGCAACCCGCCTTGGGTTGGGTTGAGTTGGAAATTTTTCAACCCGCCGAGATGGCGAGTTAGCCCGCTCCTCTCCGCTAAATATTGGGTTTACGATAGGTTGGCCCGCCCCGCCATGGGTCGGCCCGTTTGATAGCTCTAATTATATCGGGATTAAGAGCATGTACAATATAATATCTGAGGTCCGATTCGATTATGTAGTAAGCAATAAATCGAATCACCTCTATGTCGGTCATGCTCATTACACACAAAGTGTACTAGTGTGATTCTATGGTCAAGACAAACCAATACCAAATCACACTACAACCATTCCAATGGTTTGTCCATAACCATCTCAGTTGTGAGTCTTTACTTATACTTTACAATGAACCGATAACATGATCTCCTGTGTGACACTACACACCATGTTATCTATAATGTAATGTATCAGACAATATGCATAACCATAAATATGCAAACAATGATCATGTGATTCTTATTTCAAAATAAAGATGTTCATACAAAAAATAGACTTTTCAGTATACATCCCAACACTTACCCCATTGTTTTATATCTATTTCAGGATGGAGATGTTAGGAGAGTCCAGCTACCAAACCCCCCCCCCCCCCTCATCGTGATAGTTTATTAGTTATTTGATTTATGATTTTGGATTTGGACTAGAAGATATGTTTAGGTCTAGTGTTTTATTTATGTACTCATGGATATTTGGTATGTCCTTATGAACCTTCATTCAGATTTTTATTCGATAGAATTTACTTTTGTATTCCTGCCCAGATGGAAGAAGGGGTAAGTCTAGATGTGGTAGACTTTTATTATTTCTTTTGATTTTTGGCCTGAGGCCTATTTATGATCTATGTGTGTAGTTTGGTTCCGGTCGTGTTGACCAATGTATAGTGGCCGTGTAGGCCTTGTATGCAAGATTTGTATTGTCACCCGTACAGGGGAGATGGTGCCAGATTTTCGTCTGGCGGGGACTCCCTCGGGGCGTGACAATTCAGGCTGAGTGCTCGACACTGTGCAGCTCGGCAAACATCTTAGGTGCTCAGTAGTTGACTGCTGTGTATGGGCAGTCGACTGGCCAATGTGAGCTCGAGAAAGCTGATTGATGCTCAGCAGTCGAAATGATGGTGTAAGTTAGTCGACTGACCAATGGTTCTTAGGAAGTCTAAAGGGAGGTCGGGCGATGTGAGAAATAGTAGCCCCGACGAGTAGTTGATTGTTGTGGTAGAGTAGTCGACTGGAGGCTTGACAACAGTAGGTTAGAAGCAAGTCATGCTTGACCAGTGCCTCAATTGGGCTGGTAGTCGAGGCAGTCACTCAACTAGCAAAGTTATCATTGAGCAGAAATGGTCAGAAATCAATCTGACACAAAGCCTACAAGAGGGGGAGCTTGTGGAGACTTTGGTAGCAGTTCATAAGGGTTTTGAAGGGGAAACGTTGTTGCGTTCCAGACCTTCAAAGCTCGTCCAAAGCAAGCGAGCAACATCGTGATCTTGTCAAAGTGTTTTCACATCCTTCTTCCATTTTTTCTGTGTACTTGTATTTTGGTTGTATTTTTTATAAGCTTTTTTCTGTAAATAATTGTATGAGGTTTTTCCACCTGCGGTGTGTTGTTGAGAAGAAGAAGTTGTAGGGGATCGGACGTCGCTAGAGGGGGGGGGTGAACAACATTTTCATTCGTTGATGGAAATCGATCACGTTTGTCTCTATAATTTGATTAGCACAGCGGAAATACAAAATACAAATACGAAGATGAAGATGAATACAACAATCACTCACAAGAGACAAAGTGAAATAACATTTTTCATAACCTTAGAGTTCCTACTCCACAGGTCGAGCTCGAGTGAGCTCTAGTGATGAACACACCACCAATAAAACTCTTTCTCGAAACAATCCAGAGGTGGAGAAATCTTGGACAAATGATTACACAAGTAATACAAGAGATACAAGAAAATATAATAAAATGCAAGTAAAGAAAAACTTTACAAAGAATGCTTTCTTGTTTGATTGCTTGAACCGCACTTGAAGACCCTGACTTGCACCAGCAAATTGCCTCAAATCAACCAATAAATCACTACCAAAAATCTCCCTTTGAGCTCCTTTTAAAGCTACAACTCGGGCTAATTTTGGCCTAGCAATTGACTACTCATACCCATCAGTCGATTGCTTCAGTAGTCGTTGTCTCACAATGACTCGATCCACGCTGGAGAAACTCCAATGGATAGCTGATCAGTTGGCTGCCAAACCCTAGCAGTCGACTGATGCATAGGCAGTCGAGCCATTGGTCGAGCCTACCTTGCTTCTATGGTCTCACCCATCAGGCGACTGCCATCCCAGCTTCTCCACATCAGTCGACTTCCCAATGCTGGCAGTCAAGTGCCAAGGACACTCAGCCACAGTCAAGCATCAGTCGACTCCTGCCAGTTGAATGATTGTAACCCTAGTCGACTGATCAGTGTCGACTAGGTTGTCAAGTGTTAAAACACTCGACTAGTCGACTAGTCCATAACCCCAGTTGACTGATTCACCTCAAACATAAGGTTTTAACCCAAGTATGATGCCCTCATACTTACTAGACACCCTTAGCCTAGACCTAAGCTTTATAGCCACCTCCATTAGTCTTACGCCTATCGGATCCCTCCAAGTCATCCATGACATGTTCATCCATGTGTTAGCCTTCAGGTGCTTCCATCGGCTATTGTTATGCTAACAGTATCTACACTGCCAAGGTACATTTGGGCTTACACTTCCAAGACACACGCTTAGACTTTATGCCGCCAAACATTGGACTTATGTTGCCAAGACATAAGCTTGGACTTTACGCCACCAATATCACACCCTTGGACTTTCCCAAATGCCAAGACCCATGTTTGGACTTTTCAAATGCCAAGACCCATGCTTGGAATTTTCATGCCAAGTACCCATTACTTGGACTTTCCTTGCCAAGTACCCAAGACTTGGACTTTCCTTTGCCAAGTACCCATGACTTGGACATACCATCATATGGTCAACCCCATGTCAACCATATAGTTAACCCATTGTGAAACAATGGTCAATCCATTGTCAAACATCAAAATACTACTCGATTCAAACTCGAGTCTGGTCAATCGTGACCTAGGCCGATTGCACCAACAATCTCCCCCTTTTTGATATTTGACAATACCTTTAAGTTAAGATAGCAATAACCTAAACTTAAACACTTCCAATGCCAAAGAATAGTGAAGGTTTACCCAACTTAAACTTCACTTCTCCCCCTTTTTCATACATAAAAAAGACTCCCCAAGGGTATCAATGTCTCACATACCAATGAGATCTTACAATCTCCCCCTTGGTCCAAAAACATCTAGGATGCCTTCACTCTTCCTAGTGATAAGTCCCATATAACTAAATGAGAGGCAATCCTTACTTCTCCAAATTCTCCCCCTTATGAGAAATACACATCCATCATTCCATGATAGATAACCTCCCCCTAAAGGCTTGCTTTCCCTTGACCATTGCACTAACAATGTTCTTAGAGAGTCCCTAAGCCTATAGGAACACTAAGTTATCGAAATTAAAGGCAAAAGTTCAAACTTGAACTTTCAAACATCTTAAAATTGATTTTCACCCTAAACAACTCTTCGAATCCATTTTCAATGAATTTTCACCCTTCCAATGCTTTCCAAAGCATGTCTTAGTATTAGGAGCAGTTAGGGTACATAGGAAGAGCTGAAAGTGGGCTAAAGAACCCTTGTTTACTCGGAATCAACTCAATAGTCAACTTTGATCAGCAAGCAGTCGACTGCCATACTGAAACAGTCGACTGATCTTTGATTTTTAGAAATCAGGTTTTCAAAAAATAAGTTTTGTAAAATCATAAGTAAATATACGTATTTTGAAAAATTTTGGAAATTCATACGCACATTAATTACATGAAATACAATGGGTGAAAAATAGTTTGAAAATAAAATACCCTTTAAAATGAGAGATTGATACAAAGTTCAAAACTATTGAAACTTTCAATATTTTTGACCAACTTTGTATCAACTTCTTCAATGATGATTGCTATCAAAAGATAGACTTCACCAAGATTTTCTAAAATGATTTTAAAATATTTTTAAAAACCTATTTTGAACCATAGCCTATGGGCTAGATGTACATGACTTGTATATTAGCTTTCCTCATGATCCATACCTATGATTGAAATGAGTTTGAGTTCATCTAGATGCAACATCTATGCATCTTGAACTCAACTTATTTTCCTAACATCTCACATGTATCTAAGGTGTATAAAAGCACACACAGGTCAATGTATTTATGAGACGTGGGTTTAGGGTTATTAGGGTTTCATGCATTTTCTAGGAAATGCTATTTGATTCCCGTATACATGTTGGTGCAACAATGCCCCAAGCATTTATATATATTTTGATGTTTGGATAATCATCTAAGTTAGGAAATGTTTTGTGATCTAATTGTATACATGTTTAAGTGACAGGAAAATCCAAGTATGAAGACTTGGTAAAAGACAAGTCCAAGTGTGATCTTGGCAAAGAGAAGTCAAGGAAAGGTCTTGGCAGCATAAGTCCAAGCATGTAGTCTTGGCGGCGTAAAGTCCAAGCAGTCCTTGGAAAAGGAAGACCAAAGGAAAGTCTTGGCGGCATAAGCCCAAGCATGTAGTCTTGGCGGCGTAAAGTCCAAGCGTACTTTGGCAAAGAAGAAACCCAAAGCATGACGAAACCGAAGGAAGCTTTTGAAGGCAAGCGCATGGATGGAGTCGTGGACTCAGAGAAATCCTAGAGGCGCAAGGCTGATGGAGAAGCTAGAAGGTTAAGTCTAGGCTTAGGTTATGTTTTCAAGTATGAATTAGTCATACTTGGAGTGTGCCAGTCGACTGGAACATGGTGTCGGTCGAACTGGCCCTTAAAATATAGCATTAGAGTTTGGAAGGCTGTTATCACGATCTTATCCTGGCCGACCGCGATACGACTCGACTGATCGGCAAAGATAAGCCGGCGATCGCCATTATTGGCGCCGATCGCCATAAAACAGAATCGGCCCATAGTCGATCGCTACCGACGATTTAGCAAGATTACCGAATCGCACTATCGGCGATCGATAGTCTTCGCTGATGGCGACGATGGCAAATCCCGAAATCCTATTCGAAGCCGTAGAATCGTGGCACTCGATCGATGTAAGTCATCGATCGATAGACCTCCAATGGGAAAAAGAGGCTCTTTCCTATAAAAAGAGCCCAAGGGGAGCAAGAAGAGCCTAATGCTTATATTCTGATCTTTCTTCTAAGCTCCTACAAGTTTTCCAAGCTTTCTAAGTGTATTAATCTCCTTTCTCCTCTCAAATCTTCATTGTCATCTTTTGTAAGAAGAGGAGGTCTTTGTAAAGAGAAAGCTTCATAGTGAAATTGCTTGGGTTGATCCACCTTAAGGATCGCCGTGGAGTAGGAGCATTATCTCCGAACCACGTAAAGGCTTTGTTAGCATTGGTTTTTGTTTTTACATATATTACTTGTGTTTGCTTCCGCTAATTACTTTTGTAGAAATGAAAAGAGCTATTCACCCCCCCCTCTAGCTTTCAAACGATCCCTTACAAGTGGTATCAGAGCCCGGTTCACATCGGAAGATCTAGCAATCAACCAGAGCAAAGATGGCATTTCAAGAGGGGTATAGCACGGCGAGGCCTCCGTTCTTCGATGGCAACGATTTTGGATATTGGAAAGGTAGGATGGAGTATTATTTAATGAACGATATTGAAAATTGGTTTAGTATTGTAGATGGTTTTCGAGCACCACCACTACCGGCAAAGGATTGGACAAGAGAGATGGCCAAGAAAGCACAATGTAAAGCAACGACCACACTTCAATGTGGTCTATCCAAGGAGCAACTATCTAAGGTCGGGCCATTCAACTCCGCAAAAGAGCTTTGGGAGAAGCTCATCGAACTCAACGAAGGATCCAAAGAGACAAGAAGGGCCAAGAGGGATCTTTTGATTGGCCAACTCCAAAGCTTCACTATGAAGACAAATGAAACGGTGAGCCAAATGCACGGGCGCTTCAAGGAGGTAGTCAACGGACTACACATTATAGGTGAAAAGGTCGACAACCGAGACCTTGTGAGGTATGTACTACAAGCCTTCCCTAGGACCACCTTATGGGCATCAATGGTAGATGCCTATAAGGTCTCTAGGGATCTTTCATTAGTTAAATTAGATGAGTTATTTTGTGAATTTCAATTGCATGAACAAGCTAACACTTCATCCAAAGAGAAGGGTATAGCTCTTGTTGTAGGAAAGAAGGAGAAGAAGAAAAAGGAAAAGAAGGAGGTGTCTTCCTCATCCGAATCCGAGGAGGACTCATCAAGTAGTGAGGATGAGTTGCAAGTGAGGTAGCACACTATGTCAAGAAATTTGGTGGGAAGTCAAGGAGGCTCACCAAGAAAGATGTGAAGAGGATGTTTCAATCCTCAAGAGGTAAATCTTCTAACAATTCAAATTCTATTTCTAACGTGACGTGTTTTGGTTGCAACAAGAAAGGGCATATAAAGCCCAATTGCCCGGAACTAAAGAAAAAGGAGAAGGATAAGAAGAAGAAGGAAAAGAAGAAGAAGGAGGCGATGATGGCACAAACGTGGGACACTCTAAGTATGGAGGAGTCTACCGACAATGAAGAAGTTTGCCATTCAACCCGGAACTTAGCCCTCATGGCATTGGAAGAAACCGGAAGCTCAAGCGAGGAGTCTTCTTCCTCTTCAAGTGATGAATCATCATCAAGTGATGATGATGAGGTAAATGACTCACCCAAAGTAGATTTACTTTATAAGACTATTGCATGTTTACAAAATGCTTTAAATAGATCAAAAACTAGGATTAAGGATCTAAAATTAGAAATCAAATCATTTAAGAATATAGATGCATCATGTGATAAACCATCTAGTGATGATGATTGTACTCTTAGGGATGAAAATGATGAGTTAAGAAAAGAAATAAGTAAATTAAGAACATGCCTAGAAAAGTTCACTAATGGATCCAAATATCTAGATATGATTATCAAGGACCAAAGGGCAATTTACAATAAGGCCGGTTTAGGATATAAACCTAAGGAGAAAGAGGTAGCATTTGCATCCTTAGTTAGTAGAAAATCCATGATTAAAAGCAAGGGGAGAAAAGCATGGGTACCAAGGAAATTTATAACTAATGCTAGTGGTCCTAAGATTTGGGTACCTAAGGATTGTGTTTTTCATGTGACATAGGTAGAAGATCCAAGCTTGTGGATAGTTGATAGTGGGTGCTCAAAGCATATGACCGGGGATGAGAGAAAATTCTCCACTATCAACCACACTAGCCAAGGAAAAGTGTCTTTTGGTAATAGCGGCAAACTTAAAATTTTAGGAAAGGGCACCATTGAGGTATCTCCCAATCTTGCTATTCATAAAGTTCTATTAGTTAAAAATATGAAATTTAACTTACTTAGTGTAAGCCAATTATGTGATGCAAATTTTGATGTTAAGTTTGATTCCTCAAAATGCTTTATAAGACACAAAACTATAAATGATTGCATGTTAGTAGGCTTTAAAAAATCAAATATATATTATGTTGATTTATCTTATGCTACTAGTCCTTCCACTAAGTGTCTTATTGCAAAAGAGGAAGAAAGTTGGCTTTGGCATAGGAGACTAGGTCACATAAACATGAAGAATATAGCCAAAATAGCAAAATTGAAGCTAGTCAAAGGATTGCCTAGAGTCAAATATATCAAGGACAAGATGTGTGATGCTTGTCAAGAAGGGAAACAATCAAAAACATCACACAAAGGTAAAAATTTACTTAGTACCGCTTTACCATTAGAATTGCTACATATGGATTTATTTGATTGACATAGTACCCCATCTATAATTGGTAGTAAATATTGCTTGGTAATAGTAGATGATTTTTCTAGGTTTACTTGGGTGTTTTTCTTGAAAAATAAGGATGAAACCTTAGAAATAATCATAGGATTTAGCAAAAGAGTAGAAAATGAAAGAAAACTCAAAATCAACCGGATCCGTAGTGATCATGGTGGAGAGTTTGAGAATTCTAACTTTTCAACTTTTTGCTTAGAACAAGGATACAAGCACGAATTCTCTTGTCCTAGAACACCCCAACAAAATGGGGTTGTGGAAAGAAAAAATCATGCCCTACAAGAAGCGGCTAGGACAATGCTTAATGCATATTCCTTACCTAGCTACTTGTGGGCGGAAGCGGTTAATACCGCTTGCTATATCCAAAATAGGGTATTAATTCATAGGTTTTTAGGAAAAACTCCATTTGAATTGTGGAATGGTACAATTCCAGCAATTCATTATTTTAAGGTCTTTGGATGTAAAGTCTATATCTAAAATACCAAAGACAACCTAAGTAAATTTGAGTCCAAAGCGGATGAGGGAATCCTAGTTGGATACTCATCCACTAGTGTAGGATATAGAGTTTACAATAAAAGGACTCAAAAGATTGAAGAATCTTCAAATGTTCAATTTGATGAAACTTCAAATACATACCCTAGAAAATCCCCTATTGATGATGACATAAATAATGAAAATCAAGAAATTACCAAACAATTTCAAGATTTAAACTTAGGGGGTAATGATCAAGGGGGAGGATTGGATCAAGGGGAAGTAAGGTATGATTCCGATAATGAACATAGAATTGAAGTAAATCATGATCAAACTCAACTTGATACACCTCCTAGAACCATAAGAGTTCATCAAAGTCACCCATTAGATCAAATTGTGGGTGAATTATCTCAAGGAGTTAGGACTAGGTCATTCCATAGGGACCCCACTAGTCATATAGCTCTAATTTCTCAAATTGAGCCTAAAAACATTAAAGATGCATTACTTGATCCGGATTGGATCTTAGCAATGCAAGATGAATTGGCTCAATTTGATAGGAGTCAAATGTGGGAGTTAGTTCCTAGACCAAGTGAAAACACTATTATTACTACAAGATGGGTCTTTAGGAACAAACTAGATGACCAAGGGAATATCACTAGAAATAAAGCACGATTAGAAGGGTTTTAATCAAGTTGAAGGACTTGATTATGATGAAACATATGCCCTAGATTAGAGTCCATTAGAATACTTTTAGCATATGCCTCCTATATGGGTTTCAAACTCCATCAAATGGATGTCAAATCGGCATTCCTAAATGGGTTTATTAAGGAAGAGGTGTATGTAGAACAACCTCCCGGGTTTGAAAATATGGACTATCCAAACCATGTATACAAACTTAGGAAAGCCTTATATGGTTTGAAACAAGCTCCCCGGGCTTGGTATGAAAGATTGTCAACCTTCCTAATCTCCAAGGATTTCAGAAGGGGTAGTATAGATCAAACTCTCTTTATAAAGTCAACATCTAAGTTCATTTTTGTAGCCCAAGTGTATGTTGATGACATTATCTTTGGGTCAACAAATGATGAGCTTCTTGAAGACTTTATTCAAAATATGGAAAAAGAGTTTGAGATGAGTCTAGTTGGAGAATTAAATTTCTTCCTAGGTTTGCAAGTTAAACAAACTAGTGAAGGAATTTACATTTATCAAACCAAATATGCTAAGGAAATGATTAAGAAATTTGGTTTAGAAAATGCTAAGGTAGTGTCAACTCCAATGGCAACCAATGCCAAAATAGATAGTGATAGTGAAGGAAAACAAATAGATCTTACCCTTTATAGGAGCATGATTGGTAGCCTCTTGTATTTAACCGCTAGTAGACCCGACATATTATTTGCGGTTGGTATGTGTGCTAGGTATCAATCATGTGCTAAGGAATCTCATTTAGTTGCCATTAAAAGAATTTTAAGATATGTCAAGGGCACACTAAATGTAGGTCTATGGTACCCTAGGACTAGGTCATTTGAATTACTTGGGTATACCGATTCCGATTATGCCGGGTGCAAATTGGATAGGAAAAGTACTAGTGGTGGATGCCAATTTCTTGGGTCTTCCCTAGTTAGTTGGAGTAGTAGGAAGCAACATTGTGTTGCTTTATCAACCACCGAAGCCGAATATGTTGCTATGGGTGGTTGTGTAGCTCAACTATTATGGATGAAACATACCTTAGAAGATTATGAGCTAACTTACTCCAACATGAAAGTACTTTGTGATAATGTGAGCACCATTAACTTGACCAAAAATCCGGTGCATCACTCTAGGACCAAGCACATTGAAGTGAAACATCACTTCATTAGAGACCATGTGGCTAAGGGGGACATTGAGCTTAATTACATTGAATCTAAGTCCAACCTAGCCGACATCTTTACCAAGCCTCTCCCCGAACTAGAATTTTCATCACTTAGGAGAGAACTTGGGATGTGCTTTGTAGAATAGAAGTGTAGTTTTGCATGATTCTATAGAAATACTAGGATTTATACCTTTAACCATCTCACAAAACACTTAGGAAACCATGATTTTTGTATTGAGCCACCTAGACAACATGTGAGATGTTAGGAAGATGCACTTGGTTCATCATGCTTGTTATGATGCATTACTATGAACCAAAGTGTCATCTAAAAACATTAATCCTTCATTGGACCAATCATTGGGAAGGCCTATGTACAATTAATGTGCATATAGCTCCAAGAATATGATTGGAAATGTCAAATAAAATAAAATGTAAACTATGTCTATCAAACCTTGAGAAACAATTTCCTATTGATAAGCCAAAGTGATACAAAGTTTTGCAAAAATATCATAACTTTTGCAAAATCTCAAGATTGTGTCAATATCAAAATCTAGAGGTAATATAATTTTAAAATAATTTTTCCTTGATAGGAAATGATCTAACAATATTACCCACGAAATTTTGTGATTTTTTTATCTTTATTGAATTAATTATGAATTTTTAACCGCCAAAAGGTTATCAGATCGTACCTAACGCTGATCGATACGCCGATATCGAACCGGCTTGTTATCCTCGATCGCCATTTATGGCATCGACGCGCATGTAATGGTTCGATGCGATCGGGTCGGCCAGTGATCGATAACCATCGATTCGACCGCCATTTATGGCAAGATCGACGCCGCATGAATCATTCGTATGCGACGTCGGTCGACCGATCACCATCACCGATCGCCGACTAATGGCGCGATCGGTGTCGCAGTTTTTAGGGCTTTCCACCGGTTCGACTCGCCAGAACCTCTCGATTTCTCTCTTCTTTTCCTCTTCCGACGACCGTCCACCGCACCTCTTAGCTATTCTCCTTTGTTTTCCGGCGACTTCATCGACACGTGATCCCATTTAGAGTGCTCTCCAACTCGAGGACCTTCTCATGTCACTCCGTTCGCGCTCTAGGGTCCAGTCACTCGGCTAGGGTTTCGTGGTCCGGCACTGATCCTTGTTCACCATGCCACCTAAGTATATTTTCTTTCATGATCAATGTTTTGTTTTGTTCCTATGATTGTATTTCACTAACCCATGCTTATCTTGTTGTCTCTATTCATGCATCATCAACCTACATTGTGCATTTTTTTTTGTTGTTGTCTTTTCGTCCATTTAGAATTAAGCATGTTGCTACTAAGCGCACCCGGGCACCTCCGACCAATGAGGGCCCGTCAAATCCTCAACTCTCTGTTGATCCTCGATTTCCAAATTCCTCCCTTGAAAGTGCTTTTCATAAAAACAAATTCCAACTTATTCCACCTAGGTCAATGGATTCCAAGTTTCTTAAAGACTACTATTTCGACATTGTTCAAATCATCCAACATTACAACCTTGAGTCTTTGATTTTCTGTGAACATCACGTAAATATCACCCTCCTCTCTGAATTTTTCAACAACCTACGACCGGTTGGAGATGGGCTGAGATACCGGACTGGCTCGCCATGGATCCGGATTTCCCCCCAGATCTGACCGATTTTCCTGATGTCTTCCTTCCGAGAGTGATTTCACTCTATATCCATCTTGGAGTGAACCTCTTCCATCTCCCTATGAGGAGATTTCTTTAGATTCCCTTCATGATACCTTCTATCACTATCCTCGACCTTTGAACACCAATTTATTTCAATCACAAGAACTGTCTGCCTCTGACAATGTCCTTTATAAGGTCGTTACTCATTGTCTTCTTCCCATAGTTACCCGTGGTTTGGCCTTGGTTCGCCCTCCACACCTACTTCTCATGCATTTCTTTCGTCAATACTTAGACATTAACATTGGTCTCAATACCTTCCAATGCATCATTCATTTCATAAGGCCAAACAATGGGAAGATTCACATACCATTTGAAATGTCCTCACTCAATGGCTCCTCAGAGGCATTGATGTGAATATGAGTCATTAAAGTCATGAATAGGAAATATGATCGGATGACTCGACGGAGTTTCTCATTGGCGGGCACGAAGGCGGCGACAGAGATCCGTCTTCGGGACCCACGACGGGTAGCAGTGCGCTCGGCACGAGAGGATCTTCGCAGGAGTAGCCGAGGTGGTGCCGCAGGTGTGTCTTGAGGGGCTACTGCAGGAGAGGCTGCTGCGAGCGATCTTATTCTACCAGACACATCCCTCTGTGCCCGTTTCGATGCTTTTGCGGAGCGGGTGGACACACGTTTTGAGGAGCTGCGCTTAGAGCATCAGGAGCTCCTCTCCCTCATGAGAGAGGTGCATCGGCAGCAGTAGGACATCTTGGCGATTCTCCGCCCTACTGCACCTGGACACCCACCTCACGATGGTTCGTCATCGGCACCGATGGATGCTGAGGACGACGATCGTTAGATCGCTTGTTTTCTTTGTTATTTTCTTTTGGTCAGATGTATAATAAACTCCTACTTATGTAATGACTTTTGATTGATGAAATGAAATTGTTTTTTTCACTTCTATTAGTGCCTACAATTTGTTGTTTATCAAGTTTATAAGTTGAGCATATAGTACGAAGTTATGAATATTGATATGATACAATTACACTTTTTGTGTCATAATTATTATTGTTTTAAATATCGTATCAATCCATTAATCTGATGAACATGTTTTTCGTCTAATACTTTTCATATGTTATATTAGTCGAATAAAATTTGTATGCCAAGTTTCGTGATTTTTGGACACCCACGTAATTTTCTACGCATTTTCAAACCTTGACTGAAAAACTCAAAATTCAGATTTATCGATATCGATCAGCCATTATTAGCGATCGTATATCGCAGCTTATTCACGCTTGCATTCGATCGAATGTCCTTTGCTTTGGAATGAAAAGCGGTTTTTCATCGGTTAAAAGGTTCAATTTTGACATTATACAATTTCCACAGTATATATATGATACCTTGTATGGAAAGGCGGATTTTCTTGGTGCACTGGTTCAGGGGGAGCTACATCCCTTATTTATATAATTGTTGGTGCAAGGCTAGGACATATTTGCCTATTGCTTATGTTTTGTTTATCATGAAACATGTCTTGGATTTAGGGGGAGCTTCATATCAATTTTATACCTTTGTTCAAGATGTGTTAATTATAATTCTTTCCTGTACTTATTGAATAACCTCTTCTCTTTTTGTTGTATGTCAAAGGGGGAGAAGGGATATTTAAGATAGAATTCATATTGAAATATGTTTATGTGTTAAAGATCTAACTTAAATGATTGCCAAACATCAAAAAGGGGGAGATTGTTGGTGCAACAATGCCCCAAGCATTTATATATATTTTGATGTTTGGATAATCATCTAAGTTAGGCAATGTTTTGTGATCTAATTGTATACATGTTTAAGTGACAAGAAAATCTAAGTATGAAGACTTGGTAAAAGACAAGTCCAAGTGTGATCTTGGCAAAGAGTAGTCAAGGAAAGGTCTTGGCGATAAGTCCAAGCATGTAGTCTTGGCGGCGTAAAGTCCAAGCCTTGGAAAAGGAAGACCAAAGGAAAGTCGGCATAAGCCCAAGCATGTAGTCTTGGCGGCGAAAGTCCAAGCGCATTTGGCAAAGAAGAAACCCAAAGCATGACGAAACCGAAGGAAGCTTTTGAAGGCAAGCGCATGGATGGAGTCGTGGACTCAGAGAAATCCTAGAGGCGCAAGGCTGATGGAGAAGCTAGAAGGTTAAGTCTAGGCTTAGGTTATGTTTTCAAGTATGAATTAGTCATACTTGGAGTGTGCCAGTCGACTGGAACATGGTGTCGGTCGAACTGGCCCTTAAAATATAGCATTAGAGTTTGGAAGGCTATTATCACGATGGGGTTATCCTGGGCCGACCGTGACGATCGACTCGACTGATCGGCAAAGATTTGCCGGCTGATCGCCATTATTGGTAGTCGATCGCCATAAACGAAATGACCCATAGCCGATCGTCGGCCGATTTACGCAAGATTACCAAATCGCCATCGTTGGCGATCGATCGATAGTCTTCCGTTATGGCGATGACGGCAAATCCCGCAATTTCGGCTCTTCAGAAGCCGTTAGAATCGGCGGTAGTCGACTGATGTAAGTCATCAGTCGACTGATAGACCTCCAACGGGAAAAAGAGGCTCTTTCCTATAAAAAGAGCCCAAGGGGAGCAAGAAGAGCCTAATGCTTATATTCTGATCTTTCTTCTAAGCTCCTACAAGTTTTCCAAGCTTTCTAAGTGTATTAATCTCCTTTCTCCTCTCAAATCTTCATTGTCAACTTTTGTAAGAAGAGGAGGTCTTTGTAAAGAGAAAGCTTCATAGTGAAATTGCTTGGGTTGATCCACCTTAAGGATCGCCGTGGAGTAGGAGCGTTATCTCCGAACCACGTAAAGGCTTTGTTAGCATTGGTTTTTGTTTTTACATATATTACTTGTGTTTGCTTCCGCTAATTACTTTTGTAGAAACGAAAAGAGCTATTCACCCCCCCCTCTAGCTTTCAAACGATCCCTTACAATACATGGGACTTCAAATCATATCATTGTCCTTAAATCAATTTTAATTAACCTTAAATTCATAAATGATGATTACGACATATAATGATAGTATAAATAAACATGTGCCAATAATCATGATGTCATGACATATGAATACAATCCAAACATGAACATGACATAAAGCTTAATCCAAGCATCATCATGACATTTAAAATAACTAAATGAGATATGATGTCATGACATGGCATAATAAACATACACATCAACACACATCAACTAAGCAAAGACACATAATTTTGCAAAAACAAAATATTTCATTCAACATAAAGTCATTTCTACAATCAAAATCGATGTTCAAACGCTCTCGATCTCACTACAAAAATAAAAGGAGATACATAACATGGTCCTAACTACCATCCACCAGAGACATTTGCAGGAGGTGGTGGAGGAGGAGGTGGTGGAGGAGGTGGAGGATGCTAACTCAGGGTCCAGTTCCGCATCATCTCAAACATGTCGATCTGATGTTGCGCCATCTGACTGAGTTGCTGACCCATGGAGGACATCTGAAAAATCCATGGAGGACTACTCTAGATTGAGCTCCTCCAATTGTGTGTCAACGTCCTCATGAAACTCCTCGAACCTAGTCTCCAAGCATGCAAATAACACCGAGAGACTCTCCCACAGTTCATCTGATAACATGAGATTATCCTCCTCTGTAGCTAGCTCGTCATACACAGTTGTTGGCTCTCCAAGCTCCCCAACTGGCTGAGGCTGAGCTGGCCACTCCAGCCTCCTAGGCCCTATCTGCATGCCCGATAATTCAAAAGGTCTCATAGTGATACGGTCATATGAGTCAGACAGTGGCATCAATGCCCCCCTATAAATGTTTATGCCTATGGATGCTAACCATGAAGTGATGATATGTCCAAAAGGCATATGAACTTTCCCTTGCACAGGGAACACAAAGTGGACTATGCAATTAAAAATGTTCAATGCAAAATTGATATCTAAGAGATTTTGCATTGCATACATAAGAAATAGATGGAGAGGCCGAATCTTGGCCTGACCCCGGGTCACAATAGGCAAAATGCATCAAAAAATGACTTTATAGAGTACATTGTTAGGAGCAGATAAGGTATTGATTGAAAAAATATTTTGACCTATAGGACGAGGCCGATGAAAGAAGAAATCATGCTTGTAATCTAGTGAGATACGATCAAATGGAGCTGGTAAGGGTTCATCAAAAGTAGGATAAAATATGAAGGAGTGGTCAGATTGTTGACACTCCAAAAACTCCTATAGGATCATAGGAGTGAACTCTAGATCGCGTTTTGCAATGCGAGTGGAGTATACTGGACCAACCCCAACTCTCCTCGAATTGGAGTAAAACTCCATGAGTAAGTCGATGTTAATGGTATGCATGCAAAACACTATTTTCGCTAAATGATAATGCATGATAATTTGGATAACATCCCCACAATATGATCCAAAAAATGGCTCATCTAAGTATTTAACCAGCATGGGTTGATATGATCGTGATGAAGCCTCACTCGACACTTCCCTACGCTTTTTTCTAATGAATGCAATGCATGATCATGAATGAAAGCATAAAAATTGATTAGATTATGACAATTCATAAGAAAATATGATTAGGTTTTAGGTTAGAGAGGTTACTTAGGTGCCATTTGATCGGAAGCTATGTGAGCCAACTGGAACAAGGAGAAAATCGATGAGAAGATGGTTGGAACACTAGTCGAAGCCCTAACTCGCACGGAGGAAGAAAATAGGACACCCATTAGGTAGAAACAAGATGAAATAGGGCTAGGTTTTAAGAATCAAGGCTTACCTAGGGCTAGAAATGTTGGCGAGTAGTTGAGTGAGGGAGGGCGAAGGTGTCAGGAGCATTGGGAGGAAGATAGATCACGTGAAGAAGCCGAACCGCTAGGGTTCAACCTTATAAAGACTGCTCGCGGTTCGACGACCGGTTCATGACACCAGCAGTTGACTGCTAGGGTTCGGCAGTCGGCTGTTGAACTCTTTGTGTCATGCTATAGTGTATTCAGTCGATTGGTCGACTGAAGCAGTCGATTGCTCGACTGAAGCAGTCGACTGATATTTGATTATCTGATTGGAATTTATGTGAATTTGATTTCTTCACTTAATTTTGTTTCATATAGTGTGTTTATTGCATGTGTATCGATTAGTCCAGTATTATGCTTGTATTTGTGTATTTTTTAATATGTTTTGATATTTTTGTCATATTTCCACAAGCATTAATATCCATGAATTTTATTCCTAGCATCTCACCCTTTCTAAATGTTTGAGATACACAATCAAGGTGAAACCTTTATTTTGTGAGATACAATACACCATAAACATACCTTCCATGCAAACACATGATAAAGCATATGAAGTATGGCAAGTGCATGACACACCAAGGTATATCATACCTAAGTGTTAAACCCAATTGCCATTTTAAACAAAATAAGACAATTTGCCTAGATATATTAATCTCCCAAGTGTGCCAAAATTCAAAGTGGCACACCATGACCTCTAAACCTAATTGTGCCACTTTTGATCAATTTTCCATGATTCTCAAATTCTATTGGCACATCCTAAAATCCTTTACGATAAAGTTTCAATGTCATTTCCAAAGTATTACATAACTTTAAAATGCTCTAAAGTGCCAACTTTACTATGGTTGGGTTAACTACCCACTCATTCAACTCGACTAGTCGACTGGTCCATAACCCCAGTCGACTGAAACACCTCAAACATGAGGTTTTAACCCAAGTATTATTCCTTCATACTTTCTAAACACCCTTAGCCTAAACCTAAGCCTTCTAGCCACCTCCATAAGCCTCACACCTATCGGATCCGTTTGAGTCATCCATGACTTTCAAGTGCTTCCATAATCTATTATCATGATAACAATGTCTACACTGCCAAGATACATTTGGACTTACGCTTCCAAGACACACGCTTAGACTTTATGCCGCCAAGCATTGGACTTATGCTGCCAAGACACAAGCTTAGATTTTACACCACCAATATCACACCCTTGGACTTTCCCAAATGCCAAGACTCATGCTTGGACTTTCCAAATGCCAAGACCCATGCTTGGACTTTTCATGCCAAGTACCCATGACATGGACTTTCCTTGCCAAGTACCCATGAGTTAGATTATCCATTGCCAAGTACCCATGACTTGGACTTTCCTTGCCAAGTACCCATGACTTGGACTTTCCATTGCCAAGTACCCATGCCTTGGACTTTCCATCATATGGTCAACTCCATGTCAACCATATAGTTAACCCATTGTCGAACAATGGTCAACCCATTGTCAAACATTAAAATACTACTCAAGTCAAACTCGAGTCCGATCAATCGTGACCTAGGCCAATTGCACCAACAGAAGTGATAGTGGTGGTGTGCATCACTAGATATCACTAGGGCTCGACCCGTAGAGTAGGAACCTTAGTTCTGAATCACATAAAAAAAACATTGTGTCATGTTCTTGTTCTTATTTGTTTCTGCACTTTTTTTATATTCTACTATGCACTAACAACTATGTAGACAAGAACGATGCAGTCGAAGTGAGAAATTGAGAGATGCTATTCATCCCCCTCTAGCGCACCAACGGTCCAACAAGTGGTATCAGAGCCCCAGGATGCTTTGCAAGGATTGACCGCCATGATAGCACAAGTGCTAGAGGAGAAGAAGAAGGAATGGAGTTGCTAAAGCTTGGACTAGGCTGTGACATCAACACTCCCATTCCTCACGAAGTCAATAGATTTGGGAGTTTTGACAAATGGAAGGAGAGTATATAAACCTTCCATATGATGAACATCGAAGATTGGTTCATCTAAGTGGAAGGGTTTGAACACCCCCATGGATAAGAATGGAAGATTCCTCAAAATCGAGAAATGGACCAGGAGCAACGTTGAAAATTTAGGACGGAGGATAAGTTAACAAAATTTTTAAAAAATTTAATACCTAATGATATTTTGTGCAAGCTAGGGAACTATATGGACGCCAAGGAGTTGTGGATCAAGTTGGCAAAATTTCATGAGAAGCCTCAACTGGTCCAAGACGATAAGGAAGAATCCAAGGAGGAGGAAGAAGGTTCATCCTCTCTAGAGCTTGAAGAATCAAAGGTAGAGAGGTGCTCAACATCCGAAGTAGAAGAAATAGAAGAGGCCTCCACTTCTAGAATTGAAGGAGAGGAGATTAGGCCTTCAATGCATGAGCAAGAGCAAGAGGAACCTTCCACTTCCAAAAGAAATGAAGAACTAGACCACCATTCCCCTACAACCAAAGAAGTTACTCAAACTCAATTCATAAAGATAAAAGTCACATAATATGATTTGAGTGTAGGGAGAGAGGGCGCTATAAGAGTAAATGGCCAAAATTGATCAAGAAGAAGGCTCCCATGGCATAAAAGTCCAAAGAGAAGATCAAGGATGTTAAAGCCCCAACTCAAAAAGGCAAGGAACACATTGTATGTTTTTTGTGCCAACAAAATGGCCACTACCGGAGCTAATGTCCAAGTGGAAGACATCCTCAGAAGGGAAAAGGAGAGAGCTCAAGTCTAGGTGAGTGCCTAAGGCAAAGCGTAAGGTTACATTTAATAATAAATTTTTTATTATTAATGAAAATAAGCATGTTAATAATTTACTTGGTATTGTTAATCATGAAAATCATGCTAATAATAAATCTTATTGTTTAGGTGCTAAACATGATAATTTTCCTAAGGACAATTCTAGATTTATTTCTTTAAAAACTAGTCTACTTAAGAAAAACATTAGAATCTCTAAAAGTAGACCAAGTTTAGGTGATGATAGGAAGGTAGAGAACAAAAGCCAAGGCATTAACCCTAAGAAGGGTAGGCATATGCCTAGAATAAAGAAGAATGTCCAAAAATATAATGGACAACAAAAATTAGGAAAATAGAAATAGAAAATCAAGGTTTAAGGTCTAAGCTTGATAAATTGGAGAAGACCCTTAGGAAGATGGAAAACATGATTTTAGGGTCAAATGGGCAAGGTCTAGGGATTGGTAAGAAGGAACCAACTATGGACAAGAAAGGCTTGGGTCACTTGCCTAAGTCCAAGGAGGTGATGCCAACCTGCAATAATGTTCTATTTAACTATGGAACAAGTTCTAGGTCTAGTAAAACTAAGGTTACAAGGGAAGTCATCCCTAGAGTGGACCATGGTAGATGTCTAGTGGCTAAGGTTTCAAAGAAACCTAGGAAAGCCACTAACAAGGTTATAAGGGAAGTTATCCCTAGGATTAACCTTGAAAAGACCAAAATGACCAAGGCTTCCAAGCCTAGGAGGGTCATTAGGATGGTATCTAGGGAAGTCATTCCTAGTGAATACCTTGTTAACCTAAAAAGCTCAGATTGGTTTTAGGTTCCTAGGAGCGTGATCCCCTCACACTAGATGGGTTAGAGTTTGTCAACCTCAAATGGATGGGTAGTTAACCTAACCATGATAGAGTTGACACTTTAGGATATTTTCAAGATAATGTGATACCTTGGAAATGAGTTTAGATTATTATCCTAAAAGATTTTAGGATGTACCAATAGAAATTATAAAAGTTGAAAAATGGATTTTCATTGGCACAATTAGATTAGTAGTCAAAAGTGTGCAACTTTAGATTTTTGGCACACTCAAGGGGGATTAGAGCATTATGGCAAATTTGTATAAATTTAGAAAATGACAATTTGGTTTAACACTTAGGCATTCTTGTACCTTTGTATCTTATATAAAATTTGTCATACTTTTTCTTGGCATATGCCATGTCATGACATCAAGTTTATATTATTATTTTATTATGTCATAATAATAATAAGGTTAATTGTGTCATGCTTGCATTTAGGCCTATCTTTATGTCATGACATCATGAATCATTTGCAAATGCTTTAATTATGCAAATCATCTATTCCATGATCATATTCATGCATTTAGGATAATAAAATTGAAATTAATGACAATGACATTGATTTTAAGTCCTATATATAAAGGAATTAAATTGGATATGCCTAGAAAGAAATGCATGAACCCCTAGATTAGGGGAAAACCGATATACATCTCACAAAACTATAAGGATGATATGTGTGTGCATTGATACACCCTAAACACATGTGAGATGTTAGGAATATGAGTTAAGTTCATGTGCTTGCAATGGTACATTAAAATGAACTAAAACTCATTCAATCATAGGAAGAAATCATGAGGAAAGCTAATGTACAAGTCATGTACATCTAGCCTATAGACTATGATTGAAATTAAGGTTTGGAAACAATTTCAATATCATTTTGAAAAACATTGGTGAAGTCTATCTTTTGATAGCAATTACCATTGAGAAGATTGACACAAAGTTAGACAAAACATTGAAGTTTTTCAATGCTCTTGAACTTTGTATCACTCTTTGAATTTAATGGGTATTTTAATATAAAATTATTTCTCACCCATTGTATTTAGCATAAGTAATGTATATATGAAATTTCATGATTTTTTAAAATTCATATAATTAGTTATGCATTTCTAAATTTTAGTCTTAAAAGCTAAAAATTTTGATTTATGAACTTTTAGAAACCATTCGACTGGATCAGTCGACTAGTGTATGAAGAAGTTGACTGTGAGTCTGATTTCAATTGCACAAGGTTTGTTCAATCATTTATCAGCACCCCTAGGATACTCTAACTCCTAACCCTAGAATATGCCTTGAAAACATTGGAAGGGTAAGAATTTCAATGAAATTGAATAGGAGAGTTATTTAGGGATAAGAATCAAATTTTAAGGTGTGTTAAAGTTCAAGTGTGAACTTTTGCTCTTATTTTTGATTGTTTAGAATTCCTATGTGCTTAGGAACTCTCCAAGGACATTGTTAGTGAAATGGTCTAGGGGGAGTAAGCCTTTATAGGGAGTGTGTCCATCAAGAGATGATGGATGTATTTTTGACCAAAGGGGGAGAAGTGAAGTCTAAGTGAACCTTCATTATGGATTTCCTCTCATTTAGTGTTAAAGGTTATATCACTAAGAAGTGTGAAGGCATCCTAGATGATTTTGAACCAAAGGAGAGAATGTATGTGAAGGTTTTTCCTTTGGAACCGAAGCTCTGATACCACATGAAGGTAGGGGAAACTTCGCTTCCCACTTCAACTCGGTCGCTTGTTCATGGCGATCCCTTCTATGTCCCCAGATAAAATAAATTTATCCTTGACAAGGAGGGATCACCCAAGCTACTGTTTCATCCTCGTGTTATTCGATTAGAGAAGTCACTTGAACAAACTTGTTGTTTAAGCCACCAACCTCTATTCTACGAATAGCCGCGGAATATACGATGTACGGTTCACCGGATTTTGTGTTTGTATTTGGGGTCCAAGTTAATTTAACCACAAAATAGAATATACAACATGTATATGATTGAAAAACAATTATAGATATGTTACAAAAGAAAATAAATAAGCGTTATACCTCTCGATCTTCTATTGTATGTCCTTCCTCCTTTTGGATGTCGTGTGGGCGACGATCTTCCAAAAGTCGAAGCCTCCTAGATCACCAATCTTCCTTCCTTGCTCACTCTGAACAAGAGGAAATATAGAAACAAAACTCTTCTCATTCCTTTAACCAACCACCAAGCACCAACCTTGATGCTTGCCGCCGACCAAGAGGAGAAGTAGGATGGTGGACGCCGGCCAAAACTCCAAGAAAAGGGACCATAGGCTTTGCTTCCACTGGCCAAAAAGAAGAGGAGAAAGTTCTATGGACGCCAGCCAAGGAGAGGAGAGAAGAAGATGGGCGTCGGCCACTAAGGAAGAAGAAGAAGAAGGAAACAATTTCCTTATTTGTGGCGGCCCAACCTCCAAACCCTAGCCGCCCAAACCCTAGCCCCTCTTCTATTTATCTTGCCGCCCACCCCCTTGCTCCTTTTATAGAGTTAGACCTAAGCCTCTTTTAATCTCCACCGTTGGTTCTAGGGATTTAATCTCAACCGTCGGATCTAGAGATTTAATCTCAACGGTCGGATCTAGAGATTTAATATCCACCTTCGGATCTAGAGTTTTGTTTTCAACCATTGAATCTAGGCTCCATGAGGTTTTAATAGGCTACAATAGGGACCTTGAGGAGGAGTTGGATCTTGGCCACCCAATGGATCAAGCCCATATAAAGTCCGATCCATTAATGATAATCCATTCCACTAGAGGATTATCATTGATCTACCTCACACACCCCCATAAGTTAATATGGGCTCCATATATTATTTCTACATTAATCTCCCCGTGTTTAAGATCTCGAATGTCCGTCGATTAAATAATTTACTGATAATTAATTAATCAACATCTAACTCCATGAGTAGTACCACTCAACCTTATCATCATGTCGGACCAAGTCCACCTACAGGGTTTACATGATGAACCTTATGAACTCCTCAAGGGGACATCATGTTAATGAAAGCCCTAGAGTTAATCATGTGATGATTGTTGTATGGACTTTATTGTATCATATTCCTATTTATAAAGGCATGATTATTTTATTTACTTGTATTGGTGCCAAATAACTAAATATAATAATGTCCTTGAGTAGTAGGTTCTTATCTATATCAATCGATTGGTTGAATCGATAATGAGATGATATAGAGAACACTACTCTTAATCATTCCTAGTCAAGTATTAACATTCAGGGACAATGTTAATGCGTAGAGACTAGCATGTAGGTTAACATGATGACTTGATCTCACAAGTCATGGATATGAGATATCAAGTTGACACATGGGTATGCATTGGAGAATGTATACTGAATGACCCGCCATGAGAAAGTATCACGGATCATTATATGAGTGTCATATACTTTCTCATGTGGCTATTAGTATGACTATTAGTCCTTATACCTGAAGTCACCATGGTTCCCTATATAATGAGATGCATACTTTGGCTTCGTCAAACGTCACCCGTAAATGGGTGGACTATAAAGGCGATTATTGGGTATGTAATAAATTATGCGGAGGGATGTGAGTGATGTAGATGAGATCTATCCCTCCTATATGATGGGGGTGACATCGATATTCTTGATAGAGTGAGACCACGAAGTGCATGGCCATGCCCAAATGAGTCAATATGAGATATTGAGTTCATTTGATTAGAGTGAGTCTACTTGGAGTTCAAGATATAGATTGTACCGAGGATGACACGGTCTATGCCTCAATTGGTCAATCTAGATGTCAAGGATAGAGGGACATTGTCACATATTGTGAGAGTCACAATTAGTAGTCACAAAGGTGATGTTGGAGCTCAACATTTTTGTAACTTGCGTAGCAATGATGTGTTGGTAGATACCGCTCATTGCTTATGTTCCTAAATCGGTTTAGGGACATTGCCAATGTTACAAGAACCTATAGGGTCACACACATAAGGGAAATTAGATGGAGATTTGGTTCATATGATGAACCATGAGGATTAGGTTCATGGGATGAACCAAATTGGATTAAGAGTAATCCTAATTAGACTAATTGAGTTGGACTCAATTTGATTCATGTGTTGAATGAGTCTAACTTAGATTTGATTCATCAAATCAATTTAAATTAATGAATATAGATTCATTAAATTTAATTGACTTGAATCAAATGGTTGGATTTGATCGACCATGGGAGATAAGAGGTCATGTTTGACTTGACTTGAGAGGGAAGATGAAAGGTCAAGTTTGACTTGACCAAATGCCATGTCATGATGATGACTTGGCATGACCGGACAATGATGATGCTCCACATCATCATTGACTTAGAATGTGGTGCCACCTCATGAGGGAGACCAAGAGCCATTGGCTCTTGGAGGAGTTACATGCATGCATGTCACCCCCCTAAGAAAAGTGGCCAGCCACTATTCTCATTAGATGAGAATTATTTGTGTGAGTTACACAACTTCATCTTCTTCCTTGGATCATCTTCCTCTCAAGCTTGCTCTCCCATCCCTCTCCTTGGCCGAACCATCCATAGGGTGCTAGCACACTCAAGGGTGTGTTTTCTCCACCTATTGCTTGTGTGGATACCAATAGAGGAGTGTGCACTTGACGCTCTTGAGTTTCGGTGAAGCTTTTGGACGAGCGGGATTTGCGAAGGGCGTCGCATCGAGGGTAATGATCTAACCTTCTAGATCTAAGGTAGATCTAGGGTTTTTAGTAAACACATACATGTTTTAGTTTTAATACATCTTCAAACGGATCCGTGGTCGGACTTCCGGGGTTTCCGCAACGCAAAAAGCGGTTTTTGCGGCTCAGAAAGTCCAACAGTGATATCAGAGCTACGTGCGAAGTATGTATGTGTTTCGTTTTAGTAATTTTTGTATTAGATATAAAAATTACAGAATTTTATGTTTCTGTAAATTTCCTATTTTTATAGAATTTTTGGGTATTTTTCTTGAAGAGTCGAAGCAATGAGTGTTGGGACACTTGTCGGCTTCAACCACCGAGAAAAACTCTCCGAAACGGCGAGTTCTCGCTTTAGGTTTTTGGGATAGCGACTTAAGTCTCTGTAAGATCATAGTAGGGACACTCACAAAAATTTATTTTGCGAGTAGGGGCGCTACTCCTATCCCCGAAAGGGGCCTTGTCCCGCGATCGCGCCCGGAAACCGCTTAGCAGGACCGTTACGGAGAGGTGACTCATAAAATTGAAAGAAAAATAGGAAAAATTATAGAAATTTTCTGTAAAAATACATAATTTAGAATTATGTATAATTCTGTGATTGTCATGGCCCAAGAACCCCAATTTGTTTGGACGTTAATGTGTTGTAATTCATAATATGGCCTGTGTGCCATTTTTGTGGTTGTGCGTATTGTATAGTGTATGCGACCTGCGCGTCGTACCTCTTCTTTTGAAATTCTAGTTGTAAATAGTTTTAGACTCCAATGTAACTCGAGTTTCATATTTGTAATGTACAAAATGGAGCGATGGAAAGTCCACTTGCAGACGAAGTTACGAGAAGGGTGCCGACAACACATGGCGGTCAAAGGAAGCGCTTGGAGAAGCCGCTAGCCCTAGGTTGACTGTCCGATCTTCTCATTGGCTTGAGTAGATCGTAGTAGGGCCATGACCACATCACAGTTGATTATATTTATATATATATATTTATATATATATTTGATTTTGCTTGTATGTATATGATGCATGCTAGTAGAATAATGCTTGTATGTATATGATGCATGCTAGGATAATTTTCTTGTATGTATATGATGCATGCTAGAATAATGTATGTATGTATGTGATGCATGCTAATATAGGATAATAAAGGCCTTAATGCGTATATGATACACATTATGATTAGATTAGATCTTAATCGAATCAACTCGTAAATGCCTACCAGGTCCTTAATACCCATCACTACCTCGATCATTTTTAGTTGTTGAATCTGCCAAAGCAGAGCAACGCATATTATCTTGGTAGGGTGTGGAGGGACAATCTTGGTCCCGCCTATCATGGCTTGGGTTAGAGTAAGCTCAATTAGATTGAGTAAAACTAGTTAACTCAATTGGATCGAGTAGAACTATATGCATATTCCAATCGTTGGAAAGATAGGATAAGATTGCATTTACACTAAATCTTGGACAATTTAGTCAAAGCTAACTCAAGGTCTTTTGTAAATGTGGGTCTTGATCCTATAAACAAGAGTTGCATAGAGATGTAATCGGTAATGTGTTACCCACCGATCGTACTAAGTCTTGGGCGATTTAGCCAAAGCAAACTCAAGGCTTAGTATGATGTGGATCTTGTCCCGCAAGAATTATAGCTAGTTTGTATGAATCTAGTAATGTGGTTTGACCGCATCCATAACTCGATTCTACAAAATTCCTATAATTCAGTGGGAGCATCATTTGATTAAAGGCCTAATTAAATGATAAAAGGAATATGATATTAATTCTCTGCATTGTATGTTGTAGATTACTATGTCGACAAACACAAACACTCTCTCTCTGCGTTCTGTCCTTGAGAAGGACAAGCTCAATGGAGCAAATTTCTTGGACTGGTACAGGAACCTGAGAATTGTTCTCACCCAAGAAAGGAAGTTGTACGTCCTGGAGTAGCCCATTCTGGAGGCACCTCCTGTCACTGCCTCGCGAGCTGACAAAGATGCTTACAAGAAGCATCAAGATGATTCATTAGATGTGTCATGTCTAATGCTCGCGACCATGAACTCTGAGCTTCAGAAGCAACACGAGTTCATGAAAGCTTATGATATGGTTGAACATCTTCGTCAACTATATCAAGGACAAGCAAGACACAAGAGATATGAAGTCTCTAAGACATTATTTGGGTCCAAAATGCAAGATGGGACTCCCGTAGGTCCATATGTACTGAAGATGATTGGGTACGTAGAAAACCTACAAAGGCTGGGATTCCCACTTGGCCAAGAGCTGACCACTGACATGATCTTGCAATCTTTTCCACAAGCCTACAATCAATTTGTCATGAATTATAACATGAATGAAATTGATAAGCCACTGCTTGAGATGCTCAGCATGTTGAGAACTGCTGAGCTTAACCTTAAGAAGGGAAAATCTGACAACATTTTGATGGTGCAAAAGAAGAAAGGTAAGGGCAAGCCTAAAGGTAAGGGAAAGTCCCAAGCCAAGGGCAAAGGCAAGGAACTGAAACCCAAAGGAGGGGTGGCCAAAGAAGGGGCTTGCTTCCACTGCAAGGAAGTTGGATACTGGAAGTGCAACTGTAAGGCATACCTGGAAGATCTTAAGAAGAAGAGAAGTGAGACTTTTACTTCAGGTATAAATATTATAGAAGACAATCTATCTATTTCTTCATCATGGATATTAGATACCGGATGTGCATCTCACATTTGTACCAATGTACAGACACTGAGAAATAGCAGGGCATTGACAAAGGGCGAGGTGGACCTACGAGTAGGCAATGAAGCAAGAGTTGCTGCTGTTGCTGTAGGAACTTATGATCTATCTCTACCCTCTGGGCTTGTATTAGAATTAGATGAATGTTGTTATGTGCCTGGCTTAACTAAGAATATAATTTCGGTTTCTTATTTTGACAAGAAAGGATTTACATTTATAATAAAGAACAAATGTTGTTCAGTTTATTTAAATGATATGTTCTATTGTAGTGCACCTCTAATGAATGGACTCTACTTTCTACACTTAGAGAGCCCTATCTATAACATAAGTACCAAAAGGTTCAAGTCAAATGAGTTGAACTAAACCTATCTCTGGCATTGTCGCTTAGGTCACATAAATGAGAGTCGCTTATCTCAGCTCCATAAGGATGGGCTGCTAGACTCATTTGATTTTGAATCATATGAGACATACGAGTCTTACCTTTTAGGCAAAATGACCAAGACTCCCTTTAGTGGACACAGTGAAAGAGCAACAGACTTGTTAGGACTTATACATAGTGATGTATGTGGCCCTTTCAATGTTGCTGCTAGAGGTGGTTACAGGTACTTCATTACATTTACTGATGACTTCAGTAGATATGGTTAAGTGTATCTAATGACACATAAATCTGAATCCTTTGAAAAGTTCAAAGAATTCAAGAATGAAGTACAAAACCAGCTTGGCAAGAGTATTAAGATACTTCGATCAGATCTAAGTGGTGAATACCTTAGCCATGAGTTTTGTGACTATCTAGCTGAGTGTGGAATTCTATCCCAACTCACTCCTCCTGGAACACCACAATGGAATGGTGTATCCGAAAGGAGGAATCGTACCCTATTAGATATGGTACGATCTATGATGAGTCACACAGATCTTCCTATATCCTTTTGGAGATATGCTCTAGACACAGCAGCCTTTACCCTTAACCGTGTACCATCAAAGGCTATGATAAAGACACCATATACAATATGGACAGGGAGAAATCCCAAGATGTCTTTCATAAGGATTTTGGGTTGTGAGGCTTACGTTCGACGTCAAGTCTCAGACAAACTGGGACCCAAATCCGATAGGTGCTATTTTGTTGGATATTCCAAGGATACAAAGGGATATTACTTCTACATTCT
Source organism: Wurfbainia villosa (assembly GCA_025175895.1). Taxonomy (NCBI): domain Eukaryota; kingdom Viridiplantae; phylum Streptophyta; class Magnoliopsida; order Zingiberales; family Zingiberaceae; genus Wurfbainia; species Wurfbainia villosa. The sequence continues at coordinate 12,947,643 of CM045987.1, forward strand.
CAGTCAGTACAAAGTGTTTGTGGCAAAGACTGGGGTTTTTCTAGAAAGGGATTTTGTTTCTAGAAAAACTAGTGGGAGTACGTTCGATCTTGAAGAAATTTAAGATAAGGACCATAGCACTGAGGCCTTGACGGAGGTTGAATAGGAACCACAAAGTGTTGTGGAACAACCACCTATTCATGTAGACCTACCTCTTCGCAGGTCTGATAGGGTACGTCGTCAGCCTGAGAGATACTCATTTCTCTTGTCTGACCATGATGACGTTATGCTCATTGAGAATGAGCCTACCTCCCATCAGGAAGCTGTGATGAGCCCAGATTCTGAGAAATGGCTAGAGGCCATGAGATCCGAGATGAAATTCATGTACACCAACAAAGTATGGACTTTGGTTAATCCACTTGAAGGGGTCAAACCCATTGGGTGTAAGTGGGTCTTTAGGAGAAAGACTGATATGGATGGACTTACGCATACCTATAAGTGCCGATTGGTGGCTAATGGTTTCAAGAAAATTCATGGTATTGACTATGATGAAACCTTTTCTCCAATGGCGATGTTTAAGTCCATTCAGATCTTGCTTGCTATTGCAACATACCACGATTATGAGATCTGGCAAATGGATGTCAAAACCACGATTCTGAATGAAAACTTACTCGAGGATGTGTACATGACACAACCTGAGAGTTTTATAGATCCAGAGTATACTGGGAAAGTATGCAAGTTGCAAAGGCCCATTTATGGGCTAAAGCAAGCTTCTCGGAGCTGGAATCTTCGATTCGATGATACGATCAAATAGTTTGGTTTCATCAAGAATGAAGATGAACCTTGTGTCTACAAAAGGGTTAATGGGAATACAGTTATCTTCCTAGTATTATATGTGGATAACATACTACTCATTGGGAATGACATCCCTTCGCTACAGTCTGTGAAGACTTGGCTGGGGACGTGCTTCTCAATGAAGGACTTAGGTGAAGAAACCAGTATTCTAGGCATCAAGATCTATAGAGATAGATCTAAGAGATTGCTTGGCCTATGTCAGAGTACATACATTGACACGGTATTACTACGGTTTGCCATGCAGAATTCAAAGAAGGGACTTCTGCCGATGTCACATGGTGTGAGTCTTTCGAAGATTCAAAGTCCCTCTTCTAGAGAGGAGAGAGACCGCATGTATAAGATCCCTTATGCATCTGCTATAGGATCAATCATGTATGCCATGCTATGTACTCATCCTGATGTCTCGTATGCTTTGAGCATGACGAGTAGATACTAGTCAGATCCAGGTGAGCGTCACTGGATAGCAGTCAAGAATATTCTTAAGTACTTGAGAAGGACTAAAGAATATTTCTTGATATTTGGAGGCGATGAGGAGCTAGATGTAAAGGGTTACAGCGATGCCAGCTTCCAAACTGACCAGGATGATTATAGATCATAGTCAGGGTTCATCTTTTGCTTGAATGGTGGCGCTGTGAGCTGGAAGAGTTCCAAGCAAGACACAGTTGCTGATTCTACAAAGGCTGAATATATCGGTGCTTCCATCTCATTCGAGAGATTATCGATAGAGAAGATGTGAAGATTTGCAGAGTACCCACAGAGGCTAACATCACAGATCCCTTGACCAAGGCTTTGGTACAGAAAAAGCATGATGGTCACACTAGGTCATTGGGTATTAGATACTACGGTGATTGGCACTAGTGCTAGTGGGAGATTATTAGTGAAAGCCCTAGAGCTAATCATGTGATGATTATTGTATAGACTTTATTGTATCATATTCCTATTTATAAAGGCATGGTTATTATATTTACTTGTATTGGTGCCAAATAACTAAATATAATAATATTCTTGAGTAGTAGGTTCTTATCTATATCAATCGATTGGTTGAATCGATAATGAGATGATATAGAGAATAGTACTCTTAATCATTCCTAGTCAAGTATTAACATTCAGGGACAATGTTAATGCGTAGAGACTAGCATGTAGGTCAACATGATGACTTGATCTCACAAGTCATGGATATGAGATATCAAGTTGACACATGGGTATGCATTGAAGAATGTATACTGAATGACCCACCATGAGAAAGTATCATGGATCATTATATGAGTGTCATATACTTTCTCATGTGGATATTAGTATGACTATTAGTCCTTAGACCTGAAGTCACCATGGTTCCCTAAATAAGGAGTTACATACTTTGGCTTTGTCAAACGTCACTCGTAAATGGGTGGACTATAAAGGCGATCACTGGGTATGTAACAAATTATGCGGAGGGATGTGAGTGATGTAGATAAGATCTATCCCTCCTATATGACGGGGGTGACATCGATATTCTTGATAGAGTGAGACCACGAAGTGCATGGCCATGCCCAAATGAGTTAATATGAGATATTGAGCTCATTTGATTAGAGTGAGTCTACTTGAAGTTCAAGATATAGATTGTACCGTGGATGACACGGTCTATGCCTCGATTGGTCAATCTAGATGTCAAGGATAGAGGGACATTGTCACATATTGTGAAAGTCACAATTAGTAGTCACAAAGGTGATGTTGGAGCTCAACATTCTTGTAACTTGGGTAGCAATGATGTGTTGCTAGATACCGCTCATTGCTTATGTTCCTAAATTAGTTTAGGAACATTGCCAACGTTACAAGAACCTATAGGGTCACACACATAAGGGCAATTAGATGGAGATTAGGTTCATATGATGAACCATGAGGATTAGGTTCATGGGATGAACCAAATTGGATTAAGAGTAATCCTAATTAAACTAATTGAGTTGGACTCAATTTGATTCAAGTGTTGAATGAGTCTAATTTAGATTTGATTCATCAAATCAATTTAAATTATTGAATAGAGATTCATTAAATTAAATTGACTTGAATCAAATGGTTGGATTTGATCAACCATGGGAGATAAGAGGTCAAGTTTGACTTGACTTGAGAGGGAAGATGAAAGGTCAAGTTTGACTTGACCAAATACCATGTCATGATGATGACTTCGCATGGCCGGCCAATGATGATGCTCCACATCATCATTGACTTAGCATGTGGTGCCACCTCATGAGGGAGACCAAGAGCCATTGGCTCTTGGAGGAGTTACATGCATGCATGTAACCCCCCTAAGAAAAGTGGTCGGCCACTATTTTCATTAGATGAGAATTATTTGTGCGAGTTACACAACTTCATCTTCTTCCTTGGATCATCTTCCTCTCAAGCTTGCTCTCCCATCCCTCTCCTTGGCCGAACCATCCATAGGGTGCTAGCACACTCAAGGGTGTGTTTTCTCCACCTATTGCTTGTGTGGATACCAATAGAGGAGTGTGCACTTGACGCTCTTGAGTTTCGGCGAAGCTTTTGGACGAGCGGGATTTGTGAAGGGCGTCGCATTGAGGGTAATGATCTCACCATCTAGATCTAAGGTAGATATAGGGTTTTTAGTAAACACATACATGTTTTAGTTTTAATACATCTTCGCACAGATTCGTAGCCGGACTTCCGGGGTCTTCTCAACGCAAAAAGCGGTTTTTGCGGCTCGAAAAGTCCAACACATCATAATCCTAATATATAGGACACAGTTTCCTCTTATAATCAACGACACACCATATAAATAATATAATTTTCTAACTTACCTAGCCTATCGATTTACTCTATAAATCTCGGCCATTGGTAAATCAAAGAAATGAATTCTTAGTATATGTGTTCGTTATTATATCGGGATTAAGAGCATGTACAACAAATATCTTAGGTCCGATTCGATTATGTAGTCAACAATAAATCGAATCACCTCTATGTCGGTCCTGCTCAGTACACACAAAGTGTACTAGTGTAATTCTTTGGTCAAGACAAACCAATACCAAATCACACTACAACCATACCAATGGTTTGTCCAAAGCCATCTAGGTTGTGAGCCTTTACTTATACTTTACAAGGAACCGATAACATTTTCTCCCGTGTGACACTACACACCATGTTATCTATAATGTAATGTATTAGACAATATGCATAACCATAAATATGCAAACAATGATCATGTGATTCTTATTTCAAAAATAAAGATGTTCATACAAAAGATAGACTTTTCTGTATACATCCCAACAAACTCCGACTTATACTAAAAGCCTAGGCTGTCCTTATACTTACATCTGATTCTCATTCCCTCCACATGCCTATCAAAAGCTCTTGCTAGAATGACCTTAGTGAAAGGATCTACTAGGGTATCCTCTGATGCAATCTAGGCGACAACACCTTCTACCTCCTTTACGATTTCTCGTATCAGGTGGTACTTACGCTCTATGTATTTACTTTCCTTATGGACTCATGGTTCCTTCGAGTTTGCAACTGCACCACTGTTATCACAATAAATTGTGATAGTTCTGGCTAAACTAGGAATCACATCCAAGTCCATCAAGAAGTTCCTGAGCCATACAACTTCTTTGGCCGCCTAAGAGGTTGCCACATACTCAGCTTCTATGGTGGAGTCTGCCACGTATTTTTGCATGACACTCCTCCATACAATGGATCCACCTCCCAAAGTAAACACAAAACCTGAGGTAGACTTACTGTTATCCCTGTCTGATTAGAAGTCGGAATCTGTGTAACCCACAAGGAGTAATTGGTCTTCCTGGTAAACTAGCATATAATCTCTAGTCCTTCTCAGGTACATTAATATATGCTTTACCACATTCTAATGTCCGTATCCTGGATTACTCTGATATCTGTTGACCATGCCCACGGCAAAGCAGATATCTGGTCTCGTACATAGCATCACATACATGAGGCTTCCTACTGCCGAAGCATAAGGAACTGCCTTCATCTCTTCTATCTCCTCAGATGTTCTAGGACACATCTCCTTAGATAAAGGAACTCCATGCCTGAAAGGTAGAAAACCTTTCTTGGAGTTTTGCATGCTAAAGCAATCCATAATTGTGTCTATGTATGAAGCTTGAGATAAGCACAACATCCTTTTCCTGCGATCCCTTATAACCTTTATCCCAAGGATGTGTCCCATTTCTCCCAAGTCCTTCATATCAAACTGTTTGGACAACCATACCCTTAAGTCCGATAACACCTTGACATTGTTGCCAATTAACAAAATGTCATCTACGTATAGTACAAGAAATACAACTATGTTTTCGTCACATCTCTTGTATACACAAGACTCATCCGGACTTTGAATAAATCCATAAGACTGAATTACCTCATCAAAGTGGATGTTCCAAGACCTCGAAGCTTGCTTCAATCCATAAATGGACCGATTAAGCTTACACACAAGATGCTCTTTGCCCTTTGCAATGAATCCTTCTGGTTGCTTCATATAGATGTTTTCCTCAAGACTTCCATTAAGGAAAGTTGTCTTGACATCCATCTGTCATACCTCTTAATCCATATGAGCAGCAATACATAAGAGAATGCGGATAGACTTAAGCATGGCTACCGGCGAAAAGGTCTCCTCATAATCGATACCCTCTTTCTGAGTATACCCCTTCACAACAAGCCTTGCTTTGAAGGTTTCAACCTTCCCGTCTATTCATCTCTTTCTTTTGTAGATCCACTTGCATCCAATCATTTTTACACCATTGGGTGGTTCTACTAGCTCCCAGACCTGATTTGAATCCATAGATTCAATCTCAGCATTTATTGCATTTTGCCAATATACTGCATATTTATCTTGGATTGCCTCGTCATATGTCCAGGGATCAGGTTCATGTTCACCAGGGACCAAATCAGAAGATTCTCCTAAGAACATGAATCTATCAGGCTGTCTTGCAACCCTCCCACTATGATGAGGTATCACCTGTGTATCCTCTGTGACACGCGGTGCAGTGACTTATGGTATATCCTCTTGTACCGGTGGTACTGAAGCAGTGACTTCCTCTTTCAATTCCTCCATAACAATCTTACTCATGGGCTTGTGGTTCATCACATAGTCTTCCTCTACAAATCTGACATTCGTGCTAACGATCACCTTCTGATCTCTAGGACTCTAAAACAAACAACCTTTCGTTCCTTTAGGATAGCCAACGAACATGCACACTTTTGTACGAGGTGCCAACTTACCAGTATCTGCCTTCAGCACATGTGCTGGACTCCCTCAAATCCGAATATGTCTTAGACTAGGCTTTCGTCCAGTCCACAATTCTGTGGGAGTAGAAGGCACTGATTTAGATGGTACCAAGTTCAAAATATACACTGTCATATCTAGAACATATCCCCAGAACAAATCTGGCAACTCAGAATAACTCATCATAGATCTAACCATCTCCATAAGAGTCATATTCCTTTGCTCTACTACACCATTCTACTGGGGTGTGCCAGGTGCAGATAGTTGGGATTGAATCTCAGCCTCTGATAAGTAATTCCTAAACTCTCCCAAGAGGTACTCACCACCACGATCAGATCGTAGTATCTTGATACTTTTACCTTGATGTTTCTCCACATCAGCCTTGAATTCTTTGAACTTGTCAAAGCATTCAGACTTGCGGTGCATCAAGTAAATGTATCCATATCTCGAATAATTGTCTATAAAGGGGATGAAATATTCAAAACCACCTCTTGCCTAGATAGACATAGGACCACACAAATCAGAATGAACCAACTCCAACACATCTTTGGCTCTATACCCCTTGGCCTTAAAAGGCCTCTTGGTCATTTTACTCTCCAAGCAAGATTCACAGGTTGGAAAATCTTCCACCACTAAAGAACCCAAAGGTCCATCTGCTATCAACCTTTGAATTCTACTTAGGTTAATATGACCAAGTCTTAGATGCCAAAGATATGTTTGGTTCATCTTCGAAGGTTCTTTTCTCTTATTGGAATTAGAAGATGAGTTATTAACTTTTATTTGCATCGTGGGAGCTTTTGGTTCAAGTGTATATAAATTTCCTATCAATGTACCAGAACAGATAATCTCCCTATTCCTTTTTATAACAACTCTGTCATTAAAAGAAATAGAATATCCATCCATAAACAATTTAGAAATCGAAATCAAATTCTTTCTAAATAAAGGTACATAAAGGCAATTCTTAAGAACCAAAACTTTATTTCTCTCAAAAGACAAATAAACATCTCACACTGCAACAGCCGCCACCTTTGTGGTGTCGCCCAAGTATACGGTAATCTCCCCCTCAGCCAGTCGTCTGGTTTCCTGTAACTCCCGCAAAGTATTGCAGACATGATCAGTGGCTCCCGTATCTACATACTAGGTGCCGGTAGATAACACCGCTAAATATGTTTCAATGACTAGACCAAAAGATATACCTTTGTTCTGCTTGCGATTGGGGCAGTCCTTCTTCCAGTGTCTAGTCTTCTTACAAGTGAAGCACTTGCCTTTTGGCTTCTTCACTCCTCCCTGAGTTCCTCCCACCGCCTTTGCCCTAGCTTGTTTCTTCTTCTTCTTGCCTTTCGGCTTAGAAGTAGAAACCTTTTGGGCAACCCTGGCTTGCGCCTGAGCACTCTGACGAAAAAGCACCTCTACCGCCTGGAGTTCTGTTAGAAGCTCCACCAACGAATACAACCTCTTGTTCATGCTGTAGTTCAGGCGAAACTGCTCAAAACTCCTAGGTAGCAACTGGAGAATGATATCAACCTGGGTTTCCCCATCGATCTCACTTCAAGGACTTCCAGCTCATTCAAATGAGCCATCATCTTGAGAACATGATCCCTCATGGGTGTTCCCTTGATCATGGTGGTCGTCATCAAGTTCCTCATGGCTTCCTGCCTAGTAGCCCGATTCTGGTGTCTGAAAAGCTCTTTGAGATTGAGCATCATGTCATAAGCAGCGGACATGGCTTGATGCTGATGTTGCAATACATTTAACATAGATGCCAAAATGTAACATCGCGACATCTCATCGTCCTTGATCCACTTCTTATAACTTTCCTTCTCCTTTTCCTCAGAATCATCCACAGGCTTAGAAGGGCACTCTTCAAGGAGTACATATTTTTATTCCTCAGCAGTCAAGACAATGTCAAGATTCCTCTTCCAATCAACATAGTTGGGTCCTGTAAGTTTATTTTCTTTCAGTATCACAGCAAGCGGGTTGAAAGTCATTTTAAAAACTACCTAAGAATCACATAGATCAAAACATTAGATTTCAAAAAATTATTGATTCCTCAAATAATAAAATTTTAAAATCAACCAACACCTCAATACACCAAGAATATCGTATGCCATGATAGTGTGGACGTATACGAATTCTACATTTGTAAGAGGAGGTTTCACCCATTAATTTTACTATCTTGTCAACCTAACTTTCTGACAAATAAAATTAATAATTGGTTCCTCTTCGGCCCTACAAATAAAAGCAGTGACTCCGATGGGGAGGATACTTATATATGTATCTAAGTGTTCACCATTACTCGGTACCAAGGTAATTATCTCGGGTTATGTGCCTTCCGATGGGGAAGTACACACGCTCCTTAATAATTTCCTATAACCATATTCGACATTGTGATCCACAAACAAACTCATCCGTTGTGGAGGAAGGCACTCAGAGCCAACACGCAAGTTTGTTTGCATCACATGTCAAATCGTAATGGAGGCCGTGGGAATTTATAAAAATATCCCTCTCCCACTTAGTAATTTAAAATTGAGGAATTTTCTAGCCTATGACATGCATATCAAACAATAAGCAATAAATATGAAAAATAAATATTTTCCAACTATTATATTTTTTGTCTTCAATATGTCTCCCGTCGTATCGTCATCTCGTCTGCTCCTCCCTACGCCATGTACAAGCCATCCGGAGATCCGAGCCAAGGAGAAAAACTATTTTAATTTACATCCACGTCATTCTTATTTCAAAAATAAAGATGTTCATACAAAAGATAGACTTTTCTTTATACATCCCAATAGTAGGATCTCATTGGGAGATGAAACATTGAAAATCTTGGTAGGCCTTTTTGTTGTATGCCAAAGGGGGAGAAGTGAAGGTTTAAGTTAGGAAAACCTTCATTGTGCTTTGGAATAGGAAGAGTTAAGTTGGGATTATTGGTTAGACTAACTTAAATGTATTGTCAAACATCAAAAAGGGAGAGATTATTGGTGCAATAGGCCCCAGGTCAATGTTGACCAGATTCGAGTGGGACTCGAGTTATGTTTTGATGTTTGTCAATACGATTGGATATGATTTGACCATATGTTGACCATATACTAGTGGATGATTGGAATATCCAAAGTCATATGGAGGAGATTATTTGGGGGAGATTGTTGGAGCAATCAAACCTCAGGTCAAGGTTGACCAAACTCGAATGAGAATCGAGGGGAAGTCCATGTTTGGATATTTGGGCATGGAAAGTCCAAGTATGGATACTTGGCAATAGAGAAGTCCAAGTTTTGAGACTTGGTAAGGGAAAGTCCAAGAATGGTCTTGGCATGGAGAAGTCCAAGTATGGATACTTGGTAAAGGGAAAGTCCAAAGATGGAGCCTTGGTAATGGAAGTCCCGAAGGTGCAACCTCTTGGCAATGGAGAAGTCCCAGAGGCACGACCTCTTGGCAATGGAGAAGTCCCGAAGGCATGACCTCTTGGCAAAGGTAGACCCAAGAGCATGACATAACCGATGGAAGCACCTGAAGGCTAGCGCAAGGATGAGCGAGTCGTGGAGGACTCGGATGGATCCTAGAGGCGTGAGCCTGATGGAGGTAGCTTGAAGGCTTAGATCAAGGCTAAGGGTACCTGATGTCATGACCAAGTCGATAGAAGCACCTAAAGGCTAGTACGAAGAGTTAAGGAATCGTGGAGGACTCGGATGGACCCTGAGGATGTGAGGCAGATGGAGGTGGCTAGAAGGCTTAGGTCAAGGCCAAGGGTGATTGATCAAGTATAAAGAGATCATACTTGGGTCAAACCACATGTTTGAGGTTTAATAGATGATTAGAGGTTTTTCCTAGTCGATTGGTCCAGTGTGGTCGACTCCTGCTGTGGGGCTCAGTTTTCACACTGGGTAGTTGATAGTCAACTACTGTAGAGATGGTATGTTAGTTATATACGAGAGGTGTCCTAAGGCAATCGCCTTATGGTTGTTCCATTTATTTGATAAATGAAGAATCACTATTTGAGTATACGTATTTTCATGTATTTGATTGGATCTTAAACTCATTTACTGGATGTCTGCAATACGATTCACAACATGAGAGAATTTGTGATTGGATCACAACTAGTGAGTTTCTGTACATGTGTAATTGTGATGTATTGGAATTATCCCAAGTCAATGAATTGATGCATACGAACACCATCGATTCTGTTGAGACTAGCACGAGGTATAACCTTTGGTTTATCCAAGCAACTATTTCTCACTGGCTGGAGACATTAGGATGTCTGGAGTTGATCGTGGATGCTAGTTATGGTAATTAGTTCATTGGAGTGTCCAGCTGTAAGACTTCATATGGTTCTCTGCATATACAAATATGTCAATGAAGTCCTTACTACAGCTTAAGTGCGATATTCATTTGACTTGAGGTATTCAAGTCATCTTGATCATGGAGACTTATGCTTTGACATCTTAAGTAAGCATCTCGGAGGAGATGTGAACCCGGGATGATTGGCCATAAGTCGAAGTGCCCAAAGGTGTTTGAGTAGCCAACAGAGGATTCACCACTCCTTGCTAGGAGATGTATACCCTATGACCTCTCGTGGGGTTGTTACTAAATTCTTTGGCCAAAGCATTACATGTTTAGAGTATGGTACTCTTGAATACATGTGCAGTAACTAGAATCTGCATGACGAGGAAGTAAATACTTGGGCTTGGTGTGACGTAGTCAGCCTAGTGGGGACTGATACTATAAACCATGTCCTGAACCAAGTGGGTATAAGATGAGAGAAGGGAACGGGGCCCAATTCACTATAGCAACTGAAAGGTTTCTGAAGATGTTCTGGGATCAATCGTTGATTTTTCGATTAATTAGGGATCATGATGTACTACTAGGTGACACTCATAATCGTTCTATAATTAATGGTTAATTATAGACGCCCAACATAAATCGGGAACCTATTTGGTCACACACACTAAGAGTGTTTTTTGAAGGATTTAAAATGAGTTTGAGAATGGGATTCTCAGATCCAGAGAAACTTGGTTTTGTTGGACCAAACAAAGAGTGAGTATGAAATTGTTTCAGTCGCATCGGAAGCATGGATGGGCCGAGTCTTATGAAGACATGATGGATGAACCAAATCGGTTTGGTTCTAATCCAATGGTGGAAAATAAACCAAAGGGGTTTGGTTTGTTATAAACGAATGAACCAAAGTTGGTTCGATTTGTTTTAACTTAAAATAGATCAACACGGTTTGGTTTATTTTAACATAAGTTATTGGAGCGGGTTAATCGGTTTTGGTCGTGAATTAATAATCGTTAAGTTTTCTTGATGGTCAAGGAACACGTGTTCTATAAATAAGAAGGTGGAGAAATATTTCATGGACGAGTTAAGATTTTGCTAAACCCTAGCCACCTCCTCTCCTATTCCTCTCTTGTTGTCATCGCCCAACCCTTGGCGCCGCCCACCCCTTGGATGTCGCCTCCTTTAGCTGTCGGCCATCCACTAGCCCTGCCCACCCTCTAGCCAGCAGCCCAGCCGCCGGCCACCCTCTGGCCAGTAGCCCAGCCGTCGGCCATCTTTGTAGCCATCCACCACCAAGGTGCAGCCGACCAATTTGATTGGCCAACTCTTCCGAGGAGACAAGTTCGTGGAACTTGTTTTGTGATTGTCTCTTGGATCACATTGTCTTGACGCGAGACTAGTAACTTTCATCAAGATGAGGCTCGTAGCTTTTGAAGCTATCCCAACGATACTCGGCGTGAATACGGATAGAGGCGATACTAGCGAGGGTCGCTACGATTGATGTCATTCCCGCTACACGTGATTCGTCAGGTATACCTAGATATAAAGTTACCTTTATTGCAAAAAATTTTAAATATGCGATTATGTCTACACTTGTTGTATCCTACATACGTGTGGTGTGTGTGATGCAATAAAATTAGTTTATTACAGTATTGTTTTGCTTCCACTGTGTGCATATTTATGAAATATGTTCGAACACACACCTACATCGGTGTTGGAAAAACACAACAGAGTGGTATCAGAGCCCGACTGTGTTCCGAGATAATCGTAAAATTATTTTGTGATAGTCATAATTGTATTTTTAGGAATTTTCTACTTTTGAAAAGTTTAGAAATAATTATGAAAATTTTAATTAGTAAAGAAATTCAAATTGTAAATTTTCTAATGTGATTAGGAAATTACAATTTAGGAAATTTGTTTCCTAAATTAAATTTAAATTTCCTTAATTAATATTTTCCATATATAAAATATGTGATTAGATTTGGAAATTTGTTTCCTAATTTAATCAAGATTTGATTTGAGAAATCAAATCTCAAATATATTTTAATTTCAAAATTTGTTATGACAAATAAGGAAACTATTTGTACATGTCATAATTGTATGTCATGTAATTGCATTAGATGCATATCATTATGTCATGCGTGTCGTGACATGTAGATGCATTAGTTGCATATATGTATGTCATGCGTGCCATGCCATGTAGATAATAGCTATTTGCATGAAAAGAGGATGAGACCTTAAAACCCTTACACAATATGAAAGCCTACACCTTCCATTAATATGGTTAGAACCGGAGTTTCGTTTCTTGTTTGGGTTGTTGGACTCTCTCCAAGGCCGGCTTGAACCTGAACATGTTCAAACCATTGAAATAGTTTATTACTAATATGGTAAAAGTCATAGGTCAATCGTTAGTTTGGGTTGTTGGGCTCTCTCCAAGCCTAGCTAATTGGTTGAATGCGCTCTAACCATATTAAAACTATTTCACGATTAATGGGTCGGCTTTAACTTGGCGCATCAATTTGTTGGACTCTCTCCAAGGTTGATGTGAAGGGAGGTGAAGTTGGGTGCTATGCATATGATGCATACTTATTAATGCGTTAACAACCCAATGTATGTGTGAACATTCAATTAGTTCATAGCACATTGTGATAGCTGCATATATGTGATACGCAATTGGTATACATGATACCTACCATCATAGCTAAGAATGGCTTATTGGACTCTCTCCAAGGTTGTTCTTATCTATGTTGGATATCAGCCCATTCGGAGATGGACCTACGGTCTCCCGAATTGATTTTAATGATTTTACGAATTCGAAAAATGAATGGGATTTAATAAATGTATGTTGTTGCATTTTAAAATCATCTTTCTCATATATGCTCGATTTGTATATCTAGGTTAATCACTTGATCATGACGTCTATAAACTTGCGCTTTATTTTGGATTTGAGTAAATTGACTGGGCCAAACTTCTTGGACTGGCTTAGAAACTTGAGAATTGTTCTCAAGGCGGAAAAGCTTGCGTATGTCCTCGAAGAGCCTCTTCCCACCCACCCTATGGATGATGCAACTCAGAATCAATTGTTGGCCTATCAGAAACACATGAATGATTTTGAGTTGGCCAGTCGCATCATGCTAGCGGCAATGGTACCCGAGCTTCAGAAGCAACATGAGCATATGAATGCTAATACCATAGTCTTTCATCTTCATGAGTTGTTTGAAGAGCAACCGAGATCCTAAAAGTTTTAAGTCTCCAAGCTCCTCTTCACCTCTAAGATGCAAGAAGGTTCATCTGTGGTGCAACTTGTGCTAAAGATGAATGGGTACATCGAGCGATTAGCGACACTCAGGTTCGTGATGGATCATGAATTAAGTATTGACTTAATTCTACATTATTTGCCGAAGAGTTACTCACAGTTTGTGATGAACCACCAGATGAACAAACTTAAAACCACCATTCCTGAGCTCCTCAACATGCTGAAGACTGTGGAGCCTTCTGTGAAGCATGAGGAGAAGATGGTGTTGTTAGTTGATTCCTCAAAGAAAGGTTCTAAGAGGAAATCAAAGGAACAACGTAAGGGGAAGAAGAAGGCTACGAAGGCAGAACCAGCTCAAAAAGGCACTTACCATCATTGTGACAAGGAGGGTCATTGGCGAAGAAACTACAAGATTTATCTTGAGTCCGTGAAGAAGAAGAAGGCATTCGATGCCCCATCCTCTTCAGGTATCTTCGTTATTGATTGTCATTCTATTTCCTCAAACACTTTGGTATTGGATACTGGGAGTGGCTCACATATATGTAATGACATACATGAGCTAAGGAATAGAAGAAGACTTGTCAAGGGAGAGTCAAATTTATGTGTTGGAATGGAGCAAAGGTTGATGCACTCGCCATCGGAACGTATCTGTTGAAGCTCTCTACAAGATTTATCTTAGAACTAGAAAATTGCTATTATGTTCCTTCGTTAATAAAGAACATTGTTTCTATTTCCTGCTTAAATAGAAATGGATATCATTTGACTTTTAGTAACAATCGTTGTTACATAACTTTGAATGACGCTCTTTATGGGACTGAAACTTAATGTAATGGTATATATACGTTGGGTGTATCCAGTGACATTCTCAATATTGAAGCGAGCAACAAGCATGCTCGAAAAGATAATCAATTAGCCTCCTATATGTGACATTGTCGTCTTGGCCATGTAAGCAAGAAACACATGTCCGAATTACACCGATGTGGAATTCTGGAATCGTTCCAATTTGATTCATTCGATACATGTGAATCATGCTTAAAAGGAAAGATGACTAAGTTACCTTACTAGAAAGGGTGAACTGGTGGGAGAGTTACTTGGTTTAATACATATTGATATATGCGGACCTATGTCAACTCATGCCCTAGGAGGCTATAGCTACTTCATCACCTTTACCGATCATCACTCATGGTATGGGTATGTGTTCTTGATGAAACACAAGTCTGAAGCCTTTGAAAAGTTCAAAGAATTCAGAAATGAAGTAGAGAAACAACTTGGCAAAGTATTAAAATACTTCGTTCTGATCGAGGTGGTGAATACTTGAGTCAAGAGTTTCTAGATTATCTAAGGGACAATGGTATATTGTCTCAATGGACTGCGCCGTATACACCACAGCTTAATAGTGTATCTGAGAGGAGAAACCGAAACTTGTTTGTCATGGTTAGGTCGGTGATGAAACATGCGAATCTTCCTAAGTACTTTTGGGCCTATGCACTTTAGACAGTTGTTTACTTGCTAAATAGAGTCCCGACCAAGGTAGTCTCTCTGCTCCATATGAGATATGGAATAGTAAGAAACCTTATTTATCTTACTTGAAGATATGGGATTGTCCTGCTTATGTGAAGCGGACTGTATCATACAAATTGGATGCTAAGTCTGATAAATGTTTATTTATTAGATATCCTAAGGAAACGAGGGGTTACTAATTCTATTATCCTATGGAACAAAAGGTGTTTATTTCAAGGCATACTGTATTTCTAAAGAAAGAGTTTCTCTTGCAAGAAAACAGTGGGAGTGACGTTGAACTTGAGGAGGTTCAAGAGACTCCAATAGACATTGAAAAGAGACCTGGTCAAGCACGACAATCGACAATTCATAGTGATGAGCCATCGACTGAACCTATTGTGACTCCACATCTTCATAGATCTGGTAGAACACGTAATATTCATGAGAGATATGGATTTCTCGTAAGTGAATCGAACGACGTGTTACACATTGATGATGAGGAGCCTACTAGTTATGAAGAAGTTCTGAAAAGTTCAGAAAGGAACAAGTGTCTTGAAGCCATGATGTCGGAAATGGATTCCATGTATGAAAATCATGTTTGGAACTTAGTGGACCCACCTGAAGGCATTAAGCCTATAGGGTGCAAGTGGGTTTTCAAGAAGAAAATCGACATGGATGGTAATGTGATTACCTATAAGGCTAGATTAGTGGCGAAAGACTATCGTCAAAAGAAAGGTGTTGATTATGATGAGACCTATTCACCAGTAGCTATGCTTAAAGAAATTTGGATGCTCCTGGCCATAGAGGCTCATTATGACTATGAGATATGGCAGATGGATGTGAAAATGACTTTTCTTGATGGAAACCTACTTGAGGATGTGTATATGATACAACCCGAGGGTTTCACATCGGTTGATAAAACCAACGTATGCAAGCTTTGCCGGTCCATATATGGACGAAAGAAAGCATCCAGGAGATGGAATATCCATTTTGATGAGACAATCAAAAGGTTTGATTTCTCACAAAATCCTGATGAACCCTGTGTGTACAAAAAAGTTAGTAGGAGTGCAGTCGTATTCCTAGAGTTGTATGTCGATGACATATTACTTATAGGAAATGATATATCTATCTTACATTTAGTCAAAATATGGTTACCCAAAACATTCTTTGTGAAAGACCTGGGAGGATCGACCTACATCCTCGGGATTAAGATCTATAGAGATAGATCGAAATGGTTGCATGGTCTATCGCAGTCTACATATATAGACTAAGTGCTAAAGAGGTTTAGCACGTCTGAATCCAAGAAATATTTCCTTCCCATTAAGCATGGGACACACTTTTTTGAAGTCTATGTGTCCGCGCACAGAGGACGAGAGGATTTGCATGAGTAAGACCCTTATGCATCCGCAATAGGATCTATCATGTATGCTATGTTATGTACAAGGCTCGATATTGTTAGGATGTATACTAAAAGCCTAGCTTTTGTATGAACATCTTCATTTTGAAATAAAAATCACATAATCACCCCTAAGCAAATAGTGTCTAATCGATTTAAGCAATACGTACATTGTAGATAATCAAGGTTTCCGATCACAGCGTGTGTGTGTTCGATCACGTTTCGTAAACATGAACACAGCGGAAGCAATAGAAATAATAAATCTACATTTATTACAACACACGCATGAATATTACAACAAGTGTAGACATAACCGTAAATTTAAATTTGCAATAAAAGGAAATTTATCTACGTTATACCTTTCGTATGACGTGTAGCGGGAACGACATCAACCGGAACGATCCTCGCTAGAATTGTCTCTATCCGTATCCACGCCGAGTTCCTCGGGATGACTTCGCTAAGCCACGAGCTTCGTCTTCGTACGGGTTACTAGCCTCGTGTTGAAGACGACGTGATCGAGAGATGATCACGATCCGAATCCAAATTCGGATCCTAATACGAGTTCTCAAAACTCGCTTCTCCGGAGAGGTATTCGTCAACCAATTGACGAATCCTTCATCCTCCACCTCAGAGGATTACCGGAGATCGAATCCCCGGTAAGTTAGCCACTGTCGGAGCTCTAACCATCGTCCAAACGACGATCCAACGAGAGGAGAACAAGCTGTCCAGAAAACTGGACAGCTTTGGTGGAGGAGATAGGCGCCGGCCAACCAAGGGAAGATAAAGCTCACCATGATGCCAAACCTAAAGGAGATCACCGGAACTCTTCCGGAAGCAGCTCGACGCCGGCAATGGGAGAAGACGGCAGTAGCTGGTGGCCGATTGGAGAAGAGGGGCAGCAGCTTAGGGTTGGCACCGAAAACTCCTTCAATGGGGTGGGCGACAACTTTTTGCTAGGGTTTTGGATTAGGGCTTAATTATCCCTTAAGCCTTCTTTTATAGAGAAATAATTCTCTTAATGGTTATTGGATCATAACCATTAGGCCCGTTAACCCGCTCCATTAAGATAAGTTAAAATAAACCAAACCATGATGGTTTATTTTAAGTTAAAACGAACTGAACCAACTTTTGGTTCATTCGTTTAAAATAAACCAAACCCTTTGGTTTATTCTCCTCCATTGGATTAGAACCAAACCATTTTGGTTCATCCATTACATCTTCATAAGACTCGGCCCATCCACGCTTCCATTGCGACTGAAACGATTTCATGCTCGCTTTATGTTTGGTCCAACCAAACCTAGTTTCTCTCGGTCTGAGAATCCCATTCTCAAGCTCGTTTTAAATCCTTTGGATTACGCTCATTGTGCGTGTGACCAAATAGGTTCTCGGTTTATGTTGGCCGTCTATAATTAACCATTAATTATAGAACGGTCATGAGTGGCACCTAGTAGTACATCATGATCCCCAATTAACCGAAAAGATCAACGGTTGATCCAGAACTATTTCTGAAACCCTTCAGTAGCTCGAATGATTCGTGCCCCATTCCCTTCACTCATCTTATACCCACTTGGTTCAGGACATGGTCTATTGTGTCAGTCCCCACTAGGCTGACTACGTCACACCTAGCCCAAGTATCATTTCCTCGTCCTACGGATTCTAGTTACTCCACATGTATTGAAGAGTACCTTACTCTAAACATGTAATGCTTTGGCCAAAGACTTTAGTAACAATCCGACGAGAGGCCATGGGTATACATCTCCTCGAAAGGAGTGGTGAATCCTTTATAGGCTATTCAAACACCTTCGATCACTTCGACTTATACCCAATCATCCCGGGTCCACATCTCCATAGAGATGCTTGCTTAATATGTCAAAGCATAAGTCTCTATGATCAAGATGACTTGAATACCGCAAGTCAAAGGAACATCGCACTTAAGCCACAGTAAGAAATTCATTGACATATCTATATATGCAAAGAACCATATGAAGTCTTATGGCTGGTCACTCCAATGAACTAGTTACCATAACTAGCATCCACGATTAAGTCCGGACATCACTATGTCTCTAGCCAGTGAGAATCGGCTGCTTGGATACACCAAGGAGTATACCTCGTGCAAGTCTCGACATAATTGATGGTGTCCAAATCCATCAATTCATCGACTAGGGATAATTTCGATACATCACAATTACACATGTAGAGATACTCACTAGTTGTGATCCAATCACAAATTCTCTCATGCTGTGAATCGTATCGTGGACATTCAGTAAATGAGTTTAAGATCCAATCAAATACATAAAACATGTATACTCAAATAGTGAATCTTCATTTATCATATAAATGGTTCATACATAAGGCGATTGTCTTAGGAAATCTCTCATATATTACTAACAAACTCTCACTTGGCCTAATGCCAATCGCTATGGTACCCAATACCATAAGCTCGAACATGACCCTCAAACTTATTTTGAGGTAATGCCTTAGTCAAGGGATCCGCTAAGTTCCTTTCAGTGGGAATTTTCTCGATTTGTATTTCGTTCCTACTGATGATCTCTCTGATAAGATGATAGCGGTGAAGCACATGTTTGGATCATTGATAAGACCACATCAAGTTCAGAGATGAACTTCTTGATCCAAACCGCTTCCTTTGCTGCTTCCAAAGCTGCAATGTATTCTGCCTTAGTGGCAGAATCTGCTATAGCGTCAAGCTTGGAACCTTTCCAACTTATTGCGCCTCCATTCTAGGTGAATACATACCCAGACTGAGACATGGAATCATTCTTGTCTGTCTGGAGCTGGCATCCGTATACCCACGTATCACCATGTACCCTTCTCCATATATTAGGAACACATCCTTAGTTCTTCTCAAGTACTTAAGGATCGTCTTAACAGCCACCCAATAATCCATTCCTGGATCAGACTGATATCTGCTCGTTACACTCAGGGCATACGATACATCGGGCCTCGTACATAACATAGCATACATGATAGATCCTATTGCGGATGCATAGGGAACCTTACTCATGCAAATCCTCTCGTCTTCTGTGCGCGTACCCCATGCCTGATGGGTAAGAAAACCTTTCTTGGATTCTGACATGCTACACCTCTTTAGCACTCGGTCTATATATATAGACTGCGAAAGACCAAGCAACCGTTTCGATCTATCTCTATAGATCTTAATCCCGAGGATGTAGGTTGCTTATCCTAGGTCTTTCATAGAGAATGTCTTGGATAACCAAACCTTAACTGACTGTAAGATTAAAACATCATTTTCTATAAGTAATATGTCATCAACATATAATACTAGGAACACGACTGCACTCCCACTAACCTTCTTGTACACACAAGGTTCGTCTGGATTTTGTGAGAAATCAAACTTTTTGATGGTCTCATCAAAATGGATATTCCAGCTCCTGGATGCTTGCTTCAATCCATAAATGGACCGTCGCAATTTGCATACCTTGGTTTTATCAACCGATGTGAAACCCTCAGGTTGTATCATATACACGTCCTCGAGCAGGTTTCCATTAAGGAAAGCTATTTTCACATCCATCTGCCATATCTCATAATCATAATGAGCCGCTATGGCCAGGAGCATCCGAATGGATTTAAGCATAGCTACAGGCGAATAGGTTTCATCATAATCAACACCTTTCTTTTGACGATATCCTTTCGCCACCAATCTAGCCTTATAGGTAATCACATTACCATCCATGTCGGTTTTCTTCTTGAAAATCCACTTGCACCCTATAGGCTTTATGCCTTCAGGTGGGTCAACCAAGTTCCAAACTTGGTTTTCATACATGGAATCCATTTCCGACTTCATGGCACCAAGTCATTTATCCCTTTCTAAACTTGTCAGCACTTCTTCATAACTGGTAGGCTCCTCATCATCAATGAGTAACACGTCGTTCGATTCACTTACGAGAAATCCATATCTCTCAGGAATATTGCGTGTTCTACCAGATATACGAAGATGTGGTGTTACAATAGGTCCAGCCGATTGCTCATCACTATGAGTTGTCGGCTGTTGTGCTTCACCAGGTATCTCATTAATGTCTATTTGAGTCTCTCGAGCCTCCTCAAGCTCGACGACACTCCCACTATTTTCTTGCAAGAGAAACTCTTTCTCTAGAAACACAACATGCCTTGAAACAAACACCTTTTGTTCCACGGGATGATAGAATTGGTAACCCCTAGTTTCCTTAGGGTATCCAATAAATAGACATTTATCAGACTTAGCATCCAATTTGTCTGATACAGTCCGCTTCACATAAGCAGGACAACCCCATATCTTCAAGTAAGATACATGAGGTTTCTTACTATTCCATATCTCATATGGAGTAGTTGAGACTACCTTAATGGGCATTCTGTTTAAAAAGTAAACAGCTGTCTGAAGTGCATAGCCCCAAAAGGACTTGGGAAGAGTCGCATGATTCATCATTGACCTTACCATGTCCAACAAGGTCCGGTTACACCTCTCAGATACACTATTATGCTGTGGTGTATATGGCGGAGTCCATTGAGACAATATACCATTGTCTCTTAGATAATCAAGAAACTCTTGACTTAAGTATTCACCACCTCGATTCGATCGAAGTATTTTAATACTCTTGTCATGTTGTTTCTCTACTTCATTTCTGAACTCTTTGAACCTTTCAAAGGCTTCAGACTTGTGTTTCATCAAGAACACATACCCAAACCGTGAGTGATCATCGGTGAAGGTAATGAAGTAGCTATAGCCTCCTAAAGCTTGAGTTGACATAGGTCCACATACATCAGTATGTATTAGACCTAGTAACTCTCCCACTCATTCACCTTTTCCAGTAAAAGGTAACTTAGTCATCTTGCCTTTTAAGCATGATTCGCATGTATCGTATGAATCCTATTCAAACGATCCAAAATTCCACATCGGTGTAATTCGGACATGTGTTTCTTGCTTATATGGACAAGACGACAATGCCACATATAGGAGTCTATTTGATTATCCTTTCGAGCACGCTTGTTGCTCGCTTCGATATTGAAAACGTCACTGGATACGTCCAACGTATAAACACCATTGCTTAAAGTTCCAGTCCCATAAAGAACTCCATTCAAAGTTATGTAACAACAATTGTTACTAAAAGTCAAATGGAACCCATTTCTATTTAGACAAGAAATAGAAATGATGTTCTTTATCAACGAAGGAACATAAAAGAAATTGTCCAGTTCTAAGACAAGTCCTGTAGGGAGTCTCAACAAATACGTTCTGATGGCAAGTGCAGCAACCTTTGCTCCATTCCCATCACGTAAATTTGACTCTCCCTTGACAAGTCTTCTTCTATTCCTTAGCCCATGTATGTCATTACATATATGTGAGCCACACCCAGTATCCAATACCCAAGTGTCTAAGGAAATAAAATGACAATCAATAATGAAGATACCTGAAGAAGATGGGGCATCCGATGCCTTATCCTTCTTCACGGACTCAAGATAAATCTTGCAATTTCTTCGCCAATGGCCTTCCTTGCCACAATGATGGCAAGTCCCCTTTTGCGCTGGTTCTGCCTTCTTTGCCTTTTTGTTCTTCCCTTTCTTCTATTCTTTTGCCTTCCTCTTAGAACCTTTCTTTGAGAAATCAAATAACAGAACCGCCTTCTCCTCATGCTTCACAGAAGGCTCCACAGTCTTCAGCATATTGAGGAGCTCGGGAATAGTGGATTCCAATTTGTTCATCCGATAGTTCATCACGAATTGTGAGAAACTCTTGGGCAAACAATGCAGAATTAAGTCAATACTTAATTCGTGATCCATCACAAACTGAGGGTGGCTAGCCGCTCGATGTACCCATTCATCTTTAGCACAAACTGCACTACAGACGAACCTTCTTGCATCTTCGTGGTGAAGAGGAGCCTAGAGACCTCGAACCTTTCGGATCTCGCTTGCTCATCGAACAACTCATGAAGATGGAAGACTATAGTATTAGCATCCATATGCTCATGCTGCTTTTGCAGCTCAGGTACCATCGCCGCTAGCATGATGCAACTTGCCAGCTCAGAATCTGCCACATGCTTCTGATAGACCAATAAGGAGTTTTCGGCGCCAACCCTAAGCTGCTGCTCCTCTTCTCCAATCGGCCACCAGCTGCTGCCGTCTTCTCCCATTGCTAGAGTCGAGCTGCTGCCGAAAGAGTTCCGGTGATCTCCTTTAGGTTTGGCATCAAGGTGAGCTTTATCTTCCCTTGGTTGGCCGGCGCCTATCTCCTCCACCAAAGCTGTCCTATTTTCTGGACAGCTTGTTCTCCGCTCGTCGGAGCGTCGTTTGGACGATGGTTAGAGCTTCGACAGTGGCTAACTTACCGGGGATTTGATCTCCGGTAATCCTTTGAGGTGGAGGATGAAGGATTCGTCAATTGGTTGACGAATACCTCTCCGGAGAAGCGAGTTTTGAGAACTCGTATTAGGATCCGAATTTGGATTCGGATCGTGATCATCTCTCGATCACGTCGTCTTCAACACGAGGCTAGTAACCCATACGAAGACGAAGCTCATGGCTTAGCGAAGTCATCCCGAGGAACTCGGCGTGGATACGGATAGAGACGATTCTAGTGAGGATCATTCCGGTTGATGCCGTTCCTGCTACACGTCATACGAAAGGTATAACATAGATAAATTTCCTTTTATTGCAAATTTAAATTTACGGTTATGTCTACACTTGTTGTAATATGCATGCGTGTGTTGTGTGTGTTGTAATAAATGTAGATTTATTATTTCTATTGCCTCCGCTGTGTTCATGTTTACGAAACGTGATCGAACACACACACGCCGCGGTGCCGGAAACCCAACAGTGGTATCAGAGAGACAACTTTTTGCTAGGGTTTTGGATTAGGGCTTAATTATCCCTTAAGCCCTCTTTTATAGAGAACTAATTCTCTTAATGGTTATTGGATCATAACCATTAGGCCCGTTAACCCGCTCCATTAAGATAAGTTAAAATAAACCAAACCATGATGGTTTATTTTAAGTTAAAACGAACCGAACCAACTTTTGGTTCATTCGTTTAAAATAAACCAAACCCTTTGGTTTATTCTCCTCCATTGGATTAGAACCAAACCATTTTGGTTCATCCATTACGTCTTCATAAGACTCAGCCCATCCACGCTTCCATTGCGACTGAAACGATTTCATGCTCGCTTTATGTTTGGTCCAACCAACCCTAGTTTCTCTCGGTCTGAGAATCCCATTCTCAAGCTCGTTTTAAATCCTTTGGATTATGCTCGTTGTGCGTGTGACCAAATAGGTTCTCGTTTTATGTTGGTCGTCTATAATTAACCATTAATTATTGAACGATCATGAGTGGCACCTAGTAGTACATCATGATCCCCAATTAACCGAAAAGATCAACGGTTGATCCAGAACTATTTCTGAAACCCTTCAGTAGCTCGAATGATTCGTGCCCCATTCCCTTCACTCATCTTATACCCACTTGGTTCAGGACATGGTCTACTGTGTCAGTCTCCACTAGGCTGACTACGTCACACCTAGCCAAAGTATCATTTCCTCATCCTACGGATTCTAGTTACTCCACATGTATTGAAGAGTACCTTACTCTAAACATGTAATGCTTTGGCCAAAGACTTTAGTAACAATCCGACGAGAGGACATGGGTATACATCTCCTCGAAAGGAGTGGTGAATCCTTTATAGGCTATTCAAACACCTTCGATCACTTCGACTTATACCCAATCATCCCGGGTCCACATCTCCTTAGAGATGCTTGCTTAAGATGTCAAAGCATAAGTCTCTATGATCAAGATGACTTGAATACCGCAAGTCAAAGGAACATCGCACTTAAGCCACAGTAAGAACTTCATTGACATATCTATATATGCAGAGAACCATATGAAGTCTTACGGCTGGTCACTCCAATGAACTAGTTACCATAACTAGCATCCACGATTAACTCCGGACATCACTATGTCTCCAGCCAGTGAGAATCAACTGCTTGGATACACCAAGGAGTATACCTCGTGCTAGTCTCGACAGAATTGATGGTGTCCAAATCCATCAATTCATCGACTAGGGATAATTTCGATACATCACAATTACACATGTAGAGATACTCACTAGTTGTGATCCAATCACAAATTCTCTCATGCTGTGAATCGTGTCATGGACATTCAGTAAATGAGTTTAAGATCCAATCAAATACATAAAACATGTATACTCAAATAGTGATCTTCATTTATCATATAAATGGTTCATACATAAGGCGATTGCCTTAGGACATCTCTCATATATTACTAACAATAACATGGTGTGTGGTGTCGCATAGAAGATCATGTTATCAGTTCCTTGTAGAGTATAAGTAGAGGCTCACAACCAAGATGATTTTGGACAAACTATTGGCATGGTTATAGTGTAATTTGGTATTGGTTTATCTTGACCATAGAATTACACTTGTACACTTTGTGTGTATTGAGAAAGACCGATATAGAGGTGATTCAATTTATACTGATTATATAATTGAATCAGACCTCAGATATTATGGAGTACATGCTCTTAATCCCGATATAATAATGGACACATGTACTTAGTATTTATTTCTCTTGTTTACCAATGGGTGAGATTTATGTGTTAAATTGATAGGCCTGGTAAGTTGAGAAATAATATTATTTACATGGTGTGTCGTTGATTATAGGAGGAAATCGTGTTATATAAACTAGGATAATGATGTCCCCTTGAGGAGCTCATAAAGTTCATCATGTAAATCCTGCAGGTGGACTTAGTCCAACATGATGATAAGGATGAGTGGTACTACTGATGGAGTTAGATATTGATTAATTAAATTGTCAGTAATTTAATTAATTAATGGACATTCGATATCTTAAACACGGAAAAATATTTTATACAAACAATATGTGGACCCCATATTTAATTATGGGAGTTGGTGAGGTACTTCAATTATTATCCTCTAGTCGAATGGATCATCATTAATGGATCGTGTTATATGTGGTTCGGATCCATTGGGTGGCCAAGATCCAACTCCTCCTCATGGTCCCTATTGCCACCTATTATAAATACCTCATGAAGCCTTGACCTAAAGCGAGGTGTGTTGGACGTGGAGAGGCTTGGGTGGCAAGGATTAGGGTTTTGTTTCTAGGGTCAGCGGCAACAAGGAGTTAGGGTTTTGATTCCTATTTTTCCCTTTGGCCGACGCCTCTTCTCCCTTTCCTTAGGGTCGACGGCAAGAGGAGTTAGGGTTTAGCCCTTTCTTCCTTTCTTTGGCTGGCGCCTCCCCTCCTTGTCCTAGGGCCGACGGCAAGAGGAGTTAGGGCTTTGCCCTTTCTTTCTTTCTTTGGTTGGCGCCTCCCTCTCCTCGTCCTAGGGTTGGCGGCAAGAGGAGTTAGGGGTTTGCCATTTCTTCCTTTCTTTAGCCGGCGCCTCCTCTCCTCTCCTTACGGCCGGCAGACACCACACTTGGAGTTTGGTGGTCAGTACAAGCAAGGAGAAGAAGGGAGGGTTTTCTTCCCTTGTTCAGAGTGAGCAAGGAAGGGAAGATACATGGTCTAGGAGGCTTCAATTCTTGAAAGATCGTCGCCCACACGACATCCAAGAAGTGTATAGGAATACAATAGAAGATCAAGAGGTAAAAGAAGAGGTATAATCTTGTTTAATTTTGATACTTGCTCTTTTGTATTTTGTATGTTGTTGATTGACATGAACCCCGATCATAAACACAAAAATCGGCGATCCATACATCATCTATTCCACGGCTAATCGAGGAAATGGGTTAGGTTGCTTGAACAACAAGTTTGTTCAAGCGACCGCTCAAATCGAATAGCATGATGATGAATTGGTTGCTTGGGTAATCCATCTCCTTTCGGATTAGTTTTAATTAATAAAGTTTTAATCCGGGGACATGAGATAGGATCACCATGCACAAGCGACCGAAGCGAAGCGAAAAAAACACCTCCCTTCAATTGGTATCAGAGCCACGGTTTCCGATTTTGTGTGTTTTGGATTCTGTTACTTTCACGCATTTATCATATATTTTTTATGCCGAATAATAGTAGGATGTGCATAGGCTTACTTTTTGCTTGCAGTCATAAGATCCAACTATTATGGCTATGTGAATGAATGTGATTGTGTCTGTGTGATTGTAATTAATTATTTGAATCCTCAGGGTTGACGAGGCTAATAAGTATTTAATTTTTGTAATTAAATACAACATTGTTTAGCCGCTCATTTTAATTTACTTTCGATCTAGATATGTTGTACACTCCTTCGTGGAGTATAGGATCGATGGATGTAAATTAAAATATTTTATCTCGGCTCGGATCCCCTTGTGGCTTGCACATGATAAAGGGAGGAGCGGATGAGGTGACGACACGACGAGAAGGATATTGGAAAACAAAAGTCATAATAGTTGGAAAATTTAATTTTTCATATTTATTTCTTATTGTTTGATATGCATGTTGTGTGTGTTTGAAAATTCCTCAATTTTAAATTACTAAGTGGGAGAGGGATATTTTTTTTAATTCCCGGGGCCTCCAATACAATTTGATATGTGATGTGAACAAACTTGCGTGTTGACTCTGAGTGTCTTCCTCCATATCTGATGAGTTTGTTTTGCGGATCACTAGGTCGAATATGGTTGTAGAAAATTATTTAGGAGCATGTGTACTTCCCCATCGGAAGGCACATAATTCGAGGTAATTGCCTTAGTATCGAGTAATGGTAAACACTTAGATGTAAATAAAAGTATCCTCCCCATCGGAGTCACTGCTTTTATTTGTACGGTCGAAGAGAAACCAACTATTAATTTTATTTGTCAAAATGTAAGGTTGACAAGATAATAAAATTAATGGGTAAAATCTCCTCTTACAAATGTAGAATTCATATACATCCATACTATCGTGGCATATGATATTCTCGGTGTTTTGAGGTATTAGTTGATTTTAAAATTTTATTATTTGATGAATCAATAAATTTTTTAAATCTAATGTTTTTTTATCACTGTGATTCTTAGGTTTTTCAAAATGGCTTTCAACCCATTTGTTGTGATTCTAAAAGAAAACAAACTTACTGGCCCTAATTATGTTGATTGGAAAGGAATATGGACATTGTCTTGACTGCTGAGGAGTACAAATATGTACTCTTTGAAGAATGTCATCCTAAGCCTACAGATGATTATAGTGAAAAGGAGAAAGAGAGTTATAGGAAGTGGATCAAGGTAGATGAGATGACACGGTGTTACATTTTGGTTTCTATGTCAAATGTATTGCAACATCAGCATCAGGCCATGACTTCTGCCTATGACATGATGCTCAATCTCAAGAAACTTTTTGGACACCACAATCGGGTTGCTAGGCAGAAAGCTATGAGGAACTTGATGACGACCACCATGATTGAGGGAACACCCGTGAGGGATCATGTTCTCAAGATGATGGCTCATTTGAATGAGTTGGAAGTCCTTGGAGCGGAGATCGATGGGGAAACCCAGGTCGATATCATTCTTCAATCTCTACCTAGAAGTTTTGAGAAGTTTCGCCTAAACTACAATATGAATAAGAGGTTGTATTCGTTGGCGGAGCTTCTAACAGAACTCCAGGCGACTGGGGATTTTTCGTCAGAGTGCTCATGCCATGGTTGCTCAAAAGGTTTCTACTTCTAAGCTAAAAGATAAAGAAGAAGAAGAAATAAGGCGTAGCAAAGATGGCAGCAGGATCTCAGGCGGGAGTGAAGAAGCCAAAAGGCAAGTGCTTCACTTGCAAGCAAACTGGACATTAGAAGGCAGACTGCCCTAACCGGAACAGACCAAAGGTATATCTTTTAGTTTAGTTGTTGAAACATGTTTAGCGGTGTTATCTACCGATACCTGGTGTATAGATACGGGAGCCACTGATCATGTCTGCAATTCTTTGCAGGGGTTCCAGGAAACTAGATGACTAGTTGAGGGAGAGATTACCATCTACATAGGCAATGCTTCGAAGGTGGTGGCTATTATAGTGGGTGACATTTATTTATCTTTTGATAGAAATAAAACTTTGATTATGAGAAATTGCCTTTATGTACCTACATTTAGAAAAAATTTGATTTCAGTTTCTAAATTGTTTATAGATGGGTATTCTATTTCTTTTAATGACAGAGTTGTTATAAAAAGAAATAGGGAGATTATCTGTTCTGGTGTGTTGGTAGGAAATTTATACACTCTTGAACCAAAAACTCCCACGATGCAAATATAAATAAATAACTCATCTTCAAAATCTAATAAGAGAAAAGAAACTTTGAAAATGAACCAAACATATCTTTGGTATCTAAGGTTAGGTCATATTAACCTGAGTAGAATTCAAAGGTTGATAGTTGATGGACCTTTGGGTTCATTAGTGGTGGAAGATTTCCCAACCTACGAATCTTGCTTGGAAGGTAAAATGACCAAGAGGCCTTTTAAGGCCAAGGGGTGTAGAGCCAAAGATATGTTAGAATTGGTTCATTCTGATTTATGTGGTCCTATGTCTATCCAGGCTAGAGGGGGTTTTGAATATTTCATCTTTTTTATAGACGATTATTCAAGATATGGATACATTTACTTGATGCGCCGCAAGTCTGAATGCTTTGATAGGTTCAAAGAATTCAAGGCTGATGTGGAGAAACATCAAGGTAAAAGTATCAAGACACTACGATCTAATCGTGGTGGTGAGTACCTCTTGGGAGAGTTTAGGAGTTACTTATCAGAGGCTGGGATTCAATCTCAACTGTCTGCACCTGGTACACTGCAACAGAATGATGTGGCGAAGCGAAGGAATAGGACTCTTATGGAGATAGTTAGATCGATGATGAGTTATTCTGAGTTACCAGATTCGTTTTGGGGGTATGCTCTGGAAACGACAGTGTATATTCTGAACTTTGTACCATATAAATCAGTACCTTCTACTCCCATAGAATTATGGACTAGGCGAATGCCTAGTCTAAGACATATTCAGATTTGGGGTAGTTCGGCACATGTGCTGAAGGGAGATGCTGGTAAGTTGGAATCTCGTACAGAAGTGCGCCAGTTCATAGGCTGTCCTAGAGGAATGAAAGGTGGTTTGTTCTATAGTCCTAGAGATCAGAGGGTGATCATTAGTGCGAATGCCTTATTTTTAGAGGAAGACTATGTGATGAACCACATGCCCATGAGTAAGATTATTCTAGAGGAATTAAGAGGGGAAGTCCCTACTTCAGTACCAACGGTACAAGAGGACATACCACAAGTTACTGCACCTCGTGTCACAGAGGATACACAGGTGATACCTCATCATAGTGGGAGGGTTGTTATACAACCTGATAGATTTATGTTCTTGGGAGAATCTTCTGATTTGGTCCCTGGCGAACATGAACCTGATCCCTGGACATATGACGAGGCACTCCAAGATAAAGATGCGGTATCTTGGCAAAGGGCGATGAATTCTAAGATAGAATCTATGGATTCAAATCAGGTCTGGGAGCTAGTAGAACCACCCAATGGTGTAAAAGTCATTGGATGCAAGTGGATCTACAAAAGAAAGAGAGGATCAGACGGGAAGGTAGAGACCTTCAAAGCAAGGTTTGTTGCAAAAGGGTATACTCAGAAAGAGGGTATCGATTATGAGGAAACTTTTTTACCGATAGCCATGCTCAAGTCTATCAGAATTCTCTTGTCTATTGCTGCTCATATGGATTATGAGGTATGGCAGATGGATGTCAAGACAACTTTCCTTAGTGGAAGTCTTGAAGAAAACATCTATATGGAGCAACCAGAGGGATTCATTGCAAAGGGCAAAGAGCATCTTGTGTGCAAGCTTAATCGGTCCATTTATGGATTAAAGCAAGCTTCGAGATCTTAGAACATCCATTTTGATGAGGTAATCCAGTCATATGGATTTATTCAAAGTCCGGATGAGTCTTGTGTATACAAGAGATGTGACGAAAACGTAGTGGTATTTCTTGTACTATACGTAGATGACATTTTGCTCATTGGCAACACTGTCAAAGTGTTATCAGATGTAAGGGTATGGTTGTCCAAACAATTTGATATGAAGGACTTGGGAGAAGTGGGACACATCCTTGGGATCAAGGTTATAAGGGATCGCAAGAAAAGGATGTTGTGCTTATCTCAAGCTTCATACATAGATACTATTTTAGCTTGTTTTAGCATGCAGAACTCCAAGAAAGGTTTTCTACCTTTTCAGCATGGAGTACTTTTATCTAAAGAGATGTGTCCTAGAACATCAAAGGAGATAGAGGAGATGAAGGTGGTTCCTTATGCTTCGATGGTAGGAAGCCTCATGTATGCTATGTTATGTACGAGGTCAGATATCTGCTTTGTCGTGGGCATGGTTAGCAGATATCAGAGTAATCCAGGATAGGGACATTGAACTGCGGTAAAGCATATATTGAAGTACCTGAGAAGGACTAGAGATTATATGCTGGTATACCAGGTAGATCAATTACTCCCTGTGATTACATAGATTCTGACTTCCAATTAGATAGGGATAACAGTAAGTCTACCTTGAGTTATGTGTTTACTTTGGGGGGTGGAGCCATTGTATGGAGGAGTGTCATTCAGAAATGCATGGCGGACTCCACCATGGAAGCTGAGTATGTGGCAGCCTCTGAGGCAGCCAAAGAAGTTGTATGGCTTAGGAACTTCTTGATGGATTTGGATGTGATTCCTGATTTGCCCAGAACTATCACAATTTATTGTGATAACAATGGTGCAGTTGCAAACTCGAAGGAACCACGAGCCCATAAGGCAAGTAAACACAGAGCGCAAGTACCACCTGATATGAGAGATCTTAAAGCGAGGAGAAGTTGTTCTCGCTAAGATTGCATCAGAGGATAACCTGGCAGATCCTTTCACTAAGGCCATTCCAGCGAGAGCTTTTGATAAGCATGTGGAGGTAATAGGAATCAGATGTATGGCAGTTTGATGGCAGCATAGTCTTTTAGTATAAGTGGGAGATTGTTAGGATGTAGACTAAAAGCCTAGCTTTTTTATGAACATCTTCATTTTGAAATAAGAATCACATGATCATTGTTTGCATTTTATATTTATGCATATTGTCTGATACTTTATATTGTAGATAACATGGTGTGTGGTGTCACACAGAAGATCATGTTATTAGTTCCTTATAGAGTATAAGTAGAGGCTCACAACCCAGATAGTTTTGGACAAACCATTAGCATGGTTGTAGTGTAATTTGGTATTGGTTTATCTTGACCATAGAATTACACTAGTACACTTTGTGTATATTGAGCAGGACCGATTTAGAGGTGATTCAATTTATACTGACTATATAATTGAATCAGATTTCATATATTATGGAGTACATGCTCTTATTCCCGATATAATAACGGGCACATTTACTTAGTATTTATTTCTTTGATTTATCAATAGGTGAGATTTATGTGTTAAATCGATAGGCCTGGTAAGTTGAGAAATAATATTATTTACATGGTTTGTCTTTGATTATAGGAGAAAACCGTGTCCTATACACTAGGATGATGATGTCCCCTTAAGGATCTCATAAAGTTCATCATGTAAATCCTGTAGGTGGATTTGGTCCAACATGATGATAAGGATGAGTGGTACTACTCATGGAGTTAGATATTGATTAATTAAATTGTCAGTAATTTAATTAATTAATGGACATTCGATATCTTAAACATAGGGACATATTTTGTACAAATAATATGTGGAGCCATATTTAATTATGGGTGTTGGTGAGGTAGATCAATGATGATCCTCTAGTGGAATGGATCATCATTAATAGATCGAGTTATATGTGGTTCGGATTCATTAGGTGGCCAAGATCCAACTCTCATGGTCCCTATTGTAGCATATTATAAATACCTCATGAATCCTTGACCTAAAGGCAGGTGTGGTGGACGTGGAGAGGCTTGGGTGGCAAGGATTAGGGTTTTGCTTCTAGGGTCGGCGACAACAAGGAGTTAGGGTTTTGATTCCAATTCTTCCCTTTGGCCGGCACCTCTTCTCCCTTTCCTTAGGGCCGGCGGTAAGAGGAGTTAAAGTTTAGCCCTTTTTTCCTTTCTTTAGCCGATGCCTCCCTCTCCTCATCCTAGGGCTGACGGCAAGAGGAGTTAGGGGTTTGCCCTTTCTTCCTTTCTTTGGTCGGTGCCTCCCTCTCCTTGTCCTAGGGCTAGTGGCAAGAGGAGTTAGGGGTTTGCCCTTTCTTCCTTTCTTTGGCCAACACCTCCTCTCATCTCCTTAGGGCCAGTGGACACCACACTTGGAGTTTGGTGGTCGGTACAAGCAAGGAGAAGAAGGGAGGGTTTTCTTCCCTTGTTCGGAGCGAGCAAGGAAGGGAAGATATGTGGTTTAGGAGGCTTTAATTCTTGGAAGATCATCTCCCACACGACGTCCAAGAAAATGATAGGAATACAATAGAAGATAAAGAGGTAAAACAAGAGGTATAATCTTGTTTAATTTTGATTTGTGTTCTTTTGTATTTTGTATGTTGTTGATTGACATGGACCCTGATCATAAACACAAAAACCGGTGATCCGTACATCATCTATTCCGCGGCTAATCGAGGAAAAGGGTTAGGTTGCTTGAACAACAAGTTTGTTTAAGCGACTGATCAAATCGAATAGAATGATGATGAATTGGTTTCTTGAGTAATCCAACACCGTCTGGATTAGTTTTAACTAATAAAGTTTTAATCCGGGGATGTGAGATAGGATCGCCATGCACAAGCTACCGAAGCGAAGAGAAAAAACACCTCCCTTCAGATGTATCATATGCTCTGAGTGTCACGAGAAGATAATAGTTTGATCCAGGAATGGATCATTGGGCGGCTATTAAGACAATTATTAAGTATTTGAGAAGAACTAAGGATGTGTTTCTAATATATGGAGAGAGTGGTGATATGGTAATATGCGGGTATCTAGATGTCAGCTTCCAGATAGACAAGGATGATTCCAAGTCTCAGTCTGGGTACATATTCACCTTGAATGGAGGCGCAATAAGTTGGAAAGGTTCCAAGTAAGCACTATAGTGAATTTTGACACTGAGGTAGAATACCTTGCAACTTTGGAAGCAGCAAAGGAAGCATTTTGGATTAAGAAGATCGTCTCTTAAATTAGTGTGGTCTCATCAATGATTCAAACATGTTCTTCGCCGCTACCATCTGATCAGGGAGATCATCAGTAGGAAGGAAATATAAATCGAGAAGATTCCCACTGAAAAGAACCTAGTGGATCCTTTAACTAAGGCCTTACCTCAAAGTATGTTTGAGGGCCATGTTAGAGCTTATGGTATTGGGTACCATGGCGATTGGCATTAGGCCAAGTGGGAGTTTGTTAGTTATATATGAGAGGTTTCCTAAGGCAATCGCCTTATGGCTGTTCCATTTATTTAATAAATAAATATTCACTATTTCAGTATATGTGTTTTCATATATTTGATTGGATCTTAAACTCATTTACAGGATGCCCACAATACGATTCACAACATGAGAGAATTTGTGATTGGATTACAACTAATGAGTTTCTCTACATGTGTAATTGTGATGTATTGAAATTATCCCTAGTCAATGAATTGATGTATAAGGAGACCATCAATTTTGTTGAGACTAGCATGAGGTATACTCTTTGGTTTAACCAAGAAGTTGTTTCTCACTAGCTGGACACATTGGGATGTCCGGAGTTGATCGTAGATGCAAGTTATGGTAACTAGTTCATTGAAGTGTTCAGCTGTAAGACTTCATATAGTTCTCTGCATATACAAATATGTCAATGAAGTCCTTACTGTAGCTTAAGTGCGATATTCCTTTGACTTGAGGTATTCAAGTCATCTTGGTCATGGAGACTTATGTTTTGATATCTTAAGTAAGCATCTCCGAGGAGATGTGAACCCGGGATGATTGGGCATAAGTCAAAGTACCCGAAGGTGTTTGAGTATCCAATAGAAGATTCACCACTCCTTGCGAGGAGATATATACCCTATGGCTTCTTGTCGGGTTGTTACTAAAAGTCTTTGGCCAAAGCATTACATGTTTAGAGTATGATACTCTTGAATACATGTGCAGTAACTAGAATCTGCAGGCCGAGGAAGTAAATACTTGGGCTAGGTGTGACATAGTCAACCTAGTGGGGACTAACACTATAGACCATGTCCTGAACCAAAGTGGGTATAAGATGAGTGAAGGGAACGGGACACAATTCACTATAACTGCTGAAAGGTTTCAGAAGATGTTCTAGGATCAACTGTTGGTTTTTCGATTAATTGGGAATCATGATGTACTACTAGGTGCCACTCATGATCGTTCTATAATTAATGGATAATTATAGATGACCAACATAAATCGGGAACATATTTGGTCACACTCACTACGAGTGTTATACGAAGGATTT
This sequence comes from Wurfbainia villosa, assembly GCA_025175895.1. NCBI lineage: Eukaryota > Viridiplantae > Streptophyta > Magnoliopsida > Zingiberales > Zingiberaceae > Wurfbainia > Wurfbainia villosa. Next base: position 12,982,498 of record CM045987.1, read on the forward strand.
AAAATGAGTTTGAGAATGGGATTCTCATATCGAGAGAGACTTGATTTGGTTGGACCAAACAAAGAGCGAGTATGAAATTATTTCAGCCGCATCGGAAGCATGGATGGGCCGAGTCTTATGAAGACATGACGGATGAACCAAATCGGTTTGGTTCTAATCCAATGGTGGAAAATAAATGAAAGGGGTTTGGTTTGTTTTAAACGAATGAACCAAAGTTGGTTCGGTTCGTTTTAACTTAAAATAGATCAATGCGGTTTGGTTTATTTTAACTTAAGTTATTGGAGCGGGTTAACGGGTTTTTATCGTGAACCAATGACCGTTAAGGTTTCTTGATGGTCAAGGAACACGTGTTCTATAAATAAGAGGGTGGAGAAATATTTCGTGGACGAGTTAAGGTTTTACAAAACCCTAGCCACTTCCTCTCCTCTTCCTCTCTTGTTGTCGCCGCCCAACCTTTGGCACTACCCACCCCTTAGACGTCGCCTCCTCCAGCTGTCTGCCATCCACCAGCCACCGACCACCCTCCGGCCAGCAGCCCAGTCGTCGGTCATCCTTGCAACCACCAACCACCAAGGTGCAGCTGGCCAATTTTATTGGTCGGCTCTTTTGAGGAGACAAGTTCGTGAAAGTTGTTTTGTGATCGTCTCTCGGATCACATTGTCTTCGACACAAGACTAGTATCTCTCATCAAGACGACGCTCGTAGCTTGTGAAGCTATCCCAAAGATACTTGGCGTGGTTACGAATAGAGGTGATACTAGTGAGGGTCGCTACAGTTGATGTCATTCCCGCTACACGTGATTCGTCAGGTATACCTAGATATAAAGTTTATTTTATTGCAAAAATTTTAAATATGCAATTATGTCTACACTTGTTGTATCCTGCATGCTTGCGGTGTGTGTGATGTAATAAAATTAGTTTATTACCGTATTATTTTGCTTCCTCTGTGTGCATGTTTACAAAACATGTTCGAACACACACTCACATCGGTGTCGGGGAAACCCAACAGAGTAGTCGACTGGTCTAGTAGAAAGTCGACTCTCATTGTGGGACTCTAAGGTAAGAAAGTCGACTGCTGGGCATAAACCCATCAGTCGGATACCAGTCGAACCCACTCGACTCAGAGCAGTCGACTGCCATTACATGGCAGTCGACTGGTGCCGTGTGAAACTCAAACTTAACATAAGTTTGAGCTTCCGGCGGTTGGGTAAACCTTAACCCTTGCGGTCAAGTCTCCGACACTCAGCCATTCGGCCAAGTTCACCTAATGAGCTACTTACATTTCACTCATTCTCTCATCTCACTCGAAGTCCCTCGCCGAAGCTCTCTTCGTTCGCGGCCACGTCCCTCGGCAGCATCAGGCGCATGGCTCTGCAATGCTCCTTCGCGTCTCTTGCCTCCGAAGTCTGCTTCCTTGGCTTCACTTCAAGTCATCTCGTCCGGCGGTCCCTCGGATGCTCCAAGCACACGACTTCCACAAAGTCATCCTTCACCGACTCAAGGACCGAGGTTGTGAGGGTGAACCCGCCAAGGCTCCATGTGCGAATTACTAAGTCCTGCAAGACTCCAACGCACATATCAAATAACAATATCATCCTAACTTTAACCCTTTGCCACACACATCAAAACCTTATCATGGCAAGAGATTTCCCTAACAATCTCCCCCTTTTTGATGTGTGGCAATCCGTTTAAGTTAGGTAAAAACATTTGATAAGAATTCTAAGGTAAGAAAGCATGTAAACATAAACATGATATAGCAACATGCAACTCCCCCTTAATCCATGAAACTCTTGTTAGTAATATATGAGAGATGTCCTAAGGCAATCGCCTTATGTATGAACCATTTATATGATAAATGAAGATTCACTATTTGAGTATACATGATTAATGTATTTTATTGGATCTTAAACTCATTTACTGAATGTCCACGATACGATTCACAGCATGAGAGAATTTGTGATTGGATCACAACTAGTGAGTATCTCTACATGTGTAATTGTGATGTATCGGAATTATCCCTAGTCGATGAATTGATGGATTTGGACACCATCAGTTACGGCCGAGACTTAGACAGTATACTCCTTGGTGTATCCAAGCGGTGATTCTCCTTTGGTGGAGACATTGTGATGTCGGAGTTAATCGTGGATGCTAGTTATGGTAACTAGTTCATTGGAGTGACCAGTAAGACTTCATATGGTTCTCTGCATATATAGATATGTCAATGAAGTTCTTTCTTGTGGCTTAAGTCACGATGTTCCTTTGACTTGCGGTATTCAAGTCATCTTGATCATGGAGACTTATGCTTTGACATCTTAAGCAAACATCTCAGGAGATGTGGACGGGATGATTGGGTATAAGTCGAGTGATCGAAGGTGTTTGAATAGCCTATAAAGTTCACCACTCCTTGCGAGGAGATGTATACCCATGGCCTCGTCGGATTGTTACTAAAGTCTTTGGCCAAAGCATTACATGTTTAGAGTAAAGTACTCTTGATACATGTGGAGTAACTAGAATCCGTAGGGACGAGGAAATGATACTTGGGCTAGGTGTGGCGTGAGTCGACCTAGTGAGGTGACACAATAGACCATGTCTGAACCAAGTGGGTATAAGATGAGTGAAGGGAATGGGGCACGATTCATTCGACTCTTGAAGGGTTTGAGAAATAGTTACGGATCGGCCTCTTTTCGGTTAATTGGGGATCATGATGTACTACTAGGTGCCACTCATGATCATTCTATAATTAATGGTTAATTATAGACGGCCAACATAAACCGAGAACCTATTTGGTCACACGACAACGAGTGTAATCCAAAGGATTTAAAACGAGCTTGAGAATGGGATTCTCGCATCGAGAGAAACTATGTTTGGTTGGACCAAACATAAAGCGAGCATGAAATTGTTTCAGTCGCAATGGAAGCGTGGATGGGCCGTGTCTTATGAAGACATAATGGATGGACCAAAATGGTTTGGTTCTAATCCAATGGATGAGAATAAACCAATGGGTTTGGTTTATATTAAACGAATGAACCAAAGGTTGGTTCGGTTCGTTTTAACTTAAAATAAACCATCATGGTTTGGTTTATTTTAACTTATCTTAATGGAGTGGATTAACGGGCTTTATGGATATGATCCATTAACCATTAAGAGAATTAGTTCTCTATAAAAGAGGGCATTAGGGTTTGTTAAGCCCTAATGAAGAGGCAAACCTAATTTGGCCGCCCACCCTCCTCCTCTTGTTGGCGCCAACTCTATTGCCGCCAACCATCTCTTCCAACCGGCGACCAGCTGCTGCCGTTTCCTCCTCTTGCCGGCGACGAGCTGCTGCCGGAGGAGCTCCGGTGATCTTCCTTGGCTCCGGCGACAAGGTGAGCAAGTCGCTTTCCTTATTTGGCCGGCGCAAGGTCTCCACCAAAGCTGTCCAGTTTTCTGGACAGCTTGTTCTCCTCTCGTCGGAGCGTCGTTTGGACGACGGTTAGTGCTCCGACAGTGGCTAACTTACCGGGGATTTGATCTCCGGTAATCCTCTGAGGTGGGGGACGAAGGATTCGTCAAACGGTTGACGAATACCTCTCCGGAGAAGCGAGTTTTGAGAACTCGATTTAGGATCCGAATTTGGATTCGGATCGTGATCATCTCTCGATCACGTCGTCTTCAACACGAGGCTAGTAACCCGTACGAAGACGAAGCTCGTGACTTAGCGAAGTCATCCCGAGGAGCTCGGCGTGGATACGGATAGAGACGATTCTTACGAGGATCATTCCGGTTGATGCCGTTCCCGCTACACGTCATACGAAAGGTATAACGTAGTTTAATTTCCTTTTATTGCAAATTTTAATTTACGGTTATGTCTACACTTGTTGTAATAGCATGCGTGTGTTGTGTGTGTTGTAATAAATATAGATTTATTAATTTTAATTGCTTCCGCTGTGCTCATGTTTACGAAACATGATCGAACACACACACGCCGCGGTGCCGGAAACCCAACAGTGGTATCAGAGCCCAGGTTGTGTTTCGACATAATCGTAAAAATGGTTTTGCGATAGTCATAATGTATTTCTGGATGTTTTCTAAATTTTGGAAATTTAGAAGTATTTATGGAAATTTTTCAATTTTGGAAAGTCTAGAAGTATTTATGGAAATCTTTCACTTTTGGAAAGTTGGAAGTATTTATGGAAATTTATATTTTCCATAAATAAAATATTTGATTAGATTCTGGAAATTTGTTTCCTAATTTAATCATGATTTGATTTGGGAAATCAAATCTTAAAATATTTAATTTCCATAAGTAGTTTTAAAGATTTAGGAAATTGGTTTCCTAAATAGATTTTCCTTAATCAAATAATTCCATGAATAAAATATGTGATTAGATTTGGAAATTTGTTTCCTAATTTAATTATGATTTGATTTGGAGAATCAAATCTTAAACATATTTTATTTCCATAAATAGTTATGACATATAAGGAAATTATATACATGACATAATTGTATGCCATGTAATTGCATTAGATGCATAACATTATGCCATGTCGTGACATGTAGATGTATGCCATGTATGCCATGCCATGTAGATAATAGTTATTTGCATGCAAAGAGGATGAGACATAAAACCCTTAATCAATATTAAAGCCTACACCTTCCATTAATATGGTTAGAACCAGAGTTCCGCTTCTTGTTTGGGTTGTTGGACTCTCTCCAAGCCCGGCTCGAACCCGAACATGTTCAAACCATGGAATAGTTTAATACTAATATGGTAAGAGTCAGAGGTCAATCGTTAGCTTTGGTTGTTGGACTCTCCAAGCTGGGCTAATTGGTTGAATGCGCCTAACCATATTAAAACTATATCTGATTAATGGGTTGGCTTTAACCCGAGCATCGGCTTGTTGGACTCTCTCCAAGGTCGATGTAAAGGGAGGTGAAGTTGGGTGCTATGCATATGATGCATACTTGTTAATGTGTTAACAACCCGATGTATGTGTGAACATTCAATTAGTTGATAGCACATTGTGATAGTTGCATATACGGATATGCAATCGGTATAGATGATACCTACCGTCAGTTATGAATGGCTTGTTGGACTCTCTCCAAGGTTGTTCATAACTATGATGGATATCAGCCCATTCGGAGATGGACCTACGATCTCCCGAAGTGATTTTGGGGTTTTTGAAATTCGAAAAATGAATGGGATTTATAAATGTATATTGATGCATTTTAAAATCATCTTTCTTATATATGCTCGTTTTGTATTTCTAAGTTAATATATTGATCATGATGTGTTTGAATTTGCGTTCCATTTTGGATTCAAATAAATTGACTGGGCCAAACTTCTTGGACTAGCTTAGAAACTTGAGAATTGTTCTCAAGGTGGAAAAGCTTGCGTATGTCCTCGAAGCGCCTCTTCCCGCCCATCCTAGTGACAATGCAACTCTGGACCAATTGTTGGCCTATCAGAAACATGTGAGTGATTCTGAACAAATGAGTTGCATCATGCTAGCCATGATGGAACCCAAGCTACGATAACAGCATGAGCATATGGATGCTCATATCGTAGTCCTTCATCTTTGTGAGTTGGTTGATGAGCAAGTGAGATTCGAAAGGTTCGAAGTCTCAAAGCTCCTCTTCACCTCTGAGATGCTAGGAGGTTCATCTGTGGTACTGCTCAATATGCTGAAGACTGTGGAGTCTTCTGAGAAGCATGAGCAGGGGACGGTGCTGTTAGTTGATTCCTCAAAGAAAGGTTCTAAGAGGAAGTCAAAGGAACAGCAGAAGGGAAAGAAGAGAAGGGCTAAGAAGGTAGAACTAGCACAAAAGGAAACTTGCCATCATTATGGCAAGGAGAGACATTTGCGAAGAAAGTGCAAGATTTATCTTGAGTCCATGAAGAAGGATAAGGCATCGGATGCCCCATCTTCTTCAGAAATCTTCTTTATTGATTGTCATTCTATTTCCTTAGACACTTGGGTATTGGATACTGGGTGTGGCTCACATATATGTAATGACATACATGGGCTAAGGAATAGAAGAAGACTTGTCAAGGGAGAGTCAAATTTACGTGTTGGGAATGAAGCAAAGGTTGCTGCACTCGCCATCGGAACGTATTTGTTGAAACTCCCTGCAGGACTTGTCTTAGAACTGGACAATTGCTTTTATATTCCTTTGTTGATAAAGAACATCATTTCTATTTCTTGTTTAAATAGAAATGGTTTCCATTTGACGTTTAGTAACAATTGTTGTTACATAACTTTGAATGGGGTTCTTTATGGGACTGGAACTTTAAGCAATGGTGTTTATACGTTGGACGTATCCAGTGACATTTGCAATATCGAAGCGAGCAACAAGAGTGCTCGAAAGGATAATCAAATATACTCCTACATGTGGCATTGTCATCTTGACCATGTAGGCAAGAAACGCATGTCCGAATTACACCGATGTGGAATTCTGGAATCGTTTGAATTGGATTCATGCGATACATGCGAATCATGCCTAAAAGGCAAGATGACTAAGTTACCTTTTACTGGAAAAGGTGAACGAGTGGGAGAGTTACTAGGTCTAATACATACCGATGTATGTGGACCTATGTCAACTCAAGCTTTAGGAGGCTATAGCTACTTCATTACTTTCACCGATGATCACTCACGGTTTGGGTATGTGTTCTTGATGAAACACAAGTCTGAAGCCTTTGAAAGGTTCAAAGAATTCAGAAATGAAGTAGAGAAACAAAATGACAAAAGTATTAAAATACTTCGATCGGATCGAGGTGGTGAATACTTAAGTCAAGAGTTTCTTGATTATCTAAGAGACAATGGCATATTGTCTCAATGGACTCCGCCCTATACACCACAGCATAATGGTGTATCTGAGAGGCGTAACCGGACCTTGTTGGACATGGTCAGGTCAATGATGAATCATGCGACTCTTCCCAAGTCCTTTTGGGGTTATGCACTGCATACCGCATTTGTTAAAAATGCCTACCAAGGTAGTCTCTACTACTCCATATGAGATATGGGCTAGTAAGAAACCTCATGTATCTTACTTGAAGATATGGGGTTGTCTCGCTTATGTGAAGCGATCAGACGCATAAATTGGATGCTAAGTCCGATAAATGTCTATTTATTGATACCCTAAGGAAACAAGGGGTTACCAATTCTATCATCCTGTGGAACAAAAGGTGTTTGTTTCAAGGCATGCTGTGTTTCTAGAGAAAGAGTTTCTCTTGCAAGAAAACAGTGGGAGTGTCGTCGAGCTTGAGGAGGCTCGAGAGACTCAAATAGACATTAATGAGATACCGGTGAAGCACAACAAATGCATAACTCATAGTGATGAGCAATCTCGACTTATTGTAACACCACATCTTCGTAGATCCGCAGAACACGCAATATTCCCGAGAGATATGGATTTCGTAAGTTTAATCGAACGACGTGTTACTCATTGATGATGAGGAGCCTACCAGCTTATGAAGAAGTGCCGACAAGTTCAGAAGGGATAAGTGGCTTGGTGCCATGAAGTGAAATGGATTCCATGTACGAAAACCAAGTTTGAACTTGGTTGACCCACCAAGGCATAAAGCCTATAGGGTGCAAGTGGGTTTTCAAGAAGAAAACCGACATGGATGGTAATGTGATTACCTATAAGGCTAGATTGGTGGCGAAAGGATATCGCCAAAAGCAAGGTGTTGATTATGACGAAACCTATTCGCCGTAGCTATGCTTAAATCCATTCGATGCCCGCCATAGCAGCTCATTATGATTATGAGATATGGCAGATGGATGTGAAAACAGCTTTCCTTAATGGAAACCTGCTCGAGGACGTGTATATGATACAGCCTGAGGGTTTCACATCGGTTGACAAAACCAAGGTATGCAAATTGCGACGATCCATTTATGGATTGAAGCAAGCATCCAGAGTCGAATATCCGTTTTGATGAGACAATCAAAAAGTTTGATTTCTCACAAAATCCAGACGAACCTTGTGTGTACAAGAAGGTTAGTGGGAGTGCAGTCGTGTTCCTAGTATTGTATGTCGATGACATATTACTTATAGGAAACGATGTGTCAATCTTATAGTCAGTTAAGGTTTGGTTATCCAAGACATTCTCCATGAAAGACCTGGGAGAAGCAACCTACATCCTTGGGATTAAGATCTATAGAGATAGATCGAAACGGTTGCTTGGTCTTTCGCAGTCTACATATATAGACCGAGTGCTAAAGAGGTTTAGCATGTCGGAATCCAAGAAAGGTTATCCGCCCATCGTGCATGGGAACACCTTTCAAGTCTATGTGTCCGCGCACGTAAGACAAGAGGATTTGCATGAGTAAGATTCCTATGCATCCGCAATAGGATCTATCATGTATGCTATGTTATGTACGAGGCCCGATGTATCGTGACGCTCGAAAGTGTCACGAGCAGATACTCAAACCGATCCAGAATGGATCATTCAAGTATAAGACGATCCTTAAGTACTTGAGAAGAACTAAGGATGTGTTCCTAATATATGGAGAAGGGTACATGGTGATACGTGGGTATACGATGCCCGCCCCGCATGCATAAGGATGATTCCATGTCTCACCGGTATGTATTCACCGGGAATGGAGGCGCAATAAGTTGGAAAGGTTCCAAGCTTGACACTATAGCGGATTCTGCCACTAAGGCAGAATACATTGCAGCTTTGGAAGCAGCAAAGGAAGCGGTTTGGATCAAGAAGTTCATCTTTGAACTTGATGTGGTCTCATCGGCGATCCAAACATGTGCTTCGCCGCTATCATCTTATCAGAGAGATCATAAGTAGGAACGAAATACAAATCGAGAAAATTCCCACTGAAAGGAACATAGCGGATCCTTTGACTAAAGCATTACCTCAAAGTAAGTTTGAGGGTCATGTTAGAGCTTATGGTATTGGATACCATAGCGATTGGCATTAGGCCAAGTGGGAGTCTGTTAGTAATATATGAGAGATGTCCTAAGGCAATCGCCTTATGTATGAACCATTTATATGATAAATGAAGATTCACTATTTGAGTATACATGTTTAATGTATTTGATTGGATCTTAAACTCATTTACTGAATGTCCACGATACGATTCACAGCATGAGAGAATTTGTGATTGGATCACAACTAGTGAGTATCTCTACATGTGTAATTGTGCCGTGTGAAACTCAAACGTAACATAAGTTTGAGCTTCCGGCGGTCGGGTAAACCTTAACCCTTGCGGTCAAGTCTCCGACACTCAGCCATTCGGCCAAGTTCACCTTATGAGCTACTTACATTTCACTCATTCTCTCATCTCACCTCAAGTCCTCGCCGGCTCTTCGTCATGCCACGCCCCTAAGCAGATTAGCGCACGGCCTCGCAATGCTCCTTCGCGCTCTGCCTCCGGTCCGCCTCCGGCTTCACTTCAAGTCATCTCGTCCGGCGGTCCCTCGGATGCTCCAAGCACACGACTTCCACAAAGTCATCCTTCACCGACTCAAGGACCGAGGTTGTGAGGGTGAACCCGCCAAGGCTCCATGTGCGAATTACTAAGTCCTGCAAGACTCCAATGCACATATCAAATAACAATATCATCCTAACTTTAACCCTTTGCCACACACATCAAAACCTTATCATGGCAAGAGATTTCCCTAACAATCTCCCCCTTTTTGATGTGTGGCAATCCGTTTAAGTTAGGTAAAAACATTTGATAAGAATTCTAAGGTAAGAAAGCATGTAAACATAAACATGATATAGCAACATGCAACTCCCCCTTAATCCATGAAACTCTCTCTACAAATTCTCTCCCCCTATCATAAGCATAATCATTTCTCCCCCAAAATATATTCCCCGTTACTTAAACATACATTTCTCCCCCTTTGACACCATCAAAAAGATTAATCCTTATTTATAAACTCATGGCATCAAGTGTAATAGAAGGAAAACACCAAAATCATGATTAAAATCTGAAATAAGATAATATTTGGCTGTTTTTCAGGCTAGCAGTCGACTACTATCAGTATGGCAGTCGACTGGCACAAAGGATTCCGAAATTCTGATTTTCTGGGTGAAATTCAGAAATGCATTATAAATTCTAGAAAATTCGAAAAATCATGAAATTTGAGGAACAAATTTTTTTAAGTATATCTATCAAGGAAAAATAGTTTTTCAAGAAAAATCATTATATTTTCTGAGATTTGCCAAAAATCCAATGGCTTTAAAAACCACTAGTTTTTGAGCATGTTAGTATCCATTTTAACACTTAGTATTGCTTAGGATTGTTTCAAAACATGAATACATGGATTTTAAAGTAATAAATTGTTTTGAAAACATATGAAATATCCAAGCATGATCTTTGGGCAATATGTCTATGAATTAAACATAAGTCTTCCCCATGATTGGTCTATTATTGCTATTTTGATACCTTAAATGACCATCTAAATGCCATAGGCATTAGTGGACATTTGTATCATCCTAACATCTCACCCATGCTAAGTTTTCAATCAAAGTAGCCTATGGTGAGTGTGAGATGCATCCTAGGGGGTATTTGTATATACTTAACCATTATATTCATACAATTCTATCAAGGTTAAGTATCAACCTAACAATCCTCATGATCATAAAGGCATATGTCAATTAATTTTATATTATGATCATGAAATACATGTATTCATTGAATAATAATCATGCATTAGGTATTATATGATGATAATAAGCAAAGTATCACCTAAAGCATGATTCAACCCTATTTCTCATGATTACGTGCCAAATATCAAAATCATAAGTCATGATTGCAAATATACATAGCAATTACATTAATCATCATGATTTAAGCATTATTATCTATTTATGGGCACGTTATCATCACCCAACACTATTCTAAAAATGTTGTCCCGCCATCCTACGTCAACCAAAATATGATATAGGTCAATTGCATATGGTTGACTACCCTAGGGGTTTTCTAACCCTTAAGGATGGATTTTGGAACCCAAAATAAGTTCCCAAAATAAGTTCTTGCCTATTGGGTTCACTAAGAACTCCTTAGGGATCCATTTTCTAGCAATTACTTTCTTTTTATCTTGACCCCTAGCAATTAGGCATTTATAGGCCTTTTCATTTTTCTTTTCTTTATAACCTAGGCCCTTTTTGTTGAAACTTGCCCTTTGGCTCCCTAAGATCATGTTCAATGTGTTGGAGCCAATTGTGAATTTTTCTAGGGCTTTTGTTAAATAATATACCTTTTCCCTTAAGGCCCTATTTTCATTTATACATGCATCACTAACATCTAATGGCACATAAAGGTCATGTGAGCATGCATCATTTAAGCTAGAAGAAATATTATCATTTAAGCATGCATTTTCTAGCTTATTTTCCAATGCCTTAATTTGATTAAGCATGCTTTTATTTTTATTTTTCATTCCAAATAAGTCCTTAGTTAAACTAGAAATTATGTAAACTATTTTCTTAGGAGAGGCTTTCGTTACCATAGTTTCCATTTCCTCTTCTTCTTCTTCGGATGAGGAGGATGTAGAAGCTCCCCCTTCACTTGAGCTCTCTCCTCTTGAGCTTGATCCTTCATTTTTGGATGAAGAGCAATCCAAGTCATCAAAGGCCATCAAGGCCAAATTGGTGACAAAGACATTCTCCTCATCCGACGATGATGAGGAGGATGAGGATGGGGCATCCCAAGTCCTTGCCTTTAGAGCTTTGGTCTTCCCCTTCTCTTTTGTCTTCATCTCCTCTTCCTTCTTTTTCTTGCTCCCCTTTTTCTTCTTCTTTTCTTCTTTCTTTTTCCTCTCTTCCTTGCTCTTGTTTAAGAGAGGACAATTGTCCCTTATGTGCCCCTCTCCTTGGCAATTGTAGCATATGACCTTCCCCCTTGGTCTTCTATTCCTATCATGAGATTTATCAAATCTAAAATTCTTAAATGCACGTCTTACCTTCCTTACCATATAGGCTTCTTCGGTGCTATCCATGGAGGAGGAGGAAGACTCTTCGTCATCGGAGGAGGAGGGGATTTCCATCTTCTTCTTCCCCTTGTTCGCTATCAAGGCTACTCCTCTTGAGGGTTGAATTCTAGGCTCTTCTTGTATTCCTTCAAGCCTAGTTTCGTGGAGCTCCATTGTTGAGAAAAATTCCTCCAAGGTACTTACTTCCAAGTTCTTGGAGATGTAAAACGAATCCACCATGGAGCTCCATCTTGAGGACCGGGGAAAGGCATCTATGGCCTTCATTACCATATCCCGGTTGGAGAGCTTTTCTCCTACACTTGTTAGCCCAATTAATATTTCTTTAAATCTAGAATGTAGGGAAGTTACCTTTTCTCCCTTTTCTAATTTGATGTTTGAGAGTTGGGAGCGGAGGAGATCTCTCCTTGCTAGTTTCGCCTCGGATGTGCCTTCATGAAGCTCAATTAGCTTCTCCCACATCTCCTTGGCGCTTAGGCATTCTCCTATTCGGTTGATTTCTTGTTGGGAGAGCACATTGAAGAGATGATGCTTGGCTTTTGAATTTGCAAGGTGCTCTTCCCTTTGCCTTTTGGTCCACCTAGATTTCTCTATTGGCTTCCCCTCTTCATCCCTAGGCAAAACGAAACCGGATTCCATTGTAATCATAATATCAAAATCTGTTTTGAAAAATACCTCCATTCGCTTCTTCCACCAAGCGAATTCTCCTTCACTTCGGAGGATGGATGTTGGAGCCGACCATTTTGAAAGTTGCCTGTTGTGGCGGTTAGTCCACGACAAGCTTTCCTTGGCTCTGATACCACTTGTAGGGGATCGATACGGCCGGCTAGAGGGGGGGTGAATAGCCCTTTTCGTTTGGATGCCGGTATTTGCTCGTCTACAAGACTAATTAGCGCAAGCGGAAGACTAATAAAGACAAGCAAATAGAAATACGAGAAAACAAGCACTAACAAAGAATGTAACGTGGTTCACGGCTACGCCGCTAATCCATGATCCCGATTCGTCCGAGGTGAATCACTCCTCCAAAGTCAATCACTATTGGTCTCTCCTTTGCACCAAGCTAGGTGGAGGTAACCATTACAATCAAGATCACTCTTCTTACAATAAGAATGGAGTAAAAACAAGTAAGAAGAGTTTAGAGCTTGTGGGGCATTAGGAAGATCACTTAGAGCATAAGCATTAGCGTCTCAAAGGCTCACACCCTCTCTTTTTATAAAGAGAGCTGATTTCTTCCCGTTGGCCGCCACTACGATCACGCCCTTGGCAATGATCGTCATTACTACAACCTCCGAACACGCCGGATCCCGACCGCCAGAGTCCAACGGAACTCTTGGCGATCGATCGATGGACCTCACCACGATCAGCTGCCTCGTGAGTCGGCTACGAGCGGTTTCGCCCGCGATATCCTTCTAGCGATCGCCGGGCATAAACCCATCACGATCGATATCAATGAACCCACTCGACTCAGAGCAGTCGACTGACATTACATGGCAGTCGACTGGTGCCGTGTGAAACTCAAACTTAACATAAGTTTGAGCTTCCGGCGGTCGGGTAAACCTTAACCCTTGCGGTCAAGTCTCCGACACTCAGCCATTCAGCCATGTTCACATAATGATCTACTTACATTTCACTCATTCTCTCATCTAACTCGATGTCCCTCGCCGAAGCTCTCTTCGTTCGTGGCCACGTCCCTCGGCAGCATCAGGCGCACGACTCTGCAATGCTCCTTCGCGTCTCTTGCCTCTGAAGTCTGCTTCCTTGGCTTCACTTCAAGTCATCTCGTCCGGCGGCCCCTCGGATGCTCCAAGCGCACGGCTTTCGCAAAGTCATCCTTCACCGACTCAAGGACCGAGGTTGTGAGGGTGAACCCGCCAAGGCTCCATGTGCGAATTACTAAGTCCTGCAAGACTCCAACGCACATATCAAATAACAATATCATCCTAACTTAAACCCTTTGCCACACACATCAAAACCTTATCATGGAAAGAGATTGCCCTAACACTATCATGACTTCATTGAAACCAAACATGTAGTCCTCTCTAACCTATTTGGACTTCCCCTCTTGTGTCTAGCATTTGGTCACCCTTAACATGATGAGACTTATCTAATCCAAACATCTAATTTTCCTTTGTTAGGACCTTGGCATCGCTAGAGGGGGAGTGAATAACATTCATTGTTCGATCTCGATTGTGTGCTCGTGCTTATCTATAACAAGTTAATGTGTAGAAAAAAAACAATGCGTAAATAATAGAAACATACAAGCACAACACACTGAGATTTTATATGGTTTGAAACCCCTAGTTCCTACTCCATGGCCTAGCTCCTAGGAATAAATTCACTATCCTTTTTGTTGGGGAGATTGTTGGTGAAATCACCCTTGAGTCAAGGTTAACCAACCTCGAGTGGGACTCGAGTAGAGTTTTGATGTTTGACAATACATTTGACAATATCCATAGTCATATGGAGTTATTGATCGAGAAGTCAAGTAGGTCAAGGATGACTAGAGATTTTAAGGGGAAAGTCCAAGTATGAATACTTGGCAAGAAAAAGTCCAAGTTGTTGGTGCAATAGGCCCTGGATCAATGTTGACTAGACTCGAGTGGGTCTCGAGTAGTATTTTATTATTTGTCAATACAGTTGGATATGGTTTGACTATATGTTGACCATATGACTAGTGGATGATTGGGATATCCAAATTCATATGGGGTAGATTTTTGGAGCAATCAAACCTCAGGTCAAGGTTGACCAAACTCGAGTATGACTCGAGTGGAAGTCCATGTTTGGATACTTGGAATGGAAAGTCCAAGTATGGTCTTGACATGCATCGAAGTCCAAGTTTGAATACTTGGCATGGAAAGTCCAAGAATCATCTTTCCATGGAAAATCCAAGTTTGAAGACTTGGCCACATAAATCCAAGTGTGTAGTCTTGGTCGTGAAAGTCCAAGCACTGAGGCTTAGCAATGGAAAAGTCTAAGGGTGTAGTATTGGCAGCATAAGTCCAGGCATGTAGTCTGGCGGTGTATGTCCAAGTGGATCTTGGCAAGAAAGCCAAAGGGTGAGGTTTTGGCAGCGTAAAGTCTAAGCATGTAGTCTTGGTGGAATAAGTCCAAATGAACATTAGTAAAGGAGATCCGGTTAGTATGACATAGTTGATGGAAGCACCTGAAGGCTAGCGTGAAGGTTGAAGGAGTCATGGAGGACTCGGATGGACTTAGAGGGCATGAGGCTGATGGAGATGGCTAGAAGGCTTAGGTCTAGGCTAAGGGTTATCAATCAAGTATGAGGGGATCATACTTTTGCTTAAACCTTATGTTTGATGTTTATCAATTGACTAGGGTTAAGGACTAGTCGACTATCCAAGTGCACGCCACTTGAGAGCCTAGTTTGACTCGAGCAGTCGACTGGGATTATGACTAATCGACTAGTGGTATAGTTAGCTAAGGCTCGACTGTCGACTAAGTGCTCTGGCAGTCGACTGCCATGAATAGGCAATCGACTGGAGTTTGTAGACATGAGCACAAAATATCTCGTAGTTGACTTGGCAGTCGACTACTGGCTGGCAGTCGACTGTTAATATGGGTAGTCGACTGCTGGGGTATCCATTGGATGGTAAGCCAACATGAATGAGTCTGTTATGAGACAATGGATAGGAGAGCAGATGACTAGTGCCTTTTGGCAGTCGACTGCAAGGAGGAAATCCATCCCGATATAAAAGGGGCTCGAGTTAGAGGATTTAGAAGCAATTTTTGGGGTGATTTTGAAGGGAAAGTGTTGTTGCATTTCAGACCTTCAAGAGTAATCCAAAGCAACCAACAAACAAGCAATCAAAAATTCTCTTTGTATTTTTCTTTACTTATTGTTGTATTTGCTTCTTGTATTTGGTTGTAGTTTATTGTTTATTATTGTAAACATCTTGTAAGAGATTTCTCTACCTCTGGAGTGTTTTTTGAGAAGGAGAATTTTGTTAGTGGTGGTGTGCATCACTACAGGTCACTCTAGAGCTCGACCGTGGAGTAGGAACTAGGGTTCCGAACCACATTAAATCAGTTTTGTCTTATGTTGTTTGTTGTATACTTGTATTTATTTTGTATTCCACTATGATAACTTGTGTAGACATGAACACACGAACACGATCGAATCGAGAAAAATGAGAATTGCTATTCACATCTCTAATGCACGTTAAATCGGTACCTACAATTAGTATCAGAGCAGGTCGCTCTTCACCGGACTCATTGCCTCAAGAGCAACGCTAGATGAGAATGGAGGCAAGTGATGGATTCGGATATGACATCCAGATTCCTCCATCGTTCGACCGAGAAGACTTTTCGACATGGAGCACAAGGATGGAGATGTTCCTTATGATGGACATCGAGCATTGGTTCATCTTAATGGATGGGTTTGAAGCTCCCATGGATAAAAAGGGGAGAATTCTCAAGGAGAAGAAGTGGATGGAAGAACAAGTCCAAAAGTCTGAGACCAACAATAAGGTAATAAAATTGTTGGTCAATTTAATTCCTAATGATCTATTGTGTAGGATAGGTATGTTTAAGGACACCAAGGAGTTGTGGAGCAAATTGATTAAGCTCCATGGAAAATCTTCACCGACCCAAACCCAAAGTAAAGATGATGACAAGCCTGAGGAAGAGGAAAGCTCGTCATCATCTCAAGACCATGATGACTCAGAGGTTGATAGGTGTTCAATATCCAAAGGGGAAGAGGTTGAAGAAGCCTCCGCCTCAAGGATTGAGGGGGAGGAGACACCTCCTATGCCAGAGCAAGAAGAGGAGCCCTCTACCTTCGGGAGAGATGAAGAGCAAGTTTAAAATTTCCCTACTAAGGAAGGTAAATCAAATGCAATTCATAAAAATAAAAATCACATAATATGTTTTAAGTGTAGGAAGAAAGGGAACTACAAGAGTAAGTGTCCTAGATTAATCAAGAAGAAGACTCAAGAGGCACAAAAGGCCAATGAAAAATCAAAGGAGGCCAGAGTCTTGATAAGGAAGAGCAAGGAGCACATAGTGTGCTTCAAATGAAATAAAAAGGATCATTATCGAAGCCAACGTCTGAGGGGAAGTCGACCTAGGAAGGATAAGGGAGAGAGCTCAAATGTAGGGATGCTCCTAAGGCTAAGGTATATTTTAATAATGCATCATCAAATTTTAATATCAAGAAGCATGCTAGCAAGGTATCACATGTTAATGATTTTCTCGCTATTTATCATGATAAAAAGCATGCTAGAAATAAATATTATTTCTTAGGTGATAAACATGTTAATTTTCTTAAGGACAATTCAAGAACCATACCACCTAAGGATAGGAAGGTAGAGAACTTAGGCAATAACCCTAAGAAATCTAGACATATGCCTAGGAAGAAGAATTCCCAAAAAGTGAATGAAAATTCAAAAATTGCGAGATTGGAAAAATAAAATCAAGTTTTAAGGTTAAAACATGAGAAAATGGAAAGAACCATTAGGAAGATGTAAAATTCAATTAAAGGGTCAAATGGTCAAAATCTAGGTTTTAGGAGGCAAAATCTGTCTAAGAGCAAGAAAGGCTTGAGTCACAAGCCTAAGTCCATGGAGGTTATGACAACCTACTACAATGTTCCATTTAACTATGGAACAAGCTCTAGGTCTAGGAAAACCAAGGTCACAAAGGAAGTCATCCCTCGAGTTGACCATGGTAGATGTCTAGTGGCTAAGATTTTAAGAAAACCAAAAGCCACTAAGAAGGTCACAAGGGAAGCCAACCCTAGAGGTGACCTTGACAAGACCACAATGACCAAGGCTTCTAAGCCTAGGAGGGTCATTAGGAAAGTACTTAGGGAGGTTATCCCTACTAGTGAGTACCTAGTAAATCCAAGGAGATCAAATAGGTATTGGGTTCCTAGGAGTCTGATTCCCTCACGCTAGATGAGTTTAGGGTGTGTCAACCCTTAATGGATGAGTAGTTAACCTAACCATAGTGGAGTCGATACTTTAGGACATTTTCAAGGTCATGTGATACCTTAGAAATGAGATTAGATTTTAATCCTAAAGTATTTTAGGATTTGTCAATAGAAATTATAAAGGTTGAAAAATTGATCAAAATTGGCACAAGTAGATTTAGAGTCAATAGTGTGCCATTTTGGTTTTAGGGAAAGTTGGTTGTGGAAAAATTGATATAATTCTAACAATTGTCAATTAGAATTAAGACAAGTATTCTATACCTATGCATTTTATATACTTACCATGCTTTGCTTGCTATATGTCATGTCATGACATTATGCTTATATTATTATTTTTAAATGTCATCATGATACTTACATTGTTTAATATCATGCTTATACTTAGGATTGTTTTTATGCCATGACATAATGCATCATTGACACATGCTTAATTAATGCACATCATATATGTCATGATCATATTCAGGCATTTAGGATAATTAGTTTGAAATTAAGGACAATGACATTGATTTGATGTCTCAAGATAAGGGAATCAAATCGGATATGCCTAGATAAAATTCATGAACCCCTAGTTTAGGGAACACCCAATCCACATCTCACAAAGACCATAAGGAGACATGTGTATGTATTGATACACCCTAGACACATGTGAGATGTTAGGAAAATGAGTTAAGTTCAAGGTGCATAGATGTTGCTTCTAGATGAACTCAAACTAATAATATGGCATTGAGGAATCATGAGGAAAGGTAATGTACAAGTCATGTATATCAAGCCCATAGACCATGGTTCAAAATAAGGTTTGAAAAATATTTTTAAATCATTTTGAAAAATCTTGGTGAAGTCTATCTTTTGATAGCAATCACCATTGATAATATTGACACAAAGTTAGGCAAAACATTGAAAGTTTTCAATGCTTTCGAACTTTGTATCAATCTCTTAAAATAATGGATATTTTATTATAAAACAATTTTTCAACCATTGTATTACATGTAAATAATGAACAAATGAAATTTTATGATTTTTTTTCAAATTACCTATAATTACTTATGATTTTTAAAATTCAATTTATAAAACACTAATTTCTACATTTGTCGAAACCAATCGACTATCGCATTGGGCAGTCGACTGGTTTTTTATTTTATTCGACAGTTATGTCTGATATTGGATGAACAAAGTTTGTTTAGCTAGTTATCAGTGCCTCTAGGTATCACAACATCTCCTAACCCTAAGATATGCTTTGGAAAACATTGGAAGAGTGAAATTATCATTGAAAATGATTAGGAGTGTGAGTTAAGATGGAGTATCGAATTTTAAGAGAGGTTAAAGTTGAAGTTTGAACTTTTACCCTTAATTTCGATTATGTAGATTTCCTATAAGATTAGGAACTCTCCAAGGACCTTGTTGGTGCAATGGTCAAGGGGGAGTAAGCCTTTAGGGGGAGGTTATACATCTTGGTATGATGGATTAACTTTGATTACAAAGGGGGAGAAGTGAGGGTTAGGTAAGCTTTCATTATGGATTGTCTCTCATTTAGTGATAAGGGTTATATCACTAAGAAGTGTGAAGGCATCCTAGATGATTTTTGACCAAGGGGAAGAATATAGGATCTCATTGGGAGATAAAACATTGAAAACCTTGGTAGGCTTTTTGATGTATGCCAAAGGGATAGAAGTGAAGGTTTAAGTTAGGAAAACATTATTATGCTTTGGCAAAAGAAAAGGCATAGTTAAGTCTATTGGTTAGTCTAACTTAAAGGTATTGTCAAACATCAACAAGGGAGAGATTGTTGGTATAATATGCCCCAGGTCAATGTTAATTATATATGAGAGGTGTCCTAAGGCAATTATCTTATGGTTGTACTATTTATTTGAAAAATGAAGATTCACTATTTGAGTGGACATGTTTTCATGTATTTGATTGGATCTCAAACCCATTTACTGAAAGTTCGCAATACGATTCACAACATTAAAAAATTTGTGATTGGATCACAACTAGTGAGTATCTCTACATGTGTAATTGTAATGTATTTGAATTATCCCTAGTCGATGAATTGATGCATTCGGACACCTTCAATTCTATTGAGACAAGCACGAGTTATACTCTTTGGTTTATCCAAGCAGTTGTTTCTCACTGGTAGGAGACATTGGGATGTCCGGAGTTAACTGTGGATGCTAGTTATGGTAACTAGTTCATTGGAGTGACCAGCGACTTCATATGGTTCTCTGCATATACATATATATCAATGAAGTTTTTACTGCATCTTAAGTGCGATGTTCTTTTGTCTTGCGGCATTCAAGTCATCTTGGTCATGGAGACTTATGCTTTGACATTTTGAACAAGCATCTCCGAGTAGATGCAGACCCGAGATGATTGGGTATAAGTCGATGTGGCTGAAGGTGTTTGAATAGCCTATAGAGGATTCACCACTCCTTGCGAAGAGATGTATACCCTGTGGTCTCTCATCGAATTGTTACTAAAGTCTTTGGCCAAAGCATTACATGTTTAGAGTATGTTACTCTTGGATACATGTGCAGTAACTAGAATCCACAGGATGAGGAAATGATACTTGGGCTAGGTGTGATGTAGTCAACCTAGTGGGGACTGACACAATAAACCATGTCCTAAACCAAGTAGGTATAAGATGAGTGAAGGGAACGAGGCATGTTATCACTGTAGCTGCTGAAAGATTTCAGAAATTGTTCTGAAATCAACCATTGATTTTCTGATTAATTGGATATCATGATATACTACTAGGTGTGACTCATGATCGTTTTATAATTAATAGTTAATTATAGATGACCAACATAAACTGGAAACTTATTTGGTCACACGCACTATGAGTGTTATCTGAAGGATTTAAAATGAGTTTGAGAATGAGATTATTAGATCAAGAGAGACTTGGTTTGGTTGTACCAAACAAGGAGCAAGAATGAAATCATTTCAGTCGTATTGGAAGCATGGATGGGCCGAGTCTTTTGATGACATGATGGATGAACAAAAATGGTTTGGTTCTAATCCAATGGTGGAAAATAAACTAAAGGGGTTTGGTTTGTTTTAAATGAATGAACCAAAATTGGTTTGGTTTATTTTAACTTAAAATAGACCAATGTGGTTTATTTTAACTTAAATTAATGGAGCGGGATAACAAGTTTTGGTTGTGAACCATTAACCCTTGAGAAAAGGTTTCTTAATAGTTAAGAAACACGTTCTCTATAAATAAAAGGGTGGAGACAAATTTTGTGGATGAGTTAAGGTTTGTGAAACCCTAGCCACCTTCCTCTCTTCCTCTCTTGTGCCACCTCCCACTCCATTGGCACCGCCCACCTTGGTCACCACCTCCTCTTGCCGCAGACCTACCACTAGCCGATGCCCACCCTTGCCGAGCTCATGTCATGTCCACCAGCCCGAGGGCATCCAAACAAGTTTGTGAAACTTTTTTTTTATGATCATCTCTTGATCACAATGTTTTCGACACGAGACTAGTATCTCTCATCATGGTGAGGCTCGTAGCTTGAGAAGTTATCCCGACGATACTCGGCGTGGACTTGGATAGAGGCGAAATTTACGAGGGTCGCTAAGGTTGATGCCCTTTCCACTACGTGTTATTCGTCAGGTATATCTAGTGTAATTTCCTTTATTGTAAAATTTTAATTGTACGATTATGTCTACACTGTTGTATCCTGCATGCGTGTGGTGTGTGTGATGTACTAAGTTAGGTATTATGCATTTTATTTGCTTTCGCTGTGAAAGTTCAAGAAACATGTTCGAACACATGCCCACATCGGTGCCCTTGAAACCCAATAGTCAATGTTGACTAGAATCGAGTGGGACTCGAGTAGTATTTTCATGTTTGTCAATATGGTTGGATATGGTTATGTTGACCATATGACTAGTGGATGATCGGGATATCTAAAGTCATATGGGGGAGATTATTTGTGAGAGATTGTTGGAGCAATCAAATCTCAGGTCAAGGTTGACCAAACTCGAGTGAGACTCGAGTGGAAATCCATGTTTGGATAATGGTCTTGGCATGGAAAGTCCAAGCATGTTCATGGCATAGAAGTCCATGTTTGGATACTTGGCATGGAAAGTGTTGGTGCAATCGGCCTAGGTTGACTCGAGTTTGACTCGAGCAGTACCTTGATAGGATTTTGATGATAGACAAAACTCATGACATGGGATTGTCATGGGAAAGTCCAACATGGGGTTGGCATGGAAAATCCAAGCATGCAGCTTGGTGTGGAAAAGTCCAAAGCATTGCGAAGTCGTGCGCTTGGTGCTTGGTGAGAAATGCATTGCGAAGTCGTGCGCTTGGTGAATGTGGGAAGTCTTGAGGACTTGGTAAGTTCACTAGGCTCGGGGTCCTTGAGTACGTGAAGGATGGCATTGCAAAGCTATGCGCTTGGTCATCCGAGGGATAGTCGGACGGGGAGCGAATGGAGTGAGGCCCAAGGGAAGCATACTTCGAGGGCAAGAGACGAGAAGGATGGCGTTGCGAAGTCATGCGCTTGGCACATCCGAGAGACGTAGGCCGAGGGAAGAGAGCTTCGGTGGGGAACTCCATGAGGGATGATGTGGACTTGGCAAAGTGGCTAAGACTGAGTGTCAGAGGCTCAAACTTGATGTTTGAGTGTTTACCCGACGGTCGGATGCTCAAACAACTTGATGTTTGAGGTTTTGCTCGACGGCAGTCGACTGACATCGGTGTCAGTTCAACTGGTCCAAGTCGACTAGGGTTCGACTGGTTTATGACTGCGGTTTTGTGCTTGGCAGTCGACTGCCATGGACTGGCAGTCGACTGATGTCGATGGCAGTCGACTGCCGAGGGATGTCAGTCAACTGATGGGAGTGTCGCGAGCATAGAACGCTCCGTAGCCGATGGCGTCGGCTACTACGCTACCCGATCGGATCGTGGGTCGGCGATTGTCATGGATCGGCAATCGTAGGTGATCTGTTGGAACTTATCCGACGTGGATCTGACCGTTGTGAGACAACGGCTATAGGGACACTCGACTGGGGCCTTTTGGCAGTCGACTGATGGGTGCAAAAATAGCTTGATGCAGGTTATAAATGGAGCTCGAGTTGGAGGATTTCGCCAAGACTTTAAGGAAGCGATTTGAGGGGAATTGCTGCTGCACTCCAATCCTTCAAGATCCATCCAAAGCAAGCAACAATAAAGGGTTCAATGCTAAGAGTTGTAAAGCGTTATTTACTTGTATTTCTTGTGTCTTTGTATTTCTTGTAGTATTACTGTTGTAATAGCTTGTGAGAGGTTTCTCCACCTCCGACGTGTAGTCGAGAAGGAGTTTAGTTAGTATCGTGCGCATAACTAGAGCTCGGTGAGCTCGCCCGTGGAGTAGGAACCATTCGGTTCCGAACCACGTATATGCTTGTGTATTGCTTGTGATTGTTATGTGTTGTTAGTATTATTATTATTATTATTGTTATTCCGTTGTGCTAACAACAATCATAGACAAGCAATGCAACGAGAACGAGCAAATTCCGTTATCCAACGAAAGAGGGCTATTCACCCCCCCTCTAGCCGGCCGATCGATCCCCTACAAGTGGTATCAGAGCCAGGTTGCTCTTCAAGGACTAACCGCCGCGAGAGCACTATAAGATGGCCGACTGCAACCTTCAACCACCAAAGTTCGAAGGAGATTTTCTATGGTGGAGAAGAAAAATAGAGGTATACCTAGAAACCGATTTTGATTTTATGCTAATCGTAAAAAACGGTTTCGAATTGCCTAGGAATGAAAGAAATAGGCAAATTGAGAAGTCAAGGTGGACCGAAGACCAAATCAAGGACTTCGAGACAAATTGCAAGGTAATCGAATTACTTACTGATTTGATTCCTAACAACATTTGGTCTAGGTTGGGTAATTTTAGGGATCCAAAGGAATTATGGGAGAAGATAATGAAATTCCAAGAAAATTCCCAACTGGCACAAGTAGAGGAAAATGTCGTGGAAGAATTGGCATCCACATTCAAAAATGTGGATGATTTGGTGGAGACCTCCACCTCTAGCATTGAGGGGGAGGAAAGGGTTTCCATTCCGGAGCAAGATCAAGGTGAAGCTTCTACCTCCGGAAGAAGTGAAGAGGCCTCCACCACCTCTCTAGGTAACTCAAGTGTTATTATTTTAAATAAAAATCACATAATATGCTTTGAGTGTAGGGAGAAAGGGCATTACAAGAGCAAATGCCAAAAATTGGCTAAGGAAAAGGCATTGACACCAAAAGTCAAAGGATGCCGGAGTCCCCTCAAGTAAGAGCAAAGAGCACATTGTGTGCTTCAAATGCAACCAAAGGGGGCACTACCGAAGCCAATGCCCTAGGGGGAGGAAGAAAGGGCAAGAAGGTGCATCTCATGTACGGGGAGCTTCAAAAGCTAACCCTAAGGTACATTTAGTTAATGCACCTTCAATTCCTAAAGTGAAAAAACATGTCAAAAATTATTTTAGTTCTCTTGCTATTATCAATGAAAAGCATGCTAGGAGAAACAATAAGGTTTATTGCTTAGGTGCTAAGCATGTTAGTTTCTCTAAGGACAAACCTAGCACCAATAATACTAGACCAATCCTTCCTAGGGAGTCAATTAGGATAATTGAAGAAAACATGGGCATTAACCCCAAGAAATCTAGGCATATGCCTAAAAGGAAAAAACAATTCCCAAAAACCTAATGAAAATTCAAAATTGAGAAAATTAGAGCTAGAAAACCAAGCCTTAAGGTCAAGGCTCGAAAAATTGGAAAAGACCCTAGCAATTATCTCAAATTCGGTTAAGGGGTCTAATGTTCAAAATTCAAGACCTAGGAAACAAGAAATGTCTAAGGGCAAGAAAGGTTTGGGTCACAAACTTATGTCCTACCATAATGTTCCATTTAATTATGGAACAACATCTAGGTCTAGAAAAACCAAGGCTAATAGGGATGTTATAGACTAGCCATGGCGTGTGCTTAGTGGCTAAGACCTCAAAGAAATCAAGTGTAGCCACTAGGAAGGTCAAAGGAGGAGTCACCTCTAGAGTTGACCTAGGAAAGACTCAAGAGACTATGGCTTTAAAGCCTAAAAGGGTCATTAGGAAGGTATCTAGGGAAGTCATCCCTAGAGAATACCTTGTTAACCCAAGGAGCTCCAATAGATATTGGGTTCCTAAGAGCGTGATCGATTCACGCTAAATGGGTTAGGGTGTGTCAACCCTAAGTGGATGGGTAGTTAACCTAACCATTGTGAGTTGACACATTAGGGTGTGCCAATATGGTTTGAGAAGTTAAAAATGATTAAATTGGCACAATTAGGTTTTAGAGGTATTGATGTGCCCTTTTTAGGTTTATGGTACACTTGGGAGAAAATGACTTTAAGGCAAAAATGGACTTAACCCTAGAAATGACAATTTGGATTTAACACTTTGGTATCTTATACCTTAGTATATTTTACTTGCCATGATTTGTTTGCTTTGCCATGTCATGACATCATTTTCATTTTTATCTATAAAAATGTCATGATCATATTTAGAATTATTGTTAGATGTCATGTATGCTTAGATGTCTCTGACATGCCATGACATCATGATTTTGGCATATGCTCTTATCTATATCATATCTATGCCATAATCATCATCATGCATAAAAAAAAATGAAATTAAGGACTATGGCATGATTTGATGGTAATCAAAGAATATTGCCTAGAAATATGCATGAAACCATTTAAAAGAACAAAAACCCACATCTCACTAAAAACTTGACTTGTATGTGTTTTTACACATCTAGATATAAGTGAGATGTTTAGGAAAAAGAAATTAAGGGTTTAAAAACATTTTGAAAAAACCTTGGTGAAGACTATCTTTTGATAGCTATCACCATTGAATGGGATGATACAAAGAGGGCTCTTTATTGAAGCTTTTCTCAACTTTTGGACTTTGTGTCAATCTCTTAATTTAGTGGGTAAAATAATTTTCAAATATTTTTCACCCATAGTGTTTAGGATAAGTATTATACGTATGCATTTTCAAGATTTTTAAAATTATGTATATTTACTTATAGATTTTGAAAATCCATTTTGAAATCAAAAAACATAATCGCATAATCACGATTATTAGTCGATCGCATGTAATGTCGATCGATTGGTAAGTCCAATCGATGTATCCGACGGAATCGTATGATTCGGGTAAACTTGATGATTAGGCACATGTTCAACCATGTTTTGGTCCCCTAATCACTCCTAACCCTAGGATATACTTGGGAGAGCATTAGAGAGGGTGGAAATCCATTGGATATGAATTAGGAGAAGGGTTGAGGGTGAGTATCGATTTTAAGGTGGATGAGAGTTCATTGTTGAACTTTGCCTTAATTTTGATTGGTTTAATGTTCCTATTGGCTTAGGGACTCTCTAAGAACATTGTTGGTTCAATGGTCAGGGGGAGCAAGCCTTTAGGGGGAGGAATCCATCATGGGAAGATGGATGTGTATTTCCTCATGGGAGGAAAATTTGGGTTGCCTCTCTTAAGTGATATGGGATCACTAGAAAGATTGAGGGCGTGCCAAGGGTAAGATTGTACGATCTCATTGGGATATAAGACATTGAAACCCTTGAGGACCTTTTTGATGTAATGTCAAAAAGGGGGAGAAGTTACCAAGTTACCAATTAGGGTTCGTTGGAATTCTCATTGGGATATGAGAATTGCCAATATGGGAGAATTGGTAGACTTGAGATGGTAGTTTTGTCAATCATCAAAAAGGGGGAGATTGTTGGTGCAATCGGCCCAGTTTACTCGAGTTTGACTCGAGGAGTACCTTGATAGGATTTTAATGATAGACAAAACTCATGACATGGGATTGTCATGGGAAAGTCCAACATGGGGATGGCATGGAAAATCCAAGCATGGAGCTTTGTGTGGAAAAGTCGAAAGCATTGCGAAGCCGTGAGCTTGGTGCTTGGTGAGAAATGCATTACGAAGCCGTGCGCTTGGTGCATGTGGGAAGTCTTGAGGACTTGGTAAGTTCACTAGGCTCGGGGTTCTTGAGTCGGTGAAGGATGACATTGCAAAGTCGTGCGCTTGGTGCATCCGAGGGACCATCGGACGAGGAGCGAATGGAGTTAGGCCCAAGGGAAGCATACTTCGAGGGCAAGAGATGAGAAGGATGGCATTGCGAAGCCGTGCGCTTGGCGCATCCGAGGGACGTAGGCCGAGGGAAGAGAGCTTCGGTGGGAAACTCCATAAGGGATGATGTGGACTTGGCCAAGTGGCTAAGACTGAGTGTCGGAAGCTCAAACTTGATGTTTGAGGGTTTACCAGATGGTTGGATGCTCAAACAACTTGGTGTTTGAGGTTTTTCCCGACGGCAGTAAACTGGCATA
This sequence comes from Wurfbainia villosa, assembly GCA_025175895.1. Lineage (NCBI taxonomy): Eukaryota > Viridiplantae > Streptophyta > Magnoliopsida > Zingiberales > Zingiberaceae > Wurfbainia > Wurfbainia villosa. Next base: position 13,009,737 of record CM045987.1, read on the forward strand.
GGTGTCAGTTCGACTGGTCCAAGTCGACTAGGGTTCGACTGGTTTAAGACTGTGGTTTTGTGCTTGCGCGATCGCCATGGACTAGCAAGATCGCGAGGATGTCGGGCCGATCGATGGGAGTGTTGCGAGCCGTAATGCTCCGTGGGACCGGTAGCGTCGTCTACTAGGTCACCAATGATCGCCGTGATCGGCATCATCGTAGGTGATCCGTTGGAACATATCCGACGTGGATCTGGCCATTGTGAGACAACGGCTATAGGGGCAGTCGACTGGGGCCTTTTAGCAGTCGACTGATGGGCTATAAAATAGCTTGATGCAGGTTATAAAAGGACCTCGAGTTGGAGGATTTCGCCAAGACTTTAAGGAAGCGATTGAAGGGGAATTGCTATTGCATTCTAGTCCTTCAAGAGCCATCTAAAGCAAGCAACAAGAAAGGGTTCAAAGTTAAGAGTTGTAAAGCGTTATTTACTTGTATTTCTTGTGTCTTTGTATTTCTTTTAGTATTACTGTTGTAATAGCTTGTGAGAGGTTTCTCCACCTCCGACGTGTAGTCGAGAAGGAGTTTAGTTACTGTCGTGCGCATAACTAGAGCTCGGTGAGCTCGCCCGTGGACTAGGAACCTTTTGGTTCCGAACCACGTATATGCTTGTGTATTGCTTGTGATTGTTATGTGTTGTTAGTATTATTATTATTATTGTTATTCCGCTGCGCTAACAACAATCGTAGACAAGCAACGCAACGAGAACGAGCAAATTCCGTTATTCAACGAAAGAGGGCTATTCACCCCCCTCTAGCCGGCCGATCGATCCCCTACAGAAAGTACAAGCATGGTCTTGGCATGGAAGTCTAAGTTTGGATACTTAGCATGGAAAGTCCAAGAATGGTCTTGACATGGAAAGTCCAAGTTTGAAGTCTTGGTCATGTAAATTCAAGTGTGTAGTCTTGACGGTGAAAGTCCAAGCATTGAGGCTTGGCAATGGGAAAGTCCATAGGTGTAGTCTTGGCGATATAAGTCCAAGCTTATAGTCTTGGCGGCGTAAGTCCAAGTGGATCTTCGCAAGAAAGTCCAAGCATGTAGTCTTAGCAGCGTAAGTCCAAATGAACTTTGGCAAAGGAGACCCGATTAGTATGACATAGCCTATGGATGAACCTGAAGGCTGATGTGAAGAGTGAAAGAGTCATGGAGGACTCGGATGGACCTTAAGGGCATGAGGCTAATTTAGGTGGCTAGAAGGCTTAGGTCTAGACTAAAGGTTGTCGATCAAGTATAAGGGGATCATACTTGGGTTGAACCTCATGTATGAGGTTTATCAGTCGACTGCGGTTATGGAACATTCAATTGTCCACATGCATGACACTTGGGAGCCTATTTTGACTCGACTAAGGCTCGACTATCGACTAAATTCTTTGGTAGTCGATTGGTGTGTTATAATAGTCGACTGACCTTGGGAAGTCAACTCCCATAAATGGGAAGCCAATTGGAGTTTGTGAATACGATCACAGAATGTCTCATAGTAGATCGGGCAGTCGACTACTGGAAAGGGCAGTTGACTACTGGGGTATTGATAACTATCATTTTATCGTATTATTTTGGTCCTTAATCTTAATGTTTTTAATCCTCTCGTGTGTTTAATTATTGATTATTTGCATGTTTTATGAGTTGGATCATCTTTTGGACCTTATTGTAAATTCTCCTAAATGTTGGACTTAAATGCAAATTTTACATCTTAATTGTAGGAGATCGAGATGAGCCAATGGATTAGACTTGAGTTGGATCAATTATGGCTTCATCTAAGGGCATAAAGGATATTTTAAGCTGGAAGAATCTAAGCCCTTCATCCAGATCAGAAATAGTTTAATCAAAGTGTTCAGATTTGTTTAATCCTGATCGTCCGATGAGATCAGATTGATCTGAGCCATCAATCTAAATCTAGAGAGATCTAGTCCATAGATTTAGATCTGGACATTTTGACCGTTCCTCCAGATTTGACCGATCGTGATTATCCATACAGATTGATTAGATCCATCCATTCAAAGTCGGAGAATTCTCAGTCGTTGGATGCACAACCCTTAAATCATTTAATCAAGGCAATTAACCTTGCTTCAATTGGACGGCTGGGATTAGACCTTGCTTTGATTGGACGACTACTGATGTGTGTCTATCATGCTACATTTTCACTACTCCATATGCATGCATTTTATCTCATTTCATGTCCTAGGCATGTATTTTGTCATGATTCAGTTAAGTTTAGCATATTTTAGACGAAGAGACTGCTTTTGGGTGTTTTTCGTGTTAACAGGGCGAAGAAGCAGCGTATCAAAACAACACAGGCGTGTTATCAGTGACACGCCCATGTCAGGAGTTCCAGTGCTCAACACGCCCTGGTTCAGCAATCAGCACGCCCCGTTCAAGCAGTGACACGCCCGTGTCAGGAGTTCCAGCGCTCAACACGCCCTGGTTCAGCAATCGGCATGCCTCATTTGGCACGGGCGTGTTGGCCTGATTCCAAACTTCCTTTTCTGCGAGCAACTCGACGAAGCCGCGATCTTCGTCTCAATAAAAGGAAAATCTTTTGCCTTAATTGAAGAGGTGGCCAAGGCTATAAAAGAGGAGATATTCTAACCCTAAAGACGGCGACAGGCAGGAAAGAGGACGAGAGAAGAATGAGGAGAACAAAGGAGTCGACGACAGAGGAACACAGATGACACTAAGTATTGTAATTTCTTTCTCTAGAAATTCTTGTTCGACTATGGAGTAGTGTCCTGTAATCTTAGGATGGGGGAGTAGCCCTTGACGATTTATGATGGATGATGTAATCTATACTACTTGAATTATTATTTGTTTTTATCTGGTTCTTGGATTCTTATTGATAAACCTAAGGAGCTAAGGGGAAGTACCTAACAGTGAACCCAAGTTCCCGAAACCTAGAACCAACTAGGGATTAACTCCTGTCAAGTAGCGGTAGTGTATCTATGAGGGCTTGCGGGGGTCTCGTGACAGGTCCCCTTAGCTGATTATGGTCCCGTGTGCAAACCTATCGTGAAAAGGAAATTTATACTCTAAAGGAACTCTTATGGACTTAATGGATCTATCAAATCCAGTTTTTACCAAGTAATGGTGGTAAGACTAGGGAGGTTTGCGAGGGTCTCGTGATAGGTCCCCTTAGCTGATTATGATCCCCTACGCTCGAATACCGTGACAGGTAAATTGAGTTTGATAGGTACAGTTGGTGTAGACCTCGAAAGGGGTCGTTGATTTACCTTAGGATAGGTTCCATAAAAACAACTCTAATAGGGGAAGGAAAGAATTAAATCACCTTATAAATCGTCGACGTGGTGAAACCCATATCCTGAGATTCTTCTCAACTATTGACTTTTAGCTCGTTCTTCTCATTCGTTGTTCTTGACTGCTCAGTTTCTTTGCTTAATCCATAAATTGATTGACTAGATAACTTGGTATCACGATCATTCGGTAATTGTTCCAATCCCTGTGGGATCGATATTTTTATTACTTGACGACAACCATGCACTTGTGGAAAATAACACATCAAGTTTTTGGCACCGTTGTCGGGGATTGGCACTCAATATTGAATTGAGTGTGATTTAGTTAATCTAGATTTCTGTTTTTGTTCCTATTCTTTTTGTCTATTCTGAATTCTTGTTTTGGGAGCCTCTCTTGTTGTTGCATGCACAAATTTAATAGGGAAATTCTCGATATTGATCATGAGATAGAGAGAATGTTCCTTGCTAGAAGACGATTTCAACAACGTCAGAAAGAAAATCTGACCTCCAACATGGCTGATCGGAATGAGAATAAACCTTTAAGGGATTATGCAGCACCTAGTACAAGGGGATTGAGATCGAGTATTAGAAGATCCCCCCTATTGAAGCGAACAATTTTGAATTGAAACCGACTCTACTATCCATGGTCCAACAGCATAAATTCGGAGGAGCACCCACTGAAGATCCAAATCTGCACTTGGAAGTATTTTTGGAATTTTACGAAACATTAAAACTGAATGGAGCCTCAGCTGATGCTATTAGATTGTGTAGGATCGAAATGAACGCTAGAGAGGGGGGGTGAATAGCGCAAAACGGTTTTTCTTTTCTTTTGTTGTAAAAATGATAAGTGAGAGATAAAGGCAGCGAAAAAGAGATGGACACAAGGAGTTTTACTTGATTCACAGCCAACCGGCTGCTAATCCAAGGCCCTAATGGTCCTAGACCACGTACGGAGGGCAATCACTAAAACACTCCTCCTCGTTGGAGGTAGGAGTTACGATTACAAAACGTTCGACAAAAACACAAGGATGAGAGACAAGACCCTCTCTTCTTTTTGATATAAAAGCACGAAAAACACAACTTAAATTAATCGACTAAAACGATTACCAACACTTTAACGGTGAAGCTTCGTGTTGGCAGCACTTCGTTGTAGTGGCGTCGTCGTAGAAGAGCGGCGTTGTGGAGGCGTTTGAGAGCTTTGTAATAATTGTTCTATCTAAGATGTGAAGCACCCCCCTCTATTTGAAGCCTTGTCCGCCCACTTGAGATCCGGCCACCTCACCACCAATTGAGGGATAAGTTTCCACCTTGCTTTTGACCGGCCACCTCACCAAGATTTGGGGGATAAGTTGCCACCTTGCTTTTAGTTCCTTTTGCCCATTTTTAGGATACTTTAGTTATTTAATTTTATTTCAATTCGAGTTCTAATTTTAATTCGAATTAGAGTAACTTCGAATTCAAACAAGGGTTAGCTCAAAGCAATATGTAGAAATATTAAATGTGATGGATTTAGATGGTTTCTAACCATCCGATCTCGACTTAGACTTTCATGGAATGTTTTGGGTCGGATTGTAGCCTAAGATCAACTCCTAAACGGAGGATCCGACCTCACTTACGCTCGTCGGACACGAGTCTTACCTTGCACTTATTGTGTCGTAGATCTCCAACTCAAACTTAACCTATTTCTGCACACTCAAGTAGACTCATGAGATAACAAAATAGACTTAACCTTGTGTCTTTGCTATAATCAAAACACAGGTTCGATTTCGGTGCCTCACTGCACTAAACAAATTAAGTGCATGAAACAGTAAAGACATGAAGCAAAAGTAGGAGTTGTAAAAATATTTCTCAAGTTCTCCCCTTAGAGGAACCCTCCCCCTTGACCGAGGGTGAGTACTTGAAAAAGACTTTTAGTTCTCCAAACACAAAAGATAACAAGTTAAGTAAATGGCATTACTTAACTTAGGCTCTTTAGAGTCAAAAATAAGTGCAAGTTAAGTAATCAAAAGTTAAGTCAAAAGGTTAATTATTCAAAAGGTTTAACTTTTGATTTCTTAACTTGGGCCTTTAAAGTTTTCAATTCCGAAGAATTGAAACCTAAACCTTACTCCCCCTTAACTTAGGCTAGAATCAAAGTTTTAAGTTAAGTTATCAAATTCAAAAATTTGAATTTATTGAACCTTAACTTTGGCCTTTTCTCCCCCTTTTGACATAAATCAAGAAAAAAAAGTAGGGGGGGGGGGTTTTAAGAAAACCCTAAGTCCAAGCATGATGATTTTGAAAATAGTATGTGAAAATAATTCATCTAAATGTTCAACTCTAGTTTGACTTGATTGAAATGATATTATCAACAAGTCCTGATTAGAGTTGGTTAATATTAGTTGCATATTTATACTCCGAGGTTCATATTGACGCACTTGATCTACATCTTGGAACCTGGAGTAGGGTCCTAACATCTCACGCCGTTCTAGGTGGCTTAATACACAAACACATTAACCCTATGTGTTGTGAGATGTGTTGGCTCCTTAAATCTATAGGATCATGATATCTAGGGGAAGTCCTAAACTAGTTCCATTTGCATAAAGAAAAAAAATAAGAAAAATAAAATTCGAAAATAAAATTTTTGAAAATAGCATTTGAAAACTTTTGCTAACCTATTCTATTATGCACAAGCCCAATTTTCGTCTCAAGAGACTAAATTCGGCTTCGGGTAGTGGTTTAGTAAATAGGTCTGCTAGGTTAGACTTCGAGTCAATATATTCGAGTTGTATGGAGCCGTTGGCTACATGTTCTCGAATGAAATGGTGTTTTACCTCTATATGCTTTTTCCTTGAATGACATATAGGGTTCTTAGTTAGATTTATCGAACTTATGTTGTCTACAAAAATTTTAGTTTTGGTGAAGTCCAACCTAAAGTCTCGGAGAGTGTGCTTCATCCAAAGAAGCTGAGTTACACACTCACCCATCGCAACGTATTCGGCTTCGGTGGTAGATAAGGCAACACAATGTTGCTTCCTACTCACTAGACTCGAGCCGAGTAGTTGACAATAACCACTCGTGGTCTTTCTATCGAGTTTACTACCGGCATAATCCGAATCGGAGTAGTCGATTAGTTCGAACTCCGTAGATCTAGGGTACCAAATACCAATGTTAAGTGTACCCTTAAGATATCTAAGGATACGCTTAACTAGGGTTAGGTGAGACTCCTTAGCACAGGTTTGAAACCTGGTGCACATACTTACTACGAATAGGATGTCGGGTCGACTCGCAGTTAAGTATAGGAGACTTCCTATCGCGCTCCTATAGTACTTTAAGTCAATGGACTTACTTTCTAGGTCTTCTCCTATGTTAACATTAATCGCCATTGGGGTGTTTATTATCTTAGCGTCTTGCATTCCAAATCTTTTAATTAACTCCTTAGTGTATTTTTGTTGATATAGGTATATACCATCCTTAGTTTGTTTAATTTGTAGACCTAAAAAGAAACTTAACTCGCCTACCAAGTTCATTTCGAACTCACTTTCCATGAGTGAAACGAACTCATTTAGTAAGGCTGAGTTAGAGGTTCCAAAAATTATATCGTCTACGTAAATTTGAGCTATGAATATTTCTTTACCTAAGGTTTTTACGAAGAGAGTTGGGTCAACTAAGCCTTGGTTAAACCCTTTTGACTTAAGATGGATTGAAAGTCTCTCGTACCAAGCTCGAGGAGCTTGTTTAAGTCCATAGAGAGCTTTCTTAAGTTTTAGAACATGGTCGGGTTTATCTAGATTTTTGAATCCGGGGGGGGGTTGGCTAACATAAACTTCTTCTTTAATTTATCCATTTAGGAATGCCGACTTAACATCCATTTGAAACAGCTTAAATCCTCATTGTGCGGCATAAGCTAGCAACATTCGAATGGATTCGAGTCTAGCTACTGGGGCATAGGTTTCGTCGTAATCTAAGCCTTCGACTTGACTAAACCCTTTAGCGACTAACCTAGCCTTGTTTCTAACTACTTCACCTTTATCATCAAGCTTATTTCGAAACACCCACCTTGTTCCAATTATCGTTTTGTCTTTAGGTGGTGGTACTAATTCCCACACTTCATTCCTAGTAAATTGAGCTAGCTCTTCTTGCATTGCAATAATCCAATCGGGATCAAGAAGAGCTTGTTCAATTGATTTGGGTTCTATCTTTGAAATTAAGGAAATTTGACTAAGGTTCCTATAGGATGCTCTAGTTCGAACTCCTAGATTAGGATCTCCTATCACTTGATCGATAGGGTGGTTAGTCTGAATCCTAGATTGGGTTGGGTTTGTGTCACCTAATGCTTGATCAATGGGGTGACTTGGTTGAACACTAGTTTGACTCGGATCACTTGTCACTTGGTCGACATGAGAAGTTGGTTGATGTGGATTAGACTCGATCTCAGGGTCGGAGACGAGTTTGGTATCAGTGGGCTCAACACTTGGGGTCATTAAGGGTTTTGTAGGTTCGGGTACTTCATCGAACACTACATTAATAGTCTCTTCGACTTTAAGGATATCGTGGTTATATACCCTATAGGCCCTACTCGTGGTTGAGTATCCTAACAAGATTCCGGTGGAGGTTTTGGATTTGAATTTTCCTAGGTGGTTCTTAGTGTTTAAGATATGTACTTTACATCCAAATACCCTAAAGTACTTAATGTTGGGTACTTTATTGTGATAAATCTCGTACGATGTCTTAAGGTGCCTCTTTACCATAAGGATCCTATTCTGGACATAGCAAGCCGTGCTAACGGCTTCTGCCCAAAACCTATTAGGTAGGTCGTATTCGTTCAACATGGTCCTAGCGGCTTCTTGTAGAGTTCGGTTTTTCCGCTCCACTAGGCCATTTTGTTGAGGGGTCCTAGGGCAAGAGAATTCATGGTGGTATCCGTTTAGGTTACAGAAGTCGGTGAACCTTTGATTTTCGAATTCACCACCATGATCGCTTCTAAGTCTTTTAACCTTAAGGTTTTTTTTTATTCTCAATTAATTTGAATAGATTGATTAATTGATCTAGGGTATCATTTTTATGTTTGATGAACCTAACCCAGGTAAACCTGGAGTAGTCGTCAATTATGACTAAGCAATATTGACTTCTATTGAGTGACTTGGCTCCATGTTAATCGAATAGATCCATATGCAGGAGCTCAAGTACACTTGAGGTTCGTTCTTGGTTAGTTAACATGTGTCGTGTCCTAGGTTGTTTTCCTTGTTGACAAGCATTACAGATTTTATTAACCAAATTGTGTTGGATCGATGCGGTTCGCTAGAGGGGGGGGGGGTGAATAGCGAAAGAAAATTTTTCTCGTACGAACTCGTTTTAAAAGAAAACTTATATGCAGCGGAAAGATAAGCAAAACAAAAAGTAAAGGAGACAATAGACACAAGAGATTTACTTGGTTCGTAGCCGAAGGCTACTACTCCAAGGCCCTAGTGGTCCTTGACCACGTACGGAGGGCAAAAGCACTAAAGGAACTCCTCCTCGTTAGAGGTAGGAGTTAATCGATACAAGAAGAAACCACAAAAACTTGAGGTAGAGGGACACTCCCCCTCTCCTCGTATACGATAAAAGCTCCGGAAATATAAATGACAAACTAATAACAAAAACTAAGACCGACGTACAATAATAAAGAAAGTTAAACCTAGACGTCGGAATGGAAGGACTTCGTTGTCGTAGAGTTGCAGCGTAACGGAGGCTTTTGAGCACTTAGAATTGTTGATGAAACCCTAGGTTTGGCCCTCCTTTTATAGCCTTTGAGCCCCTTTTCGAGTGGGTCTTCAACCAATCACAAATGGACACCAAACCGCTTTGAGGTGGAGTGATAAGCCTTGACTCCTCGAATCTAATCATTGACCATCAGTCGACTGATGGCCATCATCAGTCGTCGATGGCGGATCGATCGATTGATGACCTTCGGCGATCGGTGATACACGGCAATGAGTCCTCCAAGATTGCGGATCGTGATGCTTCCGCAAGTCAAAGTTAGCTCAATAAAATATAATTTCGATGGTCGTCGACCATCCGATCTCGACCTAGACCATCTATAAGATGTCTTTGGTCGGATCTACGCTTAAGATCATCCCCGTAAAGAGGATACGACCTTACTTACTCTCGCACACACGAGCTTACCTCGATACTTACGTGTCGCTTTTGCTTCCGGCCTTCCACTCGATTCCTTTGGCTCCCTCCGAAGTAACTCGAGTATCGCCCGACCACCGCGGCTTCCTCCGGGTGTCGCTAGCCTTCAGCTCCAGCTATATCAATCTTCTGCACCCTCGATTCAGCTCGTGAGAAAACAAAATAGACTTAACTTTTGTGTCTTTGCTATAATCAAAACACAGGTTCGATTTCGGTGCCTCACTGCACCAACAATCTCCCCCTTTTTGATATATGGCAAAAACACACAAAGTTAAGGAAATTAAGTGCATGAAACAGTAAAGACAAGAAGCAAAAGTAGGAGTAGTAAAAATATTTCTCAAGTTCTCCCCTTAGAGGAACCCTCCCCCTTGACCGAGGGTGAGTACTTGAAAAAGACTTTTAGTTCTCCAAACACAAAAGTTAAGTTAGGCTTCTTAGAGTCAAAAATAAGTGCAAGTTAAGTAATCAAAAGTTAAGTCAAAAGGTTTTAACTTTTGATTTCTTAACTTGGGCCTTTAAAGTTTTCAATTCCGAAGAGTTGAAACCTAAACCTTACTCCCCCTTAACTTAGGCCAGAATCAAAGTTTTAAGTTAAGTTATCAATTTCAAAAATTTGAAATTGAACTTTGGCCTTTTCTCCCCCTTTTGACATAAATCAAGAAAAAAGTGGGGGGGGGGGGGTTTAAGAAAACCCTAAGTCCAAGCATGATGATTTTAAAAATAGTATGTGAAAATAATTCATCTAAATGTTCAACTCTAGTTTGACTTGATTGAAATGATATTATCAACAAGTCCTGATTAGAGTTGGTTAATATTAGTTGCATATTTATACTCCGAGGTTCATATTGATGCACTTGATCTACATCTTGGAACCTGGAGTAGGGTCCTAACATCTCACGCCCATCTACGTGGCTAAGTACACAAACACATTAGTCCTATGTGTTGTGAGATGTACTGGCTCCTTAAATCTATAGGTGCATGATATCTAAGGTATGTCCTATGCTAGTTCCATCAAAATGAAAAATAAGAAATAGTAGTAAGAAAATATAGTTTGCAAGTTCTTATTCTATTACGCACATGCCCAATTTTCGTCTTAATAGACTAAATTCGGCTTCGGGTAGGGGTTTAGTAAATAGGTCTGCTAGGTTAGATTTCGATTCGATGTACTCGAGTTGTATGGCTCCGTTCTCGAATGAAATGGTGTTTGACTTCTATATGTTTGGTCCTAGAGTGACATATTGGATTCTTGGTAAGATTAATTGAACTAATGTTATCTACGTGAAGTTTAGTATTCGTAAAGTCTAACTTAAAGTCGCGGAGGGTGTGCTTCATCCAAAGAAGCTGAGTGACACACTCACCCATCGCGATGTATTCTTATTAGGTGTTAGACAAGGCAACACAATGATGCTTCCCTCGCACCAACTCACTAGACTCGGTAGTAGTTGACAATAACCACTCGTGCTCTTTCTGTCGAGTTTACTACCGGCATAATCCGAATCGGAGTAGCCGATTAGTTCGAACTCGGTAGATCTAGGATACCAAATACCGACATTAAGTGTACCCTTTAGATATCTAAGGATACGCTTAACTAGGGTTAGGTGAGACTCCTTAGCACAGGTTTGAAACCTGGCGCACATACTTACTGCGAATAGGATGTCGGGTCGACTCGCAGTTAAGTATAGGAGACTTCCTATCGCGCTCCTATAGTACTTTAAGTCAATGGACTTACTTTCTAGGTCTTCTCCTATGTTAACATTTATCGCCATTGGGGTGTTTGTTACCTTAGCGTCTTGCATTCCAAATCTTTTAATTAACTCCTTAGTGTATTTTTGTTGATATAGGTATATACCATCCTTAGTTTGTTTAATTTGTAGACCTAAAAAGAAACTTAACTCGCCTACCAAGTTCATTTCGAACTCACTTTCCATGAGCGAAACGAACTCGTTTAGTAAGGCTGAGTTAGAGGTTCCAAAAATTATATCGTCTACGTAAATTTGAGCTATGAATATTTCTTTACCTAAGGTTTTACAAAGAGTTGGGTCAACTAAGCCTTGGTTAAACCCTTTTGACTTAAGATGGATTGAAAGTCTCTCGTACCAAGCTCGAGGAGCTTGTTTAAGTCCATAGAGCTTTCTTAAGTTTTAGAACATGGTCGGGTTTATCTAGATTTTTTGAATCCGGGGTTGGCTAACATAAACTTCTTCTTTAATGTATCCATTTAGGAATGCCGACTTAACATCCATTTGAAACGACTTAAATCCTCGATGTCGGCATAAGCTAGCAACATTCGAATGGATTCGAGTCTAGCTCTTGGGGCATAGGTTTTCGTAATCTAAGCCTTCGACTTGGCTAAATCCTTTGGCGACTAACCTAGCCTTGTTTCTAACTACTTCACCTTTATCATCAAGCTTATTTGAAACACCCACCTTGTTCCAATTATCGTTTTGTCTTTAGGTGGTGGTACTAATTCCACACTTCATTCCTAGTAAATTGAGCTAGCTCTTCTTGCATTGCAATAATCCAATCGGGATCAAGAAGAGCTTGTTCAATTGATTTGGGTTCTATCTTTGAAATTAAGGAAATTTGACTAAGGTTCCTATAGGATGCTCTAGTTCGAACTCCTAGATTAGGATCTCCTATCACTTGATCGATAGGGTGGTTAGTCGAGTCCTAGATTGGGTTGGGTTTGTGTCACCTAATGCTTGATCAATGGGGTGACTTGGTTGAACACTAGTTTGGTTGGAGTCATCTATCACTTGATCAATAGAGTGACTAGGTTGACTTAGGTTAGGATTAACACTAGACCTGATCTCGGATCGAGTAAGGTCTAGTATGAATCGCTCGCTAATTGGGGTTCTTGGGGTTTTGTAGGTTCATGTCCTTCATCAGAATACTACATTGATAGTCTCCTCGACTCTAAGGGTGTCGTGGTTATATACTTTATAAGCTCTACTTGTAGTTGAGTGTCCTAGAAAGATTTCGGTCGTGGTTTTGGATGTAAATTTCCCTAGGTAATCCTTAGTGTTTAGGATATGTACCTTACACCCAAATACCCTAAAGTACTTGATGTTAGGTATTTTATCGTGATAAATCTCGTCTGAGGTCTTAAGGTGCCTCTTTACCATAAGGATCCTATTTTGGACATAGCAAGCCGTGCTAATACGCTAAAACCTATCGGGTAGGTCGTATTCGTTCAACATGGTCCTAAGCGGCTTCTTGTAGAGTTCGGTTTTTCCGCTCCACTAGGCCATTTTGTTGAGGGTCCTAGGGCAAGAGAATTCATGGTGGTATCCGTTTAGGTTCACAGTCGGTGAACCTTTGATTTTTGAATTCACCACCATGATCTAAGTCTTTTAACCTTAAGGTCTTTTTGATTCTCGATTAATTTGAATAGATTGATTAATTGATCTAGGGTATCATTTTTATGTTTGATGAACCTAACCCGAGTAAACACAGGTAGTAAATCAATTATGACTAAGCAATATTGACTTCTATTGAGAGACTTGGCTCCATGTGAATCGAATAGATCCATATCGAGGAGCTCAAGTACACTTGAGAGTTCGTTCTTGATTAGTTAGTTGATGTTGTGCCTATATATTGTTTTTGTTGACAGGCATTACATATTTTATTATCCAAGTTTTTGAGGTTAGGCAAACCTTTGACTAAATCACTCTGACTCATCTTGTGGATGAGTCTTGGGTGTGAGTGACCGAGTCGTCGGTGCCACAACCATGATTCCTCTTGCCGTGTCATAAGACATTTAGTTGAGGAGTTAGTTAAGTTGATCGTATAAATGTTGTTATTTCTAGTTCCTTTAAGAATTGTTTTAGCAGCTTCGCTGGTATTAATTATGCATTCATTTTCTAGAAATATGACCTTATAGTTATTATCACACAATTGGCTTACACTAAGTAAATTATATTGAAAATTTTCTACTAGTAAAACATTTTGAATAACAAAATTTGAATTGAGCTCAATATCACCTGATCCGATGATTTTGAGCTTGCCGTTATTCAAGGCTACCGATCCTTGTCGCTTGAATCGAAGCTTTGAAAACTTGAGTTGATCCTGGCCATGTGTCGGGAGTAACCAGCCCAACATCCATTGATCCTACACACAAGGTGGTTGGATTGGATGTTAGATATTTTTTTTAAATTTAAATTTGGTTGTAAGTTGTTAAACCTAGGTCATCTCACCTGAGTCTATGTGATCAAGCATGTTATACTTATGTGTTTTTTTTGTGAGATGATTTCCAATTAAGTTGATTAAGTGGATTTAGGTTCAAGTAATTTTATGTTAGATTTGGATTTAACCCTAGGCTTATCAAGTTTACCTTTTCAAGATCATGGCTTCCAGGTCGTGGCGAGGCACAGGGACCTTCTTTTATCGGATCATCGACCACTTCCTTAGACAAAACCATGTTCAAGAAAATGATGACTTGACTCACCTAAGATCATTTCCTAGTCTAATCTGGTTATTTTTGAAAAGAGGCTCCCGAGGCTCAATCTTTTCAAAGGATTTTAGTTGGTTATTTGAAAAGAGGCTCCCGAGGCTCAATCTTTTCAAGAATTTTAGTTGGTTATGTACGTGTTCTAAGAGAGTTCACAAGTTTTAAAGCACAAACTTTCTAAGTTAAAACATGCAATTTCTAAGTTAAAGCACAAACATATTTTGTACTGGCTCCCCCTAGACCGTTGAATCGGTTCGGTCTATCCACATAGTGGATTTGGTCCTTGGGAACCCAGTACGAGTTAGATCCTAGAGTTGAAATCAAAGTGGTCTTAGGGACCCATGCTTGGACACATTTTTTATGTCTACTTACGATCGACATATACGACCTATTAGTCGCGTTTGAGTTAAACCCTAGTCCAGCCTTGTTGTACACGGCCCTTTGAGATCCAAGTAGGAGGTCAAGTCCTTTGGATCCCGAAGTGAACCTTTCCAACGTGTTCCTAAGATCTTCGACTTGACTTTTCAAGAGAGAGTTCTCAACTTCGAGTTTTTCAACCCAAGTTGAGTCCTTCTCTTGAACTCGACTAGTCGAAGAGGTTAGGGAGACCTGGTGTTTGAGGAGTTTAACTTCCTCAACTAGGGTCTCGACCTTGGACTCGGATTTAACTAATTTCCTAGACAAAAACCTAACCGTATTTTGTAAAGTATTAAATAAATTTTGACTTACTTTAAGGGTATCTTTTGAACCGGATGCGTATCCGTGGCTTGACTTGAAGGTAGCTTCATAGTCCGAGTCATCCTCAGGTTCTGACTCAAGTTCAGGTTCGGTCTCCGTGTCTGACTCAATCGACTTCGCCATGAAGACGTGGTCTTCGTCTTCTTCGGATGACGCTTCTTCCCATGTTGCGTTGAGGGCCTTCTTGTGCTTAGGTGCTTGGTGGTTGAGCTTGGGGCACTCGGACTTGATGTGTCCAAACCTGTTACACTCATAACACCTAATGTTAGAACTTTTAGATTTACCTTGGTTGGGTCGAGTCATGGTTCGCTTTCGTCCCTTGGCTATCCTTCGAGCTAGGTTCATTAGTTCGACAGTCAACTCCGGGTCAACTTCTTCTTCGGACTCATCTTCCTCCTCGGGTGGTGGTGGCTTGCTTGCGATTTTCTTCTTCTTTGAACCTGCAAACAAGGCTATACCCCTCTCGGGTTCCGAGTTGGATTGTTCATGTAATTCGAAATCCGAAAAGAGTTCGTCTAACCTAATTTTAGAAAGGTCCTTGGAGACCTTATAGGCATCAACCATGGATGCCCATAAGGTAGTCCTCGGAAAAGAGTTTAGGACATACCTAATAAGGTCGCGGTTTTCGACCTTTTGCCCGATTGCGTGTAGGTTGTTGACTATGTCTTGGACACGGGCGTGGAGTTGCGTCACGGACTCGTGTTCCTGCATTTTTAGTGTGTACAATTTATTGAATAACAAATCACGTTTGCAAACCTTAGCTTGATCCGATCCTTCGTGTAACTCGATTAGTTTTGTCCAAAGATCCTTTGCGCTTATGAAGGGGCCGACGCGATTTAGCTCCTCCTTGGATAGGCCACATTGGAGGATTTGTGTCGCCTTGGCATCGGCTTCGACTTGTCGTTTTGTTGCAACGGTCCATTGATCATAATCCAAGGAGTCACCCACTTCATTAGTCGGAAGTGTGAAACCCATTTGAATTATGATCCACATCTCAATTTGGGTTTTGAGAAAGCATTCCATCCGGCCTTTCCAGTAATGGAAATCATCTCCATTGTAAAACGGAGGTCGGACGGTGCTAAAACCCTCAAGATGGGCCATTAGAACAAAAAGACAAGGAGACTAAAATGAAAACCTAGCAACAACAAAAACACACGAAAGTACCAAGACTTGCATCTTGGATTAGTAGTGTGGGAAATAAAAAGAAATAAATGAAAAATAGAAAGTTAAGCAAAGAAATAAGAAACTAAATAAAAAGTAAGTACTCACAACCTTCGATGTCCCCGAAAGGCTACTAAACGTCATTTTTTGAGGATGAAAACAGCTTGTTACGGGGGTAAACCCCGGTAAGAAGTGTAGATCTCTGCGAGAGCTTCGATTTGGTAGGTAGACCGTGTCGTGGGTCAACTTGTACGAAAAGTTATGCCCGTTTGACCGTCGGCTACTCCAAAAGCGAATACTTGCAAAACAAAATCAAACGAAGAGTACCAAGACTTCGTCTTGGATTAGTAGTGCGGGAGAAAAATTTAAACGAGCGAAAAACAAATCTGTAAAAAAAAAATGTTAGATTGGTGGTTTCACCAAATCTAAGCGCCCCCGGCTCTGATACCAATTGTTGGATCGATGCGGTTCGCTAGAGGGGGGGGGTGAATAGCGAAAGAAAATTTTTCTCGTACGAACTCGTTTTTAAAAGAAAACTTATATGCAGCGGAAAGATAAGCAAAACAAAAAGTAAAGGAGACAATAGACACAAGAGATTTACTTGGTTCGTAGCCGAAGGCTACTACTCCAAGGCCCTAGTGGTCCTTGACCACGTACGGAGGGCAAAAGCACTAAAGGAACTCCTCCTCGTTAGAGGTAGGAGTTAATCGATACAAGAAGAAACGACAAAAACTTGAGGTAGAGGGACACTCCCCCTCTCCTCGTATACGATAAAAGCTCCGGAAATATAAATGACAAACTAATAACAAAAACTAAGACCGACGTACAATAATAAAGAAAGTTAAACCTAGACGTCGGAATGGAAGGACTTCGTTGTCGTAGAGTTGCGCCAGAATCTGAGGCTTTTGAGCACTTAGAATTGTTGATGAAACCCTAGGTTTGGCCCTCCTTTTATAGCCTTTGAGCCCCTTTTCGAGTGGGTCTTCAACCAATCACAAATGGACACCAAACCGCTTTGAGGTGGAGTGATAAGCCTTGACTCCTCGAATCTGATCATTGACCATCAGTCGACTGATGGCCATCATCACGATCGATGGCGATCGGCGCCGATCGATGACCTTCTAATGATCGATACACGTGAGTCCTCCAAGCCGGGCAATGATCCAAGTCAAAGTTAGCTCAATAAAAATATAATTTCGATGGTCGTCGACCATCTGATCTCGACCTAGACCATCTATAAGATGTCTTTGGTCGAATCTACGCTTAAGATCATCCCCGTAAAGAGGATACGACCTTACTTACTCTCGCACACACGAGCTTACCTCGATACTTACGTGTCGCTTTTGCTTCCGGCCTTCCACTCGATTCCTTCGGCTCCCTCCGAAGTAACTCGAGTATCGCCCGACCACCGTGGCTTCCTCCGGGTGTCGCTAGCCTTCAGCTCCAGCTATATCAATCTTCTGCACACTCGATTCAGCTCGTGAGAAAACAAAATAGACTTAACTTTTGTGTCTTTGCTATAATCAAAACACAGGTTCGATTTCGGTGCCTCACTGCACCAACAAATTGTTGAGGTTGGGTAAGCCTCTGACTAAGCCACTCTGACTCATCTTGTGGACGAGTCTTAGGTGCGAGTGACCGAGTCGTCGGTGCCACAACCATGATTCCTCTTCCTGTGTCATAAGACATTTGGCTGAGGATTTGATTAAGTTAATTGTATAAATGTTATTTGTCCTAGTTCCTTTGAGTATTGTTTTAGCTGTTTTATTTGTTTTAATTACACATTCATTTTCTAAAAATATGACCTTATAGTTATTGTCACATAATTGGCTTACGCTAAGCAAGTTATATTCAAAATTCTCTACAAGTAATACATTTTTAATAACAAAATTCGAGTTAAGCTCGATATCACCTGATCCGATGATTTTGAGCTTGCCGTTATTCCCAAAGGCTACCGATCCTTGTCGTTTGAATCGAGCTTTGAATTTGAGTTGATCCCGGTCATGTGTCGGGAGCAACATCCATTGATCCTACACACAAGGTGGTTGGATTGGATGTTAGATTTTTTTAAAAAAAAATTGGTTGTAAGTTGTTAAACCTAGGTCATCTCACCTGTGTCTATATAATCAAGCATGTTATACTTATGTGTTTTTTGTGAGATGACTTCCAATTAAGTTGATTAAGTGCATTTAGGTTCAAGTAATTTTATGTTAGATTTGGATTTGACCCTAGGCTTGTCAAGTTTACCTTTTCAAGATCATGGCTTCAGTCGTGGCGAGCACGAGGCCTTCTTTTATCGGATCATCGACCACTTCCTTAGACAAAGCCATTTTCAAGAAAATGATGACTTGACTCACCTAAGACTATTTCCTAGTCTAACTGGTTATTTTTGAAAAGAGGCTCCCCGAGGCTCAATCTTTTCGAAGGATTTTAGTTGGTTATGTACGTGTTCTAAGTGAGTTCACAAGTTTTAAAAAAAAAGCATGCAATTTCTAAGTTAAAGCACAAACATATTTTGTACTGGCTCCCCCTAGACCATTGAATCGGTTCGGTCTATCCACATAGTGGATTTGGTCCTTGGGAACCCAGTACGGGTTGGATTCTAGAGTTGAAATCAAAAAGTTCTTAGGGACCCATGCTTGGACATGTTTCCTATGTTGACTTACAATCGACATATACGACCTATTAGTCGTGTTTGAGTTAAACCCTAGTCCAACCTTGTTGTACACGGCCCTTTGAGATCCAAGTAGGAGGTCAAGTCCTTTGGATTCCGAAGTGAACCTTTCCAACGTGTTCCTAAGATCTTCAACTTGACTTTTCAAGAGAGAGTTCTCAACTTCGAGCTTTTCAGCTCGAGTTGGGTCCTCTTCTCGAACTTGACTAGTCGAAGAGGTTAGGGAGACCTTGTGTTTGAGGAGTTTGACCTCCTCAACCAGGGTCTCGACCTTGGACTCGGACTTAACTAATTTCCTAGACAAAAACCTAACCGTATTATGTAAAGTATTAAATAAAGTTTGACTCACTTTAAGGGTATCTTTTGAACCGGATGCGTATCCATGGCTTGACTTGAAGGTAGCTTCGTAGTCCGAGTCATCCTCAGGTTCTGACTCAAGTTCAGGTTCGGTCTCCGTGTCTGACTCAATCGATTTCTCCATGAAGACGTGGTCTTCGTCTTCTTCGGATGACGCTTCTTCCCATGTCGCGTTGAGGGCCTTCTTGTGCTTAGGTGCTTGGTGGTTGAGCTTGGGGCACTCGGACTTGATATGTCCAAACCTGTTACACTCATAACACCTAATATTAGAACTTTTAGGCTTACCTTGGTTGGGTCGAGTCGTGGTTCGCTTTCGTCCCTTGGCTATCCTTCGAGCTAGGTTCATTAGTTCGGCAGTCAACTCCGGGTCAACTTCTTCTTCGGACTCGTCTTCCTCCTCGGTTGGTGGTGGCTTGCTTGCGATTTTCTTCTTCTTTGAACCTGCAAACAAGGTTATACCCCTCTCGGGTTCCGAGTTGGACTGCTCATGTAATTCGAAATCTGAGAATAATTCGTCTATTCTAACTTTAGCTAGGTCCTTAGATACCTTGTAGGCATCGGCCATGGATGCCCACAAGGTGGTCCTAGGGAAAGAATTTAGAACATACCTGATTAGATCTCGGTTTTCGACTTTCTGTCCTATTGAATGCAGCTGGTTGACTATGTCCTGGACGCGGGCGTGCAATTGTGTTCCTGCATTTTTAGTGTGTACAATTTATTGAACAACAAATCGCATTTGCAAACCTTAGCTTGATCTGATCCTTTGTGTAACTCGATCAGCCTCGTCCAGAGATCTCTTGCGCTGATGAAGGGTCCGACTCGATTCAGCTCCTCCTTGGATAGCCCGCACTGCTGGATTTGAGTCGCCTTTGCATCTGCCTCGACTTGTCGTTTAGTGGTAATGGACCACTATTTGTAATCCAAGGATTCACCTTCTTCATTAGTAGGAAGGGTGAACCCGGTTTGGATCACAATCCACATCTCTATTTTGGTTTTTAGGAAGCACTCCATCCGACCTTTCCAGTAACGGAAATCGTCACCGTTGTAAAACGGTGGTCGGACGGTGCTAAAACCCTCGAGATGGGCCATTAACACGAAACGGTAAGAAGAGAAAAAAAAGAAAAAACACACAGACAACAAAGGTCCCAAGACTTGCGTCTTGGATTAGTAGTGCGGGAAGAAGAAAAGATAAATAAATCAATCAATAGATTAACTAATTAGAAAATTAATTTTAATTCTGTAAAAAAAATAATTAATTAATTAATTTCGAAAATTAATTAAAAACTATTTTGTAGAAAAAAAATCTAATGTTGAAATTAAGTAAAAAATATTGAAAAACCAAACTTATATTCAAGATTTAAAAATTAAAATAAGTTTTTAATTGATTTTTAATTGATTAAATTTTGTAAATTGATTGAAAATCTATTTTAGTGGAAATAAGATTTAATTCAATGCTAAGATTAACGAGAAAACTTTATAAAACGAAATATAAAGATTTTAGGGTTTGAAAAATTCAAGTGTTTAAAAAAAATGAAAGAATTTTTAATTCTGGGAAAAACTAATTTTAATCAGTAATAGAATTAAAAAATCGTAATTAAGAGTTTTTTTTGTTAGGATGATCAATAGAAAGATTAAAAGCGATAAAATTAAATTAAAGAAAAGTCCTAAAAAATTTAGAAAAATAAAAAAACACAAAAATTAACGAGATGTAAACAAAGGAAACAAAAGAAATAAAATTACTCAAATTGGTGGTTTCACCAAATTTGAGTGCCCCGACCGATACCAATTGTAGGATCGAAATGAGCGCTAGAGGGTGAATAAGCAAAACGGTTTTTTTTTCTTTTGTTGTAAAACGATAAGTGAGAAATAAACGAGCGAAAGACACAAGGAGTTTTACTTGGTTCACCCAATCTAATCCAAGGCCCTAATGGTCCTAGACCACGTACGGAGGGCAATCACTAAAACACTCCTCCTCGATGGAGGTAGGAGTTACGATTACAAAACTTTCGACAAAAACACAAGGATGAGAGACAAGCCCCTCTCTCCTTTTTGATATAAAAGCTCAAAAAACACAACTTAAATTAATCGACTAAAACGATTACCAACACTTTAACGGTGAAGCTTCGTGTTGGCAACACTTCGTTGTAGTGGCCTCGTCGTAGAAGAGGGGCGTTGTGGAGGCGTTTGAGAGCTTTGTAATAATTGTTCTATCTAAGATGTGAAGCACCCCCCTCTATTTGAAGCCTTGTTCGCCCACTTGAGATCCGGCCACCTCACCACCAATTGAGGGATAAGTTTCCACCTTGCTTTTGACCGACCACCTCACCAAGATTTGGGGGATAAGTTGCCACCTTGCTTTTAGTTCTTTTTGCCCATTTTCAGGATACTTTAGTTATTTAATTTTATTTCAATTCGAGTTCTAATTTTAATTCAAATTCTAATTTTAATTCGAATTAGAGTAACTTCGAATTCAAACAAGGGTTAGCTCAAAGCAATATGTAGAAATATTAAATGTGATGGATTTAGATGGTTTCTAACCATCCGATCTCGACTTAGACTTTCATTGAAAGTTTTGGGTCGGATTGTCGCCTAAGATCAACTCCTAAATGGAGGATCCGACCTCACTTACGCTCGTCGGACACGAGTCTTACCTTGCACTTACTGTGTCGCAGATCTCCAACTCAAGCTTAACCTGTTTCTGCACACTCAAGTAGACTCATGAGATAACAAAATAGATTTAACCTTGTGTCTTTGCTATAATCAAAACACAAGTTCGATTTCGGTGCCTCACTGCACCAACAGATTGTGCTTCTTTCCTTTCTCATTGTGGGACAAAGCTAGAGCTTGGCTACACTCTCTTCCAGCAGATTGCATAACTACCTGGGATCAGCTGGAGCAAAGATTTTTAGACAAGTATTTTCCACCACGCAAAACTACAAGTCTTCGTCATCAAATCACTAATTTTATGCAAATGGATGGAGAAACATTATTCGAAGCCTAGGACAGATTTAAGGGATTACTACACCAATGCCCTCATCATGGGCTGGAGAAGTGGCTCATTGTTCATACTTTCTACAATGGAATCTCGTATGCTACTAAAGTTTCTCTTGATTCTGCTGCAGGAGGAGCTCTTATGAACAAAACGTTGGATGAAGCATTTGAGATCATCGTGAATGTGGCAATGAATTCTCACCAATGGGCTACAGAACGAGGATATCAAATTAAAATACCAGTTAAGTTTGAGGTAAGTACCCTTGATCTACTCAGTGCAAAAGTTGATGCGTTAACTCAAAAGCTCAAACATTTTAATGTATCAGCTGTAAACTCATCTAATGTCACTTGCGAGATATGTGGTGTAATAGGACATGTAGCGATAAATTGCCAAATCCTACACACACCATCATCGAGAGCTGGGATTGAGCAAGTAGATGCACTAAATAATTTTAATCAGAAGCCTAATGGTGGCAACCCTTATTCGAACACGTACAATCCCGGTTGGAGGAATCATCCCAACTTTTCGTATAGAGCCAACCAAAATTCTTCTAGATAGAACAGTTTTGGAGCACCTTTGGGATTTCAGCCAGGACCCAAGTCAAGCTTAGAAAAGAT